>CM033276.1:34341309-34968736 GCA_019343175.1 Oedothorax gibbosus
GGGTTGGGCGCTTGGAGGGTTAAAGCGGTACAAGTTCTATAGCAACTACCATTTTTTTCGCGCGAATTTCTCGAAAACCTTATTATGACGTGAGGCAGGTACTCGTGTACGAAATTTGAAGTCTGTAAACTTTTTCTTTTTCAGCAATACATTTAAAATCAATAAAGTTTTTAAGACAGCTATACTCTTTGCGCATGGGTGATTTTCTCGAAAAACTTTTTATGGTACTAGGAACTCGGACCAAATTTAGTCCATAGCTCTGTTAGTTCGAAAGTGGTTTCTGACTAAACGGACCAATGTATCGAAACCTCATTTTCGGAATCAGTACCCTCCAAAACGGGTAGAAAACACGAAATCTCCATTATTTTTGGTTTTCGACGCCATCGAAATACTTTAATTACCTTATATTTTATACTAGGTGTTATAACCGACGTTGCACGGGTAGAGGTGAAAAAACAATTTAACAGTCAATTTAACTATTTTTTCTTTCATTTTAGTTACATAAGATATGAAGATTACCCAGTAATTTTCCATTTAATTACCCAACTTGGATATAGTAATGAGTAATATTAATTTCGAAAATACCTTTTATAAAAAGCTCAAATTAAAAAGAATACATATTTAAGTAAAAAATAATCAGTAAGAATTAAAAATGGAAAAACAGCTAAATCTTAAAAGGGTCTCAAACATTTATTTTAACGCAATTCAAGGGAGTTCTATAATAAATTAAGTAACTTTTTTTGTGGACACTTTGTAGATATAAATACAATATAAGCAGTACAGCTGGGGAAAAAAAAACGATCCACCCTTCATATTTCGGCTGCTACTGGTCACGGAATTTTGTGCAAGGTGTCATTTTTCAGCAAATAGCGTAAGGAATTAAGAACTGGCAACCAAAATTGTATAAGGGGTCGTCTACATATTAAAATGAGTAGCAACTTTGAAAATTCCAATTTCAACACCCAATTTTTTTTACATAAAAATGTTCAGCAACTTCAAAATACCCCAGGTATAAAAAAGAATTATTCATTTTGCATTATTTGCTGAGATATTAAAGCATTAATTTTCAATTCGTTTTGGGGGAAATCTCCAAATTGATAAAGGTAATATTTAGGGTGTTTTTTCGAAACGACAAGCTAGCAAAAGGGTTACCATAATCTCGCCAAAAGATGCTAGAATTAAACCTCTTCACTAATATTGTGATTTTTTTTATGTTTTTACCTTTTTTTAAATTTTGGATTTTAAAATTCAGAAATAAAATAAAGGGTAGACGAGAAAAAGTTTTAATTTTAAATTAAGTCACATATACGATTATTTATAACGAACATATTTTCAAATGCGATTAGTTACAATCAGATAGACAAACATAATTATTACATTTAGGTTTTACATTTTATGCAAATTTTTGTTTCATTCATATTGCTACAAAAGGTTGGTTTAAAATTCGGCACACTGGGTCTGGGACATATCCCGACAGCCGAAATCCCGACAAACCAAAATTCCGACAAGCCGAAATCCCGAATGAGTCAAAATCCCGAATGGGTCTAAATCCCGAAAATAGATTTTCCATTTCTCGATTTTTTTTAAATATTAGAGATTATTTATTTATTTAGTTATTTAGTCAGTTATTTAATCAGTTAGTTAGTTAGTTAGCCAGTCAGTTAGTTAGTCAGTCAGTCAGTAAGTTAGTCAGTCAGTCAGTCAGTCTGTCAGTTAGTTAGTCAGTCAGTTTTAACGTCTCTGGGAAAGGCTTAAGGCCTAGCACGGGTGATTACTGGAAACCGTGCTCCCAGGCGGAGTATGTAAGACAGAAAAGGTCACACATAAAGTTAAAACAGGAAGAACAATTTAAATGAACTAGAATATTTAATATACTTTGCAAGGGAGAGGATACATGGGGGACATTGAAATTAAACATAAAATTTGCAAGGATATCGGGGCACCATCGGCGGATCCACAAGCCCGACCACTGGATTGTAACGTCGCCTCAAAATGGCTGGCCGACGAACTCCGGTTTTCCCCAACTGGCCAAGACTATCTGGACCTCCACGTTTCAAAATAGATCACAAAATTCATTCGTCGCTATCTGAAGTTAAAAACACATACAATTAAAATACTATTAAAACACTGCTAAAAACACATATTAAAATACGAGAAGCGCCGACGCCCCGGAGAACTGCCAATATTTATACTATATCACAAATTACATTCACAATAAAGCTGCCCGATTCCCAAGACAAACTGCAGCCAAACGGCACGGTCGTGGCTGAACAGCCAAACCGCACATGAGCTACATCACTCCACGGAACAGCCAGGCAGGTCCGTCACATCCCCCTCCCTCTTTAAAAATTCAAAAATACATAAAATTTTGAATTGGAAACTGAAATAAACAAAATTGTTTTACATTAAAAAAAATTCTTACAAAAAGACATTATCAAAAGTGACCAGAAACTGGGATTTATGCCGTTACCTCTGTATATTTCAATAAAAGTTATCACTTTTATACTAGATTCATCATTAAAAAGAGTTAACACACGAAATTTACCAACAAGTTACAAGAGATCAAATAACCCAAAAACAACTCCAATAAACAATCCAAATTCCGAGCACCACATTAAAAAAAAATTAACTTCAAAACCTTCCCTTTACCAAACCACCCAAATCCTTAAACCATCCACCTCTCCCGCTGCGAAACAACCCCTACAAACTATACCTTAACCTTTCCACGACTTCTAAAACCTGCCAATTTTCTATAGTCTACGCGTGGTCCTTTCCTGGGGCGCAACTGACGGGAACCCATCTCTGGCCCATCAAAAAGTCTCGAGCCACTTCGATCCTGTAGATGCGTCATATCATCGTCTCCCCCAACAGGACAACCGATTCCCTCAGTTTTACTAAGGTTACCCCCACCACAAGGTCCAGCAGCCTCTTCAGGTACGCGACTCGGAGTTTCAGACGAAAACAAAATATCCAAAGAGGACACACTCCCATCCACCCCATCCTCTAAAGTATCGTTGTCTAACTGGTCTTCCCTCGAGAAATACGGCTTGAGATCTACCACATTATGTGTACCCAACTGCCTCCCTGTCTGACACTCCACCAAGCGATACACCAGTCTGGATATTATCTCCGTCACTTTACAAGGTCCTTCCCACTTTGGCATGAACTTGGCAATTTGGTGCCTGTCCCCAGACGACAAGTGATGAGTCCGCAACCACACTAAGTCATTTAGCTTATAGGCTCTATCGACTCTATTCTTGTCGTAATTCCTCTTTTGACGTTCCTGTGATTTCTCCACATGGCCCCGAACTTGTTCAACAATTTCCTTCAAACTGCCCGGGCTATTCCATGAATCACCACTTATCATACTATCCCATGGGAGAGCAACCTCACGACCCAAAAACAATCTACAGGGAGAAAAGCCAGTCGCCTCCGAGACCACAGTACGCAAGGCAAAGGCGAGCGACGATAAGTTCAAGTCCCACTTTCCATGTTTCCCCTGTAAATAACTTGCAATCATAGGTCCCAGCGTACGATTTACCCGCTCAGTTCGATTGGCCTGAGGATGATAGGGCGAGGTAAGTTTTCGCTTAATTCCAAAACCAGCACAAACCTCCTTGAACAACCCTGAAACAAACTGAGGTCCATTGTCTGACAAGATATATTTGGGGAAGCCAAATCGAGAAAAGACATCCTTCACCAACACTTTTGCAATTGCCCGAGTCGTGGCACGTCTCAGCGGGAAGAGTTCCACCCATCTAGAAAAATAGTCAACCGCCACTAGGCATTGTGTATTTCCCAAAGTTGAGGTCGGAAGAGGTCCTACTAGGTCGATACCCCAAATCTCTCCTGGACTGTTTGCCGTAACAGGCTGCAAAAGCCCCGACTTCTTATCTTGCGAAAACTTGAATTTCTGACAAATAGCACACGACTTTATGTACTTTTTTACGTCTTTATTCATGCCAGGCCAGAATAGACGACTTGAGCATTTCCGGTAAGTCTTGAAGAACCCCAGGTGTCCGGAACCTTCGCTGTCATGAAATTCCCTCAGGACTGCAGTTACCAAAGATTGGGGAATTACCGTCCTCCAAAAAGTCGCATCGGGCTGTCGAAATTTCAATATCCCATCTTCTAGGGTATATTGGCTCCAATTGTCTCTAGTCGGCGTTCCATCCGGTGGTATTCCTTTCTCAAGGAACTCGCAAATGGGTCTCAAAGAAGGGTCCCGACGTTGCTCCTGGAACAGTTGTTCGACTTCAACTCCCTGAATCAGGAAACAGAAACGCTTAGGGAAAGTCATCTCCTCACCAGTCTCTACCGGTGCTCTAGATAATGCGTCCGGAACAACCAGCTGAGTACCTTTCCGATGTTGAATCTGAATGTTGAACTCCTGAAGCTGGATAGCCCATCTCGCCAAACGTCCCTTTAATGTTTTCTTCTTCTGTAAGCAAGTCAGTGCAGAGTGGTCCGTAATAACAGTTACCGGAACGGAAAAATATGTACGAAAACGTTCACAGGCCCATACGATCGCCAAGCATTCTTTTTCAGATACTGTATAGTTGATCTCAGCAGGCCGCAAAATCCTACTTGCGTAGGCCAGCACATGTTCCGATCCATGCACCTCCTGGGTTAGAAAAGCACCCAATCCAACATCTGAGGCATCCGTGTACAATTTCAGCGGAAAATCGGGATTGAAGAAGTGCAGAACAGGTGCCGAACCCAAGGCCTGTTTCAGAGTTTCAAACGATTCCTGAGCTTCGGTTGACCATCTCCATGAACGTGACGGCTTTGTCAATCCATACAAAGGTTTAGCAATTTCGGCAAATCGGGGAATAAACGACTTCAGCCAACCACACATTCCCAAGAACCGACGCAGTGACTTCAGATTCCGTGGAACTGGATACTGTCGAATGGCCAACACCTTGTCCTTCTGTGGAGACAACCCCTCACTTGAAAAGTAGTGTCCTAGGAAATCCAATTCCTTCTTAAAGAAAGCACATTTTTCAAAGTTCAAAGTGAGTCCGGCCTTCTGTAAAGCTCCCAACATTTGTTCCAAGTGTTCGATATGTTTCTGCACATCTTGAGAGTAGACTACGATATCGTCCAGATACACTTCACAGAACTTCCCCAAAGAGGAGGATAGGACTTTATTCATCAGTCGCTGAAATGAAGCAGGCGTGTTTTTCAGACCGAAGGGCATGACTTTATAGCAGTACGTTCGAAACGGTGTCACAAACGAGGTCTTCGGCCGATCTTCCACAGCTACCCTCATCTGCCAGTAACCGGACGCCAAATCCAGGGTGCTCCAAATCTTTGCTTGTCCCACCTGTTGTATTATCGTTGAAATCAACGGCAAAGGGAAACGATCCGCAGACGTGACGTTGTTCAATCTCCTGTAATCGACACAGAAACGCGTCTTTCCGTTCTTTTTCTTCACTAGAACTATAGGAGAAGCCCACGGAGAATCAGAGTGTTCAATATGACCCGCTTCCAGCATTTCCTCGGTCAATCGGCGCACCTCCTCCAGCTTATCTCGGGCTAACGGGTAAGGATTCTGAAAAATCGGCTCAGCATTTCCAGTCCTTATGTGATGCTCCAGAACATTCGTAAGTCCGGGCTTATCTCGGAAGACATCTTTTACTCGGTCAAACATGCCTGCTGCCAACTCTTCATATCCAACGGCCAGAGTCGCCAGTCTCTCCAGCATTCCCGCCGGAACCACGCCTTGTAAGGGCAGTCTTCCCACCGATATTTCCCTGGTTCCAAAGTTAATGGTCGTCTCGCATTCTTCGAGAAGGTCTACTCCCATCAAGGCATCTAATGGCATCTTCGGGATAATCACAAATGGGAAAGTCAAACAGTGGCACGGTCAATCTCCCAGCAGTCCGTAGTATCTGGCTGTCTGCCTGTCGCACAGCCGGAACATAGGCTTCATCGATCACGGCCACGCCATCATCCAACAATTGTTGCGCCAGTTTCCCAGAGACAAAAGAAAGGTCCGACCCTGTATCCACACGGGCGTCCACACAGTGATTGCCCAGCTGAATTTTCATATTTAGGAAAGCACCTGCAAAAGAGGAGTCTTCTCGGCTAAAACGTGGACTCGTTCCCTCTACCACCAGTCCACTTAGGAGTTTAAAGGAGCTGATCGGGGCGTTTCCGCGGGTGCTGACATATTGTGACCTTCAGTAATATTTACCGGGCACGAGCGGGCATAATGTCCGGTCTGTCTACATCGGAAACAAGTTACCGTAGCGGGGTCTCGGGGTGGGCGACTCAACGGGTGCATTGTTCTCACACACGCTCGTCCATAGTGTTCAGTTGATCCACACCGTGTGCCGGCTCGTTGATCGTGGAATAAGTTTCTAGGGGTTCTAAATTTCTCCGGGGTGCGTTCCCTAACACTGTGCCGTTGATCAATAGCTTCATGCTGACCTAACTCCTCAAAAGAAAAATCTGGCGCTTGCATGTTAGAAAAAGAAGCATTACTTGACCATCGAAAAAACTGCTGCAAGAGTTCCTCTATCCGGTTTACGTGCATAAAAAGGAAAGGCAATGTTCCGGGTAACCTTTTGACCAATGCGCTAATTATTTCACGTTCCTGTGTGTACGGGTCCCAAATTAGGTACAAATTCCTAAATGACCAGACAAACTCTTCAAAGTCTTCCGCGACGTGAAACTTCTTAGAAAAAAGCTCATCCGCAAGATCTGCCCTACTATATACATGACCATATTGCGTTAACAACTGACCCCGCAATTGATCCCATGTCAACTCACCCAAAACAAAGCCCTTAAAGCGAAACCACTGCCCAGCGTTTGACCTTAGCCGTGCAACTGCAAAAGCAACCCTCTCCTCATCCGTAAACCACCCGGTAGTATCCTCTATTTCCGAAATAAACTTAAAAACATCCTCCTCCGAATGTCCCGAAAAATATAAATCTAACCGATCATCCGCCAGACGCCTCACCCTAGGTTTGACCGCCACTGGCACCTCATTCCGGTGAGGGACCAAAAGCAATTTTATAACTAGCCCAATAATGGCCAAAGACAATAACGCAATAACCAAACTCATGATTAGCTTATATCAATTGCCGTAACTATACAGGAAAATTGCCGCTACGTATTTGTGTGGTAAATTCTTCAAAATAATTTCGATTAAAACCCTTAGCTACCCAGATCACTTGAACATTCAATAAAACTTGTAATCAATTATTATAAAATAGTTAAAATCATGGAATAATTTAATTTGGAGCGCATGGATTCCAGAATATATTATGCATTAAGTATAAATATACAGGATTACTAAAACTTAAACACTAAGTCCTCAAATTTCGAACCCATCCCACCAGTACACAATATCAATGAATAAATAACATAAAACAATGATTAACATATAGCTTTTAGCTTTTTTTTTTTAACTTAAAAGTTCAGCAATAGACCTCCAGAAAATTCCTGTTAATCAAATGCTAGTTTCACATAGCATAACATGCACTAAAATACTAAACATGGGGGTATCGTTAACTCTATTAAATTTCGAAAAAAAATTAAAAATTATTTCATAATTGCTTTTCAAAAGAACTTTTAACAGTGTGACCAATCCTGGCAGGCTCGCCAATGTAACGTCTCTGGGAAAGGCTTAAGGCCTAGCACGGGTGATTACTGGAAACCGTGCTCCCAGGCGGAGTATGTAAGACAGAAAAGGTCACACATAAAGTTAAAACAGGAAGAACAATTTAAATGAACTAGAATATTTAATATACTTTGCAGGGGAGAGGATACATGGGGGACATTGAAATTAAACATAAAATTTGCAAGGATATCGGGGCACCATCGGCGGATCCACAAGCCCGACCACTGGATTGTAACGTCGCCTCAAAATGGCTGGCCGACGAACTCCGGTTTTCCCCAACTGGCCAAGACTATCTGGACCTCCACGTTTCAAAATAGATCACAAAATTCATTCGTTGCTATCTGAAGTTAAAAACACATACAATTAAAATACTATTAAAACACTGCTAAAAACACATATTAAAATACGAGAAGCGCCGACGCCCCGGAGAACTGCCAATATTTATACTATATCACAAATTACATTCACAATAAAGCTGCCCGATTCCCAAGACAAACTGCAGCCAAACGGCACGGTCGTGGCTGAACAGCAAACCGCACATGAGCTACATCACTCCACGGAACAGCCAGGCAGGTCCGTCACACAGTTAGTCAGTTAATCAGTCAGTTAGTTAATCAGTCAGTTAATTAGTCAGTTAGTTAATCAGTCAGTTAGTTAGTTAGTCAGTCAGTCAGTCCGTTAGTTAGTCCGTTAGTCAGTCCGTTAGTTAGTCAGTCCGTTAGTTAGTCAGTCCGTTAGTTAGTCAGTCCGTTAGTTAGTCAGTCCGTTAGTTAGTCAGTCAGTTAGTCAGTCAGTAGTTAGTCAGTCAGTCCGTTAGTTAGTCCGTTAGTCAGTCCGTTAGTTAGTCAGTCCGTTAGTTAGTAAGTCAGTCAATTAATCACTCCGTTAGTTAGTCACTCCTTTAGTTAGTCCAGACTGACTAACTTAGTCTAACTGACTGTAAATTAGTTAGTCAGTGAACTGACTGACTCACTGACTAACTAATTGACTGACTGGCTAACTAACGGACTAACTGACTGACTCACTGATTAACTAATTGACTGACTGGCTAACTAACGGACTAACTGACTGACTGACTAACTGACTGACTGACTGACTGACTAACTTACTGACTGACTAACTTACTGACTGACTAACTTACTGACTGACTAACTTGCTGACTGACTAACTTGCTGACTGACTAACTTACGGACTGACTAATTAACTGACCGACTAACTAACCGACTGACTAACTAACTAACCGACTGACTGACTAAATGACTGACTAACTAACGGACTGACTAACTGACTAAATAACTGACTGACTAAATAACCAAATAAATAAGTAATCTCTAATAATTAAAAAAAATCGAGGAAATAACGTATTATTGGAAATTTTATAATAAAATAATTATAAATAATATTGGAAATAACATACATTCAAAAACATAGTAATCGATATAATTTAATATTAATTATACAAACAAAATACATTGAAGGCACTTGAAACAAGAAAAGATTTTTAGACATTAGACAGACATCAATAATTTGAATAAACATTTACCAAAAACGCTTTTCAACGTAAACGATAATGCAAATTAGTGTCTAATTTGCTAAGTAATTTTTTACACGGTCCCTAAAATTCGTTTTTTTCAGTATTTTTACAATAACTCGGCAAATAATTGTTGTTGAATTAAAAAATTCGGGATTTTGGTTCTACTTGATCTACTTTATCGATTTATGTAAAAAAAAATTTGGGGTTGCTATTCATAATTTATTTTTTCTTATTTAAATTTAAATAAAAAAATAATAAAAATTAAAAATTGATGAAAAAACTTGTGTGATTTGTTTTTGGAAGATTAAGAAGTATATAATGAAAAAAAAATGTTGGTTTAATTCATTTTATTTGTGGAGGTATAAATAAAAGTTTGTGAAACTTTTTTAACATTATGGGCCTTCCACTTCGAATGCTTATATCTCAACAAATAATGCAAATTAATACATTTTTTTTGGATCTGGGGTATTTTGAAGATGATAAACATTTTTATATAAAAAAAATTGGGTGTTGCCATTGGAATTTTCAAAGTTGGTACTCATTTTAATATGTAGACGACCCCTTATACAATTTTGGTTGCCAGTTCTGAATTCCTTACGCTATTTCCTGAAAAATGACACCTTTCTCAAAATTCCCTGATCAATAGCAGCCGAAAAACGAAGGGTGGATCGTTTTTTTTCCCCAGCTGTACAAATTTCTACCATAATTCAATACAAATGCTGAAAAATTAAGAATTCAATGCAAACTTAGCATTTTTTATATTTATTTGTATTTTTTTAACTGTGATAAAGATACTAAAGCAAACGATTTTCATTTTTAATATTAAATATTTTTCTAACTGCTAAAAAGCTGGCAAACGATTTTTGTTTTAGATAATTATTTCTAATTTTTTAGCTGTAATTAAACTAAATTTACTTAAAAATCGTTTTTAAAAAATGTGTAAAATAAAACTAAATAAACAATCCGTGAAAACGTGCTGTTGAAGGAGCAATAAACCTCTAAGGTCTTCATTGCATTAAATGGGAAACATAAAAACGTTCGAAAACGATAGAAGGAATGGTCTGATTCGAAAAATTCTTAGCCTATGAGATGAATTTTTGTGCCAAATTTCGTGACGATCTGTTGCGTGGTTCTTTAAATCTCGTGTCTTATACAAACAAACAAAAAAACAAACAAACAAAAAAACAAACAAACAAACGGAAGTTGCCTTTTTTGTATATAGATATTAAACATTTTTCTAACTGCTAAAAAGCTAGCAAACGATTTTTGTTTTAGATGTTTATTTCTAATTTTTTAGCTGTAATTAAACTAAATTTACTTTAAAATCGTTTTTAAAAAATGTGTAAAATAAAACTAAATAAACAATCCGTGAAAACGTGCTGTTGAAGGAGCAATAAACCTCTAAGGTCTTCAATGCATTAAATGGGAAACATAAAAACGTCGAAAACGATAGAAGGAATGGTCTGATTCGAAAAATTCTTAGCCTGAGATGAATTTTTGTGCCAAATTTCGTGACGATCTGTTGCGTGGTTCTTTAAATCTCGTGTCTTATACAAACAAACGGAAGTTGCCTTTTTTGTATATAGATATTAAACATTTTTCTAACTGCTAAAAAGCTAGCAAACGATTTTTGTTTTAGATGTTTATTTCTAATAGTTTTAGCTGTAATTAAACTAAATATACTTAAAAATCGTTTTAAAAAAATGTGTAAAATAAAACTAAATAAACAATCCGTGAAAACGTGCTGTTGAAGGAGCAATAAACCTCTAAGGTCTTCAATGCATTAAATGGGAAACATTAAAACATTCGAAAACGATAGAAGGAATGGTCTGATTCGAAAAATTCTTAGTCTAGATGTTTGTTGCGGAGATGAGATGAATTTTTGTGCCAAATTTCGTGACGATCTGTTGCTTGGTTCTTTAGATCTCGTGTTTTATACAAACAAACAGACAAACGGAAGTTGCCTTTTATGTATATAGATTACGGATTACCGATTAGGTTATTGGAAGTAGAAAAAAGTTTAAAATAGAAGCACGAAATATCAGTCGATGTGAAAATGCTGACTACGGCCATGGGCGGAATCAAATGGAATTAAGATTTTGTTTTCGTGTTAGTAGTTCAAAGAAGAATTGCAAAAAGGGGACTTCGTTTGACAGTTATTTAGGATCGTCTAGAAGTGACTTCAATTGTATAAAAGTTTTTTTTATTAATTAGTGTCATTAATTTTTTTGGTGAATCAACAATCAGATAACTTTGTTGCATCTATTTCATCTAACATACAAGCCAAGCGACTATATATTGAAGATTACCAAGACGTTTTTGAGTTATTTCACAGACAGGTTTTGCACAGGCGTTACTCCTACATCGAGAGTCTGATTTCCGGCTGAGCAAAAGGGCACGTGGTCAGGGCCCCCACTTCAAGGGGCCTCCAAATTTGCTTAAGAAAAAATAATATTGAGGAAAAATGCGCAAAAATTAGTTGCTACAAAATCTATAATAATAAAAATGAGTTGTGTGTGTGTTTGTGTGTATGTTTTTATAGACTCATAAACTAGACATTTGTTTGACTCGTAACTTGGCACAAATGTGTAGTTCATACTTAACCCTTTCAGTCCCAATGACAATTTGGCATAATCATTTTAGAATTTTTTTTCTGATCGTCTATAGCTATTTATGATATCAAAAAGCACATCATTCGATTCTTCAAACTTTTTTCTATTAGAAAATATTTTGTATTAATCCCAATAGATGTCAGCCCTATTATTTTTAAAATTATGATCAGAAACATGATGATGCCAAATGGCATCACTGGGACTGAAAGGGTTAAGTTACAGATTTTGAACTTTCAGAGTTCAAAATGTTCTATTTTTAGAGAAAATTCGAATATTCTGAAAAAAAATACACTACTTTCGCTCAAATCCGATCATTTTTTTACTTTCCTGATGCCATATGCTGAAAAAATTAAATATAACTTTTAACGAAAATATTTAAAACTAGAAAATGTTTATTTATTCTTTTGCCATTACCTTCAGAAACTAAATTCATTTTTTGAAAAATAATTGACATGTTTCAAGGACGTAATTCCGTCCAGTCCAATTTCAGGATTTATTGTGGGTTTAGGTGATGGATTTCTTCATTGATGGTTCTGTTGATTTCAAATATGCATATTTAAGCTATTTCCGTGAATTATATCTATGATGGTTGTTCAAGGCCATCGTACTAGAGCTACATATTAGAGTTTTTTTTTCATTTTTTCGCAAAATACGTTGCCAAACTCGCCAAATTCTTACCCTAAACGCGCCAAATTATTATTTTTTTTTAAATTTATAAACTGGTTTGTTGTTCGAAGGCCATTGTGCTAGAGCTGTATAATAAGAGTGTTTGTAGCTATCTCTCTTTTCTCGCCAAATTCTTACCAAAAACGCGCCAAATGAGCTAAAAGGTTTTATATGTTTATGAGGGAAATTACGATGACTTTTATGCGTGCATTTTATAGCGTATTTTTTTATTTTGAATTTTTAAGGTAGTATAAGGAATATCATTTTATACTTTATAATGAGCGGAAACAATAACATAACTTTATTATTCTAGAATGGATTACATGGTACATATACTTGCATCGATTACAACTTTTTTTTTAGTCCGTGCGGAGAACGGATATTTATTTGGTACTAAATTAATAAATATTGAACCAAGTGCCATTAATTTTTCAAAAGCGAACCACTATAATTATTATACCCCTCGTTATTTTATTATGCCCTGACCATGTGAATAAAAATTATGTATATGTATTTAAAATGTTACATAATAGGAAAATAGGATAGGTCTCTGATGAAATTTAAAATCAAAAATTACTTTTATTGATATATTCACGCATGTTGTGGGGGCCCTAAAACTTCCTTGTGGCCTCAGCCTTAAAAGTTGAGCCCTACTTACATCCGGTTATTGACTATCTACATATCCTTTTCCAGAAATATTTATTCTAAAATACTACTGATAACGAACACTGCGACACACTGATAGGACCCGATAAGTCGTCGATACTTTCTGATACCGAACCTTTGACTTGAGTGCGATCAAAACAGAGTGAAACTGACACACAACATCTGATGCTAATTATTGCCTGCCTTATGTTGTCATATCACATTTTCACGTTATAGATTAAAACCTCATCTATAGATTACCACTGTTTAAATAATAATGCATATGTGTAGAAAGGCAGTTTCGTTTGTTACAACGTGTTAGAATGGAAGGATTTTTGAGTTTACGGACTGTTTTGCTGTGCTTTGTTGTAGTTTTTCTCAGGGAAGCAAATGGACTTTTTCTGTTCAAAGAAGTACATTTTTATAATCACGATCCAGATATAACCCGAAACGTGGTAAGTACTTATTTATTTTTGATGTTTTAATATTTTTTGTGTGCGAATAATTTATTGCTATGATGTAATAGTGGATAATTAATAAAATTTGGGAAGAGTGTTTTTTTCAGTAATCGTAATGATGTATTTTTAATGTTTATAATAAGTGTAGTCTAGTTTACTTTTTAAAAAAATGCGAAGTAATTAAAAAAATGTTTGAGAAATAAATTATCTAAAAAAAACCATACCCCTTTCCCCCTTTTTTTTTCCCATAAATAAATTTCCCCGAATTTTTAAAAAAAAATTTTTTTTTTTAAAAAATTTCAAAAACCCCTTTTTTTTAAATAGTTTTACCCGAAAAATTTTTGAAAAAAAAAACCCCCAAAAGCTTTAAACCCAAAAGGGAAAAAAAACCCCCCTTTTTTTTTCGAAATTTTTTAGAAAAAACACTGTTTTATTTTTTTTTTAAAAAAAAATTAAAATTTTTAATTTTTTTTTAAAAAACCCCCTTTAAAAAATAAAAAATTTTGGTGTTTTGGGTTTTGGGGGAAATTTTTTTATTCCCCTTTGGGTTTTTTAAAAAAAATAAAAAAATCCCCCAAATTTTAATAACCGGGGGGATTCCCCAAAAATTTTGAAAAAAGTTATTTTGGGGCCCCAAAATTTTTAAAAAAAGGGCCCTGGTTTTTTGAAACAGGTTAAAAAAAAAATTTTTTGGAAAATTTTTTAAATAAAACTTCCCAAAAAGAGTTTAATTTTGGGGAAAAGGGAGAAGAAAAAAGATTTGGTTTTTTTTTCCGGGGGGTAACTTTCCCCCAAAAAAATTTTGATGGGGGCCCTTTTTTAAGAGGGGACAGCTTTTAAAAAAAGGGAAAAACCGGAAAAATTTTGGCCCCCCCAATTTTTTAAAAAAAAAATAAAAAATTTTTCTCCCCCAAAAATTTCCCCTTAAAAAGGGGCATGTTTTAATAAACCCCCCAATTTATTTCCGGGGGGAAATTTAAAAAAAAAAAAGGTAGGTTGGTACTAGGGGGAAACCCCAAACCCAAAAAAAAAATTTTTGTGCTCGAGGATTCCAAGGGGGGGGGGGACGGAACCCGACCGAAAAGACCCTTTTGGTGTTCGAACAAGGTTCCCCCGGGAGCGCTACTGGGGGCAACAACTTCCCCGGAAAAAAAAGGAAACTGGGCCCAGGTAAACCGGGTTTTCCCCTTTGGGTTTTGGGGGAAATTATTGTTTTTGTAAAATTTAAAGGGTTTAAAAAAAAAATTTTTCCCCCTACAGTAGAGTCCCCCGGGGGACCAAAAAAATTTGGGGGGAAAAGGGGAAAGGGTTTTTTTAAAAAATTTTTTTTGGTAAAATTTTGGGGGGGGGGGCCGGGGGGAAAAAACTATAAGAGCATAAAAAAGGGGAAAACGCCAAAAAACAATCTTCGTAAAAATTTTTATTTTTATGGTTATTTTTTTCTTTTTAAAAAAAAAGGAAAAATTTTTTCTTTCTGCCTTTTTTGGGTTTTGGGGGCGCACCGTCCGCCTCCAAAAAAAAAAACTCCCCCTTTGATCCCCTTTCCCGGGGGTTTTTTAAACCCCCGGGTGTTAAATTTTTTTTGTTGAAGCAAAGCCTTGGGGGGTTTAAAACCCCCCTTTTTTTCCCCTTTTTTCGGGGTTTTTTTTTTCGTCCGGGACGGCATTTTCTAGGCGGGTTTTTTTGGTTTTATGGGGGCCCCCTTTTGGAAAAATTTTCCCTTTTTTGGAAAAAAGGTTAACCGGGGGGGGGGTCCGGGGCCCGTCCTTTCGGATAAACCCCGGGCTATCCCCATTTTTTCCTTTTTTTTTGGGTCAATACCCAACCCACTTTTTCCCCCCGTCTTAAAACCAAAGCATAAAATTTGGGAATTTCCCATTTTTAAATTTTTTTTAAAAAATTTTATATTTAAATCACTTGTGGGATTGAA
The DNA here is from genome assembly GCA_019343175.1 of Oedothorax gibbosus. Lineage (NCBI taxonomy): Eukaryota > Metazoa > Arthropoda > Arachnida > Araneae > Linyphiidae > Oedothorax > Oedothorax gibbosus. The sequence goes on from CM033276.1 coordinate 34,356,785, forward strand.
AGGGGGGGGGGATTGGGGTTTTGCTATGCTTCTGGGGTTTCCCCTTTGCGTTTTGGTTTCGTCTCTCTTGCCCCCACCAAAATTTCCAATTTTCCCCCATTTCCCCTTAAAATTTTTTTTTTTTCCCGCCTTTAGGTTTAAATTTTTTTTTTTTTTTGGGGGGAAGTTAAACCCCCTTTTTTGGAACCCTTTGTTTAGGAAAAAAATTTTTTTTTTTATTTAAAAACTTTTTGGCCCTTTTCAATGGTAAAAAAATTTTTTTTATTCATTTTCAAAATTCATTTTTAAAAGTTTTTAGGGGATAAAAAAAATTTTTTTTTTTTAAATTTTTTATGTTTTTTTTTACTACGCAATTAAACCTTTTGGGGAGGGTTTTTTTGTTTTTTAAAATTTTTTAAAAAAAATTTTAATTTTTTTAAAAAACCCCTTTTTGGGGTTTTTTAACCCCCCCTTTTTTTTAAAAATTTTTTAAATTTTTTTGTTTTAAAAAACAACAAGAAAAAAATTTTCCCCCCCCCTTTTTTTAAAGTTTGGAAAAAAAATTTTTTAATGTTTTTTTAGTTCCCTTTTTTCAAAATTTTTTTTGCTAAGTTTATAAAAAACTATTTTTAAAAACCCTTTTAAAAAATGGGACTTTAAAAAATTTTTCCCCGAACTTTAGGTAAAATTTTTTAAAAGGGAAAAAAAAGGCAAAATTTAAAAGTTTTTATTCTTTTTTTAAAAATTTGGGGGGTAAATTTTTTCCGGTTAAAAAGGGCGAAGCTTTTTAAAAAAAAAAAAGGGTTTTAAAAAATTTTTAAATTTAAATTTTTTTTTGAAAAATTCAATGTTATTTCCCTATTTTTAAAAATTTTTGGGGGTTTTTTCCCCTTTTTTTTAAAAAAAATTTGGAGTTTTTTTTAAAAATTTTTTAAAACTTGCAAAACCCGAAAAAAAAACCAAAAGGGGGGTTTTATCCTTGGGGGATGTGGGAAACGAGTAGGATGGGTAACAAAAGAGGAAACACTTATTCCAGGAAACACATCAAATACACTCCGGAAATGGCCGCTTTCTGGAATTTTAGGTGAGAAATTTCTCTCGAAATTTTAATTTTAATTCCGTATTTCACTAATTTTTTACTGGGAAAGGCATGGGTATCTGTGTTGTCCAGAGTACACGCGGAGAACGTGCTAGTTAAATCTGAAAGTCTGCAAAGTCATTGGTAGTGTCGCTTTTGTTTTGTGAGTAGATAAAATATAATAATTTTAATTTAGGTAATTTTAACCGTTTCCGGCTGTCTATTTCTAGTCTCCTTCATCAGAGCTCTTTAACACAGCTAATTACGCCTCGTCATTTAGAACGCGGCGAATTGACGCGGTCGACACCTGAGCTGGCACCCAATGGAACTTCTGTGACATCGTAGGCTAACACCGTTGGGACTTCGGACTCCACAAATTTAACTATGGAAGAAGTGACTACCACTGGGATCGAACCAGCGCTTAACGCTTGCTATCCGATCTTAGCTGATAGCTTGTCCAAAGATATACCAACTGGGGTGGGGGGGGGGGGGGGGGGCAAACCCAAAACCCTTAAATATAGTTTTCTTCCTAAAAACCCTTTTAAATGAATAAATTTTTATTGCTAACACTTCTGACTACTAATTTCTAAATTCTTTAAATAGCCTTAACACAGAAAAGTACGTTTCGTAATTTAAAACCTATATCAATGGACGAAATCTACACAGTTTAATTATTCTCCCCTTTTCGCAGTTTCGACGAGATGGCCGAGTTTGATCTTCCGGCCTTGATCGACTTTGTCCTGAACGCGACCGAAACGAAGCAGCTCTACTACGTCGGCCACTCTCAGGGGACGGCGGCGGCATTCGCACTCTTTTCGCAGAGCCCGGAGTACAACGACAAGGTGAGAATAATACGGCGAAATAAATGAAATGTAATGAAAATAGTTTAAAATACTAGTCAGTCTTTGAACAAAGTTTAAACTTAAAACATGAGCATTCATTTCATTCAGAGTTGAAATCGAAACATCATTTAATTTACCATTCTGGTCAATTCATTTCATGAATCATATTTTAACATTTAATTCAATTCCTTAATGATAATTTCATAACTAAATTCCACTCATCACTAAATTCCACTCATCATTGATAATTCATCACTTAATTCAATCAATTTCTCAATCAATTAATGCAATACTTCTAATTCATCTTTAAATTTTATTCATTCCACTAATTTCAATTCAATTTAGCAATTCTCCTAATTTCAATTGAATCCGTCATTCTACTAATTTCAATTTGATTCATCATTCTACTAAATTCAATTCAATTCTGGAAACTAAATTTAATTTATGAATCATAATTCATTATTTAAATCAATTCCTCATTTGTAATTCTTCATTAATCGTTCAATTCAATTCATCATTCAATTCAATTTATATTTTATCAGTCAATTCCTCATTCAAAATCCATAGTTTGATTATTCCTATTATTTACATGATCCCTCCGACAAGTGTAAGTAAAAAAGAGAACAATTTACACATAATAAATTTCTATTGATTAAATTTCGCTTTAATTTTAAATTAAATAATTCTAATAAGAATAGCTTAACTATCTTGAAACAAAGATGGCCGAATTGCTCAAGTAAATTGAAATAACTTCAATTACGACAGTTTTGGTTCATTTTTTGTCCAGGACTTACTCTTTCCTACTTTTTAGGTGAAGTTGTTTGTTGCCCTGGCTCCTGTCACCACAGTAGGACACATCACAAGTGCCATCAAATATCTCGCCCCTTTCACTAGCGAAGTAGAGGTATTTCCATTATGCTCACTATTTTATTAAGTCACTATTCCTTAAAACCTTCATATAGCAAGACCGCTAATATGAAAAAAAAACAACCCACACTTAAATTAGAATACATCTTGTAATAACAAGGTAAAATTTTGGTGTAACGTGTTACTTCATAAAACTGGTGGAAACTAGCTTTATGGAAATAGTAATCTACAATTCTATATTTTGCATGAGAAAAGGATAAATTAGCATAGACTAGAATTTACTACTGGGTTCACAAGTGCCCACGTAACCCACGTAAGTGCCAAGTGCCCACGGAGGGAGCACATGCGTTTTGTTGCATCTGTCTAGCATTTAAAAAAACTGCATTTAATTTTTTTTTGAACTCATGTTTGGGATTTTGTTTAACGAAAAGATGTTACTTTTGTAGTAACAAAGTCTTGGGCCATCTTTCATAACAGATAGTTTGTGCTTCATTAAATTTGGCTGTAGTAGTTTTGCTGTTTTCCAAAGTTTAAAAATAAAATTTTCTCAAATATGAGACATTTGAATGCAGTACTCGTGCAATATCGAAATTTTAAAGCTTTAATTTAAGGTTAAGGATAATTTTTTCTATTATTTTCATTTGTGTAAAAAAATAACCAAAATACGTAGAAAATCGAGGTAATATAGTTTATAAAGTTTTTGTGCAAGCTCGTGTTCGTTAAATAAATTATACTGTATCAACCTGGTTAAAACAAAACAGATTTATGTGTTGGCAGATGCTTGAAGTTGAATCATTTTGAAATTTAAACAGAACTCCTTAAGACAGTTTCTGTACATTGTGAGTTAAAACCATCAGCTTTTATTTTAGCATCTACCTGACCTAGAATATATTCAAATTGCGACACTAACTTAATCCAAATGGAGCCCAAGAAGTTTGTGTCAAAAGTTACGTATAAGAAAATCCAAAGAATATTGTCTTCTAAACAGATAGAAGTCCCTCTTGCCTACGAAGTGAAACATCATTTAAGCAATCTTTTGGAAGGCGGCTACTTGGCTAAATATAACACAAAATTTGTGGCGCCAAATTTAAACTTACAGCCCAGGACACAGTCAAGCCACAGAAATTAAATTAAAAAGTCATCAGAAATCCTTGGTGATTGCACAAAAATTCTTTCTGATAATATGGCGAAGAATCACACCATATTGAACATCGTGGATAATTTGCAACATCTCCCAAGACTATAGATGTTTCAGCGGAAGTCAAGCCGGAAGTGTTTAATGATTGTACAAAAATACGGATGTCCCCAGAAACTTTTGACACTGGTTAGGATATTAGCTAGTCTCATCGAATTTTCGGAATTTTTACAGCAAATAAGATATCTAGAAAATTACTTGGCATATTCTAGTATCCATTCCAGCGACATTTGACGAGTTTTCAAAGTGCCGCCAACGCTTATATGACACGAGATTCTTATTCTTGTATGAGTATTTATATATAAATTTGTAAAACCCCGATATTTTCGAAATATTTATGAACAACAAAAACCGAAACAATTACAAAATACAAACTATCTCTCCCGTCAAAATTGTTGTCAAATGTTGCTGAAACGAACACTAGGATTTAACTAATAACTTGTTTATGGTAAAGAAAATAAGTTGTCTAAATTTATTTTTGATAATTGTTAAAAGTTTGTAGCGGCCTCGGTAACCCACAGTCTACCAAAAGAATCCTCAAGGTGGAGATGAGTTACCTCGGCTTATATACTACTATTAACGTCGTAATCAAGAATAGTGGTAGGAACGAGATGGTAAATCAGCTCCACCTAGCTGTTGATGGCATATTGAGGTTACGTGTGTGGTGACCCCCGGACGTGATCGTCACCCACTCCAACGACGCTCCTGCTACGATGCGCTCAACCACGGTTAGCTACTCGCTGTTAATGCACTCAACGCTGCACGCAACTCAACGCTCCCCGCAACTCAACCGCCAACGCTGGCACACAACTCAACCGCAGCACATCACAACGCACAGCGAAGCAAACTGCCCACGGTTCCTTACCTCGTTTCTAGGAGAGGGGTGGTGTGGCGGTTCACCACACACGCAACCTCAATATGCCATCAACAACAGTGGCGCTGATTTACCATCTCTTTCCTCAAACTATTCTTGTTACGACGTTAATAGTAGTATATAAGCCGAGGTAACTCATCTCCACCTTGAGGATCCTTTTGGTAGACTGTGGGTTACCGAGGCTCCTACAAGTTAAACTGTCTTCATCGTAATCGATTCGTGTAGTGATAGTACAGTAATAAAAACTGTTCCTTAGATTTGTGTGAATATTGAACTAAGAATTTTTCATGGTTTTTCTTGGAAATCACCAACCTGAATTGTATACAGAATATTGTACTGTTTATTTCACTACTGAAAGTTGTACATTAGAAATGACTGATAATGTATTCAACGCCGATAAAATTTGTCAATATGATAAAATTGGAACTATTTCTACCTAATGTACAAACCTTCAGTAAATTTAGAAAGCGATATTTTTTTTTTATCGTATCATTGAAATTCTGAACAAAACTTAGGATTTTATATTTCTTCATTTCTATGGTGCTTTTGTAGATTTCTTTTTTGATGAACACTGAAAATTATGATAACTTCTATAAACGAATTCATTGATTGAGTAAATAAATAAAATATAAAATAATTTCTGTTGCTACTGAATTTTTAGCTTACATATTTGATCATTCGGGGAGTTTTTTCACACATGAAACTTAACTGAATAACAACTTAAGTTAAATAATGTAAGTTAATGTCACTGTATCCACTGCCAATTCAAATTCTGTAATTTTCGGAACTATTTCTTGGATTGTCAAGGTACCAATAGAAGTTGCATTTTAACCTATATATAAACAAGAGGTAACATGTAAAATTATGAACGTTTGAAAAATATCTACACTGCTCAAAATAATTAGGGGAGCGCATGGTTTAAACCCTTTCACCCCCAATGATTCCATTTTTAATCATCAGCTTGCGAATTTTTTTTCTCACTAAGTTAAGCTCGAACTTATTTATCGTTAGGTGGAAGAATCATGTCTTTTGAAGAATTAAATAATGTTTGTTTGAATTAAATGAAAATATGAAAAAACATGGTAAAATAAAATTCACTCTAAATTTTTTTTATAAAAATAGATTGACTCTAAATTATTCACGCTTGCGTTCTTAGATGTTTAAAAATTGATTTTAACTGTTTTTACCAAATAAAGATTTGAAACAATTATTGTTATATTTATTCAAAAGTTACGATTCCAATTTTTTCCCCTTAAATTTTAGTTAAAAAATAAAGATTTTTTCACTGTTTTTTACCATTTCATTCTGGATGCATAATGAATCTATATTTCACAAATTTTAGATTTTTAGAAAAAGTTGGAACTGAAACGGTTAACAAAAGTACCTAATTGCTCCCCTAATTGTTTTTAGCAGTGTACATTGCCAAGCTTTCGATTTGGTGTAATGTTTTAAAGTTTAAGAACTTGAGGCAGTTAGGATTTTTTCTTTAAAATTGGCGAGTAAAAAGGTGCTTTTTTGTTATTTAATTTGTTGATAGAAATAAGAGTTTATCTAGTTTTTCTAGATAACTTTCTTCGGTGACTATTTAAAGGGCAGGTTAAAATAACTGATATTGGGTAAAAATAAAAGGGTGCAAAAATTGTTTTCAAAGTGTTGTTATTATTAAGTGATTTAAGCTAAACCTTGTTAAGTGGGACTGACTTCATGTTTCGATTGTTACATGCGTCTATAAATTTTTTTACTCCATATTAATTGAATAATTTTTTTAGCAATATTATGCCAAAAATTAATATAAAGACTTATTTCCAAAATTTGTTTTTGTAAATTTCTTTCTGCAATAAAAATAAATACAAACACCGATAATAAGTGAGTGGAGCTATATTTTCTCAGACAGACCGAAATTTAGTTTAACACTTTTGTTATGGATGAGGCCTTAAGGCAATAAGAACTAAGGCTTTAAAAACGCCAACATAATCATCATATCAATAAAATTGATTTCGCAGCAAATGTGTTAACTAATAGCTCATTTTTTTTTAGTATCTGTTCTGGCTCTTGGGCTATAACGAGTTCTTACCGAGCGGCGGCATCATGAAGTACCTCAGCCAGTTTGTGTGCAACACCGAAGTCAAGTTTCTCTGCGAAAATGTCCTGTTTTTGCTGGCTGGAGCAGACTCCAAACAACTCAACACAGTAAGTGCATTTTAATGTTGTGTATGTTGAATTAGTGTCGCTCACATTAAGGGGGAATGGGCGCGCTGGACCGGGGTCTCCAAAGCAAAGTGCATCAGTGTTAATCCTAAGGAGAAAAAAATATTTTCTCTGCCACATTTCTCCGGCTGTATTGAATATTTTTAAGAGCGGATTTTTTTTATGTGATAAATGTAGCTGACTTACAGGTCCCCACCTTCTTACTTTTTGAAATTGGTTCGAATATTTTTTTAAATTTTCAATAAATAATTTTACACAAAATATTTTAAGCAATTTCAAAAAGTGGGAAGAAAGATACTATAAGTTATTTACATTTATCATTTTAAAACAAACCGTTTGTAAAAATATTCAATACAGCCGGAGAAATGTGGCGGAGAAAATAGTTTTTTTCGCCATTGGATTAACATTGAGGCACTTGAGTTTGGAGACCCGCGGTCCAGTGCGCCCATTCCCCCTTAAGCGTCTTTTAAGTTTCTATCAATTAACACTTTGTAAGTTAATCAGCTTTGGTATAGATGGCGCTTTTAAGAACATCTGTTTTGTCACCTAAGCCTAAGGGGAATGGGAGCAGTTGTCCGGGACTCGAAACCAAAGTCTTCTCTCAAAGTTAATCTAATAGAAAGATAGATTTCTAATTCAAGCTACTCCGGCAGTATCGAATATTGTTCAATTTTTCACTTAATGTCATAAATATTTGATGTACTGGAAAATAGTAAAAAAAAACCGAAATCACAATTAATCATGGGGATACCTGAGTACACTGAGACAGACGTACTGGTTAAATCTGCGGAGTCTAAAAAAAGTAGTTTGTTTGTTCATCAAGATTTAGTGAAAGGTCAGGATGGGTGCATCACGTCTGTGGCTAAGAAAGAACTTAGGTAAGCTAATAAAATGTCTATTCTTACTTAATTATGTGTAGCATTAGATACAAAGATACTAATTTTTTTAATTCATGTTTTAAATATGGACATACCATGTTTTACAAGGATGAAACATGTAATTTCTCACGTCTGTGGACATCACGTCCGTGGTTTTTTGGCCCACGGTTATGATTTTTGTGTCCACGGACATGACGTTTTAATTATACAAGAATAAATTTATTAAATATAAGTGAAGTGCATCATAGTAACACTATATTTTGCCGTGAACTAATATAATAAAGTAAATATGAAATTTTATTAAAGTGTAACACATTAATAAAGTATTTTTATACCGATGCTATATTTTCAATGTAGTATGTAACTGTAACTCAAATCCAAAGTTTCAAAAACTTTCATCAATATTTTTTTTTCGAAATTTTTCGCTTCAAATGGTTCGTTTTCAGAGTATTCACCCATTTATTTTATTTTACTATATACTAGTAAATTCCTTTTCAGACTCGTCTCGGAGTGTATACTTCTCACTTGCCTGCCGGTTCGTCCACGAAGAGTATCGTACATTTCGCCCAGGTGAATAATTTCAAGTACTAACCTTTTTAAAATAGGCTATCTAAGATGGAGAATAATCTTGTTTTAATTTGAATTATTTTAAGTATCATTATGGGTATATGGAATTTAAAAAAAACTTGTACTTAAGAACAATTATTCCCAAGCCGTCAAATGTGGCAACTTTAGTTCAAGTCGGGGCCTGATCTAATAAAACTCAGACTATAGGCACAAAAAATTTTGGGGGCCCTTTTACGGAAAATTTTGTATATGATTGCTCATAATGATGTTGCTAGTTGGCCAATTTATCATGTTTTTTGGCTACCATTTCATCGGCTTCCTTAAAGCATCGATCAAATCAATCACATTAGGTCAATACTGAGTCAAAGTCAAGCTAAAAATAGAGTGAGGTTTCAGAAAATTTAAAAATTTATTGAAATGTTGGGGGTCTACAACATTTAGCATAATAGAAATAAAAATTTAGGGGTCCCTAAAGTTTGGTGGCCTTAGGCCTAGGCCTAACGGGACCTATCGTAGGTCAGACTTTGGTTCAAGTATAAAACCCTATATCACGAAGGTTCTATTTGACTAATTGTGTGCTTAAACAGAGTTACTGTTAATTACAAACAATCATAAGAATTTAAAATAGAGCATTTGTTGACGAGTTCTTACAGAAAGAACTAAAAATTACCTTTAAGGACCAAAGTTGACCACGGAACACAAAATGTCGAACTTTGTACACTGCTCAAAACGCATGGTTTAAAGTGAAAATTTGGAATCATCAGCTTGCGATTTTTTTTCTATATTTTCTCTTTGCATCGTTAGATGGAAGAATCTTTTGATGAATTAAATAATATTTGTTTTAATTAACTGAAAACATGAAAAACATGGTAAAATAAAATTCACTCTAAAAAAACTTTTATTGAATAAATTGACCCCAAAATCTTCATGCTTGCATTTTTAGATGTTTAAAAATTGATTTGAGCTATTTTTAACAAATAAAGTTTTGAAATAGTTATTTTTATAATTGCGTGAAAAAAATCCGATTTTTACACTATAATTTTAATATCAGACGCGTGCGAAAAGTTATACTTTTTAGAAACAGTGATAAAAAAATTACTTTTTTTCACTCTTTTCATAAGATGCCAACATTTCAAGTAAAATTTCTATTTCATAATATTCATAAAATCCAGAAATTTATTGATCTGGTTTATTTTTAAATATTATGCGCGTGAATGTTATTATTATTTTTTATTTTTGAATCAGTATCCATGTTCCAATGTTTGACTTTAAACTAAAATATAAGCTTGATTTTGTAGTTCCAGAGATTTATCGATGCCGATCTTCTTTACGAAAAAAATTAGCACGTGAAATATTTTTGAACCAATGATAATTTTTTATAACTACGTGAAAAAAATCAAATATCATTGGTTCAAAAATAATTCACGTGCTAATTTTTTTACGTAAAGAAGATCAGCATCGATAAATCTCTGGAACTACAAAAGGCAAACATATTTTTTAGTTTAAAGTCAAACATTTGAACATGGATACTGATTCAAAAATAAAAATAATAATAACATTCACGCGCATAATATTTATTAATAAACCAGATCAATGAATTTCTGGATTTTATGAATATTATGAAATATAAATTTTACTTGAAATGTTAGCATCTTATGAAAAGAGTGAAAAAAAGTAATTTTTTTTCACTGCTTTTGGGTGAAATTTTTTTTTTATCACTGTTTCTAAAAAGTATAACTTTTCGCACGCGTCTGATATTAAAATAATAGTGTAAAAATCATATTTTTTTCACGCAATTATAAAAAAATTATTATAATTTATTCAAAAAAGTTATGATTCCAATTTTTTTTCCTTAAATTTTAGTTCAGAAAATTAAGATTTTTTCCCCAGTTTTTTACTATTTCATTCTGGATTTATAATGAATATATTTCACAACATTTAGATTTTTAGAATAAAAAATAAAAAGTTGGGACTGAAAGGGTAACAAAAGTACTCAAAGTGCTCCCCTTATTGTTTTGAGCAGTGTAGTTTCTGTTTCCTCCACGCAAAACCGGCATTTTTAGGATTAATAGTAGACAATCACCGTTCTATTTTAAGTTAAAAAAAAATATAGAAATTCACTTGAATGTTTTTTGATACAATTGTAATTGAGAAATATGTGTCATAAATTTTTTGCTTTATTGAAATTATTTTTTTTATTATTAAAAGCTTATTTATGTTTCAGATGGTGAATTCGAAAAAGTTTACTAAGTACGACTACGGAACGACGGCTAACATGAAGCAGTACAATCAGGTAAATAGAAATTCTAATAATTCAAGGGATGGGCCATATTAGGTTTTCCCGTTATTTTCGGAAAAATATTCATTTTTTCATAAAATGTTGAGTGAATAATTGAATATGTGGTGGTGCTGCCATCTTTAGACGATAAATAATATAAAAAAATTTGCTGCTGCCATCTGTTATCATGTAATAAAAGCAAAAAACAAACAAACTGACAATTAAATGAGTTTTCTTATCCACCGCATTTCCCAAAGTATTAATGTAACTTAAATTTAAGTTACAAATACAGCATACGCTTATGATGAAACAAACATTACTTTAGAAGAAAAATATTTTTTAAATACAATTCTTTGGCAAAAAAGTATTGATAGTTTTTTTAATATATTAATGTTGCTTAGCCTTCAATTTACTTATCGATTTCTAGGCTCGCATTAAAAATAAAGGCAAATAAATAAAAAAATGGAATTAGGGTGTAAATGGTAAACTTTGTGGGCTTTACTGTGACCTAATTATAATTGGTGAACCAGTGGGAGTGATCGTTCCACTTGTTCATTGCGGCCCTAATTCCTCGTCACTTGACCACGGTTCTAAATTACGAGGCGTAATTGGCAGTGTTAAATCTCCTTGGAGGCTAGAAATATACAGCAGGAAATTGTACAACCTAACCTAATGACACTATTATAAATTTGTGTTCTGATCCCAAAGCCGGATCATGTTTTGTGTAAGCGCGCTTTTACTCTCCGTAAACCAGCTGCACTACCCAACCAACTAAAACCAACCACTGTTAAGAGAGAGGATTCACGAAGGAAACAACGTAGATTATAGGCGCAAATAGTTTGTTGGTACAAATTTTACATGTTTCGGCGTGCGAGTCTCAAAAATCGCTGGACTTCTTCAGAAAAATACACAACACTAACTAATAACAGTTGACAGCGCCAAGTTGTGAAACATGATATCCGGAAAAGGGTTGTAGAGGGAGCGGGGGGATTTAGCTTGGGAGAAACGTTATTCTGTACTATGAGGCTTTTCCAAATGGGGAGAACTCTGGCATGTTGGATGAATTAACTAGTTTACTGTGGTTTTTACGTAGGGTAACGTTTCTCCCACGCAAAATCCAACTCTCTCCCTCTACGCCCCTTTTCCGGATATCATGTTTCACAGCTTCGAGCTGTCAGCTGTTAGTTTGTGTTATGTATTTTTCTGAAGAAGGCGAGCCATAGAGTTATAATAAGTAAACTAGAGGGCGAAAAACGAGAACGAACCGATGCTTCACACTGGGAGTCACGTGATCGGGGGATTTCGAAGAAAAAAACGAAAGTTTTTTTCTATAGCTCACAGCGGGAAAACGTCGTCTGCTCACGCGGAATGTACTAAAAATGGTACACTATTGTTCTGCATATGGCTGCAAAGGAAAATTTACTAAAGGAGGACCTTTTACATTTCATGGGGAAGATTTTTATAAACTTTCGTTATTGAAATAGAAATAACTTAATAAATAAAATCAAAAAGTATATTGCTAATCATGGTTTTTAAAACAACATTCGATACATTATGTCATTTAATACGATTTATTCTTATCAATTACATGTAAAAATAAAAATGCATGTTTTGTTTAATAATCGGCAACAATAGAAAGTCTTTTAAACATGTATTTTTTGCTTTTCATGACTTTTATTTTTCGGAATCGCTTGGCGGTCTATTGGCCATTGGCGTTATTTTGGAAATCGAAACTAATAATAATTTTGGAAATAAGTGTGTTTTGTACTCAGTTTAAATTGCAGTTTTTACAATGTTTCATTATATTTCTTGCATTTATTTTTTATGAAATTAAATTTTTGAGATAAGAATTTATGGACTAATTATATATTAGCTTCCACACTACGTTTATAACGAAAAAAGTGGAAGGTTTTATAATCGTCCAGTTCGTCTGTCCGTCACCCACTTTCACAAAACGAACCGCAAGTCACACAAACAAGTGGGATACGTCATTTTGAAGCAAAAAATCAGGCTAGGCTACATTCCAAATTTCATTAAAAAATTTTAATTAGAAGTTTATTAAAAATTTAAATTATTAAAAATTTAATCTACATTAAAATAACATGCAAATTCCATTTTTATTCAATATTTTCACTGTTGCCATTTCGTCAAACGTACGAGAAACTTTATTTAAAATAAAACTCTTGAAAAATTATTTATTATTGTAATATTATTCAATTTGGATTGATGTCACATCACATTAGAGTACTTTTGATGGTTTATTATTTACTAATTACTAATTAGTTATTTTTATTAGTTAATTTTACTAATTAGTTATTCTTCGAACTGCAAATTAATTTAACAAACGATAAATATTATTAATTGAATTTTTTTCGAAAGAAAGTTAATGAAAATTGGTAATTAAGGCGACTAAAAGTTGTTTATTAGGAAAACTACAGAGAATGTTAATTTTTCGCATGAAAATTGTGTCCTTTTTTTAATTTTTAAAATTATGTGAAGTTAAATGATATGATAATAGTTTCGCTTCCATTTTGGCAGCAAAAAAAACAATCATCATTCTTAACACAACGTCTTCTAGTTTTGGCGTTTAAAAGTTTAAATTAGAACTTGTTAAACAACATGTTATAACATGTTTCATAAGTACCTATTTTTATATAAATGTAGAAGAAAAAAGGAAAATAACTTTTACAAACAAGTGGATTGCAATTTGAAGAAAAAAAAAATGTCACAGACCGCGTAAAAGAACTACGATTTTTACCAGGAGCGCCGAAAAGGGAGAAATTTAACGAGAGCGGCAATCCCATCTGGTGCTTGACCTTGGGGATCAACGCCAAATATCGCAGCCCTAAAGCACGTGACGAAGGTGAAACGGTTTTAATGTGAGTATCAGGCAGTGAATGGGAGATTTGCATTATCGCACTCTCTCCTTATTCTAACTCTATGAGGCGAGCGATTTTTGAGACTCGCCGAAACATGTAAAATTTGTACCAACAAATAAACTATTTGCGCCAATAATCTACGTTTTTTCCTTCGTGAATCCTCTCATGTTTTTCTGAATACACTGTTAAGAAACCAAATTACAGAGGAATTGAATTTCACTAGACTATTTCACTTCATTTATATTTTAGTAAAATATCTTCTGCTCTCTTCCAGACCACACCTCCGGAGTACGACGTCTCTAAGATCACCACCCCAGTCGCCCTGTTGTGGTCTCTGAACGACGCTTTGGCAGATTCCGCTGACGTGGTAGAACTGCAACCCAAACTCAAGTCTCTCGTGTCCAGCTACTGCGTACCTTATCCCGCGTTCAACCACGAGGATTTCGTCATGGCAGAACAGGCCAATACCTTGGTGTATCAACAAGTGCTAGATCTGCTCAGGAAGTACTAGGGACAGCAATATCTAAACTTTTCAATACTGTCAAAGCTTTGTTGAAGAAGTAAAAGAGGCTTACATAATGTACAGCAATTGCCAGAATGTTTCATAAAAATGTGGATATTCAGCTACACTCAATGTTAAATCCCATAAGAAAGTCATAGGTTATATAAAAATTATGGATTACTTAACGTTTTGATGTAATCTATAATCCACCTTCAATACCGATAGACTGTAAACGGTACGAGTCACTAAAATATACTAATAAAAAGTGATACAAAATGTTACTCATATTTTCTTGCAATAATTTTTTTCCCACTAATTAATCACCAATTTGAGTTGTCATGCACGATAAAAAAAAACCTTTATTCTTTACAGAATAAAATTTGTTCTCAGTGATGTCATTTCTTGAACGTAGTAACGTCAGCACCATGACTTCAACTCTCAATCTTACTTTCAGCTCATCATCATTGGCTTCAATACGTCGTGATGTCAGGTAGCCAATTTGGTAAGACGTAAGAACAGCTTGTATAGTAAGGGATTGCCCTTCGAGTGACACCTGATGCGAGAAAAAAAAAAAAAATATAAAAACTGGATAATAAACTATGAGTTACTGGGTAAAACCTTATACTTCAACTGGAATTTACTGTTTTTAAAAAAGTAAACTGTATTTTTACAGTTTTTCTGGCAACTCAGCTTCCAGTTTAAAACCGTAAATTTTACGGCATTTTTTTGAAGTTCAGTGTTGGAACTACCAGGACTTAGTTATAGTAGAGTAGGTTAACGTTTTGGTTGTACCAACAAGTGCTGCAACTGCTCAAGAAGTATTAGAAACTAACAATGTACAGCTATATCCAAACTGTGCATCCAAACTGTCCGTCTCAAAAATTTAGACAAAAAACATTTTGAGTCACAAAATTTCACTGAAAAGGTTTACTTCGAAAAAGTTGGGATAGTAAGGATCAGGCAGGTATAAATAAGTAAAATTATCTTGAATATCAAGAAAAAAATAAACAATAAATTTTATTTGCATTAATAGTGAAAATTACCAAAAATATCTGTCACTGAAATAGAGAGAATATCAATTTAAAGCACGTTTAATGGCCTAATTTCGAATTTTTATTGCTTGAATTGTATTTATTTTTGATATAATAAATTGGAAAAACACGATATCCGGTGAATTTAAAAGATTTAGTAATACTTTTATTCAATTTTATACCAAACAGTCTATATAGCCGTTTTAACTCCGATATAGTGAAATATTATTGTTTATTTGCTTCAAATTTATAAGTTAACATCTCTAAATCCAAAATGAATGCCTACCAGCCCATCAACTTATAGTTTTGCCAAGGATTCGTGGATTGGAGACATGCATTTACCTCTTTTCCTGATGACCACATTCAGCCTTTCCCATATAAAATCACAAAATAGCAACAAATTGTTCTTTTTTGCACTTTAGTATGATACGGAGATAAGCTTCTCTAGGTCAATCGCAGGAACACGAAAAATTCTTGTCTCCGCCAGTTTTAAAAGTAATATTGGCCTTTAAAAGCAAAGTAACTTGGGAAAAAATGAGAATACACTTTATAGAGTATAAAACATAAATAGTTATACAAGATTTTCTTTTTTTATTCTAGTTTTTTTGGTCCACAGAGCGTGACATGTCATATCCGTGGTGTGTCCCAACCCTCAATTTCATGAGTTGGCAGTTTATATCTTACTTATAAGATATAAATTCTTTTTTTAAATTAGAGAATTAAAGAAAGGAACATTTTAGGAAATTATTAATGCAATTTTTATCTTTATTTTTTTTATTTTGTATTAATTTTACTGACTATTCAATGTTTGTCCCCAATGGCTGAAGTCACATCCGTGGACATGATTAAAAACTTGTATTGAATTCAATAGGTGGCAGTACAACTCAGTGTCTGTTATTTTAGTTTCATTGGCATATGGTATAGCAAAATAAAAACAAGTAGGTTTGTAACAGAATCTGTCACTTAACCCGCTTCCACACATTTGTGTTTAACAGGAATAAACGCGCCAAACACAACATTAATTCTATATTAAACATTTACACGCCAAATTTGGCTAGTTTCATTTATTTTATTTCGAAAATTCAATAATTATTACTTATCGTTTGCAAAAATTAATTTATATTTCAAAGAATAAATATGTAATATTCCTCGCACATTCCTGCACATTTTTATGCCAAGTTAGAATTTTGTATGCATCTTTCTTCATACATATATAATGAACCATCAAAAGAACTCTATATAACATGTATTTGCTAAATAATTGCATGCTAAATATAACATGTATTTAGGCTAGAGTAACCTACTTAGCCTCTTTAGATCTCAGCAAATAATGGTAGAGGTGTGCATAGTAATTTACAAAACAGCTAATTAATATCGGAAATAAAACATTTGAATACACTGCAAAAATTAAATTCGTTTAAATTAATTGTTCACATCTTTAAATTGATAGAAAAAATATGTTAAATGTATGTTGTTTAGTAGGGGGAACCAGGGACACATGACCCAACTTGTAGCTTTTGGCTTTTAACTTTTAACAAAACACTATTTATAGATGTGCAAATGCAGTCAATTTATACTTCATAAAGTATTACACAATATATATTAGTATTTTTCTGAAGTATTAACTGCAATAGTAGTAAAATATAAATTATTTAAAACTTTAGTTTTGGGTCATGTATCCCAATGCATAGGGATACATGACCCACCCATTAGGGATACGTGACTCAACCCAAAAATTTGGTAGTAAGACTTAAAATTATCAAAATACTTTTACCTAATAACAAAACTAACATCATATTATAAAGTTGAAATAGATTTTATATTTTTTTAAGACAAAATTATTACTTCTTATTTTCATCACGTTAATTATGCTTGTTTTAATGAACTTATCAAATTTAAACGTAAAATCTTGTCTAAATACAAAACTATAGATTCTTTTATTTTGCAGAGAAAACACAGGTGGTTGAAGAATCTTCTATTTGATCAATATCAACTTAAGATGTATTATCCATTTCAGGCCATTTAAAACATTTTCCATTGATTCTTTCTGCATAATGAATTGTAAGCTCGTTAAAAAAAATTCCCTTGTACTTCCTCAACAAACCTTGTACTCCCAGAAGAAAACAGTCATTTACTGTTGGGACTCCCGTGATTTTTAAAAAAATTACTTGGTCTAATTCTGTCTAGTTTTGTGTTGTTTACTTGGGTCACGTATCCCTAATTTGTTTGAGTCAAGTATCCCTAGTTGCACTTTTTTGATTAACCCTAAAACAAAGACATTTGCGAATAATAACATTAGCACTATTATGCACGTAATTGTAGCTAATAGCATGAACAAAACAACACGGTAAAAAAAAACTGTTGTTTTTACGGTTAAAAACTGTTCTTTTGAAAAACAGTTTATAACTGTTTTTTTATCTTCGCTAACATGACGTCCCACTCACAACCCATCAAATGCACCTGCCCCTGAGAGAAAAAAGAAGATGTGAAAGAGTCACGTGATTGAGATAATCGTTCTGATTCGTTTTCACGCATTAGATTTCTGTAGCGTTAATGTTTGTTAACTGTATCTTTGATGAAGTTGTATTAACTGTATTTGTAACCGCTCCGCCATTTGAATTAAAGATGTCTTTCAGCTAACAGCATGTTGGCTCCCCGGTGGCCGCGAGGTGTAAGAGACGAGCCTATCACTGAGAAGGTTCTTGGTTCTGGCCTTATCCTAGTCATGCTATAGACGTATTCGTGCTGGTGAAAAAAAAAATCCTCTATAAATCACCGGGGTGCCCGAGTACATTGCGATATACGTGCTTGTTAGTTCTGTGGTGTTTTTTACAGTTAAAAACTGTAATTTTTTTTTACAAGAAAACTGTAATTATAGCAAGGAGGAACTGCTAAATTAATAGGGAAAAACTGTCAAATTAACGGGGGGAAACTATTAAATTGACAGTTTTTCCCTGCTAAATTAACAGTTTCTCCCTGTTAAAATTACAGTTTTCCTGTGCAAAAATAACAGTTTTAAACTGTAAAATAAACAGAAATTAACTGGCGTCAAAGTTGACAGTTTTTAACTGTAAAAACAACAGTTTTTTTTACAGTGAAGTACCTAATTGAAAAAATCTATCCTTTAAACCAAAAAAAGTAGACCGAAAAATATGGCACCAAAAATTTACTTTCAGTGCATGAAAACGTATTTCTTCGTATAGCTAAACACGTACGCAATGGTTCAGTTGGTTGTTTTCACAATGTGATCAGGTGAATGAAAGGAAAAAAGTTATGCCACTTCCAACTCATAAAACTTTTCCAATGCTGAGAAAAAGGCATTGGTTCATGTATCCTTATGGGTCAAATGTCCCTAGTTCCCCCTACTATCAAGACTCTGTGAAGTACTAGAAAACTAACACTTATGCACAGCAATATCCATATTGTTATGTACTGTTTCGTAAAAATAAAATGCTAATGTTTTTTAATTGGCTTTTTTCAGATGACTTAATTTCTTCATCTCTCGTTCCTAAAATTCTTTCGAACGGCGCTCCAGATGGTGCTCTGTTACCAATTGACATTGATTCACCAATCGAGGCCAAAAGAAAGAACTTCTTTTCATTATGAATTTCTGTTGCCACTCATGACCTGAAACATGCCCATTAAACATTATTAGATGCCTCTAATGATGCTTAATGGGCATAGTTCTATGCACTTCTTTTTTTTCGTTAGCAAGTGTACGTTGTAATGAGAAATGACTTGTTCTGGAGTACCTAATGTAATGTGCGGTACACATTATCCGCAAAATTAAACTTGTTGTGGTTGTTCTCCACGCAATCTCAAATAACATCTACTCTAGATGGCGTTGGTTTACTACTCTGCTTCTATCAGTCATCTATATTGTATAACAAATATTGCACTATATAAGCCGAAGCAATTTGGTTTTCACCTTGAAGTTCCTTTTGGTAGACACGAGTTATAATATCTTCGGCAATACTACACTTGTCTAAATAATTTCAAATCGACTACTGCAGGTATCCAACAAAGAGTTGACTAACGGCATAAAATACAGATAAAGTTTATTGATTGTGAAGATAACTATCGAATTTAACAAGTAAATGAATCAGCTGTAGATACATAAGGTAGATAAACAGATTACACATATGTTGCATCGATATCTTGTATATATAATACATTTCAAATGCAATCATTCAGCATTTCGTAATTCTGTTAATGAGTAAATAGTAAAGCGTCATTTTAACGGGCTATCATGAAGACTGTTTTAGTTTACTTTACTCTTTTGGGACTATTTTCAGCTGTTCAAATAACCGTTAATAAGAAAAACGAATTTTCATTTGATCCTGATATAACGAGGAATGTCGTAAGTATTCATTTTCGTACATAATAAAATACACACTATAATAGTTCCAAAAATAAGAGTCAAAGTCTAAGGTTTGACAAATCTTTATTTCTATAAGGTTTCGGTCTAAGCATTTATGAAATGAAATTCTAAAAATTAACGCGAAGTCTTCAGGGAAACAAGAAAAGTAAGTAGAGGGGTCCAGAACAGTTTGCTAGAAAAATGTTCGACACTATTTTCATACTAAAGAAACTGATGTATGCAAAACAGTATCAGTGTTAAAACAGTAATATATATTATATATATATATATATATATATATATATATATATATATATATATATATATATATATATATATATAATATATATATATATATATATATATATATATATATATATATATATATATATATATATATATATATAATATATATATATATATATATATATATATATATATATATATATATATATATATATATATATATATATATATATATATATTATATATATATATATATATATATATATATATATATATATATATATATATATATATATATATATATATATATATATATATATAAAATATATATATATATATATATATATATATATATATATATATATATATATATATATATCTTTAAAACTTAATTTTTTATGTAAACAAATTAACGAAGATAAACTTTATTTTATTGCGTTTGTTAGTGATTTTTTTAAAGATAGATCGATAAAATTTGAATGAATCATCAAATACCGGTATATTCTTTTCAGAGTGATCTAATCCTAAGTAAAGGCTACCCTGTGGAGAACCATGTTGTCCGAACCAAAGATGGTTACCTCTTGTCGGTTCAGAGAATTCCCCATGGCAAAGGCGGGGAAAAAATTCCAAACAAACAAGCGGTATTCATCCAACATGGTTTGCTGTCTTCTTCTTCAGATTGGGTCATAAACTTCCCTGAACAGTCCCTAGGTCAGTGTTTTGGTCCACGTTTTTTTCTTCCAGAAACACTAATCCATATTATTATTTCCAGAAAACAATTTCACGTACATCTTCTTGGAAAACTTAATGTAATGCATCGTTGTCAACAAGTAACCATGGCCGCGACGCATGGCGCGCAGTATGAAAGGGTTTAACGAATGGATGGATCGAATCCAGCAGATATCACTCCAAGCGGCACGTTTTTGAGAAGGAAGTAAAAATAATGTGGTACACAGTTTTTGACATTTCCAGGAAAATTACTGGAATTATGTGGGATAATAGTTTCTAATTTTTTAAATGAAAGTTACTGATATTCTAGGAACATTACTTGTAAAAATTGGATCGGTAAAATTATATCTCGACGGAATTTTGTATTTATCTCGCTGCTTTGTCATTCCAATGCTCCATTGGTCTTTGCTAAACTATATAAATTTCTACCAGGCATGCTCCTGCCAAATTTTACAATATTTGAAGGATTACTAGTTATTTTATAGCCATTGAAAAAAACCGAAACTGAAATTAGAATCACTTTGTTAGGTGAAGACAACGATAAAATTATGATTATCGATATTTTTAAATGTAAGTTTGTTTTAAATTGTTGCTTAGGACTTGTGGCTAGTTTTGTGAAATTAATGTACATTTTTTTCTCTCAGGTTTCATTCTGGCCGATGCTGGTTACGATGTTTGGTTGGGAAACTGCAGAGGCAACACTTATTCTCGGAGACATGTCAAATACACGCCAGACATGGAAGTATTTTGGGATTATAGGTAAACCTCCTATTCATATTCTAGGATGATAAATGATGGGGACTTCTTCATTCAAATTTCAAACTGTCATAAATAGACAGCATGCACTTTTATTCACGTTCTCATTTGAGGAGCCTATAGGGATGTTAGGCTTCTAGGTACTAGGTGTTTCGTAGTATGGGAGTCAAGTGCACTAAGCATCTGCGGGAGTCAAATATTGTTTTGATAAAGAGATATATGGGAATCACTGTATGGTGCTGCTATTTAGTGAATGGTATAAGTACAACCAAAGAGTTCTATAGTAGGGTAGAGGAACGACTCGTACCGAGCTGCCATCGGCAGCCATGGCTCACTACGGAGCCCGAATAGAGTTTCAAAAGTGCTAGTTAATTTATAATTTTGATACTGAGAAAAGAAGTACAACCAGGGCAAAGGCGGGAATCGAACCCGCACCCGTTACACCGCGCGGACTGCTAGCGTTTTGGCCTGCGATCCAAACCACTCGGCCATCAGGCCGCACATGCCACCCTATATTGTCTCCGTATTGGTCCATCTTGCTGTTGAAAGGTTCAGCCTCTACCCTACTATAGAACTCATTGAGTACAACCTATAATGTCAGCTACTTCCCCTGAGATTCTTTTAACCTTATTTTTCTCATTATTAATGTGTAGCCACCTTTTCCTTTTGGCTTCTAGGCTCCTTGTTTGAGTCTTATATTTCCGTGGGAAAAAAACGGAATTGCCTGGAAATTCAATTACAGGAGCAGTAACATGTGTCAAACTCTGTCACCAATGACACTAGAGAATGCGCTGGTACTTACTATTTACTAGTCGACCCTGAAAAATCCACTGTAAAGTTGGATTGCCTGGTACCCTTTGAGATCGATTTTGCTCCGATTTCAACATTCTAAAAGTAAAAATGACTAGAAGATCCAGGTCAAGAGTATAAGTGGCTGTTCAGGAGGAGTTTCCAACAGAAGGCCTTTCCCTCCCTGGGCAATGACAACATCAATAACCAAACTGCTGCCAAGTACATGGATGACATATTTAACAATTTAACATCAATGGCTTGTATTGTACAAATCCAGATTATAATTTACTTTGTTGAACTAGTGATTCTGCTTCAGGTCGTTTCGTCCGGTTAATACGCCCTTTGAACACGGAAGACTCGTTTCCAAGGCCAAACTAAATAAAGTATAAGGCTTCGACTATAATCGGTTATGTTATGTCAGTGAATGGATGGGACTGCATCTTTGGAAGCGTCACCCGAGTGAAGTGGTGGAAATGGCTATCCAATGAACCGAGCTTTGTTTGAGTTAGTAGTAACGGTTTCCCCCGCTTCACTCGAGTAGATTCAGTACGGTGAAGTCCCGTCTAATCAAGTGCAGCTGTGATGCCCCAAATACGGTTAAGTAATTTTCTATGCAACTAGGTTAAATACAGTACTAATTTTTGGAATACTCAGGCCTGATGCTCTATTCAGTTCGGCTGCATTGAAGAACATTAATACGTAATGACGTGTGGATGTTTGGAAACTAACAAATAACAGCGTTTCCCTTGTCAATCTTAAATCTTAGCAATTTCACTGAGTGTGATGAAAGCGTTTGAATGAAATTAGATTTCTATTTTAGACTACAATGCCATCTGGAAAACACTTGCCAAACAAACAGCAGGAAAGCATTAATTTTTCCATTTAAAAGAGATATGACGTGGAATGTATATATTTATGAATAAACTAAGTATAAAACTATACTACTTTGGAACAGGGGTACAACTTGTTCTAGAAAATTTTCAGTAATATACAAAAATGTGACAAAATATAATCGTAGCGTGTCTTACATTTTGACAAACGAGTTATATGCACATTTAAAGAATGCTTACAAAACTTTACAATTTTTCAGTTTCGATCAGTTAGCCGAGTACGACTTTCCGGCAATGATTGATTATGTCTTAAAGGAAACAGGAGAGGAACAGCTTTTTTACATTGGGCATTCTCAAGGAACCACGGGAGCATTCGCAATGCTTTCCGAAAGCTTGGAATACAATAAAAAGGTAAGGGCATTCGCAATTTATAAAAAAATAATTCGTAAGGTTCAAAGAAAGGCTCATGGAGACTATTTCCCTCCCCTTCAGGGACATGTCTAAATTGTGGAGGTGGCGATAGATAGCAGCATCTGTCAGCACGATGCCAAGTCGGATTCCTGCCGTGTAGTCTCTACACGGGCATCTCTCCTCAGGAACCGCACCCATTTGCCTTAATCCTTTCCCGCTCCGCGAGAAGAGCTTGGGTTTCCCAAGTGGCATTAGTAACAACAACAGAAAAGTTTTGTCTATAATATAGAGTGAAACCATGAAGGGTAGTGAACGATTTTGTAGACAAGTCATTTATAAGATATGCAATATCGCTAAAGCTGAGTTAATTGTTGCATAAGGTGAGTCATCGCAAGTAACGGAAAAGTAAATAAAAATCCATTTTGTATGGTGGTTACTGGTAATTTGCGTCATTTTGTTTCTTTATAACTCGTTTTTTAGGCATGCAGTAATCTTGTATTTTTTTGTTATTCAACGACAGATTTATGACATGTTACACTAAGAAAAAACTTGTGTTGACTTTCAATGCAAAAAATCGTTTTCTTCCCAGTTATTACAAGTTGTGCTGAAACAATACAAAAATTGTGTTGAAGGCGCAGCAAGCACGTATTCTTCCGAAATGTTGCTCAGCATCTACTCTTTAATGTTTCAGATAAATAGCTATACTGAAGCTTTAGAAATTCTATATTAAGATACTTTAAAATTAATGTTTGAATTTCGTTAGAAGGATTTTAGAAAAAATATACACTCTTAAAACAAACGAGCGGTTTTAACTGGTTATTCTAGAATAAAAAACAGCGGAGAAAAAAATTATGGACATTTACGAAAATGAAATCTTTTAAGCAGATTTAGTCAAATTTTGATCTACACTCTTAAAACAGACGAGCGGTTTTAACTCAGTCTGAGTTAATTTCCATTCCTTTCCGTGCCGAAAATGCACTTCTCCTATAGGAGTGAATTTCACTCTTTTTCGGAGTGGGTAAAAGAAATAAAAGAAAACAATCTGCGTCCTACACTCTTAAAACGAGCGGTTTTAACTCAGTCTGAGTTAATTTCCACTCCTTTCCGGTGCCGAAAATGCACTTCTCCTATAGGAGTGAATTTCACTCTTTTGTTTTAAGAGTGTAGTTCACAGTATTTGTCAATCACGCATGGATATAATAATCGTCTCCCTTCGTCAATTGCGATGGAACAACATTAATTTGTGCGTCATCATCAACACTATTCTTGTTTTGACAACACTGTAATGTTTCAATTTTTACACAATACTTGTGTTGCAATTGGACTATATGAACACCATTTTTTTTAGTGTAACTTTTCTCCATGCTCATTTCTCCAAATGTATGTTTCAGATCAAGCTCTTTGTCGCATTGGCCCCTGTGACGACCGTAGGACACATCACAAGCGCCGTCAAATATCTTGCTCCATTCACGACGGAAATAGAGGTAAAACATGAACAGAATTTATTCCATGTAAAGAGTACGTCCGTCGTACCTTTTACTAAAGACACGCCAGTTTTGTTACCCCTATACATTTCGTTATACGCCTAACGTACCCCTATACACTCCGCATAATTTACAATGTTGCTTTGCATTTATTGGTTTTCTAACTGGGATGTAGCTATTTATCCTAGATTGCAATTAAACTGCCTACTCTAAAACATGTGAACTATAGTTTTATTTGTCAAACAGTTACGTGACATTATCAGCTACAATTAAAAATCGATGATTAATCTTTGGTCATTTAGTTTCAAATAGGGAAAATTATTTTTGAGATACCGTGAATGTGTATTAGTTCAGCAGCATTATATTAGTGTTATGGGGAACCAGTAAAGTTTATTGTAAAACAACGACTGGTTTTGACAGTATAAATTTCTGTAACCTTCTATTTTTTTATTTTGCAGTTTCTGTTCGAGATTCTTGGGGTGAAGGACTTCGCGCCGAGCGACGCCCTCATGAAGTACTTCAGCGAGTATGTGTGCGACACGGAAGCCAAGTTCTTATGTGAGTACGTCATGTACCTGGTCTTCGGAGCGGATCTGCAACAACTCAACACGGTGGGTGCCAATCGGTTTCCTAAAGCTACACTCTTAAAACAAAAGAGTGAAATTCACTCCTATAGGAGAAGTGCATTTTCGGCACCGGAAAGGAGTGGAGATTAACTCAGACTGAGTTAAAACCGCTCGTTTGTTTTAAGAGTGTAGACATAGGGGCTGGGGAGCCCAGTTAGTTAAGGCGTTCGCCTTGTATGCGAAAGGTCCCTTGTTCTGGTCCGGGCCTCTCCAAAATAACTGCCGACCTATAAACGGTTCGTGCAGCCGAAAATATCAGACGAAAAATACCCTTGTAGAGGTTAGGACAAGTTAAATAAGCTTCAAAGTCCCAACGCTGCGTACGATGTCGCCCTTAACGATTGGGTGCCTACTCAGGTGTCGGCTCGTCACTTGACTGTGGTTCTAAAATACGACGCCCGTCGCCAATAGCCCTCGTATAGATCTAGTGCGACGATAATTAAAACTAATTTAACGTAACTAAAGCTAGACAGACACGGAGGGGCTGGACCAGGAAAGGGCATGTGAATCTCTGCAAACCTCTGCATCGACACTCTGATTGGTTTCCTTCGTCCGTGATTGGTTACGTTTGTCCACGTGACAGACAAAGAAACCCGTGATCATGGACGGAGCTTAGATGTAATTCTGAACACAAAACCAAGAAGACCGTGGGGAGCCTAGTGGTTAAGATCTCGGGATCGGAAGGTCCCGCGATCGAGGCTCGACACCTCTGAAGATCCACCGAGTATATGCAGAGTACGTGCTCCTTAAATCTGTTGGGTCCGAAAGTCCTGTGGTCGGTAATTGCGCAGTTTACCACGGGTACAGGTCCCTGGAGACTATTTCGCTCCCCTTCAGGGACATGTCTAAATTGAGGAGGTGGCGATAGATGGCAGCATCAGTCTTGTATGTGTGTGTATGTAGTGTCCGTCCTTCTTGACGAAGGTTTATAAGCGGGTCTTTTTGACCAAATACACAAGCCTGAAAATATATGTCTACCAACCAACCAACCAAAACCAATACTGACGAATGCAAATGCTCTCGGTAACGTCTTGAAGGAAGAGTGGCAATGTTTGGCAGAGTTTCGCATGCTCTGTCGAAAGGCCCAGTCCCTCCAAGTATGTGTAGCTTAAGAAACATACTGCAAAAAATGTTATATTACAGAAAATTTCTGGCAGCAAAGTTGCCAGAAAAAATCCGTATAATTCTACGGAAAAAATATGTTGACAGAATGTTCCCATAACAACACTGTTAAAACTGAAGGTGACACTTGGCACCTCCAGCAGTGAATGGCAGTGTCCCATCAATGGGTGCCGGAATGCCACCCACTGCGATACACAAGCACAAGATTCATCGATCTAATGCGATTCAAAGCCTTGAGGTGCCAAATGGTACATCCTTTTCACCTTGGGGTGAAAAATTGCCCTAATTTGTCACCTTCAGTTTTAACAGTGAAAGCGGAAAGTATTCGTGCATTGTGGGAGAAACAAAGTGTGAATCGTTGTTCAACGTGTGAGTTGGAACCCTCGTAAGTGAAAAGGAATTAAGACGAAAGATTTAAAAACCAAAGGAAATTTATTACGATAAAAACAACTAGAATTAAATGAACGTACAAAAAATAAAGACGCTGCAGATTGCAGAAATAATGTGCCGCCAAAGAGTAACGGCTATGTGTAGCCAGAAAGTGAGCAGCGTGCCTGATGCATGAAGACACCAGTATATATACAAAAGATCGACTTGAAAATTTGCATAAGTAGAAATGGTTGCGGTGAACGGCACGGTTGGTGGCTGCAGTCAGAACGAGCTCTACAATTGGTTCGAGAACCGAAGATCGGGCTAGTTGAAAAGGTTCGGACGTGGAGTGCATCAACCAATCGTTCTTTTCGCAGTTGTACGACATCATTGACTTTTCAAAAACATGTATAATACTGTGATACAAAATCATCAAGCACTGAAACGAATTTATTGGGAATTTAATGTATCAGGAATGTAGCCATTTCGTTCTTTCGAGATTTCTTGCTTTAAAAAAACCCTTCCAATTAGCCATCACAGAGTGACGGCAAAAGTGCTGCCATCATTCTGTGCTGTTAATTTACATATGACGTAAAATGTATTATGTGGTACCGGCGAAAACGTTTGCTTCACTGGCAGCGATTGGAAGCCCTCATCATCCTTATTTGAACGCGATTGGAGTATAAGTAGTACCTGTGATATCGTTAACACATCAATTTGCTGTAAAACAAACATTACAATACTGTGAAGTAAAAAGTAACCTCAAATTGGGCTATAATTTTGCAGATTTTTTTGCGGTGTGGTATGTCTGTGGAGATGGTGTCCCATAATATGATGAGATTATATTTTACTTGTACTTTTTTTCTGCTTGGGCACTATATGCAGTTGAAAATTTTGCGAAATTCCCGCAGAAGATGTATTCTTCTTGATATATCATAAGACTTTCACGCAAAAGGTGCTGTAATTTTTCAGACAATTTTTTTACAGTGTTTCTTACATAAAGTCTACTTTCAGACAAGGCTTGGAGTGTATACTGCCCACACGCCTGCTGGCTCTTCAGTAAAGAGTATCGTGCACTATGCCCAGGTATGTCATTATAACTGTTTCGTGCATTGAGCTAGAAGGGAAACTGGAGTGAAGTGTCAGCGAGCCGAAAACCCACTCACACCCTTTTGAGCGAACCGGGCAGAAAAGTTCTATTTTCCCTACACTTGTATGCAATGCTTGTATGAGACCCCTCTATCATATTGACTTTGGCTCCTAAGTGTGGCTTTTGGCTTTTCTGCCCGGTTCGTTTCTGCTGCAGTGCAGTGTATTCCTCCGCGTTTCGTTAGTGGACCGGCTAGTTTGCTGCCCTGTTCAGTGAATCACACACCTCATTCCAGTTTTCCTTCTAGCTCAATGGTTTCGTGTGATATCAACAATTTTTTTTCCAACGGGGCTGCTTTTTATTGAAGGTCAAGCCTTCGCAGATTCGGCATATTCCCCAGAACTGAGAGCCATTTTTTGTGGCACCAACCAGGCAGCTCTCGCTACAGATTTTGACGCTTAAATTACAATGAATCTGAGATATGGATGTTAAAGTATACCTAGATTAAAGTTTGCGAGAGAACCCAAGCCAAACGGGTACTCAAGGGATCTTTTACATGCCACATAATCATATGGCGCGTGCCTAAGATTTTCCCATCCAGAAATCTGATGACTCAGTCGGGGCTCGAACCCGCAATCTTGGGTTAAGAGGCGGGCACTTAATACCTCTCAGCCACTGAGTTGACGTGATATTAACAATGATCATGGTCAACTTGTTCTTTTACCCTTAGTCATAGTTTCCATTATGACTTAAGGGCATAGCCTACCATGTTAACTTACTGAGCCATGTTTAACTTACCGAGAGCCACCGCATCACTTTTATCAATTGTATTAAATTATTAAGAAATTCGTCAGGAATTTCTGAACAGATCTTTAAGAGATAGTATTGTGTTATACTGGTAAAAAGATTTTCAAAGTAAAAAAATGTGAAAACTGTTTATAATGCTAGTTTTCAAAAAACTTAACACATCCAGATTATTGTTAATCAGGAAGTACAGTAAATTTCCGTTACAACGAATTCCAAGGGACCAGAAAACGTCTTCGTTATACTGGATTGTTCGTTAAAACGGAATTGCATGAAAAAAAATCATTTTATTAAATTTAAAATGCTGCAAAAAGTCAATAAAATATGCACTAATTTCATAAATATACAAGTTATGATATTTATATTTTCAATAAATAACTACTAAGTAATGTAACTAAGTATTAATAAATAGTTTGAAGACGACTGTGTCTACTTGAAACTGCAGTTCATATTCCTTTCCTACTCAAATTCATCACTGACAATTGCGATTGAACTTCGATTGTTTTCGGTCTTTCAAAAATTTTGATAAAGTTGGAGAGATTAAATTTTTTGCAGCATCTGAATTTTTTTAATCGTCTATCAATATCCGTTATTATGGTCATCTTTTCCTCTAAGAAAAACAAGAAAAACTTGTTGCGTTTGGTGACTGTCATTTCTAGAATGAGACAGAGTAAGACAACTAACTCTAGAGAGAATCGAAGTGAAAAAAAAAAATACAGAGTGGACGCGCCCACTCTTTCCCCTATGGTTACGAAGGTTGAGTGTGGAACAAACCATTAGTCTCATTTAAGTAGAAACATCTTCAAAGAATAACTTTCTGTGATGACAAAGCCATTCGTCTTATTCATTCTTAAAAGACTTCTTTTGTGACAACAATAAAAGTAACACACATGTGCACAGGGTTTCAAATTCGATCACAGAAACACCATAATCTCGAATTGTCATAATGACAGGCTATCATAAGAGAATTCTATAGGGGATTGTATTGGTCACTGTTTGATTGGTCACAGATGTTTGAGTTTGACCCATTGAATAGAAATTTCTGGCTTTCTTGGGGGGTTAGGGGGTGATCGGTCCCCTTCTCCTTCCATGTGACGACAATGATAAACAAACCTGTTTAAAACTTGTTTGGTGTCTTTTCAAAACAGCAGAAATCGAAAAGTGTGAAGTTGACGGAAGAAAAAATCCTTCGTTATAATGAAACTTTGAGTTTTAGTAATTTCGTTAAAATGGAAATTTTAAACCGTTATTCTTATGGGATTTCAAAAGGGACTGGGGATTTATTTCGTTATACTGGATATTTCGTTGTAATGATATTCGTTATAAAGAAATTTTACTGTATTTATCTTTATTGTTTATGTTGAACCTGACAATCTTTAAAAATTAAAAGAATCTTTTGCTTATCTTGTTGTTGTAATAAAAATTCTTTAGGCTATGAATTTAAACTTAGTAGTATCTGTCACTCTGGCAAAAATAGCATGAATAATGTGATCGTTTTGATTTTTAATGTTTTATTTTCATATTGCTTATTTAATTTTTACTATTAGCAGCTTTAACGCAATCATTGATTTACATTATGTTCCTTAAATTGGCAATGCTTTTTTTTCTTTTGTATTTTTGTTCATTTGTGGTGGTTTAGATTTGTGCTCTATAAAATGATTAATATTATTTCTTATTTTTGTTATCAGCTGGTTCTCTCAAAAAAGTTTACGAAGTTCGATTATAGAAAAAACAATGTCATTCACTATAATCAGGTGAGTAATAAAAGAATTAATATGTACAGTAGAACTCCGAATATTCTCCATATATAATTTACTAGGGTCCAAAAATGTTAATTTCAAGATCTCCAAATTTTTAAAACGTTGTCGAAACTTATTTTACACGTTTTAATCTGAACATGCTAACGGCCAAAAAAAAAAAAAAGATAATACCAGTGCTATTTATGGTTGATGGTTTCAAACTAAAATAGAATTAACTATCTATTTGGCTTAAGAAAAAGTAATTTTCCAATCTTTCAGCAGTTTAAAACGCCTTTTTATCTAAAATTTACGGTATTGGACCGTTTTATTACACTCATTTACAGTTTAAAAACCATTTTCTCCGAAAAAGTGGATTACAACGACGCCGATTTACTTCAAAGAGGTTTCTTCTTTTGGAAAGATAGAAACTTCGTTGGAGAGATTTGGTGACCAGCCCTCAACTTGAAGCTTAAAGATTAAAGATTACAGTTTCGAATAGCGCTTCAGAACTTCCCTGAATTTTAAAAAGTACGAATATTTAACAGTAGAAAACCATATTTTACCTGGAATTTTCCATATTTATTACATAGATTTTCCATTTTTTTCCGGTTTTTCCGGCAGCTCAGATGCTTGTTTAAAACCGTACATTTAGGTTGACCAGACGTACTGCATTTCGCAGTACAGTTTAGTTTGTCATTCAATTATCTAGCTACACAAATTGCGCAAATAGTCACCGTTTAGTTTTTTTCGTAGTTTTTTAAACAAAAACAACGTAAGTAAAATACAATTCATGGAAATTAAATGAGGATTTCGTAGTCGAAAAATTAATCACCGAACCAAATCTGGTCAGGCTATCTATTTAAAATGTATTTTTGCAGTGTATTTTCTTGAACAAACTCTTCCCCCTATAGACCACCCCTCCTGAGTACGACGTGTCCAAGATTACCGCCCCAGTCGCACTGCTGTGGGCCCTGGGCGACACCTTGGCAGACCCAGATGACGTGGTCGTCCTTCAGTCCAAACTGAAGTCCCTCGTATCCAGCTATTGCGTCCCCCTCCCGTCCTTCAACCACAATGACTTTGTCCAAGCATTGGACGCCAACAGGCTGGTCTACGATGAAGTGATGAGACTTCTGAAGGAATTTGAGTGAACTGTACCAGCACCTCCTGTAAAGAAGGCCTCAGCACAGGTTAATGTTTTATGACGACGTATTTTAATGAAGAGTATTACTAGATACAATTATTCGAATATTTGAGCTTTTTAAATGATCGAATGTCGGCTAAACGGGCTTTTTCTGTACATGTATGTTTTGCTGTATTATTATATGTATTTGTGCTTCTATATTTCTTAAATTAATTCTTCCTGACAAACTAGCCATCCCAACTACGTGGGTCAAAGATGTCATTTCTGCCCACATATGACGTGGTCGTCCTTCAATCCAAACTGAAGTCCCTCGCGTCCAGCTACTGCATCTCGCTTCCTTTAACCACAACTTTGCCCAAGCAATAAACCCAAAAAATTCTGATCTGCGACGGAGTGATGAGACTTCGAGAAGAACTTAAGTGAACTGTACCAGCACCTCCTGTAAAGAAGGCCTCAGCATGAATTAACATTTTACGACCACATAGTATAATAAGAGGAGTATTACCAGATGCAAATAGTGTCCGGATATTTGAGCTTTCCCGTTGATCGAATTTCGGCTGAACGGGCTTTTTCTGTATATGTTGTATGTTTTGGTTTGTTAATAAATGTATTTGTGCTTCTACATTTCTTAAACATAATCTTCTTGTTATACTACCCATCTCAAATTACATGTATCGAAGATCTCTTTTAAAGACGACGTGTTGATACCAGATGTCCTGTAGTCCAAACTCAGGCTTCTTGTGTCCATATTCTGCGTCTTACTTCTTTCTTTCAAGAACAACTATTTCATCCAAGCATTGGACACCAACAGGCTACGACGAAGTGATAAAGTTGCTCAAGGAATATAATCCGCCTCAATTGTTTAGATCCTACACGTTTTAACCCTTTCAGTCCCAATGACAATTTGGAATCATCATTTCAGAATTTTTTTTCTGATCGTTTATAACCATTTATGATATCATAAGCACATCATTCGATTCTTCAAACTTTTTTTCTATTAGAAAATATTTTTATTAATCCCAATAGATGTCAGCCCTATTATTAATTTAATTATGATCAGAAACATGATGATGCCAAATGGCATCACTGGGACTGAAAGAGTTGAGGCAAAAAATTTCACTTCAAATGTTTTGTTTAAAAATGTATCACTAATAAGAATTATGCATGTATTAATTAAAAAAATAATGAATAACAAAGAAAGTAACAATAAGTTTTATTTAGAGAGGTAGAAAAAGTTGCAAAAAAATCTTAAAGTCTTAACGAAATGGGGTAGGCATTCCACAAGGCATGAAAATAGTAATAACGAAATATCATATTCGGTTATTTATTAATTGATGAAGTTTAAAAATAGTATTGCAATCTTCCAATAATTATCTGTCACTAAATTTCAAAAGTAATAATTTGCTTGTTTTAAAGGACGCCATTTAGCTTTTTTTTCCTATATTCCTTCGTTCGGTGTTGCGATTGGCGCTATTATTTGCACGTGACATTTATTCACCAATCGAGGTTCGATATACAATTTATTTTTATTCGCGTTTCTGTTGCCAATCAAGACCTGAAAATTGCTCATTAAATAACCAGACGATATTTTCTCTTCAAATTTGTCTTACTTTGTTATTACGATTTTCGTGCCTGGTGAATAAAAGTTTACATATAGCAAAGTAATACTGTAACACATCTTAGGATATTAAAATATTGCTTTTGTTCTATGAGACTGAGCATTCCTTTTAAATAATCGGCAAAGGGGCCTTCATTTTGATAATGAGGAAGGATTTTAATGTGCAAAAAATGTCCTTTAAGATATTAATTGTTTGACGTTGCTTCCAGTGAAATTGCTTACTCTGTAAAGCATTAATTGTGTGTATGACACAGCAAATATAAATTTTTTCGTCTGAATCATCTTTTTAAATTAAGCTCGGAAAAAAATAACATTTCAGTTATTCATTCCTTTAAACTGATTCATCGAGTTCGTACTTGTGAATTCCTTCGTTTAATATCACCTCCATTATTCTGTTGCTGTATATGCGGTTGATAAGAATTCAATAATTCTGTATTAGTTGTCTGTATACCGTCAATAATTCAAAAAGTACAGTAATAAATTAAATAAAGATACAATGAACTTTTATCTTGTATAACAAAAATCAAAAATATTCATCAAAAGTTCAGCTTAGTAATTGAGTTAGATTGGGAAAAATGGAGTTGAAGATGACGTATTACTATGTACTTTATACTATGTTATGAAACGAATTACATAAGAAACTTACATCAGACGTCTGGTACAATGGAAGTGATAAATTAGACAAACTGACAAAGATACAATCAATTGCTACCTGATACAAGAAAAAACGAAAAGAAAATATCAAAAATTCAATCTAGTAATTGAGTTGATCGGGGAAAATGAGTTGCACATGGCATAAGATCGATAGCACAAAATAACCTTGCAGTTATTTCCTTGTATGTACTAATCTTAAACAACATGAACATGGATTTCTCATTCGATTTCTTTTCGAATACGGCAGCATTCACAAGTTCGGATGAATTTGCAAACTAAATGTAGTTTTAATGAATATAACGGATTTATTTAGTATTTGTTTTATTCTTAATACTTGCGCGTTAAATGTCATTTAGTTATAATGGCGCTATGATAGGTGATCATATTAAGAGTCCATTATGAAAAAACCACTACGCAGCTCGAGACTGAACCAGGGTTTGTATAAAAATTGTTAGAACAATTGTTTGTTGCCTTTTTATTCACTTTGGGTCTTTAAGGGTGGGTTTGGACTCATCCTACAAGCCATTCTAATCAGTCGAAAACTGAGATGAATACTTTAGCTAGGGATTCAATAATTCCACTCTTGTGAATACGGTTGTTCAAAAACTCCACTCTTGTGAAATACGGTTGCTACGAATTCATAAATAATTCTACTCATGTAAATACGGTTGATAGGAATTTGCGCACTTGTGAATACGGTTGATAGGAATTTTCACATTTGTGAATACGGTTGATAGGAATTTTCACATTTGTGAATACGGTTGATAGGAATTTTCACATTTGTGAATACGGTTGCTAGGAATGTAATAATTCTACTGTTGTGAATGCGGTAGGAATTCTCGTATTTGTAAATACGGTTGCTAAGAAGTCAATAATTCTCTACTGGTGAATGCCATCGTTAACAATTCAATAAGGTCCGCACTTGAGAATAAGTCCTTCTTAGTGCTACGATGGGAATTATTTCTTCGTATTATTTTCTCTTATGTGTGTTTGTCATTGTTCACACAAGTTTAGGAAGAAGGCTTTTCTCTTTGGAAGTGGATCCGGATTTTTGGAAAAATGTTGTAAGTATATAATATGTAGCTCCGTATATAAAGTTTTTAAACAAATGTATGGTTCATGAAACCTAAATTCAAATATTACCAAACGGAATGGTCTGATATTTAACCGAAAGAAAATTTTTATCGCTCTTTAAACTTCGAGTTAATTCTTGATATAAATGCGCTAAATTCATTTTAGTATTATATATATATGATAATATATAATATTATGATATATATATACTATATATATACTAGTTTATTATAAATATATATTATATATATAATTTATTTATTATATTATATATATATATCTATATATAATATATATATATATAATATAATAATATTCTAATATATATATACTGAATGATATATTATTTATAAATAAATAATAAATTCAAATTACATTGCCAAATTTAATACTGAGCTGTTATAATTGTACGAAAATGACATTCAAGATTTCATAGGTTTGACTTGTTTTTTCATCAATAAATTATTAAGACATTTTGCACAAAAACAAGTGCTACAATGGAATTACAAAGACATTACATTACATGAATTACAAAAAACTGACATAGCGTGTTTGGTTATTCATGACACAACAAAATTGCGTAATTTTACCCTCTCAAAACCTCAAATTCCACCAAATTAACGTGTGCCTGAGCAAATGTTAAACGGTAATTTTTAACAAATACTCTTGAAAAGCATACTCTTAAATATATAATTGCTTGAAAAACATGTTTATGTAAATACTATATGAGTAGGAATTTTTGCGGGATTGAAGATGTTAAATAAGTAAACCATAAAAAAATTTGAGTAAATTGCTCAAAATTTCACGAAATCTCTTTTGGACTGTCTTTTTGGACTGGAAATCTCTTTGAAACTGTCTATTTCAGACGGAGCTCATCTCAAGCAAAGGCTACCCTGTGGAAAACCACGTCGTGGTAACCCAAGATGGCAACATTCTGCAGATCCAACGGATTCCTTACGGTAGAAATGGCACGAGAAATGAAAAGAAACAAGTGGTGCTCATCATGCATGGTTTAGCTGGGTCGGCTGCTGACTTTGTGATGAACTTCGCTGACCAGTCATTAGGTAAAGTTAGAGTCAGCCTTACTCAAGTAGACAGTGTAGAACACCTTTAGAGTAAGGGTAGCCATTGTTTACCTTTATCATTAGCAGGGAGAACTTGTCAATTGCTATTTGGTCTACCCTAGAGATTACTACAATGCTTCAGCCTTGGTTTTCTAACAAAGGGGTACCAGAAAATCTTGCTCGCTATATAAATCGTTAATGACTTCACACAGCAAACTGAAAACCATTCTTTCAGTTTTCATTTTTTTTTCGGCAAAATCTTTGGCAACAAAACATTGACTTTAACGTTTTATGAACTCACTCGACGGCAAATCACTGTAGAGGACGAACAGAGTTGTCATACAACGGCTCTCTAGGATCACACTAGCTTGATCAATGAGAGTAGTTTATGTGTGACGTAACTCACCGTACATGTCTGGTCGCTAGATTCCACTATCGCTTCCCTAGGAAAACAAAACTCTAATTTTTAATATTCTAATTTAGTTATACAATACAGTTTAATTTTTACAATGTAGTTATCAATGAAGAATTCAGACTATCATTGTGGACTGGCGAATAAATTAAAAGTTTTTAAAGGAATAATGCTGTGTCCTTGACCTGTTGTTAGTCCAAAATTTTGTTTTTCTTATTTTGCATTTTTTGTGCACATATTTTATTTTCTTCAAGGTTTCATTCTGGCCGACTCGG
Source organism: Oedothorax gibbosus (assembly GCA_019343175.1). Classification (NCBI taxonomy): domain Eukaryota; kingdom Metazoa; phylum Arthropoda; class Arachnida; order Araneae; family Linyphiidae; genus Oedothorax; species Oedothorax gibbosus. Next base: position 34,393,562 of record CM033276.1, read on the forward strand.
GATATGACGTGTGGCTGGGAAACAACAGAGGCAACACTTATTCCAGGCGACACGTTAAATACACTCGAAAAATGCCAGAATTGTGGAATTTCAGGTAAAGACCCATTACCTCTTTTAGATAAAGCCTCGACAAATAATGTAATAATGTTGTTAATCTAACATCACTAGTCAATTTTCGCATCACACTTCCATACCTCCCATATTTTAATTAATTCAATGAACAAAAGTCTAATTGAAATTCAAGCGTATTTTTTTGTACAACAAATACATTCTAATCTTACAGGATTTGTAAACATCTCACACATAAACGGTTTGATTCTGCATTGCTATACTGAGAAGCAATAAGAATAGTACGGCATATAAACTAGGGTTCATATACATGTATAACAAAAACTAATTTGCTTTCTAGCAAAACTGCAACTTCTTTATACGGAAAATAATATTTAATTTCCGACAAAAAAAAATTTAAATTTAAAGAAATACATTTACACTGACTTTGGAAATAAGATTGTATTAAAAATTCTTAAGAACTTTTTTTTTAAAATTTCAGCTTTGACGAAAATGCAAAGTATGATATTCCTGCCATAATCGACTACATCTTGAATGAAACCAAACAGGAACAACTTTATTACATTGGTCATTCTCAAGGGAACACTGCAGCTTTCGCCTTGCTCTCCGAAAACCAGGAATACAACAAAAAGGTATGCAAACGTGTATCTGAAATTTAATATCAAAGCCACAACTTCACATATGACGGAATACCAAGCAACATCATTGGGACAACAGTCCGTTGTACCAAATGCAGGGTGGCACAAATAAAAGTGGCCCGGTTTAGAAGTAGGAATAAAACATGAAATGCTGTAAAGTCAAAAACCAATGCAAAAAAAGTTTTGCCAAGGGAAGCCATTGATCACTTCAATATGAAGCCCAAATAGACCCTTGGCGAATTATTTGCCGGAACTGTGCCATTTTCACCTGTGCATTGATCTGATCTTCACAGCTCGCACTAAGATCTAGACACGTAAATAGTCCATGTGCAGCTGTAGTATAGTAACAACCAAACAAACCAATGAAAAAATAGGTTTACCAAGTGAAGCCATTGGACGCTTGAATAGTTTATGAATTCGACTTGGAGTCTTTCAGGCGACTTTTATATTTTTTCTCACTAAGCATTTCTCTGCATTCGTAGCTCTATGCTGGGGCCACTTTTATTTGCACCATGCACCCTGTAGTTGAGGCATAAGGCTTGGGATCATATGTTCTCGGGATGGATTCGTCACAAAAAAAGACCTAACTGTTAGCAAAAGCTTTGTTATTAATAATTAAAAACTCGTTGTATTAACCACGTCAAAACTATATTTACTTTTTTTTGCCAGTTTGTAGATAAAATGTAAAAAAAGACAATGGTATTTGTTGACTTCGAAATATTTTTTTATAAATTAAAACCTGGAAAACCAACCCAGTTTTCCTGTAATGTGCTAGGTTTCTACTTAAGATCTTCATAAAAAAATATATTGTGACTCTGAAAAGGTATAGGCTTTAGCATGGATGGTACATTTCGCCCTCAAGATAAAGAAAGGATCTCTCATGCACATAAGCCAAATTGATCCTTTTTTTCTGGTATATTGGTTAGAATAACTTACTCCATGCTGTTGACCCAGGTTCGATTAAGAGACAGATATCTGGTCATGAGTTCACTCAGTCTTTTTTCCAGTGTTGATAAATGAGTACCAATCTTGCTTGAGAAAATAATTGAGGGTCCATCTTCGAAATAATTGTGGCGGCTCACCACACGCCGGGCAACCTCAAAATAATCTAGCCTCGCTAGATGGCGCTGATTAACCACTGCATTAATACCAGTATTCTAGATAACAACGAAAACAGTAGTATAAAAGCCGAAGTAACTCATCTCCACCTTAGGGATCCTGTCGGTGGACAATGGGTTGCTGATGTAGCTACATACTAGTTAACTCGTGTTTGGTAATAGAGTGCCTTAGTTAATTACGTTTAGCACCTCAGCCCTAATGACTACAGGTATGGGTTGGGTATAGCTTCATCAGTCTGTAGGCTTGAGCAACAGTTTTTAAGTTAAAAAAATAACTTAATCTTTTGTTTATCGTATCAACATAGACACCCTTAACATAAGAGCTTTTGATGGGTGATGAATTGACTGTGTTTATCATTGAATGGTAATAATATTTGGTTGTTTTATGTATTGTATGTTTCAGATCAAGCTATTAGTAGCACTGGCCCCTGTTGCTTTTGTTGGACACATAAACGGACCTTTATGGTATATTGCCCAATTCATCAAACCATTGGAGGTATTTATACTGTTAATCATGAATATAAATGCTAATTAACCTATACATAAGCATTTATCAGACAGAACGGTCGTTCCGCCCGCCAATCTCAAAATGACGCCAAGGGCTGAACGGCAGTTATGTATATATACTCTTGTAGCGGCCTCAGTAACCCACAGTCCACCAAAAGGATCATCAAGGTGGAGACCTCGGCTTATATACTACTATTAACGTCGTAATCAAGAGTAGTGGTAGGAGCGAGATGGTAAATAAGCGCCCCCTAGTTGTCGATGGAATTTGAGGTTGCGTGTGTGGTGAACCGCCACACTCTAAACATTTCGCTATGTTAAAAGCAAAATCGATTTTATTTTCTATCAGGCAAACTAAACTTTGTAGAAAAATAAAAAAAATACCGGTGAGAGGTTTCGTGGATTACTTTACATACAAAAAATTTGGTTATTCTAGAATAAAAAACAGCGGAGAAAAAAATTATGGACATTTACGAAAATGAAATCTTTTAAGCAGTTTTAGTCAAATTTTGATCTAATTTTTGCTCAGACATACAGCCATTACTAGACCATGAGTCTGGAAGCGGTTTTTACTAAACGATTAAGAATGCCCCAATTCATTATCTGATATAGGTTTGAAGTTACAAAAATAATTCTTTCTATTTTTAATTAATTAAAATCTTTATTATCTTTGGCGGTATGGTTACGCGATTAACAAGGTGTCCTAGCGGCCACGTACCTCCGAAAACGCGCCAAGGTTTGCTATATTTTCGTCGAAGAGCGTTAGAGCTTGAAAAACCAACGAACAAGGCACTTAGTCCCGTTATAGCTTCTAAAATATATGATTAATCAAATACATGAATCGACAGATTGAAAAAAAAATGTCTAATTAATAAACGGAATGCGTCATTCAAACTTTTTGGCGTTTTTATTTTAAGAAAATATCTCAACAACGAGAGTGGAGTGATTGATATTGATCTAGAAATGTAAACAGTCATATTTGGTTGCCAGATTCAGTTCATATTAACATTCAAACTTTTTAAACACTTCGCTTTTTCTATGAAAAGTAAGAAATAATATTTTTTTGTTCTCGGAGGATATACAACTCTCCATAAACATTGAAATCATGTCGTCTATTTTGTAGTAATATTGTCTCTGCATCTTTTGTTATTGTTCATGAAACTTGTTCTTGTTAATCCTTTCTCCCGCAAAATGCATCTCATAAAATAAATTTAAAAAAAATGCTGATATCCCTAGCAAAAAAAACTTTGGAAAAGTAAACAAGTGCCAATCTAAAAAAAAAAAAACCTTATGCATTTATTTTATAACAAAAAACAAGTCATTATGAAAGTTGTCGCTAAAAAAGCTGTGATATACAAGAATGCCAATCTCTTGTTTAAAACTTCTAGGATATTATAAATAGTATAATTTAAGTTTCGCTGCCATAAGAAAAATTGTGCTGTTTGAGGTTGGTGTCCATCCAATCCCCCTTAAAAATATTCAATCACGATTTAAATTAATAAATAATCAAAATTACGAAGGGTACTTAAAAATATACTTTAACAAATATATGATCTCAATATATTTATATAAAGGTATAGAGGGTGATTGATATGAACACCAACCTCAAACAGTGCAATTTTTTTTTATGGCAGCGGAACTTAAATTATACTATTTATAATGTCCAATAAGTTTTAAACAAGAGATTGGCATTCTTGTATATCACAGCTTTTTTAGCGACAACTTTCAAACTTTCATAATGACTTGTTTTTTGTTATAAAATAAATGCATTAGTTTTTTTGTTTTTTTGAGATTGGCGCTTGTTTACTTTTCCAAAGTTTTTTTTGTTAGGGATACTTATTGCTCCTCTAAAATATCTTTACTTTGGAATCAATTGAAGATTTATCTCCGAACGAGGCACTTATCGATTGATAGTGATTTACATCAACAGACCGAAAATTATTTTAAAATTTAACCTTCTATAAATGCGAGGTTGTTTAACAAAAGATTTTGTTAACAAATGGTGGAACAGAAAAAATTCTTATTGGCGCACATCAATCGAGCAATAGGATAACGGAATGATGGTAAAAGGTAAAATATTTACAAATGGATATCCTTCTTTAATGGTAAGTCAGTTTTTGCAATTAATGTCAGTCGATATTAATACCATCAATTATTGTCGGAAATTAGCTTTTAGAATTTCTGGAGTATATCGATATCAAAATCACTAGCATTTCTCAACTTTATAATCGTCGGATATTTCCATGTATTAACGTATATATTTTCCCGATTTCAGAATTGCCGGATTTTGCATTTTTAAGATGTCCAGACATTTCTGATTCTAGGATCACCAAAGTTACCCGATTTTAGATTTTTCTTATTTAATTTTTTTTACTGCATTACAGCAATTTTCTTTTCAAGTAATTTGTAATAATCGGAGTTTTACAATACACCAAAATTTTACTGTGCTGTATAAAAATGTTAAATATTTATATTTTTGTGCATTTAGTTATTCATATTATGTTTAAAAATGTCAATAAGGAATATTTTGGTACGCGTAAGCAATTTATGCACGCTATAAAAATGTTGATAACAAAATATTTTTGCTCAGTTCCTTGCGAATCTTCTGGGTATAAATGAGGTCCTAAAGAGTGACGGAATCATGAGTTACGTCAGCCAATACCTTTGCGACACCGAGTTACGGGGTGCATGCGAATTCATCATCTTCATCGGCACTGGATTTGACCTATGGCAACTTAATACGGTAGGTATATAAGTCAATGATTACCAACGACATGGGGCCGGTTGGCTTAGTGGATTTGATCGCCGCCCATTACGCTAACAGTCCGGGTGCGCACTGTACCGGGTGTGGGCTTGATTCCCGCCCTCGCCTTGGGTGTACTTTCTCTCTCTGTGTCAGTAAAAATTCTGTCTGTGTCTGTCTTACTTGACGAAAGTTTATAAGCGGGTTTCTGATTAAGCACACAAGCCGGAATATACATGTACCAACATACCTATCTACCCTAACCACATAACTGAAATAAGGGACCTAACGGCAGATGGCATACCTTAAGCGGTGCTGCTACAAACCAGTGCAGTGAAAATGAGGAATACTTAACGTTCTCCTTTCACAACAAAATCCCGTTTATTAATTTCGAGAGAATAATCCGAGAAATGAAAACAGGGAAATTTACTTCGGCTAAAAGTCCTCTTGGTAACATGGAACAAAACGACCACTCAAAATATCGAATTTTCATTTAAACTTTAGTTACTGAATCTGCCTTTACGAAAAAACTTCTATGATGCACATTGAATATGGGGCTGTAGTTTGCAAATTTGGTAATTAATTTCAATATAACTTTGTTGCCAGCTTTAAATGTCATTATTCCAAAATACCAATTTTCAGCTTTAAGGTACACATTCTCTTTTTCAATTTTACTAGAAGCGTTGGAATTTTCTGTGATGTTGTATACATTTCTAATTAACCCAGTGAACCAAAAATATTCCAAAAAATATTAAATGAGTAAAATTAAGACGATTTTTCTAATTTAAGAAATGCGCAAAATTTCTATCTAGGTTAATAACTTAAAATTATGAATGTTTTATCGTCAAACTTAAGGTTCATTGCGTTGACTGGACTTTTTTTTATTTCTATAAAAAGTTATTTTCAGATACACGCAAAAGTTGTGCTGGAAAGTGTTCATAAAAGCTAAAAATCTGTGTTTTAAAATAATGACATATGGAGCTGGAAACAAAGTTATATTGAAATTAACTACCAATTTACGAACCCCGTATTCAGATGCGTATTATATAAAAAATTTCGTAAATATTCATTTCCGTGATTGAAAGTTAAAATGTGATATTTTGAAGCGTCGTTGTGTTTCCTGTCCCCTTGCCATTTTGGTTGGTAGTGTTAGATTTCACATTTTTTTGGGTAAGCTTCTAATTTTCTCGATTGTCGATAGGTAGCAGCACAAACTATATGGCTTCAAAAGCGTTGATAACAGTCTCTGCCAGTATTGGTGCATCCCAGCTGTAAAGGATCTCACGCAGTGAGTCCCTCAGTGGAACCATGCCAATCTTCATGAGACTCATCACTCACCGCAACAGATGGCCATTCCCAGTTGTGGTTGGGCGTGAGCTGGACTTCGGGGCAGTTTTTGCAAGGAACATAGGTCCTTGTTTTGTCTGGATGATTCTTCATGCCTCTAAAATGCTCAGTTCTAAGCCTGGCAATAGTGGATGTAATATTTCTTAAGGCCGTCGAATTCTGTTAAGAGGGGTTTCTTATATGTGTGAGTCATAATTCTATGTCTGGCCACAACAATGCGTAGATTTTTTAAATGAAGGGAACTATTTTTATTTCACATGGGTCGAAGGTTCGTGTGAAAGAATTTCCCTTAGATTAAAAACGTTTAATTTACTCAATTGCTTTTGTATTTTTTTTTAAATCACCTGCAAACGAATATTTTAACGTTGTTTAACAAGGTTTATTGTTAGTTAACAACTTACCAAAGTTTTAAAAAAGGAATTTACCGAGTTACTTTTACCGAAAAACAGGTACATCATCCACAGGGTTGAAACAATTTATTTTGCTGTATGATTTTGCAAATGAATGTCTCGATTTCATAGATTTTCTATAGTCGTTATTACCATCTTAAAATATTAAAAAAATATTGGTACAGAATTTATTCAACCGTAATTTTACTTATAAATGGATTTTGACTGTCGGTTATAGATGCAAGAGATTTTTTTTTTTGCTGCAGGACCATGGCAAAAGGTACAGCTGGGGAAAAAAAAAACGATCCACCCTTCATATTTCGGCTGCTATTGGTCAAGGAATTTTGTGCAAGGTGTCATTTTTCAGGAAATAGCGTAAGGAATTAAGAACTGGCAACCAAAATTGTATAAGGGGTCGTCTACATATTAAAATGAGTACCAACTTTGAAAATTCCAATAGCAAAACCCAATTTTTTTTACATAAAAATGTTCAGCAACTTCAAAATACTCCAGGTATAAAAAAGAATTATTCATTTTGCATTATTTGCTGAGATATTAAAGCATTAATTTTCAATTCGTTTGGGGGGAAATCTCCAAATTGATAAAGGTAATATTTAGGGTGTTTTTTCGAAACGACAAGCTAGCAAAGGGTTACCATAATCTCGCCAAAGGATGCAAGAATTAAACCTTCTTCACTAATATTGTGATTTTTTTTTATATTTTTTTACCTTTTTTCTTAAATTTTGTATTTTAAAAGTCAGAAATAAAATAAAGGGTAGACGAGAAAATTTTTAATTTTAAATTAAGTCACATATACGATTATTTATAACGAACAGATTATTCAAATGCGATTAGTTACAATCAGATAGACAAAAATGATTATTACATTTATGTTTTACATTTTATGCAAATTTTTGTTTCATTCATATTGCTACAAAAGGTTGTTTAAAATTCGGCACACTGGGTCTGGGACATATCCCGACAGCCGAAATCCCGACAAGCCAAAATTAAGACAAGCCAAAATCCCGAATGGGTCTAAATCCCGAAAATAGATTTTTATCCATTTCTTGATTTTTTTTAAATATTAGAGATTATTTATTTATTTAGTTATTTAATCAGTTAGTTAGTCAGTCAGTTAGTTAGTTAGCCAGTCAGTTAGTTAGTCAGTCAGTCAGTAAGTTAGTTAGCAGTCAGTAAGTTAGTCAGTCAGTTAGTTAGTTAGTCAGTCAGTTAATCAGTCAGTTAGTTAATCAGTCAGTTAGTTAGTCAGTCAGTCCGTTAGTTAGTCCGTAGTCTCGTTAGTTAGTCAGTTAGTCAGTTAATCAGTCAGTTAGTTAATCAGTCAGTTAGTTAGTAAGTAAGTCAGTCAGTTAGTCAGTCAGTCAATTAATCACTCCGTTAGTTAGTCACTCCTTTAGTTAGTCCAGACTGACTAACTTAGTCTAACTGACTGTCAATTAGTTAGTCAGTGAACTGACTGACTCACTGACTAACTAATTGACTGACTGGCTAACTAACGGACTAACTGACTGACTACTGATGACTGACTGAACTAACTTACTGACTGACTAACTTACGGACTGACTAACTTACGGACTGACTAACTTTACGACTGACAAACTAACGGACTGACTAATTAACTGGCCGACTAACTGACCGACTAACTAACCGACTGACTAACTAACTAACCGACTGACTGACTAACTGACTGACTAACTAACGGTACTGACTTAACTGACTAAATAACTAAATAAATAAGTAATCTCTAATAATTAAAAAAAATCGAGGAAATAACATATTATTGAAATTTTATAATAAAATAATTATAAATAATATTGGAAATAACATACATTTAAAAACTAGTAATCGATATAATTTAATGTTTATACAAACAAAATACATTGTATGCACTTGAAACAAGAAAAGATTTTTAGACATTTGATAGACATCAATAATTTGAATAAACATTTACCAAAAACGCTTTTAAACCACCAAACGATAATGCAAATTAGGATCCAATTTGCTAAGTAATTTTTTACACGGTCCCTAAAATTCGTTTTTTTCAGTATTTTTACAATAACTCGGCAAATAATTGTTGTTGAATTAAAAAATTCGGGATTTTGGTTCTACTTGATCTACTTTATCGATTTATGTAACAAAAATTTGGGGTTGCTATTCATGTTTTATTTTTTTCTTATTTAAATTTAAATAAAAAAATAATAAAAATTAAAAATTGGTGGAAAAAACTCGTGTGATTTGTTTTTGGAAGATTAAGAAGTATATAATGAAAAAAAATGTTGCTTTAATTCATTTTATTTGTGGAGGTATGAATAAAAGTTTGTGAAACTTTTTTAACATTATGGGCCTTCAACTTCGAATGCTTATATCTCAACAAATAATGCAAATTAATAAAAAAAATTTTGGATCTGGGGTATTTTAAAGATGATAAACATTTTTATATAAAAAAATTGGGTGTTGCCATTGGAATTTTCAAAGTTGGTACTCACTTTAATATGTAGACGACCCCTTATACAATTTTAATTGCCAGTTCTGAATTCCATACGCTATTTCCTGAAAAATGACACCTTTCACAAAATTCCCTGATCAATAGCAGCCGAAAAACGAAGGGTGGATCGTTTTTTTTTTCCCCAGCTGTACAAGACTTAACAATTTTATATAAAATATATCTTTTATTTATAAACACACATTTAAATCAGTTTCTGTTAATTCATTAAATTTGATACATGAAACTAGAGCCAAATTTATCATGTAATTGTTTAAGATAGAATTAATCCTTTGTTTGGCGTCATTTTTCTTGTTGAACACAAATGTTGTGTGGAAGTGGGCTAAGTAACAAATCCCATTGCAAACATACTTTTTTTTCAGACTAGACTGGGAGTTTATAGCCACCACACACCGGCTGGTACTTCTGTAAAGTGCTACATTCACTATGGTCAGGTAGGTTTAATTATTTGTAAATTTAAAAGTCGATTTTAAATTTTGGCTTTATTTTGGGACACAGTTGCCCTGAAACCGTAGTTTGAAAACCTTATATGAAGATCACGTATCAACCGAGTTCTATTGTAACTGCTAATTTAACAAAATTTCAAATAATGTACTTAAAAAAAGAAAAAATAACTCACCAACCAAATGACAAAAGCCGTTTTAAATATATTTTTAACAACCTTTGTTAACAAAATTATATTACTCTATTATACTTATTTTGATATACTTACATTCATCAATACTGTAACAGAAGTAGTAAAAATATTTATAATGTATAAATTACATTAAAATTCTATTATTATTTTTAATAAGTGATTTTTGTTTGCAGTTGTAAGTTTACTAAATATATTTTAGAAATGGTCCAAATATGCCGATTGTCAACTTATTTTATATTATAATTAAAAAACCAATTCTATTTTTGCAAAATACTCTTTTATAGAAACCAAATTTACACATTCCATCAAAATATTAGAGTTTGCCTCTAAGTATTGTGTCAGAAAACTTAAAGTATGGGTCAATTTTTTACCCATATCCCCATTTTTGCTTATTTTAATTGAGTAATTGATGTTTTACAATATATTTTCTAAACTTTAAGCTTAGACCATTTGCTAAATTCAGTAGAAAAAATTGGAGTTCTCAAATAAAAATAGCTTCCCACAGATCAAAAACTGACACTTTTCCATCATATAGAGATAATTACATTTTCCCCAAATAATTAACAGTATCCATGATAATTCATTCATTCATTTCTACAAAAAAAAACTTAAATGTGTCTTGCCTTGATAAAATATATCTCCTCTAATTTAAATAATTTATTTTTCTTTTATAGCTTGTTAAATCGAGGAAGTTTACTAAGTATGACTATGGAAGTAAAAACGAGCTACATTATAATCAGGTGTGTAAAGAGCAACCTTATTTTTCCCCAAAAAGTTTCTTCCATAAATATCATTGATATAATACTTTGTTTTACAGTTATAGAAATGTTCCTCTCTATTTAATAATTTTTAGAGTTATCTACCTTCTTGCTATTTATCAATAACGATATTAAAACTATAACTAGCAAGTTCTGTTTATATTTTTCAAAAATCTATTAAATGTTAATGAAACTAGTAGTATAATTACTTTCGTTCATCTGTTACATTTCATAGACAGTATAAAAAATTATGACCAAAAATGAAGAGATATTATTACAAAAAATTTGGTGATTGTATTTATCATGGCAAAATTATTTAAATGTTTGCAAATGCACCAAACATTCAAACGTCAAAGTTGAAAGAGGCGCAGTATGGTCTTTGATTGTATTGCGACATTTAACTCAAACATCCATTCAAAGTTGAAATAATCCTTAATTTTATTATTATATAATATGAACGGCAATTTATACCTAAACAATTGTAATTCCAGCAGGACTAAAAATGAAAACAAAACCGATGTGTATATTGCGACTCAAGACGTAAACATGCCATTTATAGTTCGCAGTTAAATTGTTGTACAGTACCTTTCTGCCACTCAAGAAAAATTCTTTTTTTTTTTCAGAGTACCCCACCCGAGTATGACGTGTCCAAGATCACGACGCCGGTAGCCCTAATGTGGGGCGAGAACGACTACCTGGCCGACCCAACTGATGTCTCAATACTCCGTGACAAGCTCAAGAATGTAGTGTCTGACTACAAGGTTCCTTACTCGTGGTTCAGCCACCTGGACTTCGCCATAGCACTGAACGCGCATGAGGTGGTCTACAAAAAGGTTCTGCAACTGCTAGAGGAACACAGCTGAGATACAACTTTGTTTAGCAAGTTTATTGTTTCCTGTTCAGATCAAATTTGTATTGATTGTTATATTCACTGAAATAAAATAGAGATAGTCAAGGTTTTGTTTGCAAGTTATTTTCAACCTTTTACTGTTTTCAACGAGCAACTATCCAACTGATGTCTTAATTCTCCCCGTAACAAGCTCAAGAATGTGGTGTCTGACTACAAGGTTCCTTACTCGTGGTTCAGCCTCCTGGACTTCGCCATAGCACTAAACGTGAATGAGGTGGTCTACAACAAGGTTCTTCAATTGCTAGATCAGCACAAATGATGATTGGCAACAACAGATTTGCATTCAATTAAGACACTAAAAGGGATAAATTATATAAAATAAGTTTCCAATTCCATTTTCCAAATGTCATATCATGTTCCATATGTTAAATTTGTATTGATTTTATATTTCACTGATATGTAATGAAAAGATTTTTGAATCCGGTTTTTATATAGCTCATTTTAACTGCTATGAGTAAGGAATATTGTGTCTGACTACAAGGTCCCTTACTCATTGTTAAGCCACCTGGAACTCACCATAGCACTGAACGCACATGAGGTGGTCTGAAACACGGTTCTGCAACTGCTAGATCAGCACAAATGATGATTGGCGACACTAGATTTGCATTAGACCCTAAAATTATAATATTTGTCAAATAAGTTTTCAATGTCAAATACATTCATTTTCATGTCAAATTCATTCATTTTTCTTTTACATGTCATTTTCATGTCAAATTTGTATTGATTATTATATTTCACTGATATATAATAAAAAGATTTTCGAATACAGTTTTCATATAGTTTATTTTAACTGCTATGAGTTAGCCTGTACCCAACTTATGTGCCGATTTTTAGAGACAAAAACTCATTAACGTGGTGCCTGACTGTGAGGTCCCTTACGCGTAATTCCACCATTTGGACTTGGCCATAGTACTGAACGCTCATGAGGTGGTCTACAAAAAGGTTCTGCAACTGCTAGGCGAACAGAGATGAGACAAAAACTTTGTTTCGAAAATTTCTTTTTTCTTATTCATATCAAATTTGTATTTATTGGAATATTCACTGAAACACAATAAAAAGCCAGTCAAAAGTTTGTTTGTAAGTTATTTGAACCTTTAACTGTTTTGAATAAGTCGTTATCCAACTGATATTTTAATACGAGGACAAATTTAGGAATATGGTGTCTGACTATAAGGTCCCATACTCGTAGTTCAAGTATTCCTTGACTTCGCCAATCACTGAAAGCCCATAAGGTGGTTTACAACATGGTTCTTTAACTACTCGAGAATCATAGCTGAGCTGACTTTTTTTTAAAGCTCCTCAATTCTATTTTCATATAAAATTTTTACTCATTGTTGTATTTCAATGAAATGTAATTAAAGAAAGTCGAATCAGGTTTCATTGTTATATTTTAATGAAATGTAATGAAAGAAAATTGAATCAGGTTTCATTGTTTTATTTCAATGAAAAGTAAAGAAAGTCAATCAGGTTTCATTGTTATATTTCAATGAAATGTAATTAAGAGCCATTTTTTTTAAACTGGGCCAAATTGAATAGGAGCGTGATAGTTGATGTCTTCGATTTTCTTGAAACTTTCAGGTTATGTTAGTTGTACTATGATAAGAAAAACTGAATCAGTTGTTCTTGAATCCGACTTCTTTGACCTTGAAAGGAGGTCAAAGTTCGAGGTAATGGATCAATGGTGCACATTATATCATTTTTCTACTTCTAAAGCCATGAATGTTCCATGATTTTTTTTTTTGAAATATAGATACTACTTGATACTAAGTACATGTCAGCATAATTAGTTTGGTGGGTCACTCATGGCTTTGAAGGTCAGGGTCCTTTAAAAAAAAGGTCATTTTCGTCGATTTGTGTCATGTTTCTGCCTAATTATCTGCTTAAGCCATAAGTGACTCACAGAAATAATTATTGGATTAATTACACGCACTAGGGTAGTACTTAGAAAAATATAAAACACCATGGGTGACCCCTTACTTCGGTAGTTACAGGGTCTCAAAGTTTATCATTTCCAAAAAAAGGTCAAATTCAATGGTCAATTACTCCAGAAGCGAAGAGTCAATAACTTGAATACACAGTTGTAAATACTCTTCAAGTGTTGTAATTTTAGACCCAGGTTACAAATCCATGACAATTAACTTACTTTTTTTTATTACAGGCAATTTTATACAGTCTATTTTGATCATTTCTAAAAATTTTGAAGATTTTGTTTATAATGCTGCCATCTATGATATAAAATGTGAAGCTTTTGCACAGCACTTTAGAAGTAAAGATAGATGCATACAGTTATGAATTGAGATATAAAAGGGACTGTAATAAAAAAAATTAAGCTAATTGCCATGGATTTGTAACCTGGGTCTAAAACTACAACATTTGAAGTGTATTTACAACTGTGTCTCCAAGTTATTGACTCTTCGCTTCTGCAGTAATTGACCTTTGAATGTGACCTTTTTTGGAAATGATCAACTTTGAGACTCTGTAACTACCAAAGTAAAGGGCCCCCCATGGTGTTTTATATTTTTCTAAGAACCACCCTAGTGTGTGCACTTAATCCAACAATTATTTTTGTGGGTCACTTAAGGTTTAAGCTGATAATTAGGCAGAAACACGACAAAAATCTACGAAAATGACCTTTTTCAAAGGACCCTGACCTTCAAAGCCATGAGTGACCCACCAAACTAATTATGCTGACATATACCTAGTATCAAGTAGTAACCATATTTCAAAAAAATTCATGGAGCAATCATGTCTTTAGAAGTAGAAGGATGATATAATGTACACCATTGATCCATTACCATAAACTTTGAACTTCTGTCAAGGTCAAACAAGACGAATTTAAGAAAAACTGAAATTCACTTTTTTATATCTTAGTAATACTAACATATCCTGAAAGTTTCAAGAAAATCGAAGGTATTAACTATCACAAGTTGTTCCCCTTTAAAAAAATGATTCTTAAAGAAAGTCGAATCCGGTTTCATTGTTATATTTAAATGAAATATAATTAAGGAAATTCGAATCAGGTTCCATTGTTATATTTCATTGAAATGTAATTAAAGAAAGTAGAATTAGGTTTTGTTGTTACATTTAAATTAAACCAATTAACGATAATCGAATCAGGTTCCATTGTCATATTTCAGTGAAACGTACTTACGAAAAGACATATCATTTTTCATTGTTTGATTGTTTCAAACTATCACAAGTTGTTCCCCTTTAAAAAAATTATTCTTAAAGAAAGTCGAATCCGGTTTCATTGTTATATTTAAATGAAATAAAATTAAGGAAATTCGAATCAGGTTCCAATGTTATATTTCATTGAAATGTAATTAAAGAAAGTAGAATTAGGTTTTGTTGTTACATTTCAATGAAACCAATTAAAGATAATCGAATCAGGTTCCATTGTCATATTTCAGTGAAACGTACTTACTAAAAGACAGATCATTTTTCATTGTTTGATTGTTTCAAACTATCACAAGTTGTTCCCCTTTAAAAAAATGATTCTTAAAGAAAGTCGAATCCGGTTTCATTGTTATATTTAAATGAAATATAATTAAGGAAATTCGAATCAGGTTCCATTGTTATATTTCATTGAAATGATTTCATTGAAATGTAATTAAAGAAAGTAGAATTAGGTTTTGTTGTTACATTTCAATGAAACCAATTAAAGATAATCGAATCAGGTTCCATTGTCATATTTCAGTGAAACGTACTTACGAAAAGACAGATCATTTTTCATTGTTTGATTGTTTCAAACTATCACAAGTTGTTCCCCTTTAAAAAAATGATTCTTAAAGAAAGTCGAATCCGGTTTCATAGTTATATTTGAGTGAAATGTAATTAAAGAAAGTCGAATCAGGTTTCATTGGTATATTTGAATGAAATCTAATTATAGAAAGTCTAATTAGATTTTAGTGTAAGTTATTTTAACTTTTTACTTCGAAGCAATGGAACTGTCGATTTATCTAAATAAAATTTCAAATAATATTTTACATATTTTTATTTTTTCAGTTTTCACAATATTAGCTGGTGTGAATAACAAATTCAGAAATATTTTTTTAAGTCTATTGTTTCCTATAAAATTTATTTATTATCTGGGCTGCGGCTAAAAATTTAAAAATAGAGAAAAAAAAGTCAATTTTAATCTTGGATAAGTTATTTTTAAAAATAGCCTTGTTATATTGATGTCACTATATTCACAGTGTGATGAGTAAATAAACAGTTTTCTAATGACTTTGAGTTCTGTTTAATTGTAAGTGACCTGAAACCCATTTTTTAAAAAGAATATCATCGTTTTAAATTGTTTCCGCTTCCAGCTTTATGCACTTTCTTTAATTTTAATTCTCTTAATGACTCGAAAGATTTAATTAAAGATTGTAACAACAGATGTAGGTAAAACATTTAGAGGTTTTTGAAAGATAAAATTAGAATCACAATTTGTAAGCAGATAATTTTTGATGTCCCCTTCAATTAATTATGATGTTTACTATATTGTTTGTAATTATACTACGTGAGAGTGAATCAGCTTTTATAACTCATGATCATTTCGCTATTTTTTTTATGGTACTTTAAGATTTAGCTCAGTGGTTTAATTTTTTTCTTTGAACCACACCAATACAGTTAATTTTTTAAACTTGATTACTAACTTTTACAAATATAATGAAATCTACTTCAATTAATTATTTTCTCTTATGTATGTCTGCAGTTGCTCAATTAACTATAAGCAGGAACCTTATTTTTACAGATGACCCGGATATGTACAAAAATGTGGTAAGTATACATTAATTATGATTTTATGATGTTTTTAAACTTTCTTCTGAAAAACTTTTGGAAATGATGCTGTTTCGAAATGATTAGCAAAATAACTTATTATAATATATTTTTTTTATCAAGTACTAAAATCATCTTTCAAAGTGTTAGATTTGTATGACATTCTACACTATTCTTAATCTGTCCCAATATATCTACACTCTTAAAACAAACGAGCGGTTTTAACTCAGTCTGAGTTAATTTCCACTCCTTTCCGTGCCAAAAATGCACTTCTCATATAGGAGTGAATTTGACTCTTTTTCGGAGTGGATAAAAGAAATAAAAGAAAACAATATGCGTCCTACACTCTTAAAACGAGCGGTTATAACTCAGTCTGAGTTAATTTCCACTCCTTTCCGGTGCCGAAAATGCACTTCTCCTATAGGAGTGAATTTCACTCTTTTTTTTTAAGAGTGTAAGGAACATATTTCCTTTTTTCTAATTTATTACTTTATATAATAAATATTCTTAATATGCGTTAAATATCTTCTTAAATATTTTTCATTTTTTCTAGCTTCTTAGTTTTTAAAAATACATTTCGTTATTATCAATCTTTTTTAAAATATAAAATGTTTTAATTTTTGAAGAATTATTTTTTGTAATGAAACCTTACTGTATTAAAAATAATATTTGTATACTTACTTGCACAACCTAATTTTTTTATGAACCAAACAATAACAAAATCTCTTAAAATGCTATTCTTAATGTGGGCCGATATGTTTGAGAATATTTTTAGTGCCTCTATATGAAATAGAATTTTTACAAATATTTGAAGTATTTGCCTTAATCAATGTGGTCAAACGCTTGCTATCGAGCAAAAAATGAGTTTATAAGTTTTGAGTTTTTTTTATAATCGAATAGTGTTCTAAGAATAAACTTGGAAACATCTAAAATGTCTTTATTTTGAATTGTCATCGCATCGCAAAATATTTATCCGTCAATATCTTATCAAAAGCCTGTCAAGGTATTGAATATTACAAGTCATTGGCACCACAATCAGTCATTCTTTCACTTTATTGAAGATATGGCCTTATACTTTTATAAATTTTGATCTGCAGAAGTATCGAAGGTAATTTTGGAAATATCTAGACAATACTCCTTAATTATTTTGTTGTAGGGGACGTAATTCCTTCCAGCTTATACTCATACATATATATTCCGGCTTGTGTGCTTGATCAGAGACCCACTTATAAAGCCTTCGTCAAGTAAGACAGACACAGAAAGAAATTTTTAGTGTCACAGAGAGAGGAATATACACCCAGGGCGAAGGCGGGAATCGAACCCGCACCCGTTACAGCGTGCAGACTGCTAGCGTAATGGTCCAAACCACTCGGCCATCCGGGCCCCCTTCCAGCTTACATTCCTTGTTTCTTTAGATCGTTGATGTAATTGGTGCTCTGTTCCTACATGACATTGATTCACCAATTGAGGATAGATACAAATTTCCTTTCAGTGTTCCAGTTAACACTCAAGACCTGAAACATAACCAATGATATTCCTTACTTTACATATCCCTCTTGCACTCCATCGCCTCCCTCAGGTTCTTCCATCTCACTCTGTTGGTGGCATAGATATCATAGTTAAAGTATTAGATTGGCAGATCACGTGACCTCCAATGCTGACGACGGGACGCGCATGGAGACCAGAATAAGAGAGCAAAATGGCCAGTGTTGCTGCCACTCTAAAGAGAAAAATACTACGAAAAAAAACCCATCTAATTCTAAAATTATAAAAAAAAATATCGTAAAAATACTAGCTGCATTTTGGAATCTTTTTAGTGACTTTAATACCTTTTCTAGTATTTTTTTTCTAGTAATTTTAGAATTAGATGTTATTTTTTCGTAGCATTTTTCTCCTTAAAGTGGCAGCAACACTGGCCATTTTGCCCTCTTATTTGGCCTCCATGCGCGTCCCGTCGTTAGCATTGGAGGTCACGTAATCTGCCAATCTAATACTTTAACTATGATATCTATGGTTGGTGGCCAGATGTTTCGCCTCCCGCGTTGTCCCTACCTCCTTCATATCGTTTTCGATAGTTCGCCTCCAAGTGAACCATTGATATAAAAATCTCTTTTTATATTTCAAATTATATTTTTAAGAAAAGAATGTGTTGGTATAGATCACTGATAATGCGCATTTATTCCAAAAGGGTTTTCCACTGAGATACATCTAGGGACCTTCGGTTAGGATAGGGATTCAGCTACATATTTTTCACAAATAACGTATAATAATTTGACTCATACATTTATTTGTTGCATTTTTTTAGGGTTGTGAAAATGTGTGGCAGAAGAATTAAAGATTTACACACAAACACTAATACATTTTTCTCTTTTTACGTTATGAAAATAAAGGGGAAGTTAGAAAAACCTTAGAAGAAGATGTAAACAATCATTTTTTGTCACTTTAATGGGACAAAATCATTTTTTTTTGGCAAGGACATGGTAAAAGGCATTAAGGTATAGTACTGTCTATTTACAGTTTGAAGGATCCTAAATTGTTTGCAAACAAATATTGTAGTAAAAAAATAAAAGATTCTTAAATTTAATGATTATAAAAAGACTTAAATTTAAATAATCGATTACATAGACGGTTTCTAAAGGATATTATAAAGTAGAACACCAATTTTATCAGAATTAATTGGGACTTTTCACCGTTCAGAAAATAAAAAATTTGGATAATTGTTTGTTTGGTTCTTTTCGAAAAAAAAACCTATGGTGCAATCCAGTTAATTAAAACTTGTTGAAAATGGGGGAAAAATATATTTAAAAACAAATCGCTATTAATTAAATGAAATAGCTTCACCTTTACTCATTAAGGTACGGATGAGTAAATGAATGGAACAGAATGATACCGTTGGACTTCGGATAATTGGAGTTCTGATCATAATTCAAGTTCTATTGAATTTATTCTTTTGTCGATTATTGTGAGTGTGAGCCATCGACTTACAGACATTAAAACTAAATTTTCATTTCAGAGTGAGCTCATCTCAAGCAAAGACTACCCTGTGGAAAACCACATCGTCGAAACCCAAGATGGATACGTTCTGCAGATCCAACGGATTCCATACGGCCGAAATGGGACAAGAGAGGCCAACAAGCAAGTGGTGTTCATTATGCATGGTCTGCTGTCCTCCTCCAATGACTGGGTCATCAACTTCCCTAAACAGACACTAAGTAATTGCCTCGTTTAAGAAAGTGGCATTAATTGAGAAAAATTGAGTTTGACAGAAAATAAAATTCGCTGAAGAGAAATAGAACTACCCAAAAAGGATCATAGTTTATGAATCCCAAAAGTATAATCAACCCAAAAGTATATCAAAGTATCACAATTTTAGTAGGGTCTGGTGGGGTAAAATAAGTCACGGGGTAAAATAGGTCAGTTTAAAAAATAAATTCCTTAAAAACCAAAAGAAATAATTTTTTCTTTTCCTGATGCCAGTTTTATATTTTATTGATACTGTTCATCATTTTACATGCAAAACTAACCGTAAATTCTGCTGTGTAGTTACAGTTTTTTTGCCATTCTATGTTTTCATTTGTGAAACTTTAAATTCTGGCTGTAGAAAACTTTTGTTTTAAGAAAAGTTAGAAGTACGTGTATATTAAATTTTTATCTTATTGTGTACAGATACTTCTCAAGAATAAATCCAGAAAGTTTCAAAGTAAAAAAAGGAATAATTAAATTTTTGGAGCAAAAAACCTGAGTGGGGTAAAATAGGTCATATTTTAATATAGGTACGGCTAAGCACACATTATACAACTACATAATTTTTTGCTTTTTAAATCACTTTCTGATGACTACTATTCTTATAAATTACTTTTAATATTGGTCTGTAACTCTTTTACTCATAAATGACTGCAAATTTGAAATTCATTGCCCCCTTCATTATTGTAAACCGCTTTTAAGAATTTCAATCCGAAAACAGTGTTGGTGGATTCAAAAGATGTGGGATATTTCCTCGAAAGATATTGTATGCAAACAAATTCTTAAAAATCATGTTCCAGGCCCAATTCCAACAGTTGAATCAATAGCAATCACATCACCAATTCAAAAAGTCATGGTGTTGCAGCAGCGTCATCTACGTCGATAACCACAACAAGTCAGACTGTTTGAGCTACCCTTTAAGATGAGTCAAGTATAGGTTCTCTTTTAAAGCACATTAAATCTGCAATCATAAAGACACTTCTCCACGCTAGTAATTGCTTTTAAGAAAGCAATGTAGAATGCAAAAAAAAGCGAAAAATTATGCAACAAGAAATGGGATAAATTTTAACTACTCAAACTTCTTTAGATAGACTACATATCAAAAATGTAAGAATGGAAAAGAAATCTTCAAAAATTTCTGTAAGGAAACAGAAAAAAATCAAAAATTTACACTCTTAAAACAAACGAGCGGTTTTAACTCAGTCTGAGTTAATTTCCACTCCTTTCCGTGCCGAAAATGCACTTCTCCTATAGGAGTGAATTTCACTCTTTTTCGGAGTGGGTTAAATAAATAAAATAAAACAATCTGCGTCCTACACTCTTAAAACGAGCGGTTTTAACTCAGTCTGAGTTGATTTTCACTCCTTTCCGGTGCCGAAAATGCACTTCTCCTATAGGAGTGAATTTCACTCTTTTGTTTTAAGAGTGTACATGTGAAAAAACTACCCATAGAGCTAAAATAGTTTTGACAATTTCAATTCACTGCAAGTAAGGAAGTGGGTCCAGGTCGAGTTTTTGGGGATAAAACCAATACGTTATTTCTTGGTATTCTTTTACAAATTGAAAAAAAAGTAATGAACAGCGATATTTTCAGGAGAAAAAGAAAGTTCCTATTTCGTTTTCTCTTAAAGAGATGATGTTTCGGAAGGAGATGCTTCTCAAATTGTAAAAGTACCGGGATTGATCCTCAGGGAAATGTATTAGTTCTTATGAAGATTTATATCATCTTAGATGATTGCTTTCTAAACAATGTTAAAAAGAAATTAAAAAAAATTGAGCAATTGAAGCAGTTTTTAAAGTATGACTTATTTTACCCCACTACAGACCTATTTTACCCCACTACTGACCTAATTTATCCCACCCCATGGGGTAAAATAGGTCAAAAACATCCCTTTTTCAAACACATTTATCAATATCAAAAACTTTTTTTTTCAGAGAAATTTTACTTTAAATGTTATAAGAAAAGTTCATTTGCATATCCTAACTGTTTTTTATACCTGTTGAATTGATATTTGTATTGCTTTGGAGTTGCGAATGCAAAATATGCTGGTTTTTTTTAACCTATTTTCCCCCTCCTGACCTACTGTTTTAGTCTACACATTACCCGAGCAGACCTCAACATGGCTGCCGCGCAGGCGCAAAATGCATTCTTCTAGCTCGTGTGCTTGATAAAGTGTGCGATAGCGCACGGTTTTACTATCTCTATGGTGGTAAGCATTATGTACGGTTTGCTGTTCTCATCAAAAGACTAGGTCATTAACTTTCCTGGGCAGACACTAGTAATTGGCACGTTTTAGATGACGTTTTCTTTCGAGTTTCCGTTATTAACTTCCGCGATTAAATCAGTTTCTTCGATTTCATTCTCAATGAACTGTGTTTTCATCTGCTGTGTTCGAATTTACAGTTCTCGTGCAACACTTGTTTTTATTTTTGCTATTTATTGAACAATATTAAAACTATAATGGGCATGTTTTGTGTAGTGAATGATGGCACAGCTCCTGGCGGTATTTTTTCTTCTTTTAGTCCTTCTGGGATTACATTTGTTTCGAGAACAATACAATATTTTCTTACCTTACTGAAACGAATATTTTGTACAAGCTTTTATTCTTTCACTAGAACTAAAGCCTTTCTCTGTTCGCCTAATTTTCCTGAGAATGTCATCGAAACCGAAGTAGTGTTTGTAATCTTCAAATATATATTAAAATGTTTATGAAACTAGTAATTACTTTCGTTCATTACTGTACTTTTCATAGAAAGTAAATAGAATTCAATTATGACGAAACATGAAGATATATTATTGCAAAATTTCGTGTGATTGCATTTACCATGACGAATGTTTTAAATGAAGCAAATGCATCAACTATTCAAATGTTAAAGTTCAAATAATCCTTAATTTTATGGTTATATAATTATATAATATTAACGGCTATTTATGACACGAAACAAATGTAATTTCAGCAGACCAACAATCAGAACAATAACGCTGGAACTGTTGTCACTAAAAACGCGAAACATGCATATTATTGATTCGGCATTATGATACGTCAACATTTTAAACTAGAATTTAAGGTGTTTCATCCTTCAGTTTAATTTCGATTTTATTTTTATCCTCAAGGCAAGCTTCACACACACACTAGAGTTCTTGAAATTGTTGCCGTATTTGCGGTGCCGCTTGATCTCAGTGGCATTGTAAAGTCAATTGCAGTTTTCACACGCGATATAGAAAATATCATACTAAAGGTATTATAAACGATATTCGATCTAGTATAGGAAATGCAGTAAAATAGTATAGGATATAGTATAGGAAAAATAGTATAGGAAATGCAGTAAAATAGTATAGGATATAGTATAGGAAAAATAGTATAGGAAATGCAGTAAAATGTGACATCGAATTATTTTTTGCTGTACATTACCACTTCAGATAGCTTTAACATTGTCACTATTTAATAAAATGCAGTTGATAAAGATGTAAGTACGATATTTTTTCCCATCGACTAGCGACTGTAACATTGCCATTTGATTACCCACCACCGTTAATACATACAGCAAAAATTACCAGAACTGTTGAGTGCAAAACGGGTATAAATCGTTGATTTATACATTTGATTGCTTTAGCCCTTATCTTTTATTGTTTTATCCCTAAATCCATTGATTGGTTTAAATCCTTAATTGATTGGCCCTAAATATTTCGATTGGTTTTTCCCTAAATCTTTTTATTGTTTTTTCACTAAACATTTTAATTGTTTTTTCCCTAAACTTTTAATTGGTCTATCCCTAAATATTTTGATTGTTTTATGCCTAACTCTTTTGATTGGTTTATATCTATAAATATTTTATTTTTTCCCTAAATAATTTAATAATTTTAGTTTTAAATTAAGAGAAAAGAAACTTTTCCACACACACAGGTTTCATCCTGGCAGACGCTGGATACGATTTGTGGATGGGGAACGGAAGGGGCAATGTTTATTCTAAGAAACACAAGAACTACACGACAGACATGGCAGAATTTTGGAACTTCAGGTAGTATTTGTGATGAATTTTTTTTTATAATAGCCTATTTTCCCTATTTTCGGGATGGTAATTTTGTCAGGACTGTAAATTCGGCACTCTCTATAACTTAAAACGGGATGGACATCTTGAATAGTAAAGGATCTCGTTGAAATGTGGCTATTGAGATTCGGTAAGAGGGATGGTCAGTTCAATAGAACAAATGCATTGATTTTAAACCAAAATATCTGTCACAGTATTGCAAGAAAAAATTGAATGATATATTATCGGGTTATTTAATTGAAACGTTTTTAAGTCATAAAACAGTGCCGACATATGTTGATAAAATATGGAAATGTTTTAATAATATAGTAAAAAGATAATATTTTCTCTTATTACTCTAATTTATTGTGTTTCTATAACACTTTTCCTTCACGGAAAATAAAAAGGCTTCAATTTTTAAGCAATACCTTGACAGTTTTTACAATTCGAAAAAGCGTAAATTTTACCTTGATACCCTAATATTCATTACATTTCGAATAAGTCGTAAATTTTTAAGCGATACTCTGACAGTTATTTCGATTTGAAAAAGCGATACCCTCATAATTATTGCGATTGGAAAAATAATGGTGAAATAGTGTTCTAAGTATCCAGCTAAACTCCTTCCTGAGATTTTTATGATTTCAACCTTAAACATATTTTTTTCTTATGAAATTAAATAATTCCAGCTTCGATGAGTTTGCCAAGTATGATATTCCTGCAATGATCGACTTCATATTGAAAAAGACCGGACAAGAAGAACTTTTTTTCATTGGTCATTCCCAAGGTAACACGGCCGGCTTCGCCTTGCTCTCCGAAAGACAGGAATACAACAAAAAGGTATACACAAAAATATGCATGTTTACAAAAACAATCTTAAAAAATAAATTTGTAACTAAAATTGGCAAATGCCACCAAATTATAATAAACATTTTCGTAAAGTTTAATGATGTGAACATTCTCTAACAAAAAAAAATCAGCCCGGCTCACTGGCTGTGAAGTATTACGTGGACGCCTCACAAACCCAAGATTGCGGGTTCGATCCTCAGCTGAGTCGGTAGATTTTCTGGATGGGAAAATGGTCGGCACGCATGTCATATGACTATGTAGCACGTAAAAGATCCCCTGATCACCCATTTGGCTTGTGTTCTCTCGACAAAATTAAAGCTCGGCATACTTTAACATCCACAGGGAGCTCAGATTCTTTGCAATCTGAGCTCCCTGTGGATGCTGAAGCTCGGATTCTTTCCAATCTGAGCTTCAAAATTAGTAGCAAGTGCCGCTTATATGGTGGCACAAAAAATAGCTCTCAGTTCTGGGGAATATGCCGAGTCTGCAAAGGCTTAACAGCCAAAAAAGCAGCTCCATAAAAAACAAAAGAATCCATATCGCACCGTAATCACATCGTTAAAAATATTAATTATTTGAAATTTTAATATCTAACAATTGGAGCAGAATCATAAATTAATCAGCATAATAGTTTTTATACAGTTAGTAGTAACTATATTTTTCTGTAATGAAATGCAGTGAAATATTTAAACTTTAAACGATTCCGCGATTATTCTGAAAAATCACATTTTTCCCAATAGGTGTCCCAATGTTTTCCAACGTGTCCCAATGTTTGATGAGATTGCGAATCCTTTTTCATCTATCCAGTAAAACTGACACCCATTTTAAGATTTTTAAAATTCGAAATAATTTTAAAAAATGAAAGTAGGTTTTGACATCGTTTATATGTCCGTCTGTTGTCCGTCCGTACTCCGATTCTCAATTAGGTTATATTCGTCCTTTTGCAATTACTTTTTATTATGGTATCATAGATATGGCATCAGATATATCTTTTATAATTTTTGTTCATCTGTCTGCACTTTTTTTCCGTTCGCCTGTCCCTTATAAGAAGTATTTTATAATTTTTTTTTCTATCCAGTGATAAAAATTATTGTTTGTTAGAAAGATATAATATCAGACTTTTTAAATATTATTCGGCTATCTCTGCGCCTTACCGTGCGCCTGTCAATCTATCTTTTAACGGTCTTCTTTAAGAGGGATTGCCAGTCCCATAGAGCTAATGCATATAGTTTTCTAATCACAACTTCCGCAGAAGTATTGCTTTGCCATGTTAGCCCTTTTTTCCCAGGTATGAGAATCAACATAACATCGAAATGAAACAAATTTTGAAACGAAAATGTTTTAAATGCCAAAAATTACAGCAGATTGCGACACTTTTTTAAAACTTTATCAATTAATAATTAAATTACCGGATGTTATTTTCTATTCAATTTTGTTTTAAATTGATGTTATGATGATTCCCATATCTGGTGAAAAGGGGATAACATTGCAAAGCAATTCTTTTGCAAAAATTGTGATTTCAAAACTAATGCATTATCTCTATGGGACTGACAGTCCCTCTTAACTTCAGTTCTAACAGCGTTTGAATTTTTTTTGTTAGAAAAGTATGTCTTCAAATACAATTCATATGTTGCTTTCGTATGCCCGTCTATCCTTACTATAAGAACATCAGTGAGTAATAAAGTAACAGGGTTAGTTTGAATTATCGTCGCACTAGAGATTAAAGTAACAGGAAAGAAGGATATTCTAGTTCTTTCAGAACTTCTTGTCTACGGTACATTTCCGATAATTCTTTATTGCTAATGTTATTTTTTTCAGATAAAGCTGCTTATCGCCCTGGGTCCAGTGACCACACTAATCCACACCTCCGGTCCTCTGAAATACATTGCTCCGTTGACCCACCTAGGAGAGGTACTTTCTATCATACATTACACTGTGAACTGTATTCGTAATGTGTATTAATGGTATTCACACTAACCCACACCTCCGGTCCTCTGAAATACATTGCTCCGTTGACCCACCTAGGAGAGGTACTTTCTATCATACATTACACTGTGAACTGTATTCGTAATGTGTGTAATGGTATTCACACTAACCCACACCTCCGGCCCTCTGAAATACATTGCTCCGTTGACCCACCTAGGAAGTGTGAACCATGGTACTAATGAATGGTACTGTGAACTATATTCGTAATCAGTGTTAATGGTATTCACACTAACCCACACCTCCGGCCCTCTGAAATACATTGCTCCGTTGACCCACCTAGAGAAGTATTTCTCATACATTACACTGTGAACTGTATTCGTAATGTGTGTTAATGGTATTCACACTAACCCACACCTTCGGTCCTCTGAAATACATTGCTCCGTCCGTTGACGCAAGTAGGAGAGGTACTTTTTTACATACATTTTCTGCGCACTGTATTCGTGATGTGTGTTAATGGTATTCACAAATAGGGCAAAAACGGGTCAATTTTTTTTAAAGACAAATGCGATAAAAATAATAGAAATAAGCAGTTATCTAAGCCACCGTCAGGTGTGTTTCCGGTAAAGTTTCATATTTTGTCAAGTTAGTTTGTAGTTTGAAAGTTTGTCGATAAGTGGCAGCACTACTTCTTGCGTTGTGCGGTGGGTCTTGCGTTGTGCTTGACTGGACGAAGTTCATCACTAATTTGAATCATATTAACTGCCAGCTCATTAAAAAATGATTATTTGGAGAGTGGAATACTATTCGAGTGCGACTATTCGTGGAGTGACTAAGAAGCACATTGTAATACAAACTAACAACTTAATACCCCCCCCCCCCCAGAACCTTATTATAGTAAAATTTTATTTTGTTTACAATGGATTCAGTAAGTAATTTTAAGCATTTCTGTTTTCACTCAAGGCACGAAACATACCCACTGAAGCTTGGCTTGATATAACTACAGATTAATATATGTAAAAACGAAGAAAATTGCTAAATCTATTCGTATTTTCTAAAATACAAGTAATAAGGTTCCTTTGCAGTTTCATCATTTACTATGCCAACGAAAAAAATTAATAAAGTATATCATTACTTGGTGTTTTGACTAACGTGCGACTAATAAGATCAGAAGATAGCTGACTTAAATCATTACTTCATTATTTTACAATCAAATTTTGTTAAATTTATGTTGCCATAACTTCATATCATTTAAAATACCTAATACTTTTCAGGTTTGTGCAGTTTTGCTCAAAAACTTTCGTATACACTGTAAAAATACAGCATATTTGCCAAATATTAAAAGCGCATTCTACTGTATATGATCGCAGCTGGTGCTGTAAACACAATTTTTCAGAACTTTGCAGCAGATTTTTAGCTTCGCATGCTCATGACCTGAAGTCAGGGTTCATATTTTCTACTAAGCGGGAAATTCAAACCGGATCGTGTAGCATGTGCTTGAAAATTACTGCACCCGTGTAAGCGTTACCTTTACCACCATGGGTATTTTTAAATATATTTTTTTACAGTGAAGTGCATTGCATTTTTATTTCCTAACGAGTTGCAAGTCCAAGTCGTTTCAAAATAATTTTGAACCCCAATAGTTTAAGTCTTATCCGGTATTTTTCTCGTTTACTTTGAGTATATCCGGAACAATTCCAGCTCAAAGAGAAAAAATATTTAAATTTCGCGCCAAATTAGTAGCGAAGCGCCTATTTACAAATTTTTTTGCAAAAACTTTGAACAGCCCAATAATGAAAAAAAGAACATTCATTGCAAACCTTAAAGGGTAAAATACTATAAGAAATCGAAACTTAATTAAACAAATTTGCGCTTTTGTTCCAAAACTGTCGACTTTATTTAAAAAAGTGTTGTAAAACAAGAATGTCAAATAATTTGACATGATAGGTTTCGACTTTTATTATAAAATAATAGATTTTTTAAATATTCTAATATTGATATACAATATTCTTTAAAATGAATAGATATACTTTCTATCAGCATGTTATATTTTGTTGACAGCAAATAGTTGCAAAACACTCCTTAAATGAAATTTCTTGAATAATATTTTACATATTTATGTTCTTCATGTTTATATTGGAAGCTTAAAATGCAATATCTTGAATTAAAAAATGCATTTAATAAGGTTTTTATAATCTCATTTTGTTATGCTTTCAGCAATTGATTTGTAGTATGCTTTTATTTTATTAACAATTATTATTAACATGATTTTATATTAACAATGCAGCACTTAAATTATTATTACATTTGAATCCATCACCCAGAATAGATAATAATTTTAATGCAAGTTAATTGATCGTAAATCTTTTAAACTAAAAGGTTGAAGCAAATGTAAAAAACGTAAGGATTAGTTATGTGTTGGTTTTCGAGTTTATGGAGTTGATGTTACTAAATTCATATATGTTAAGTTAAAGCATAAAATACGTTGAAAATTGCACAGAACTTTGATAAAAAAATCTTCTGCACTTCAAAGCATACATTTGATGATATAAAGTGTGACTGCGGACTTTTTATCAACCTGAAAATTACATTAATTAAGTGGACCTTTTGTATTATTGAAGACTTAACTACATTTAGTTTATTTTCTATTTCGCTTAAAAAATATATACTGAATATTAAGCGTAAAGTTTTGAGAAAAGTTAAAATTATTGCAATAGCAGTTAATTGTAATTAACAACAATCATAGATAAACGAAGGAAAGTAACAACTTTCACTATGAGTGGCAATATATTGACAATAGATTCTGAATCCCTTTGCATGTTCTTTTTCATGGTTTTTGGTGGTTACATACCAAATGAAAAACCGATAAATCTAGTGAATAAATTGAAAAAGAAGATAGCCATAACTTTTAGATTCATCTGGGACATTACTACAGCTTTTGTGTTAATGGTTTATATTTACTTGCTTATTAATCCAGAAACATATGCCCATTATGTGCATATATTTAATCTGACTTTCCTGTGTCTGATCCGTTTGACCATGAGGCAACGCATGAAAAAGATAGTCAAATTTATTCGCCAACTTCACTACTTGAGAAACTCAATCAGAGTTGACATCAAGTACAAAAGCTTTACTTGGGCGATTATTCCGTTGTTCTTTTCAATATTAGGGAACACACTTCTCATTATAAGTCTCCTTTTTGCAGAAAGTAATGCCACCGACAAGTTCTTGGAACGCTACACTTTTGGCTACGCACAAGACCTTGCACAAACCAAATATCCGAATTTGGCAAAGTTCTGCATCGTCGTCGTATCATTTTTTACATCTTTGTGGGAGTTCGGCACTGCTGTGGTTTCGCTGGTCGTTTGCTGCATGGTGCAGATTTTCAGCTCCAGGGTTTTCTGCAGTTTAAATCACTCTTTCAAGAACGTTTTAAAGTCAAATAGAATCTCTAAAAACCATCTTTCAAAAATTACATCTGAATTCCAGAAAGCCTCCATGCTCATCAAGACCACAAATGATTGTCTTTCATCAATTGCATTTGAGCTCATCGCTTTCTACGCTTTTAACGTCAGTTACGTCATCAGCAGAGCAGTTGGCCAACACACGAGTGAACCATTCACCAATGTTTTGTCAATAGGAACTATAACGCAGTTTCTAGTTCACTTCGTCCTGCTAGTGCTAACTTCGAGCTCTGTCGATGCAGAGATGTTGAAGTCACAAAATATGATGCTGCGGGCGAACTCGGAGGACACTTCACAGGTTTTGTTGTCGACTTCTCTTCTGGAGTCTTGCAGAAAGGAATCCGTCTTGAAGCCACTGGGGGTTTTCAAGCTAGAAAAAAAGTTCATTCTCGTTTTTATCGGTATGATAGTGACATATGAAATAATGATGCTACCCTATTTGAGCAAAAGTACCACCATAAATCATCATATCACTCTTTAGACTTTAAGAAACAAAATATCACCTTTGTTGCACATAATTTTTTCCTCCCCAATTATCTTGAGTATTTATTGCTAAAATATGTAAAATCTCTGAGTGTTATCAAGCTAGGAAAAATACTCATTACGTTGTTATTCTGTATGCTGGATAACAAATAAATGCGATTTACCAAACTAAACGGGATATACGCTTTAAATACATTGTATTTGCCATATAACAGAGTCTGAAAAGAAATCTGTAGCGATAGTCCACACACGCCACATCGCCACCTCAAATAACATTCACGATATATATCCTGGTTTACGATTACGTTACAACCAGTCATCTAGATTCTGAAAAATTTTGTAGCATATAAGTCGAAGAAACTTGGTATTGATTGGCAAAGTTTTATAAGTGTTTGGTTAGGTCGGAGGTTACAGAAAACGCGGTCCCCCAGCGGGAATTCTACGTAGTCGAAAGATAGGTTGTGGATTATTGATATTGGAATTCTAGAGCCTGTTCGGAAACCCGCGTTCCAGTTTGGGTAAGTGCTTATTCTTTTTGGTGCTTGCTTTGTAAGCGTCACTATGACACAGTCCGGTGACTCTCACCGCGACATTTTATCCGATAACGATCTTGGCATGGAAACTGATAACCCGATTTCTTTATGAAATGTCTATTTAAGGATTATGATGACGAAGTTAGTCAATATAAAAATGAGCTAAATTTAATGAATGCTAGTCTACTCGACAAACTTCAAAATGACCTCAACTATAAAAATACATCTCATCATAGAATTATGCAGTTGAAAATTTAAACGCACATTGATATAATTGACAATCTTACTAACGATAAAGCTAAAATCAAATGTTCTTGCTCTCAACACAAAGCATCTCTTAAGAGGGATAGATCCAGGTCTCGCTCTAACGGAAAACAAGAAAACACCTATTGATTCCTCAGCTAACACCAATCAGGGCTTTACCTACCCCAAAAAGTTCATTAAACCGGCAAACTTCAAACCCGCATCCTCAGCCATCGAACTGGATAACCAGTTTAGTGCCCTCGACGTGGAAACTCCCGAAGAAAAAGCCCCACCCCCGTTCATGATACAAACAAGAATTCAGAGAATACAGGGCGAGGAAGCAGCAGTTGGAATGACTACAGCCAATGCCATCGGGCTCCCCCAGCAACAGACTACTCCAGAAGGATTCCCTACCCAACGCCGCTTCTACCACAATCAGGACCCGCCCCCTCTGCACTGCAGCTACAATCTCCCAGCCGCCCACCAGTCAACATCCCAGATGACATTAACACAACTACTTTTCAAATATGCAACCGTCATGGAATTAATCAAAGAAACTCACATCTTATTTTCAACGGCCTTGACAATATCACAGAATCCTAACCAGCCATGAAAGCAGCCAATAATCCAAAAGGCAAGCTTCAAGCTTTCGTTAACTACACTGCCTCCACTAATTCATCCCTCCCACTCATTAATAATGTCTCAAAATAGACAGTACCTAAACCTATGCTTCTTTAACTGCAACGGACTCAAGAACAAAATTTACACTCTCCGCGACTACCTGAACAAGTACTCAATTGACGTCCTACTCCTACAAGAAACTCACCTCAAACAAAATGACAACATTTACCTTCCCAACTACTCATTCTACCGTGATGACGGAGACCTTATCCATGGACGAGGAATGCGTGGCACAGCCATTGCAATTAAGAGCACCATCCCTCATCATTCAGCGTCTCTTCCCTCTCTCAAGATTTCTGAAGCTTCGGCCATCACTGTGATGATCTCCACCCATCCACCTCTGTCTCTCGTATCCATCTACTTTCCTTGTGGAGCCAACCCCAAGGATGTCGCACACGACCTTCAAACTATCTCCAAAATTCAAGATAACATCATTATTACTGGCGACTTCAATGCACAAAACAATAACCTCCACATTGCATTCCCAAAAGATCCCACCCACATCACCCCGCTTGGCAGTAGCACCATAGACTTTGCAATCATTAAAAATTTTAATCACACTCACCACGTTAACTCTATTTCGGAACTCTCATCAGATCATAATCCTGTGAACATCCACTTCAGTTTCAAATTCACTATGACCCCTAATAACAGAAGAACTGCATTTAACTGGAACAACTATAGAAAAGAACTTGCACAGATCAATATTTTCCAAACCCTATCCAAAATCACAATGACATCGATGCAGCGTTCCAGAAAATGACAAACTACATTACCCAGGCCCATGAACTCTCTTCTAAACCTATAAACAACGCTCCTAAACAATTCATACCACCACACATAAGAAAACTCATGACAAGCAGAAACCATCTCAGAAGAGTTTGGCAAAGATCCCGTTATCCCAATGATAAGACACAGTTCAATAGAGTGAACGCCATCCTTCGGAGAGAAATAAAAGTCTACACTCAAAAATCATACACAGCCTACATCGAATCCCTTGGTACTGCAGACAGAAGTCTCTTTGGTGCGGCGGCAAAAATCAAGAGAAAATTCAAGCCTATCCCACCCCTTCAAAGGACCGGACCTAATGGCGACAAATGCACCGCCACAACCCAAGAAGAAATTGCTGAGACGATTGCTGATAACTTGGCCAACCAGTTCACCGACAACCCCAACTGTCACCCACCCACTGAACAATATGTCAACAATAACGTCAACAACTTCCTTCTAAGAAATAAAATTATTTTATTTCAACCCATCAAAACTTCCGAGCTCACTCTATTTTCCAAGAAACTGAAAACCCGTAAAGCTCCCGGGATCAACAAAATTACGAACAAAATGATTAAAAACCTTCCTACGAACATTTTCCTCGTGCTTAGCCATGTATTCAATAGCATGCTTACCTACGGACACTTTCCTACCCAATGGAAGACCGCCAAAATTATCCCAATCTTCAAAGATGGCAAAGATCCTTCAAAACCCGACTCTTATCGCCCAATTTCCCTCCTAAATATTGTAAGCAAAATGGCCGAGTCAACTATTCTTTCACGTATGCGAAATTTCACCGATGAAAATAACACCATTATTCATCAACAATTCGGTTTCATGCCCAAACTTTCGACCACGCATCAGCTTGTCCGAGTCACAGAATTTATTTCAGAAAATGTTAACAATAAAATCCCCGTTGGTGCCATTCTGCTCGCCATCAGCAAAGCATTCGATAAAGTTTGGATCAACGGACTTATTTTAAAATTAATCGACTACAAAATCCCCGACTACCTGATCTGCATCCTCATATCTTACTTAAACAACCGTCAATTTATTGACCAAGCCAACGACCACACCTCTACGACACGTCAAATCTACTCAGGAGTGCCCTAGGGTTCACAACTGGGACCCCTCTGTTTCCTTCTTTTTATTAACGACATTCCACAAATGCCTGAGAAAACCATCACTAGCCTTTTTGCAGACGACACCGCCCTCCTCGCGAAGGGCGGCCACGGATACATCAAATTTAAATTGCAAAAACACATAAACCTAATTGAAAACTGGCTCATATCCTGGAAAGTTCAACTAAATATCGATAAAACCGAGGCCATTTACTTCTCCAAAAGCAAGAAAAAACCCAAATAAATCACCCTCTACGGTCAAGCTATCCTCTGGTCAAGCTCCGTGAAATATCTCGGTGTCATGTTTGACTCGAAACTAACCTGGAAACCACACATTAATTATATTATGAAAAAATTCCTTAAATGCAGATGCGCTCTTTACCAACTCATCGGATGGAACAGTAAACTCTCAGCCTGCAATAAAATCCTAGTCTACAAATATTACCTACGTCCCATCATTGCCTACGCCGCCCCTGCATGGGGCTTCTAATCTAAAACTAACTTTCACAACATACAAGTCCTGGAATATGCATCTTAGCAAACAAATTGCTAAGACGCATAACAAAAGCAAGATGGTTCAAGAGAAATGAAGAAGTTTCATCGACATTTCAAGACATCCTAAGTTTGAAAACTTTTGCTCAAAAGCTAGCCCTTAAAATTTTCACTTCTATTGAAGACCATCCGAACACCGAAATCCAAAAAATGCAAGACTATGATACAAACATGCCTGCAAACAAGAAAAGACCAAGAGCTTTCCTCTACAGATAGCTTGGTGGCTACCCTAAAGACCCAGATCCAATCGACACCAAAACATCTTCCCATGAAGCTTTTACAAATTTTTGCTGAATGATGCTCTTTTTTTTAATGATTTTGCCACTTGCTATTTCACCCCAAAAATAACTTTAATTTTCTGCATCAAAGGCAAGCACCAAATTGCATTATAGCGCTTTTTACCCCTGCCTGCTCACGACAGACATCACATTTCAATCTTTGGATCCCTGTTAACCCGATACCATCAGTTTGTGTAGACCTTCCCTGCCCTCCCAAGCCGACGACACCGCGACTGTTGCCGCCTGCCCTGCGCCTGCTGCATCAGACCGCCCAAGTGTTCACGACCGCTGCAGCTCACTTCTTCCCCGGCTGCCATTACTCCACCTGTTTTTTGACTTTTGGACCTTTTGCGGACTTACACAACTTTTGAACATTATGTCAGAATTTCTTTTTGCCTTAACCATGATTAATCCATGTCACTATCTTCAATGTATACGGGTTTAGGCACCTTCGGCGCCAAGTGCCGTTTTGAATAAAATTAATAAAAATTATTAATTAAAAAATAAAATTGTCCGTAAACTTGGTCTTGATTGTAAGGGACACGGATCATTGCAATATCTTCGGTCACACTACAGAACCATATAGTTTATTACTCTGAATTCCAAGAAGAATACACGGCCGTAACTACCAAATGAATGTCAGTCATTAATGGATTTTGCGCCCTTAGGTATCTACGCTTTGGACATCGGCTACTTTATCAACAAAACAGCTGCCAACTACGTGCATGGCACATCATACAAGTTTATTTTAGTGCAATAAATTTTAATTCTTATGGGTCCTGCTATTACTAAGTTCGAGCTATGGCGATGGAAGTATAATTAACTCACAAACTTGTGATATTACAAGCTCAATAAAATTATGATGTTGGAGATTTATAGAAAGGAATTAGTCTTGATATCTCCGAGAGCTTTTATACTAAAGAAAATATAAGTTCAGGTGGTTATTTTTTGGTATGATGTTTAAAAAAACACACTGATGTTTGCTTAATCAAGTTTAATTGTTGAATGGAATTGTTATATCCGTTATGGATTCTTGAAAACAATCCCATTGATATGTACACTCAATTCCAAAAGCATTCAAAGTAATTAATACCATTAATACATATCAGTCTCCAGTTGGGTTTCCGTTAATAGTTTTTAACACTTTTGAAAACTGCTAAGTTACCGGTCATACAAACTCATAAAATATAATTATTTATGCTGTTATATATTTTTAAAATTAGACTTTTACACCTAATATTGTACTGTAAAAAACTCTCTAACTTACTATCTCAGTGTGATGGTAAAAGCGCCGCGAATTTATATATGATGTAAAAATTATTGTGTGGTATCAGCAAAAACGTTTGCTTCATTAGCAGTGATTGGATTCCCCTATCTTCTCTGTTTAATAGTTGTTCATGTGTCTCTGTACTTTATGAAAACATTAATTTACGGTAAAACAAACATTATAATACTGTGATGTAAAAAGTAACCACAAAATGTGCTGTAATTTTACATAATTTTTTTAAAGTGTGGTTGGTCTGTGGAGATGGTGTCAACCAATATGATGATAGCATGTGTTTTGACATCTTTTCTATTTGAGCACTGTACTGCTGAAATTTGTGCTCAATTTCCGTTCAAAAACGAAATATTTTGAAATTTACCCTAACTGTAATGTATTGTCTGTATTGTACATGTATAACAAATTATCACATAATTGAAAAGACAAAATATTATTAGAAATCAAAAATAAATCAAACAAATTTGCGATTATGTACCAAAACTGTCGACTTTATGGAAAAAAGTATTGTTAAACAAGAATGTCAAATAATCTGACATTATAGGATTTGACTTTTATTATAAAATAATAGATTAATTTCAATATTCTAATATTGATATCCAATATTCTATACCTTAAAATAAATCGATATACTTTCTATCAGCATTGTTATATTTTGTTGACAGCGAATTATGTTGGCAAAAACACTCTTTTAAATGAAATTTCCTTTAATGATATTTTACATATTTATTTTATTCATGTTTATATCGGAGGCTTAAATTGCAATTTCTTGCGATCAAAATGTATTTATAAAGGCTTTTATAATACTCTCCTTTTGTTATGCTTTCAGCAATTGATTTGTATTATGCTTTTATTTTAAGATTTTAAATTAACAATGCAGCACTTAAATTATTATTACATTTGATTACCCATAATAGATAATAATTTTAATACAAGTAAATTGATCGTAAATCTTTTAAACTAAAATGTTGAAGCAAATGTAAAAAACGTAAGGATTAGTTATGTGGTGGTTTTCGAGTTTATGGAGTTGATGTTACTAAATTCATAAATGTTAATTTAAAGCATAAAATACGTTGAAAAATTGCACAGAACTTTAATTAAAAAAATTTCCTGCACTTCAAAACAGACATTTGATGATATAAGTGACTGCGTTCTTTTAATCAACCTTAAATTTACAATTACAAAGTAGAACATTAAAATTTTTGGAGCTTTGATTAAAATTAATTTATTTTCTATTTCTCTTCAAAAAATATATTGAATATTAATCGTGAAGTTTTGAGAAAAGTTTAAATTATTATAATAGCAGTTAGTTGAACATCTAACAACAATTACAGCTAAACGAATTGAAGTAACAACTTACAACATGAGTGACAATATATTGGCCGAAGATTCTGAAAATATTTGTTTGTTCTTTTTCATGGTTTTTGGTGGTTACATACCAAATGAAAAGCCGATAAATCTAGTGAATAAATTAAAAAAGAGGATAGCGTTAACCTTTAGGTTTGTATGGGACATTGTAACAGCTTTTGTGTTAATGACTTATGTTTACTTGCTCATAAATCCAGATATATATGCCCATTATGTGCATGCATTTAATATGACTTTCCTGTGTCTGATCCGTTTGACTATGAGGCAACGCGTGAAAAAGATACTCAAATTTATTCGCCAACTTAACTACTTGAGAAACTCAATCAGAGTTGACGTCAAGTACAGAAACTTTACTTGGATGATTATCCTGTTGTACCTTTCAATATTAGGGAACACATTTTTCATTATAAGTCCGTTTGTATCAGAAAATAATGCCACCGAAAAATTCTTAGTACGCTACACCTTTGGCTACGCACACGACTTTGCACAAACCAAATATCCGAATTTGGCAAAGTTCTGCATCGTCGCCGCGTCATTTTTAACATCTCTGTGGCAGTTCGGCATTGTTGTGTTTTCGCTGGTCGTTTGCTGCATGGTGCAGATTTTCAGCTCCAGGGTTTTCTGCAGTTTAAATCACTCCTTCAAGAACATTCTAGAGTCAAATAGAATCTCTAAAAACGATCTTTCAAAAATTACATTTGAATTCCAGAAAGCCTCCATGCTCATCAAGAGCACAAATGATTGTCTGTCATTAATTGCATTTGCGCTCATCGCTTTCTACTCTTTTAACATCAGCTACGTCATCAGCAGAGCAGTTAGCAAACACTCGAGTGACCCATTCACCAATGTTTCAGCAGTAGGAAGTGCAACTCAGTTTCTTATTCACTTCGTCCTGCTAGTGCTAACTTCGAGCTCTGTTGATGCAGAGATGTTGAAGTCACAAAATATGGTGCTGCAGGCGAACTCGGAGGACACTTCACAGGTTTTGTTGTCGACTTCCCTTCTGGAGTCTTTCAGAAAGGAATCCGTCTTGAAGCCACTGGGAGTTTTCAAGCTAGAAAAAAAGTTCATTCTCGTTTTTATCGGTATGATAGTGACCTATGAAATAATGATGCTACCCTATTTAAGCAAAAGTACCACCATAAATCATCATATCACTCTGTAGACTTAAGAAACAAATATCACCTTTGTTGCACATAATTTTTTCCTCCACAATTATCTTGAATATTTATTGCTAAAATATGTAAAATAGAATCCGTCTTGATGTCTCTAGGTGTTATCAAGCTAGGAAAAATACTCATTACGTTGTTATTCTGTATGTTGGATAACAAACAAATGCGATCTACCAAACAGAATGGGATATGCGCTTTAAATATATTGTATTTGCCATATAACTGAGTTTGAAAAGAAACCTGTAGAGATCCTCCACACACGCCATCGCCACCTCATATAACATTCACGCCATATAGCCTGGTTTACGATTACGTTACAACCAGTCATCTAGATTCTGACAAATTTTGTAGCATATAAGTCGAAGGAACTTGGTTTTCATTTTAAGGGACACGGATCATTGTAATATATTCGGTCACACTATACAGAACCATATAGTTTACTCTGAATTCCAAGAAGAATACAAGACCGTAAATAACAAACGAATATCAGTCATTAATGGATTTTTCGCTCCTAGGTATCTACCCTTTGGACATCGGCTACTTCATCAACAAAACAGCTCCCAACTACGTGCGTGACACATCATACAAGTTTATTTTAGTGCAAGAAATTTTTATTCTTATTGGCCCTGCTATTACTAAATTCGCGCTATGGCAATGGAGGTATAATAAAGTCACAAACTTGTGATATTACAAGCACAATAAAATTATGATGTTGGAGATTTATAGAAAGGAATTAGTCTTGATATATCTGAGAGCCTTTATACTAAAGAAAATATTAGTTAAAGTGTGTTTTTTGGTATGATGTTTAAAAAAAAACACTGATGTTTGCTTAATCAAGTTTAATTACTGAATGGAATTGTTATATCCGTTATGGATACTTGAAAACAATCCCATTGATATATACACTCAATTCCAAAAGTAATCAAAGTAATTAATACCATTAATACATGTCAGTCTCCAGTTTTGTTTCCATTAATCGTTTTCAACACTTTTAAAAACTGCTAAGTTACCAGTTATACAAACTCATAAAATATAATTTTTATGATGTTATATGTTTTTAAAAATTAGACTTTTACACCTAATATTGTACTGTAAAAAACTCTCTAACTTACTATCTCAGTGTGATGGTAAAAGTGCCGCGAATTTATATATGATGTAAAAATTATTGTGTGGTATCAGCAAAAACGTTTGCTTCATTAGCAGTGATTGGATTCCCCTATCTTCTCTGTTTAAAAGTAGTTCATGTGTCTCTGTACTTTATGAAAACTTTAATTTACGGTAAAACAAACATTATAATACTGTGATGTTAAAAGTAACCGCAAAATGTGCTGAAATTTTACAAAATTTTCTAACAGTGCGGTAGGTCTGTGGAGATGGTGTCATACAATATGATGATATACAGCATGTGTTTTGACTTCCTTTCTATTTGAACACTCTACTGCTGAATTTTGTGCACAATTTCCGTTCAAGAACGAAATATTTTAAAAATTTTCACCAACAGTAATGTATTTTCTATTCTTAATTTTTACCAACACTTTAAAAGCAACCCAATAATGAAAAAATAGAGCATGTATAACAAATTATTACAGAATTAAAAAGACAAAATATTATTAGAAATCAAAAATCAATCAAATTTGCGATTATGCTCTTAAACTGACGACTTTAAAGAAAAAAGTGCTGCAAAACAAGAATGTCAAATAATCTGACAATATAGGATTTGATTTTTATTATAAAATAGTAGATTAATTTCAATATTCTCATATTGATTTCCAATATTCTATACCTTAAAATGAATAGATATACTTTCTATCAGCATTGTTATATTTTGTTGACAGCAAATTATGTTGACAAAAACACTCTTTTAAATGAAATTTCCTTGATTACATATGTATTTTCCTCATATTTATATCGGAAGCTAAAGTTGCAATTTCTTGTGATCAAAATGCATTTAGGCTTTTATATTCTCATTGTGTTACGTTTTCAGCAATTGATTTTTTTGGTGCATTATGTTTTTATTTTAAGATTTTATATTAAGATTGCAGCATTTAAATTATTATTACATTTTGAATCCATTACTCATAATCGATAATAATTGTAATACTGATGTTAATTTAACGTAAATCTTTTAAACTAAAAGGTTGTAGCAAATAAAAGACACATAAGGATGAGTTACGTGCAATTTTTCGAGTTTATGGAGATGTTACTAAATTCATACTGTTAAATTAAGGCATATAATACGTGGAAAAACTGAACATGACTTTGATTTTTAATAATTCTTCTATCAATCAAAGCATACATTTGATGATATAAAGTGATTGCGGTCTTTTTACCAACCTTAAAATTAAGTTTATTAAGTGGACCTTCTGTATTATAGAAGACTCAACTACATTTAGTTTATTTTCTATTTCCTTTAAAATAATATCTACTGAATATTGAGCGTGAAGTTTTGAGAAAAGTTAAAATTAGTGTAAAAGCAGTTAATTGTACTTAACAACAATCATCGATAAACGATAACAACTTTCACTATGAGTGGCAATATAATGACAGTAGATTCTGAATCCCTTTGTATGTTCTTTTTCATGATTTTTGGTGGTTACATACCAAATGAAAAACCGATAAATCTAGTGAATAAATTGAAAAGGCGGATAGCGATATCCTTTAGATTTATATGGGACATTGTTACAGCTTTTGTGTTAATGGTTTATGTTTACTTGCTCATAAATCCAGAAACGTATGCCCATTATATGCACATATTTAATCTGACTTTCCTATGTCTGATCCGTTTGACCATGAGGCAACGCATGAAAAAGATAGTCAAATTTATTCGCCAACTTCATTACTTGAGAAACTCAATCAGAGTTGACATCAAGTACAGAAACTTTACTTGGACGATTATTCTGTTGTTCTTTTCAATATTAGGGAACACCCTTCTCATTATAAGTCTGTTTTTCGCAAAAAGTAATGCCACCGACAAATTCTTGGAACGCTACACCTTCGGTTACGCACGCGACTTTGCACGAACCAAATATCCGAATTTGGCAAAGTTCTGCATCGTCGTCGTATCATTTTTAACATCTCTGTGGGAGTACGGCACTGTCATGGTTTCGCTGATCGTTTGTTGCACGGTGCAGATTTTAAGCTTCAGGGTTTTCTGCAGTTTAAATCACTCTTTCAAGAACATTCTAGAGTCAAATAGAATCTCTAAAAACGATCTTTCAAAAATTACATCGGAATTCCAGAAAGCCTCCATGGTCATCAAGACCACAAATGATTGTCTTTCATCAATTGCATTTGCGCTCATCGCTTTCTACGCTTTTAACATCAGCTACGTCATCAGCAGAGCAGTTGGCAAACGCAAGAGTGACCCATTCACCAATGTTTCAGCAGTAGGATCTGTAACGCAGTTTGTAGTTCACTTCGTCCTGCTAGTGCTAACTTCGAGCTCTGTTGATGCAGAGATGTTGAAGTCACAAAATATGGTGCTGCGGGCGAACTCGGAGGACACTTCACAGGTTTTGTTGTCGACTTCTCTTCTAGAGTCTTGCAGAAATGAATCGGTCTTGAAGCCACTGGGAGTTTTCAAGCTGGAAAAAAAGTTCATTCTCGTTTTTATCGGTATGATAGTGACCTACGAAATAATGATGCTACCCTATTTAAGCAAAAGTACCACTATAAATCATCCTATTACTCTTTAGACTTAAGGGTAGAATCGCACTTAATTCCTTGCACATAATTTGTTTCCTGACTATTTATTGATAAAGTTTTCAAAATTGAATCTTTCTTGATGTCTCTGAGTACTATCAAGCTAAGAAAAATACTCATTATGTTGCTTTTCGGTATGCTGGATAACAAATAAATGCGTTCCACCAAACTAAATAGGATATACGCTTTAGTATATTGCATATGTTACATAACAAAATCTGAAAATCAATCTGTAGCTATCCTCCACACGCGCCACCTCAAATAACATGTAAGCTAGATAGCCTGGTATACTAATACGTTACTACCAGTTATCTAGATTATGACAAATTTTGTAGCATATAAGTTGAAGAAACTTGGTCTTCATATTGACAGATACGGATCGTTGTAATATCTTCGGTCACACTACAAAACCATATAGTTAACTCTGAGTTCCAAGAAAAATACAGGGCCGGCAACTACCAAATGAATATCCGTCACCAATGAATTTTCCCCTCCTAGGTATCTACGCTTTGGACATCTGCTACTTCATCAACAAAACAGCTGCCAACTACGTGCGTGACACATCATACAAGTTTATTTTAGTGCAAATTTTTTTTATTCTTATTGGCCTTGCTATTACTAAGTTCGAGCTATGACGATGGAGAGATAATAAAGTCACAATATTGTAATATAACAAGCCTAATAAAATTATGATGTTGGATATTTATAGAAAGGAATTAGCCTTGATATCTCTGAGAGCTTCTATTCTGAAGAAAATATTAGTTCAGTTTTTTTGGTGCGATGCTTAACAAACACAACTGTTAAAAAACCATTTGTTACCATACTCAAGTTTAATAACTGAATGGGACTGTTATTTCCATTATATGTTCTTAAAAACAATTTCTTTGATTACACAAAATTCTAGAAAGCATTGAAAGCAATTAATACTATAAATAGATGCAAGTCTCCAATTGCGTTTTCGTCCATCGTTTTTTACACTTTTTACATTTGCTAAGTTACGAGTCATATATACTCTCATAAGTATGTGGTATACTAACCAATTTTAATTCTTTACGCAAAGTGTAAATCTACCTAAATCTCTTAAACTTTTACACCTGCTATCGCACTGTATCTCTAATTTGCCATCCCAATGGGACAGTAAAAGAGCTGACATCATCCTGTGCTATGAATTTACATATGATGTAAAATGTATTGTGTATTACCAGCAAAACCGTTTGATTCCATCAGCAGTGATTGGATTCGCCTTTATTCTCTGATGTTTAAACACTATTGTAGTAAGTTGTTCATGTGTCTCTGTACTTTATGAAAACATAAATTTGCTGTAAAACGTACATTATAATACCA
Source organism: Oedothorax gibbosus (assembly GCA_019343175.1). Lineage (NCBI taxonomy): Eukaryota > Metazoa > Arthropoda > Arachnida > Araneae > Linyphiidae > Oedothorax > Oedothorax gibbosus. Next base: position 34,436,992 of record CM033276.1, read on the forward strand.
TGATGTAAACTGCAAAGTGTGCTGTATTTTTACATAATTTTTTTTACATGTGGAGATTTTGTTCCACAATATGATGAGAGCATGTGTTTTGACATCTTTTCTGCTTGAGAACTATATACTGCTAAAACTTAACGCAATTTTTCTACAATTTTATTCTTCTTGATACCCTATGGAGTTTCACACAAGGACGATTTTAGTATTTTGGAGTATTCATATGTACTGGGAAATAATGATGTTACCTTGCTTAAATTGATGTATACCACTACACAATCCATAAACCGTAGACTTGATAAAACTACATAAACTAATATTTATGATTTTCAAGGTATGAGTTTTCAATAGCAATGCTAATTTGAATTCATAAGCGTTCATAATTATTGCTTTCTACGCTTTTAACATCCGTTTGTCCAGAAAAAGTTGCAAATTTCATTACCAAGTGCTGCAAAAGATGGAATTGAGGATTGAATCGAAAGATGGAATAATGTAATAGACTTTCAAACAATCTATTAAGAATTACTTTTCAATTCTCCCAACAAATCATTGATCTCCAAATTTTACTTCTGTTATATTTCAGATGCTTTCAAATTTAAGCAATTCCAAACAAGTTGTATTCCTATTTCATTGCAGTTTTTTTTAATTAACCAGTTATTATGCATTTAATGTCAAATGGCTCCAATCAATGCATTATAAATGGCATAATAACTATATGTAGGGTTTTTAATATAGAAACCAATTATGCGATCGATTTTTTATTATATTATAGCAATCTTTAGTCATTAAGCCTTAATTAATATTGGCCAACCATGTTATCCCACATATGTTGAGAGTTCGAGTGAGTGTGCTTTAATTTTTTTTTTAATTTGTTGCTAAATCATGGACTAAAATATATTGTCGGTCGCTGATAATTTCTGGGGTGTTGATTGTGTTTTTTAACCAGTGCAATTTGCTGCTAAATCATCAAGCTAAAAAATAAAGTATATTGTTGTTTGCTGTTTTTTAACAGATCTTGACCAGTTTGTTGGGCGTGAACGAATTCCTATCCAACGACGGAATCATGAAGTACTTGAGCCGGTACGTTTGCGACACTGGACTGCGGTTCCTCTGTGAAGGTGTCATGTTCTTGCTGTTCGGGACGGACCTCGATCAACTCAATGCGGTAACATAGGATCAAGTCTGGTACACTGCGAAAAAAATCAGAAACGTTTTTTAACCCAGTAACGACGACTTTGAGAACACCTTTAACTCCTTCATTTCCGAATAAAAACGTTAATTTTAAACTTTTAAAATTCGGTTTTCAAGTAGGGTAACAAGTACAGTGATTGGCCCCCATAAGCAGGTCGGACTGGATTTAAATTCATTTCTGGGAAATTTATCGGTCGATTAATCTAAAAATTAGCTATTGCAGCGACTGAATAATTATGTCTTCGGAAACCAAATTCAATTTGTTAAAATATGGCACGGAATTTGGTAGAGGGTGCAGTGTTTGCATTTTTTTCAAAAATTATAGTTATTGGCCCCTAAAAATAGTGATTGGCCCCCATTGAACCGCAGTGATTGGCCCGGCCAATCACTGTGGGGACAATAACTAATAGTATACTATTTCCTTCGAATTCTGATCGGCTATCGCAGCAGTTCCCAACCTGGGGGCGATCGCCCCCAAGTGGGCGATTTGTGTTAGCAAGGGGTCAATAAATAGTTGGGGGGCGATCGGGGGGCAATGAGTATTCAAAGAATTAAAATAATACTGTAATATTGACCATTTACTCCTGAACTCCCAAATACGTCCAAGACAAAATACTAATTTTATTGATCATCTTGCCCAGTTAAAATCTGACATGCTTACAAGATTTGATTAAGTTAGAAATTTTAGAACTAGTAAGGAGTGGTTATGAGTTAGCCTGGGTGAAACTTATGGACACTTATCCATAACTGTGGTTAAAAGCTGAACCACTTATATCGTTCTCATCAACATATTTAGTTGAAAAATGATTTAGTTCTGTTGTCCAGCTCCTCACTAAACAAAGAAATCAGTTGGGCCTTTGCCTCAAAGGAGACTTGCGCCTGAACTTGAAAAAATTAAAGCCGGATATTCAAGCTTTAACTAAAATACACCAAGCACAAGGCAGCCATTGAAATGGTAAGATAAAACAATAAATAAGTTTTCAAACATTATTTTTTTTAAATTTTTACTGTCGACTCTCGTAAATTTTCCAGAATCTTATAGTTTAATGATCTTAGTTTATTATTTCAACTTTGTTCTTTAAAAAATCTGCTGAAAATATACATTTAAATTTTTCCCATTTTATTTAAGAGTGTAAACGGGTAATGCTGCTTTGGTTGTTTTATGTATGGTAGTAAGTGTTTAAAAATATAAAACTGTTTTATTAGTTACACTTTAACTCAAATAATAATTCGACAAACTTCTTCAGCCATCCGTATGGACAACTCAGGGTGCCGGCGCATTGAAGCATTGTACCACCCTTGTCCGGGTTTGTTGTCTACAAAGGGGTTTGGTCTTTTAGACACATCGAGCATCTCTTTAACGCTGAGCTTTAAGCCCCCGGGATTGAAAGGGATTTAAGCCCCCGGGATTGATTGGCCCCCGGGCCAATAGCTGGAAAGAAATTTCCTGTGGCAAAAATGATTATACCGGGGCATTTCTACAACGAAACGTAACTGAAAAAAAATAATAATGCTAAAAACTTTAAAATACAGTGATTGCCACCCGGGGCCAATCACTGAATGCCCGTGCTGTGTTGGAAACAGTTATTGGCCCTACCCTAAAAATGTAAACAATGGCCCGGGTAGTTAATTAACAAGCAATTACTTATAAAACAAGGTAACGTTATTTTATAATGCTTACCTGTCCTCAGTTGATTTTACTTTGATTGATGAATAAAACAATATCGGCTTCTTCTTAAATTTTCCGTTATAGGCTCATAAAGCACCGTTGACATTGAGACATATTTCTTTAGCGGCCATATTGCTTTTCCGATTGTTGCTGCACTGTTGCCAACATGGCAAACGTTAATGGCGGGAATTTTAAAAACCTTTGTCACACCTATTTTGGGCTTTAACATCTTATTATTTTCAATAATGAATGAGGGGGCCAATCACTGTACTCGTTACCCTATCTTAGTTTGTCATTTATGGATTTTTCGAGTGATCTTCATTTGCCTTAGTATTTACTTAAGCAGAATATTCGCATGCCAAATTTTCTTGCCAACCGTCTCGTCGTTAAATAGTTAATGGGGTAGCTATACGGATAAATCGGACAATTTGTTGATAAATTGTCATTTTTATGCTTTTTATGTGAAAAACACAAAGCTTCTTGGTAATATTTTATCTTCTAGTTTGTAGTAATGTTACGAGTGAAATACTTTTTAATTAGAATGGGTTTTTTTTCACAAATAAATGACTATTAATGTAAACAATATATTTTTCAGACCAGATTAGGAGTGTACACTGCCCACTCGCCAGCCGGTTCGTCGTCGAAAAGCATCTTGCACTATGGCCAAGTGAGTTCCTCAACTTACAAAATGATAGAAATCTTACATATTTGTATTTATCAATGCTTCTAATTCCAATATTGGCATGTTCAAGAGTTAAATCGTACTGAACAGCTCATTTATTCTTAGTTAAATTAATTATATACAAATACGAATGTAAAAATTGACGATCACCAACAAGCCATGGGGCCAGCACAAGTTGGTCAAAAAGTTTATTACTTTTTACCAGTAGACTTTAGTATTTAACAATCAAGATTCTTCTTAAATTCATCTACTCTCGTCGATGATACAGCATACACTGTTAAAAATTTGGTGCTAGGTTTCACCATGATATTGGTTGGTTTCACCATGATATTGGTTCCTAGTAGCTGCAACGGCTGAATAGTGAAATGTTTCACCGTTTTTTTCGGTGTTTGGTTGAACCATTTTTCTGGATTTGGAAACAAAAACCTGAGAAATGGTTCAACCGAATACCAAAAATATGGTGGAACGTTTCACCATTCAGCCGTTGCAGCTACTAGGAACCAATATCATGGTGAAACCAAGCACAAAATTTTTAACAGTGCAATCTGGTAAAGAATATTTCTCACATTGGTAACTCAATTGTAAAGATATTGTTTTGTTACTTCTCTTTGGAGCAGGATTTTTGCAATTTCTAAACATGTCCTCTGGTTCGACTATTTGTCTCCCTGCTTGATGAATTTTAATAACTGAAGGATTTCTGAGGAAGGACGCCAAAACTGAATAGTATATTCCACGTGTGTGAAAAATATTTTCCAAATGTTTAATTTCAAAATTTAATAAGTTTTTTTTCATTCTTAGCTTATTGTGTCGGGAAAATTTCAGAAGTATGACTATAGAAGTGAAAACATGCTGCATTACAGTCAGGTGAGTAAATTAATTATTATCCGAGTCAAAAATTCGAAATACCGATAGCTTATGTGACTTCCAATGTCGACCAATGGAGCATATTGGCTAGGGAAAATATTTGACACCATTAAAACGAATTGGGCATAATACAAAACCGGGCTTACTAAATGATTTTCTCCCTCAGTTTATATAACAGCCTGCCAACGATTCATCTATTGGGTTCTTTAATGAATTGTAAAAAATATCGAAATTTTGTTATTGGACTTTAATAATTTTTACCAAAACTCTTTTAAAATTTTTTTGTTTTATGCAGTATACTAATGTTGTTTATATTCCTTAGATTCTTTTGTTAACGCATAAAAAACCACCGATTTTCTCTGAATAACTTGTAATATTTCCACATACGATAGTAAAAAAGATTAAAATGAAAAGAATCGTTCCTTCTTAAGACACATTTTTCCGTTTTATTTACTTAACACTTTAACATATTTTCATGTTTTATGGTTGCCCATTTTTCGCACTTAAACTCACTTAGCAATACCACTACTTGTTTGAAAAATTGTAGGAGTAAGTACCATTTTGCAGAAGATATACAACAGTGTCACTGTGGTCCCACTTACCGGAACCGTTGCGTGTGAAACGAGCTTTGTTACGTATTGGAAATTAGAATTTGTTTTCATTCAGATATTGTACAACTGCATAAACTTTAAAACTGCAAGCCAGTAAATTTTAGAGATCTTTCATAGCAAGTAGAAATCATAGTTTACTTAAAGTTATTGAACATACATTTGAAGGGGTGTGAACCGACCCTGATTTGATCCAGGAACCTCTGGCATGCTAGCTCAATACCGAACCGTCTGCGACAAAGTAATTACTCGGTTCCAAGCATGGAGGTTTGGGTATTTGTGGTGCCGCGAGTTTCATTATGGAACCCGATAATGTGGGGTATATGTGCCTATCTGAGTATCGACTTCGCGCTTGAATTCTGAATCTAGATTTTGTGGTGCGTGAGTTGTCAATGTGGCCCTTAGATGGCCCACTCGACCATAAAGTACGGTTCCCGGTTTTGATGCGACTCTTGCTTGCTAACCAATACCAATTTTCTGCGAAAATAATTTCATCTCGGCCTCCAGTGCTAAGTCATTCGACAACCTCTACAGGATGTTCTTGAGTCATCTGGTTACATCATAGTATTGTGCTTAGAAATCCTCTAATATGGACCTATACACTGGAATCCTACTCGTAAACGTAGAGGTAAGTCCGACGGCGTTCGTACGATGTCCTCGAACTCCATTTGGAACCACCTAAGTTTCGACCACGTCACTTAGCGGTTCTAACTTACAGGCCAAATCGACCGTGTTAAGCTCCTAAATTGGTGACTAGGAATGACATCCGAACGATGAATTAGATCTATCACTCTGTTTGGGCCATTGCTAATAGTAGCGTTTCGTGCTTTAGAAAGATCCTGCGATGAAGTCCGGGTCCATCCTACATACATGGAATATACTGCTCGTTAAATCTGTTAGGGTCCGACGCCGTAATTAGCCATACAATATCTCTGCGGGCAAGTTCCATTTGGGTACCCTCAGGTGTCACACTCAAATTATGAGCATCCACTTACATGCTGAAATGTGCTGATCTGTTGGTCCTAATTGACGAAGGTTAGCTAGGAATAGACTATCCAAGCGATAAACTTATCGATTACCCTCTATCGTTTGCGGGCCCAGGTGAAATAGTGGGTTTGATACAGCCCATTATTCTAACAGTCTGCGCATTGTAACGGGTGCGGGTTCGATTCTCGCCTTCGCCCTGGGTGTACTGGGTGGAGAAGGTTTGTAAGCGGGTCTCTGATCAAGCACACAAACCGGAAAATACATTTACCAACCAACCTAACTCTACTCCTTCGCGAGGGCTGAATTTGTGTATTTGTGCTAACGGTCACACATTTATCTACCACTCAAGAAAAATTATCTTTTTTTTTTCAGAGCACCCCACCCGAGTACGACGTGTCTAAGATCACGACGCCTGTAGCCTTGATCTGGGGCGAGAATGACTACTTGGCCGACCCGGTCGATGTGTCTATGCTCAGGAACAAGCTCACGACTGTGGTCCACGACTACAAGATCCCCTTCCCGTCTTTCAACCACATCGACTTCTGCTTGGCTCTGGACGCCAAAGAACTGGTCTACGACAAGATACTGCAATTCCTCGAAAAGTACAGATGACGGGGCTAAATGGAAAACACTAAAGAAGTTACAAGCTCGGGGCCCGCAAATATTTGTACCTGATGTCTGTAGTCTCCTGTCGATATAACAATAAATGTCCAAATTCTTTTATAAAATATCCACCTTAGCAGCTCCAATGCATCCTCTGTGACTGATTTAATTCTTATCTATGAACTAATAAAACATCCCAAACTTTTTTAGATGTTTTTAATTTTCGGAAATTTAGATCGTAGCGCTTTTTACTTCAAACAAAGAACTAATGAAGCGTCAAATATTGGTTAACTGAAAAGCAAAATCTCGCTTCTTATGAACTTAAAACTGGCAACATGACTTTCTGCAGTGAAAACTAATAGCCGGAATTATTTATTATTTGATGCAGAAGCTAATAACAACAAGAAGTTCTAAGAAAGAACTAAAATAGCCTACTTTCCTGTTACTTAAATACTTACTGAAATTCTAATTCGGAAACAACTACACTCGGGGACAACCTAACTTGGGTAACAACAAATAGTAAAAAGGCAGAGGGAAAAGCGTGGTGCTATGATACAAGGCAATAAATCACATCGCAACCTCGCCGATTCAAACGAAACAAGAAAAAGTTTCAATCAGACGTCTAGTTTGGCGCCGACATAGCTTCATTTGGCCTATTGTAAATTAATGGTATTATAAAAAAATTTCTTGATGCGCAATAAGGCGCTTTTTTTTTAAAAGCAAGGTGCCAAATACAAAGAAATATAATTGTTAATAATAAAAAATATTTAAATTGTTCAAATTCTTAATTCTAAAAAGGTTTAATCTTTTCCTGTTTTCTTCACTCCCAGTATTGATTTAATATTTTTTGATAAATTAATTTATAAATTATGGTGAGGGGTTGGGTAAATTTATTAAAATACACAATTTTGATTTGTAAGCTTTTAGAATACTAGAAAAATAGTTAAAATTTTTATGAGAAATTTATATAAAAAATATTTTTCAAAATACTTAAAAACTATATGTATTGTTTAATTGTAATTTTAAAAGGGTTAATATTTTTAAGCTAGAAATAAACACACATCTCTAAAATATAATAAAAAAATGAGGCAGTAGGGATTCAGAGCAGTATTTAAATCCGCGGATGAAAATCAATTGTAATAATTATTTTTGCAAATTCAGGACATTGCATTCAGACTATTCAGGTGTCGGCTCGTCACTTGACTGTGGTTCTAAAATACGATGCCCGTCGCCAATAGCCCTTGTGTAGCTCTAGTGCGACGATAATTCAAACCTAACCTAACCTTCTTTCTTAAACAGAAATTCATTTTCAATCGCTAATTACACAGTGAATTATGATATAATGAAAAAAAACATCTGCCGCTGTCATAAAAAAACAAAATCCTATCGAATCGGCAACCCTGGAACGCGAAAAAGAAACAATGATCCGTTGGCTGGAAACTCTTGTAAGGTAATATTTATATACAAAATGATCTGAATACAATTTAATCAAAATACACTTTTCATTCTAATAAAATTACCACATTTTCACAAATAATATTCAAATATGTTAGACCTTAAACGAAATTAACGTTTTAAACAAGTTTTCTGGATGGATTCGCAAATAATTTATGGAACTCTTTACATCCGCGGAAAGATCTTCTCCATAGCATATTTATATTTACCCTACTTAGGTTGTCCTGTAGTATAGGTTCATAACAGTAAATATCATCAACAATCGTTTCTACACTAGATTTACACACATTAGAAAAAAAATCGCCAAACACAGCATCCAGCTATAATTTAAACTTCTAAAAGCCAAAATCAACTTATTTTCCTTAATATTATTTCACAAATAACTTAATATTATTTATCGTCTGCTCGATTTATTTGTAGTTCGAAGAATAATTAAATATTTATTAATAATAAAAATAATGAAACTACTCCAAACTGCATTAAAAAAATAAATGTAAATTAAAACTAAGCAGAATTGTATGCAAAACAAGAAGTTCATAAAGAACTAAAATAGCCTACTTTCCTGTTACTTAAATACTTACTGAAGTTCTAATCGGGAAAAAAACTAGGTTCCTAAAGTAAATATCATCAACAGCCGTTTCTACACTAGATTTATACACATTCGGAAAAAAAAATCGAAACACAGCACCCAGCTATAATTTAAACTTCTAAAAGCCAAAATCAACTATTTTCCTTAATATTCGTTCGCAAATTAATTAAATATTATTTATCATCTGCTCGTGATTTATTTGTAGTTCGAAGAATAAATATTTATTAATAACAAAAGTAATGAAACTACTCCGAACTGCATTAAAAAACAAGAAATGTAAATTAAAACTAAGCATAATTGCATGCAAAAGTATGCCTTGCCGCTTTCTTGGTAGATAATTAATGAATAATCAAAGAATCAAATTGTTCTACATTTTATGACGTCATTCCAAACTGATTCATGAAAATATTATTTTGCTTCAAATATGTTTAAATAAAGTTTCTCATGCCATTGTTGATTTGGCAACAGTGATTTAAATGACTCAAAATTGAATTTCAATGCTAATTCAATGGGAAATTCGCCGACAGATAGTAGATTTATGTCCGTCCGGACGTACAGACAGACGGACAAAAAGTATGAAAGTTGGGTATCTGAGGTCATAGCTTTCTAACAAAAAAAGAATTTTTAAGATCCGATGATTAGAACCGATTTTGGAAGGGGGGTACAGACAGACAGACAAACGGACAGACATACGAACAGACAGACATACGAACAGACAGACAGATGGACAGACAGACAGATGGACATCAACCGCATTTCAATACCTACAGTGATTTAAATGACTCAAAATTGAATTTCAATGCTAATTCAATGGGAAATTCGCCGACAGATAGTAGATTTATGTCCGTCCGGACGTACAGACAGACGGACAAAAAGTATGAAAGTTGGGTATCTGAGGTCATAGCTTTCTAACAAAAAAGAATTTTAAGATCCGATGATTAGAACCGATTTTGGAAGGGGGGTACAGACAGACAGACAAACGGACAGACAGGCGGACAGACAGACGGACAGACATACGAACAGACAGACATACGAACAGACAGACAGATGGACAGATGGACATCAACCGCATTTCAATACCTACAGTGATTTAAATGACTCAAAATTGAATTTCAATGCTAATTCAAAGGGAAATTCGCCGACAGATAGTAGATTTATGTCCGTCCGGACGTACAGACAGACGGACAAAAAGTATGAAAGTTGGGTATCTGAGGTCATAGCTTTCTAACAAAAAAAGAATTTTTAAGATCCGATGATTAGAACCGATTTTGGAAGGGGGGTACAGACAGACAGACGGACAGACATACGGACAGACAGACATACGAACAGACAGACAGATGGACAGACAGACAGTTGGACATCAACCGCATTTCAATACCTACAGTGATTTAAATGACTAAAAATTGAATTTCAATGCTAATTCAATGGGAAATTCGCCGACAGATAGTAGATTTATGTCCGTCCGGACGTACAGACAGACGGACAAAAAGTATGAAAGTTGGGTATCTGAGGTTATAGCTTTCTAACAAAAAAAGAATTTTTAAGATCCTATGATTAGAACCGATTTTGGAAGGGGGGTACGGACGGACAGACGGACAGACGGACATCGACCGCATGTCAATACCTACTTTTTCATTTTTTTAATTCTTTCGAATTAAAAAAAGAAAAGTAGGCTAAAAATATGCCTGCTCAATATGAATCGATAGAACCTTGGCTAAAAACTGACAGTCCGCCACCTTCCAATACTGAAAGATTGCAGTCACTTAAGGATAGAGAAAAACTGGATGGTTTATATGAATGCATATTATGTGCGTGTTGTTCTACCTCTTGCCCCTTGCCGCTTTCTTGGTAAACAATTAATGAACAATCAAAGAATCACATTGTGCTACATTTTATAACGTAATTCCAGAATGATTCCTGAAAAAATTATTTTGCTTCAAATATTTTTTAATAAAGTTTCTCATGCCATTGTTGGTTTGGCAACAGTGATTTAAATGACTCAAAATTGAATTTCAATGCTAATTCAATGGGAAATTCGCCGACAGATAGTAGATTTATGTCCGTCCGGACGTACAGACAGGCGGACAAAAAGTATGAAAGTTGGGTCTCTGAGGTCATAGCTTTCTAACAAAAAAAGAATTTTTAAGATGCGAATGATAGAACCGATTTTGGAAGGGGGGTACGGACAGACAGACGGACATCGACCGCATGTTAATACCTACTTTTTAATTTTTATAATTCTTTCGAATTAAAAAAAAGAAAAGTAGGCTAAAAATTATGTCTTAAATTTTTCTATAGGCAATAATCACAACCACAGCTGCTGTTTCAATCCCCAACAACGAATTTAAAACTTCAAAAATGAAAAAAATATTTCAAAAATCAAAGTTTCCATTTTTACTTCCTATTCTTGAAACAAAAGTAAAAATATTACTAGAAATAATTTAAAAAGTTACAGTGTTCATAAATCCCTGGTATGTTGATTTTAAGCTTGCGATTACAGTAGATTGTTCTTTAAGTAATATTTTTAGATAAATGTTTTACGGGATTATCTCTTCCTCTCTCTGAAATATCGCAAACAGCGTTTTCACTAACTAAATAGAAATTCGGTCCACACGTTTGCTCTGCCAAAGGCGCTGCACACAACGATAATTATGAAGAACAAAAACCAATATATATGTTAAAAAATAGTAAAACAGTTTTTATGTTTGGGATAAAACGAGCGAAACACTAGACATTTCAATTATTAAAAGTATCCAAACAACTCTTCGCATTTAATTTCTTTTTTAATAACAAAAATTTATTTAATAATAACATTTTAATAATTTATAAGAGTTGATAAATGGAATTGCTAAACTTATTAATATTTTTCAGTCTTAACTGAAATTAAGTAGTATATGGAAAATATTGAATATCAGGCAATATAGTTTTTGTCATTTTATTTATTTTTTAATAAATGTATTTTTAAAAGATTAATTTACTTATATGTCTTTGGGGAATTCCGGAAGTAAGTTGAAATTAAATGTATTTGTCTTTCATTTCTAAATTCTATTTTATCGAACATTACTTAATATGAAATAAAAAGTAATGAGAGTATTGCGATGAGGTCGAAAATCTGAAAGGGATATTTTGTGTGATCCACGGGTTTTTGATTCTAAAAAAAGGTTCTTAAAGGTTTGTCCGTCTGTCTGTCTGTCTGAAGCTACTCTATACAGTGCGAACTAAAAGATCTGCGGACATCAAAATTTGGTTTGAGTTTAGACTTGTCGGACGTCATAGTAAAGTTGTCGACAAGATTGCGCAGGCGCAAAGGTTAGCTTAGCTGACATATTGCGTTTAAAGTTATCGAAATTTCCTCAGACGGTATATAATTCCCTTTAAATGTATAGAATTATTAAGTGGTAATTGAGTGGTGTTACACACCTTTAGGTTCTTTTTCGTAATAATACATATTAGTTTCTTTCATCAGATAGTTTCTTTCATCTACCACGGGTTCGCTGCTATAAAAGAATGAGTAGTTCACAAAAAGGAATATGGGGCATTGGTTGGCAACATAAAATATGACCGTTTACATTATTGTTTAGCCAGCTGCCGGTTTTTAACCGTAAAATCTAAAGAATTTTCTTAGAATGTAGTAATACTGCAAGCAATTTTAAGTAAATAACAATAAAATATTTTTTAAATGTTTCAAATTAGGACTTAGAATACAAAAAGTGGCATCTCTTTCCAACAACAATAGAGTAACACTGCGGGCATGTTGTTATAATTGGTTTGAGTTTTTAGAAGAAAAAAAATAATAAACTGTTTGCAGTGTCCGCTGTATACCCTCAAACCCAAACCAGATAAGTGCTTTCAGACACGTGAGGCCTTTCCGATGATCCCCGGCGGCAACAGGAAATCCGACGACCAATTAAACAAACGAAAGCGAAACTGTTACGAAAACTGTTCCAAAAAGGAAAACAAAACTAGAATCAAGGGCATTAAGGCATAAAACGAGGAAGTCTATCTAGCTTCCAGGTATCTCTTGCTTCTTTGTGATTTGCCCATTTTTTGTTCGCGCATGATTAGAGCTCGACACTACTTCCGCGATTACGTCACAACAACACCATCTTGAAGCACCTGTCCAATCCAGAGAGTTAAGATGAAAATGCTCCCGGACAAAAACCAATGCAAAAATCGGGTTGCCAAGTGAAGCCATTGATCACTTTGACATAAGCCCAAACAAAACGCGCTCTTTCAATTATTTGGCGCTGTCCTATACTGCAGTTTGTATTGGTTTACTGCATCGACTTGGCGATTGCTGACTCTCCAATAAAAACTTTTATTACAACACATTTTTATTACCTGTGAAGGAAATTACTACCATCTTGTGTTGTACATCTCGCCTACAACTGCCTAAACAGTCATTTTTTTTTAATCAACGCTTTTTAAAGAATAAAATGATGCGTTTTACATTGACTAACGTTGAGAGCGGTTTGTTTGGGCTTACTAGGGTTACTTGGCGACTTTCTGATGCCTTCCTTTATTTCCCGCCAATCATCTCTATCTTCTTCTTAACTCTATGCCTCTCGCATTCCAGTTCTTCACCAATGGATCTGAGATAGGAACTGACCCAAAAACCGAATGCGATCATTCCGATTTTTTTTTTATTTTGGTTCGACTGGTTCCTCCCTCGGTTCACTTTCCCTTTCAGAACAAGACCGGATTCGCTTTTCGATTATTTTTTCGAATGGAGGTTAGAGGAAGTTTAAAATTGTTTGACGAGAGTTTTAGTAGCCACATTGAAAATTCTATTTATTTTTTGAACAATTATCGAAAATGAAACGAGTAACCGAAAACTTGACTTTTAACCAAACCAGAAGATTCCTTTTCCTATACATTATATGTCAATGGGGTTGTTTCACGTCGTGTATGGCAACAACTCCAACTGTTTGTTTTCATTTGTTCTGGAATTACTTTTATTAGACAAAAACAAGAGCGTTACATATTCTTAAACAAGAGCGTTACATCATCTAATATATTCCCATTGTATACAGTGGCGGATTCAGGAGGGAATAGCACGATAGACTAGTTTTTGCTGTAGTTTTCGATGGATAATTATAACAGCAACCTGCTAATCTAAAAAAAAAATGTGAAAACTTTTGAGAAATTACATGTAGCCGAATTGAAAACATATGGAGTTGATAGCAGCAGATGCTTGGATCATTGGTACTGTTTTGGGTCTGTCTCTGTAGAGCAATGAATCAATAGCGTTAGTATTGTCAGTGGTCAACAGAAGCAGTTTTTAAGTTCCCTAGAGTGGTATAAAGTTGACATACGATTGGTTTGTTTTTTGACTCAAAAAAAGTATCGACGAAGTTTTATTGTGCTCTTTTATTTCCTCTGAATTACAGGTACATATAGTTTTTTTTAAAATTAATTATAATGTATTAATAAGCAATTACATTTTTAGGATAGGATAGATGCGATTTTCCATTATACAGATATTTCTTTATATTTCTATACATTTCTAACACATTCATATTGTTTAAACTCCAAAATTACCTTCTTTATTAATATTGCCCACTGTATTTTCTAACATATGATTTTTACTCTGCCTTTTAGGGACATACATATTTTGAATCAATCAATCAAATTTATTGTACAGTTGTTGGCTACTTTTAAAAAAAATTTTACAATTAAAATATTTGAAAATATCTGTCCTCAAAAATCAATTTCTGAAAACAATTATTATAAAAATACTAATTTTTTTTTATCAAAAGTGATTGGTTATTAAAACATAATTAATATTAAATATTATAATAATTAAAAATATTAATTTAAAATATTAATTTATTAACATATTGGCTTAAAATTATTAATTATTAAAATTCTTACACACTACCGAGTCCATCCCCTCTCCACTTCAACGTAAAGTGTGGGTCCCGCCCCAATGAGAAACTCTGGATACGCACATGATTTTATATTTTGAACTTATAGTTAAGTAGTTGAAGTTATATAATTTCAAGTTATAGTTAGGTAGCTGAAATTATATAATTGAAATTATATATTTTCAACTCTCATAGACAATAGCCAAACTTACGACGAAACACTTGCAGGAAGACAAATATCTCCCGAATGGCCATTAAGGTTTTATAATAACTGCCTTCACTATAATGATACCAAACTTTCTCCAAACCATATTCTTGACTGACCTGCTATATTGGCCTAGTTTTGTTCAATATGGATCTTAGCTTTCCCCGCATTAGATTCTTATTCTTAGGATTTTTGGATGATGTCTGGGCCGATTTATATTGATATATCATATTTTAGGTCCTTGTATAACTACTAACTGGTCCTTTACACTAGCTTTTGGAACAAGACAACAGCAAAAAACGATATTTTTTTGTTACTAGATATTCTACTTTGGGCAGAACGGCCCTATTAGTTTTTCTAAAGAAATAAATATTACCTTAAAGATTTTTTAAAAATCTTTCTTATCTTTATTTGAAATTAAGAATGACATAGCGCTGAGGGGGACTTGACCAACCTTTCTTCCTTTATCCGCGTTTGCATACCTTGTGATTAATCATTTATATTCTGGTTAACAGAAAAGGGACAACGAAAAAAAACTATACCCAAGTCTCAAAACCCCCACCAATTTGAAACAATGAAACTGAAACTATATAAATAATATCTATAAAACAATAAAACTTCCTCGTCAAATCAAAATAACTCTAAACCATACACTATTCTCTCATTCGGGCCTACTTTTTGGGCAATCATCGGTTTCACCCAACAACCCCGTTCCAGCTTGGACCTTTCACTTGGACGCCACCTCCACTTCCTCTCACCTCGGTGTTTTTGGTCCGCTAATTCCACCAGAGATCTGATTTATTTTTGCTGTCTTCCTACTATTGTGACCTACAAATGTGTGACGTGCCAAAGGGAAAGTGGTCGCTGATCCCCGCCAGGACTTCACTTTCACGAGTCGCGTGACTTCTTCCGCACGGGACTTCCGATGAAGCGCGCTTTCGAATCGGAATCGAATTCGGATTTTGGAATATTTTTTATTACCTTTGGTCCCCTAATAGACCAGAAGGTATTGTTCTTGCACCAAGTTTTTCGCATCAATTTTGTTACTAAAAGTAAATGCTTTTGAGTTTAGTTTAACTAAGTTTAGTTTGGCTTTGATTAGCTTTTTTAAGCAATTTAAACTTTTAATTGAATTAAGCGCGATTTCGAATCATAATCGTATAATCGAATTTGGAATCTGGAATATTTTTTATTATCTTTGGCTCCTAATAGACCAATAAGTATTGTTCTTGCACCAAGTTTTTGACATCAATTTTTTTGTCTAAAAGTAAATGCTTTTCCATTGTTTAGTAGTTTGAATTTTTTAGGCAATTTAAATTTTAATTATTTGAAGAAAAACAGCGGAACATTGAAATTTCTGTGCTAAAAATGACGTTACCATAGAACCCTAAGGAACTGTTCGAAATTTGTCGTGTCCTAGAGTTGCACTACAGACTGTTGCGGTTAAGATTTATTCTTCTGAAGATACTAAGTGGATTCATTAATGCGAATATCGATTAATCGTTTTTTAATGTTCTGGTAGAAGAACTACAATTTATTTTTTGCAATCATTCTAAATGTATGTGAATTTGAATTTGAAGCGCATTCTTTTCATTAATATTAAATACTTTTGAAAATTTTGAGAGAAGGCATAAGCAAACTTATTTGGATAAATAAACTGACTGAAGAAAGACGGAAGTGAAATTGTGATTAAGTAAAGATGCACAACTCCTCTAAAGTTTATTAATTCAAATACCGCTGAAATTATTAAATTAAATGTATTTATTACAGAAATGATATCGTAAAACTAAAAATAAAAAAAAACTTTATTCAAATAAAGTGTGTCAGTGGTTCGCGGAAAACGATTGGATACTTTTCAACACGACAAAAGAAAATCGGAGGAAAGCGAAGAATCGGAAATACTGTTTGGATATGAAGGATCAGTTTCAGTGAAAGTAAGTTGATTTAATTGCTTTTTTACGTTACTTGTTTCTTTTATTGTTTTGCCTTGTACTTTACTTGTGCTATTTTTATTTTCAATTGCCTACATGATATATAAGGTAATGAAAGTTTTGCGAGAGTATCGAAAATCCGAAATGGATATTTTGTGTTTCCTAAATGCATGCTTTGGAGCTTTGTCAATTCTGAAAATGTTTCTAAAGTTTCTTTTGAACATCGGTCCGCCTGCCAGTTTGTTATTCTGTCTGTCTGAAACTACTCTAAAGCGAGAACTAAAAGAACTACGGCCTTCAAATTTGGTACATGAGTTCCTAGTACCTGTCCGACTCATAATAAAGTTTTTGCAAAAATCGTACACTTGCAAATGATAGCTGCCATATAACTTAATATTTACTTTTATATGTATTGATTTATTGAGTGGTAATTGAAAGAAAGTCATCATCCCTAGTTATTTGTTGTACCTTGTAGGGAGTTTTACGATCGGTTTTGGCCGCTCTAATTTCAAGGGTTCATCGGCAATGGTGGTGGGGGGGGGGGAGGAAGGGTACATATAAGGGTGTCCGTAAAAGAATGTCCGAGTTTCAAATGGTGACCTGACATCACGCCTTGTGATTTCTTCCTTTGGGGCTTCGTAAAAGATCGGGTCTACGTCCCCCGAACGATTTACCAACCTTGAAAGGTAGAATTGCACAGGCTGTTGCTTCCTTTACTCCGGACTTGCTGCAGACAGTATGGGAAGAATTGCATTTTCGTTTGGATGTGTGCCGTATCACTAAAGGCGCACACATTGAGCACTTATAGGAAAAACTAGGTTAGTTTTCCTTCAATGTCATGTATGGTTTGTTATATTTAGTATAAAATAAACTCCTGTAATATACCATTAAAACTCGGACATTCTTTTACGGACACCCTGTATATTACGGCTTGTGTGCTTGATCAGAGTCCCGCCTATACGCCTTCGTCAAGTAAGACAGACAAAGAAAGAATTTTTACTGTCACAGAGAAAGGAAGTACACCCAGGGCGAAGGCGGGAATCGAACCCCCATCCGTTACAGCGCGCAGACTGCTAGCTTAAAGGTCTAAACCACTCGGCCATCTGGGCCGAGGTTGGTTGTTGGAAATATCTTGTTCACAAAAATCACTGTGAGCTGCTTTTCAATTAAAGTACCAGCCGTGTTGTCTTAAAATAAATTGGAGAATATAAGTTGTCCATTATCATGCTCAGGAATCTCTATAGAAAAAAAACCCTAGTAGGTGGGATTACTATTCATTTAGTAGAGAAATGAAACGAGTAACCGAAAACTTAACTTTTAACCAAACTAGAAGATTTTTTTCTATACATTAAATGTCAATGGGGTTGTTTCACGTCGTGTATGGCAACAACTCCAACTGTTTGTTTTCATTTGTTCTGGAATTACTTTTATTTTTATATTCGAAAATGAGGATTCTAAGAATATTTTACTTCTTAAATTTTTTAAATGCCAACTTCCTGCTGTGCTGTTGGTTCTTCAAAACATTTGTTAAAGGAAGCTTGCAAAGAAAGAAAAAATTATTTTTATCGATATTAATCATTTTGAAAGTGAAACCTGAGCAACCATGAAATCGCAATACGTGAAACCGAAGCAACCAATGAAATCCAGTAGGATAAAAATGAAAATAATAGACAGACAAAGAAAGAATTTTTACTGTCACAGAGAAAGGAAGTACACCCAGGGCGAAGGCGGGAATTGAACCCCCACCCGTTACAGCGCGCAGACTGCTAGCTTAATGATCTAAACTACTCGGCCATCCGGGCCGAGGTTGGTTTTGTTGGAAATATCTTGTTCACAAAAATCACTGTGTGCTGCTTTTCAATTGAAGTGCCAGCCGTGTTGTCTTAAAAATAAATTGGAGAATATAAGTTGTCCATTATCATGCTCAGGAATCTCTATAGAAAAAAAAACCCTAGTAGGTGGGATTACTATTCATTTAGTAGAGAGGCTATTTGGCGACAGAAGAGAGAGTGCCGTGAAAAAAGAAATTAAGTCCGATAGGAAAAAATTCGGCGCCATTACTGTTATTTCAAACTACATTATAGAAAAATGAAACGACTTAAAAAAAACACATTTTATTCTAGTTTATGAAGGCTTAAAATTTATATTTTCCTTATTCCTTATACAAAAATAATTATCTCATTCCAGAGAATAAAAAAAAATCTAATTTTTATTGAATACTTTGTAGCTGGGAAATGCAACAGTAAGTAGTGCAAAATTTTCCCTAAGTGAATTTTTTCGCTAAATTTTGAAAATGATTCTCTTTTCCACATCAACATTAACCTATCTGCCAAACGAAGAGTAATTCCTATTATTATTATTGTATAGGAAGAATATAGTACCTTTAGTTTAATTTCGGATAACGTACACAGCATACAAATTAGTTGTATCCGATTGCATACATCAAACTGTACTGGAGTTATGAAAGCCAAAAATTGGCTTAGAGAGGATATTTTTTAAAATTTGGACATAAATATTTACATTAAGTATCATTGACATTAAGTATCCACATAAATATATGCAATAATTATAGGGTAGGGTGGGGTGAAATGGGATGAAAGGGATACTTTTGAAGCGCTTTGTTAAATTCAAAAAGCCAAACTTTTATCTTCTCCATTTAAAGATATAAAATGTGCTATGCTGACAACTCTGTCACCTATGCCATGAAGTCTTACGAAGGCAGTTATAGACAACTCTGAAAAGAAGAGAGTTCAACATAAAGTTGGCGAAGTAATGACGGAAGCAGATGTGATGGGGCGTTTACAAGAAGAAAAACTTTAACGAATGGTAAAAAACAACCCGAGAAAATTTAAAATTTGGATTTTCTTTCAAAAAACCTAAACGAAAGAAACCAGAGTAAAAAACAGAGCCACCTAAACCCAAGATTGTTGACGATAGTTAACAGCTGTTGACTGGAAAATGGGTGGTAGTTGAATACAAAGGAAAAGAGCCAATTAAATAATTCGTTGGTCAAATTACTCTTATTGATGCGGATGATTTACATGTAAATAAGTTTTAAAAAATATAGTATAGAAATTTTTTGTGTCTTTCCCGATAAAGAGGACGGGAATATTGTAGAAAAGTCCGATATTATAAGAGTCTTGGAAGAGTCGTTTTGTAACAACCGCAAACAATATTATTTTGTAAATTTAACATTGCAATTATGTATCAGTACATTTATTTTTTGTGTTCTTGACCTACTTTTCTTATTTAGTGTATTTCCTAATAAGTAGATTATTATATACTCATCATTTTGCATTATGACCCATTTTACCCCATGTAAAATGTGTCATGTACCCCATGTAAAATGGGTAATCAACTTATGGAACTACGTTCAATCTATTTATAATTTTTTTTAAAAATACTTAAACTACATAAAAATGTACTGAAAGAATGCAATGTGAAAATGCAATTTTAAAAAATTTGAAAAAAATATGGTTTTACTGCCAGAGAACTTTAAAGGGGAAAATACCAAAAAAGTGACCCATTTTACCCCACCTGACCCTATACAATCAAGAAATTTAGCTACATTATAGTTAATGGACGGAATAGATAATGGAAAATATGTCAATGTTAATGGAGGATTCTTCAACTTCGAAATATTCAATAAGCATGGTGAACCTGACATCCTAAAGGTAACAAAGGAATCTCTATTAGGTGGCTGGAACACGCATTTCGAAATGAAGAAAGCTTTCCCACGAAAAAGTCATTTTCTCCAACCTAGAAGGAAAACGACGAAGAGGAAGACCCCATACTGCCGTAGGCTGGTAAACTGCAGTAACTAGCCTAATGACTTAGAACAATTGTTGCGAAAGCTCAATTACTCTAGCCTATAGCAAAACATTAGGAAAGACTAATTATTTCAAAGCAAAAATGGTCTAATCCATCGATGTGGATACTGCAGTTAACCGGCTCAAAATGGTTGGATATTGTGGAAACATAGATATCATAGTTAAAGTATTAGATTGGTAAATCACGTGACCTCCAATGCTAACGAAGGGACGCGCATGGAGACCAGAATAAGAGGGCAAATGGGCCAGTGTTGCCACCACATTAATGAGAAAAATACTACGAAAAAATACCGTTTAATTCTAAAATTGCAAAAAAATACTATAAAAATACTAGCTGCATTTTGAAATCTTTTTAGTGACTTTAAAAAAAAGTGAAACACTTCATTAGTATTTTTATGGTATTTTTTTTGTAATTTTAGAATTAAACGGTATTTTTTCGTAGTATTTTTCTCCTTAATGTGGTGGCAACACTGGCCCATTTGCCCTCTTATTCTGGTCTCCATGCGCATCTCGTCGTTAGCATTGGAGGTCACGTGATCTGCCAATCTAATATTTTAACTATATCTATGGGTGGAAAGGGCTTTTAAAGCTGTGGTCAATCGAGGGACAGAGTTAGACGGAGTAAACATGGAGAGACGGCTTGTGCAACAAGCGGGGCCTGAACTTCCTTAAGGCCAGTTAGACCCGGGCCTAAAGCCCCCACATTTTAGGGTCCTTTTCTTTTATGCTGAATGTTATGAACCCTCAAAATTTTATAATTTATTTTTTTTTGCCTCCTTTTTTTAGCTTGGCATTAACTTAGACATTGACTTAAGGGGGAATGGGCGCGCTGGATCGGGGGTCTCCAAAGCAAAGTGCTTCAGTGTTAATCCTATGGCGAAAAAAATATTTTCTCTGCCACATTTCTCCGGCTGTATTGAATATTTTTACAAGCGGATTTTTTTATGTGATAAATGTAGCTGACTTTACAGGTCCCGACCTTCCCACTTTTTGAAATGGGTTCGAATATTTTTTTTAATTTTCAATAAATAATTTTACACAAAATATTCGAAACAATTTCAAAAATTGGGAAGGTCAGGACCTATAAGTCAGCTACTTTTGTCACATAAAAAATTCCCCTTGTAAAAATATTCAATATACAGCCGGAGAAATGTGGCAGAGAAAATAGTTTTTTCGCCATTGGATTAACACTGAGGCACTTGAGTTTGGAGACCCGCGGTCCAGCGTACCCATTCCCCCTTAACATGATTGGTCTGATCAATGTAATAAGGTAGCTGATAGAAAAACTTAAATTAATAATGATAGAAAAATGAATCAGCAGACTAGCATTATAATTATTGGAAATCTTACACAAAATTTTTTTTGTAAAGGGCCCACAGAATCTGTTGTGACTATAGTCTGTGTTTTCCTAGATCAGGCCCTGGCAACAAGATGTAATGTTATTGAGCAAGAAGAATAGATATAAAATCAATATTATAAAATACCTAGATATATCTAATTTCAGTTTACCTCATATTGAAATACAAAGTAATCCGAATCGAGAAAATCCGAAATGGAGATTTTTGTGTTTTTTACACGTTTAGGAGGGTGCTGATTTCGAAAAAGGGGTTTATTGAACATTGCTGATGTGTGTCTGTCTGAAACCACTGTACAGCTCGAACTAAAAGAGCTATATTTGGTACACGAGTTCTCAGTTCCTGTCGAACGTCAAAATAAAGTTTTCTAGAAAATCGTGCAAATGCAACAGGTAGCTGCCACAAAACTTTTTAGGTTTTAAAGTTATTGAAATTACTTTTAGGGTATACAATTTCCTTTAAATGTGGATTGATTTATTGAGTGGTAATTCAAATTCGAGTAGTGTTACAGAGATACCTAGTTTTATCATTATCTTCTCTTCATTATTGGATCTTTTTCGGAGATTTTTAATCCAAAAAGTGTCAAAAATGAAAAATTTCGAATACATATTTTAAATACATCAGAGTTTTTTTATGTTAAATAGTGTAGCAACCCCGCCAAAAAAAATCAACAGAATTGCTTAAAAAAACTGAGGGGATTCGAAATACTTAGTCTGCAGAATAAAACTGCAGTTTTTTTTACAGTTTTTCTTGCTGCAAAAAAACTAGTTTTTCTGCAGACCTAGTGTTTCAAATCCCTTCAGTTTTCTTGAAGTTTTTGTAAAGCAATTTTGCAGAATATTTTGGCTAGGTGGCAGAAAAACTGCAGCCTTTTTGCAGTTTTTTTGCTGCAAGAAAACTGCAGTTTTTTTCTGCAGACCTAGTTTCAAATCCCTTCAGTTTTTTTGAAGCTTTTGTAAAGCAATTTTTCAGAATATTTTGGCTGGGAAGATCTTTTAATTTTTTGAACTTTATATCATAAAGATCCATGGATGAGTCGTTGAGCATCTACATCTCCATCAGTTGACGTGTGTATGGTAGAGTCACTGTAGGTAATGATTTGCTTAAGTAGACAGAGTTGTTACAACTTTGGTGGTTATGGCAACCCGCGTTCCTCAAAATAATTCTTCTGGTGAACATTGCTAATGACTTTGAGGACTTTGAATCGAAGCTTAGTCGCTTTGGGAGGTAAAAGAAAGCATTCGCCACCTCTCCAAAACTAATAGTTATCGTTACACTCTTCGTAACAGAACAAGTCAATATAGAGAAAGTGTAGGTTATGAGGAATTGAAGAGCGTGCTCTGTGTCATTTTTGAAAAAAAAATTAGATTTTTTATGTTATTGTAAATGGTATTGCCTCGTTTAAACAAAACACGTTTTCCATTTTTCATAATCTTTAGTTCGGTATAATAATTTTTACCGTTTAGCACGTTCTACCATTAAGCTCTTCATTTGGTTAGCACAATGAGTATTTGAGCAAGTGGTTAGATTTTCGCTTCTAGCAATATTATTAGTGGTCTTTCTGAATATGCTTTAAACAGTAGGTTCTGGCTTCGAAAACTTTTGTAAATGATTTTGTTCTTAGCGACTATCTCGGGAGTATCTGATTGGTTAATTAACGTTTAATTATAATAGTAAATCTTTTAAAGCTTAATTTTACATCTAAGAGAAAGCAGTATATCTGTAATGGTTTTAATACATTCGCTCTACGGTTAAACTTGAACTTGGGCAAACTAAAAACTTTAAAAGGTAATTTTCAAGTTTTCACCTTTTTGTTACATATAGCAACCATACAGCACGTTTTTCCCACTTGAAGCTCTTTCAATTAATGCCATCTGGACGTTTGGAAGGCCCGCATCGCTGCCCGATGTGGTCGTTGATTGTGTCTATAATTCAATTAACTTTCAATGCACAATGGAGTGGTTGTGCTGCAAGGTTAGGGGGGTTATTAGGTGCATTTTATTATTAATTAATAACCTAGGGCGTCCTGCTCCTAGGCTTTCGCAAAACAAAAACCCCCTGCTCAGGGCTAACCCTCGCGTCAAAGAACAAACCGCACCTATTATACACCGCTCAGAAAGAAGCTTCGCCAAATATACAGGATGCCTTCATACGCTTATAAACATTAAAAAACTAATATCAAATGTACTTTTAAACAGCCAAAATTATACACTAATTTTTCATTAATCATTCTTTTCGCAAATTAACTATTTTCATTAATCTTCTTTCATTTTACTCATTATCACTCTCACTCATTATTACTCTCATCTCACTCTATTGTGATATTACAACAATCGAAACTGAATCATATCACATAAATAAATATTTTAATGAAATTTGGGATGTAACCTAGCCTGATTTTTGCTTTAAAACGATGTATCCTACTCGTTTGTGCGAATTGCGGTTCGTTTTGTGAAAGTGGGTGACAGACAGACGAATTGAACGATTATAATACCTTCCACTTTTTACGTTATAAACGTAGTGTGGAAGCTAAAAAACATTTCGCTTAATATGTTGGCTATACAACAAATCATAAAACAATGTTTAACAAGCGTTTCTTTCTAAATTTGCAAAGTAATTAACATGTTAATATCTTGATACTTCCACTTCCATAATTAAAACATCTTTAAAAACTTTCTAAAAAAAAACAAAAAGGAATATGTTGTCGCATATTCGAGTGTACGAATTTTATTTTATTCGCATAAGAATACATTTTTTAGGATAAATAAAAAAATAAAATAAACTCTTTTACCGCGGTTTTGCTGCGAACGAATAATAAAAACTAAAAAAAACCAAGAGATTAAATAAAAAAAAAAGAAAGCCATCTGCCAGCTGAAGAAAAAAAAAGATTAAAGAAGAACAACGCGATCTTTTCGGCCAGCTGCACGAAAAAGATAAAATTACGCGATAGTTGTAACCTGTTCCGAAAATAAAAAAACTTTTTGATCTTTTTATTAAAAAAATGTAAACATTTTATTCCAGTTTAGCAGAATTAACCTAATAAAAATTTTCAGAGTAATTGTTATGTTAAATGTTTATTTAAAATAGTTTTGTCATAATTTTTTACTATCTTTTTTTACATAATTTTAATCTATAAACCTTCTATCTTGCTATAATATATTTTAAGGCCAAATCATTTGAAAAAAAAAAAATCTGTAAACCTTTTCTATATATAAACACAAAACCAATGTAAAAAGAACAAGTTAAAGAACTGTTCTTTTTAAAATAACAGAAAAGAGAGCAACTGTTCTTTAAAAAGAACGTAACAAAATCACACGTTTCTGATGATTTTCTGTGGCCGTTTTGCAGAAAAGGAATAAGTTTTTTTTTTGTGGCTGACTTATTGTAATTTTTAATTAAAAAACTTATTGGAAATTTGAAAAACAAATAAGTGGGCATCGAGGCATAAAGGAGACACACCTTCCCAAAAAAATTTGGGTTTCTGACATCAATATTTCATCATGTTATGGCTGCTGACACTTTCAAATCCTATACTTTAACATAGAGAAAAATTAATTTTTATTTTTAATTAAAAAACTAATTGGAAATTTGAAAAACCAAAAAATTTAGGTCGAGGGATAAGGGAGACACACCTTCCCAAAAAAATTTGGATTTCTAACATCAATATTTCATCATGTTATGGCGGCTGACACTTTAAAAGAGCTTACTTTTTTTTTAATATAGAGAGAAATTTAGTTCGCTATGTAAGTTCTGTTGAAAAAAAAACGTTTAGCCAATAGTTTTCATTGTTTAAGGTAAGGCATGTTATTTAAAAAGGTGATATTAATTTAGAGGCCCAGTGGCTTAGTGGTAGTGCTTCGCATTGCCATGCCACAGGTCCGGGGATCGAATCCCGGACTGGGCGTGCTTGACCCTTCCTTTCATCCCTTGAGTGGGTCGATAAAATGGGTACCAATCGTGCTTGGGAACTAAACACTGGGGGTTCCACGTGAGGCTGACCACCTTACCGGGAGTCGGGACATATGCCTAGCACTCCAGAGCCATAGGTCATGAAAGCTGAAATGGGCATGGCATATCTTGGCCCAGTAACGGGCTGTTGCGCCGAGGAGTTTAGATATTTAATTAATTTTCTAAAAAATATTTTTCAATTTTCATCTTTCCTAAGAACGAAATTCACTTTTTTTCATTGTTGATTGATTTATAGTTTTTCCACCATTTACCATTAAGCCATTCCACCAAGTGTAAAGTACTTTCATTACTACTTAAAATGCTACGCGTAAAATACATGTTGAAATGCCACCTTCGTCTTTCCAGATGACTCTTTATGATGATGTACGGTTAAAAAATTAAGTGTGGTATTTTGCCCCATTATTCAACCTAAGAAATTCCAACATTTAAAATGCGTAAAATTTAGTTTAAAAGTTTTTTTTAACGATTAAATATACTTTTACAAAACATTTAGGAGTCATCAGTATCTCTTCCTCAAACTTCACTCCCAATAATTCTATTTGGAATCATCAGCTTGCGATTATTATTCTCACTAAGTTAACCTCGCACTTATTTCAAATATATTGCATTCAATTCGCCATACATTTTTCGATAAAGCTATATTTTCCTTTCGTATTGTTAGATGGAAGACTCAAGTCTTTTGAAAAATTAAATATGGTTTGTTTTAGTTAAATGAAAATATGAAAAACATGGTAAAATCAAATTCATTTTGAAACAATTTTATTTAATAAATTGACCCTAAATTCTTCATGCTTGCATTTATAAATGCTCGAAAATTTAAATTGAACTATTTTTAACAAATGAAGTTTCGAAAAAAGTAATGTTATAATTTATTCACAAGTTATGATTCCAATTTTTTCCCTTAAATTTTATTTAAAAAACTAAGATCCTTTTCCCTGCTTTTTACCATTTCATTCTGAATGCATAATGGGTCAATTAAATTTTTTTTAGATTTTTAGAATAAAAAATAAAAGTTGGGACTCAAAAAGTAAATGACACACTGTGAACGGCGGAAACTTATGAAATCAAACGTGCACGCGCGCCTAAAGTATTCTTTATCATAGCACAAACAAAATCCATTTACAGCTCTATAAAATCTTGTTCAATTTTATACAAAGTTGCTCTTTTAACTTGTATGTTTACCGTTCTAGTTGGATTTTAAGGTGGCAGCTACCAGTTTAAATAAAATTGTTAAGAAAAACTTTCAGTTTGATTAGTTTTACTAGATATTGTCCAACTAGCGAAAACTAAGTCGCGACAACCTTGACGAAACTCGTATTGACCACGAGCTTACCCTGTTGGAATAATAATAAGGAAAAAATCTATTAACTAAAAATTGCCTCGCGTGAGGAAAGGAAGAGTTTCCCAACTTAACAAAACTACTATTATACATATCGTTCCTACTATACGTATCAGTACATGTGTCGAATAATGAGTACGTTTTATTTGAAATAATATCTCAGGTTAGTTTTTAGATGACCATATTGAAAACAGATGGCAGCACTATAATTCAAAGTCCCGTTCCATAAAATTAAGGATGTGATACATCACACAACTGATATTGGATGCGCTAGAATTTGGTTAAAGATTTGTTTAAGAACTTAGTTTGTAGATTTAAAAAAAAAACTTTATGGGCACGTGGCAATAAGAACTCACGAACCAAGTTTCAAGTTCCTAGATCTTTTCGTTTTTTCAGCAACACCTTTAAAACCCAAAAAGTTCTATGGCAGATACCCTTTGTCCCTGCGCGATAATTTGCATGAACCTTATTATTACGTTCAATAGGTACAAGGAACTCGTGTGCCGAACTTGAACCCTGTAGCTTTTTTTGGTTTAAGCTGTAGATTGGCTTCAGGCAGAGAGAAGGACAGTCTGACGGACGGACTAATGTTTAAAAGCTACTTTTCCTTCCCCTTTTGTTTGGGTATAATCTGAAATGTTACTTTAATTTTCCGTGGTGATTTCGATTGTATAATTTTATGTGTTGTCTAGAAGGGCCCGTGGGCCCCTTGACAACCAATGTATTCTGTTTTGAAAAATAAAGTTTCTTCTTCTTCTTCTAATCTCCTTTTCGGATTTTCAACCCCCATTGCAATACTCTCATTACCTTTTATTTCATATTAGGTAACTGAACGTGATAAAAATGGCAATAGTATTTAACAACTCCAGAAATTACTAAATTATGCTTTTAGGCTTCTACAATACAGGGTGTCCGTAAAAGAATGTCCGAGTTTTAATGGTATATTACAGGAGTTTATTTTATACTAAATATAACAAATCATACATGACATTGAAGGAAAACTAATCTAGTTTTTCCTATAAGTGCTCAACGTGTGCGCCTTTAGTGATACGGCACACATCCAAACGAAAATGCAATTCTTCCCATACTGTCTGCAGCAAGTCCGGAGTAATGGAAGCAACAGCCTGTGCAATTCTACCTTTTTAAGGTTGATAAATCGTGGTGTAGGGGGTGGAACGTAGACCCGATCTTTTACGAAGCCCCAAAGGAAGAAATCACAAGGCGTGATGTCAGGTCACAATTTGAAACTCGGACATTCTTTTACGGACACCCTGTATTTTTACAATGTCTTCGTTTACGTAACTTACGTCTTCTTGACGTTATTCATTTAATTTGCAATTTCCAGACATATTTGTACTTTTAATCGATCAACAAAGAAAATTATACTCAAATGTTTATGTTCAGAAATGAATAAAAGCAATATAACTTTTACAAAAATATAGTGGAAGGGGATGGCGGTCTCTCCGAAATGTACAAATTCTTACTTATAAATTAATTGCTGATGGTCCAACATTCTTAGCAGAGATGAGAACTATTGAAGATTTCAAATAAATTTCATCTTGGAAAAAATAATCTTCATTTGTACCTTTAAAATGGAAGAGGGGCCTTGGAAAACACTATAAGGTGCAAGATACTCAAATTATTTAATTAATCGTCAATAAAATTAACTTAAAAAAATTAATTACAAATTTAAATTTTAAAAGAAACTATTTTTATAACGTTTTTTTTCCTTTAATTTACAAATAAATTAGGGTACATTACAATTTACATACAAGGCTTTTTTTTTCACAATTGCAATATGTTTTACAAGTTGAAAGTGCATCACTTTTTTACTTTCAGCTTGCTGATCTCATGGTGAAAATAACGGTTAAAGTATTGCATAAGTTTTTAAACTTTTATGCAAAAGATAGATTTTCATGCTCCAAAAGAATTTTTTTGTGCTGTAAAAATTCTAACGATATAAATTTTTCTTTTTAAAGTTTAGATTTTTTAATCAATTTTTTTGTATAAATAATAAAGGCTCTAAACTCCAAGTGGCTCTTCTTATAAGGTGTTTAAAAAAAGCTACCGAAAATGTTAAGGATGGGTGTCTCATGTTATAAAGTAGTCATTAAGTTTTGTCCACATAGAAACTCACTTGAGAACGTAGCAGCATTCTGAACGCTGTTTAGATGCTTATAATCCGAGAGACGTTAGAAACAATTTTTGTTAACTATGTGAGGGGTTAGAAACCCCGGATTTAGATTCAACATATCAAAACAAAAAAAAATTATTGGGAATTTAAAAGTGGAACATGTTTTATATGCAAGTTTCTATTTCAACACATACAAGACACAAATGTGCTGCCCCCTGCCACATCCTGCTTGTATAGATAATATTTATATCATAAAAAAGGAACAAAATAAGTTTTAACATTTGCTTTTAAAAGATGAAAAATAGACTGCTTGTTTAATAATTATGTTTTTAATGGTATTTAATATTGTTACGGAGATATGAATGAAAACACGGTGGGGGTTAATTATTAGGAAGCAACTCGCAAAAGTGCAGAATAGAAAACTGCCCCCTAATCGGTTGTACTCAGCTTTTATAGCCGCATAGAATGTTCTAGAAACATCTAAATCGAACAACGATGGATTCCAGGCAAATAATAAGTAAAATTTTTTAATTAAAGTTCCAGTCTTTGGATAACATTCCCTAACTTCGAATCGGACCGAGAACGAACAGATCATCAGTCAAGTGTTCTACCGATCAAGCTATGGCGTACGGTAGTAGTTCTTCGTTATGCGGCAATATAATTTGATGAATCTCAATCTTTCAAAGAGCAAAATTATTTTTTATGACTAATGGGGTTAGAAAAAACAAAAATAATTTTAAATAAAACTAAAATTTAATCCATGTAAATAGTAATTTAGTAGATAGGAATGTTTAAATGTAGTAACATATCGTCGGTCAAATGACAAAACCACGAATGTGTATTTTCTAGGGATTTTCGTTTTTTGTAAAATAAAACCGCTTCTCGGTTTAATCGGTTCTTTTTTTTTTCTCCGATTTTAACCGGGACCAGTTAAAAGTAACTAAAAACCGTTCCTTTGAAAAACCGGTTCTAGTTGCTTGGTTGAACGACTCCGGGTGTCTATTTAGGTTAGGTTTGAAATATGGTAGGTATGAAGATGTTTGTTGCTGCGTAATGTGATGTATCATAGGAATAGAATTACCAGTAGCATAGTTCTTGAAGCCTTAGGGCATTATCCGCAGCAAGGGTGTTAATAAATTATGAACCCATATCATACAAATCCATTATGATATATTTTATGACGCCATAATCCATTGATTTATCTAACCGCATTAAATTTTTCCTTCAGTTTAGGGGCTCGTCACTTGACTGTGATTCTTAATTACGACTCCCGTTGCCAACTGCTGTCGTGTAGCTCTGGAACGAAGACAATTATGCAAACTAACACACCTTCAGTTTAATCGGTAAAAATGTTTATTCAAACCGGTTCTTCAGTTTTAACTTGTTCAGCTAAAGAAATGTTTTTGCCCATTTAACCGAAGCCAAAAACCGGTTTAACTGTTTCCGGTTTTCCATCCCTTTGCATTTTTGTGTTTTTGTACATTCGTGGTTTTGTCATTTTACTGACGATATGAAATGTACTGCGACATTTTTATTTATCTCATTATATACTTTTTAGACACGTGATTTTTTCTCCATAAAAAAGGAAAATATTTAAATTTTTTTAAAAAATTCAGTATATATTTGAAGAAGAATTTCAGATTTGATATTTAGAATCAGATACGCATAATATACTATTTCTGGCGCATTTAATTTGAAAAAATAATAGTGCTGATAAGCATCCGCCATAATATGTCCCTCCCACCCTCAGAAAATATCTACACCTAAAAAAAATTACTGACCTATATTCAGGATTTAAAAATTATATAGAGCCTTCAAGCTCGAGGCTTGTAAAAATTTTAATCACGGAAGTATTTTTCACCCTCATACCGCTCGTCAGACATGTACACATTTATGTATATTTCAGATACAAGCTAATATACGCAAAGCTGAGTTATCGGTGTTTTGCAACATTTGTATAAACTTGTTAACAAAGCACCAATAATAATTCAAGACACTTAAAAGTACAATTATAGACATGCATCTTAGTAAGATTTTAGTGACGTAAAAATTTTATTTCGGATAAATATTTCCCGACTAACATGAATAAAGTATCTCGATTTTGGCTCAACTAACGTAAACTGTTCGAGAAATTAGTTGTATGGTAACCCGCGTTCACCAATGTCATTATTCTGGTATCTGATATTGTCTTACAGGGAACTGAACTTGCACTAACTGGCTTCGGCGGTGAAAGGAAGAATTTGCCTATTTTCCAAAACTATTTGTCGTGAGTCTGCCCATGTTAGACTAAGACAACATTATATATATATATATATATATATATATATATTATATATATATATATATATATATATATATATATATATATATATAATATATATATAATATATATATATATATATATATATAATATATATAATATATTATATATATATATATATATATATTATATATATATATATATATATATATATTATATATATATATATATATATATATATATATATATATATATATATATATATATATATATATATATATATATATATATATATATTATATATATATAATATATTTATTATATATATATATATATATATATATATATATATATATATAATATATATATATATATATATATATATATAATTAATTAAATACTATGATATATTATAATATTTATATAATATTATATTAGTAACTTAAACACGTCCGTTGCTCCATGTTAATTATTTTGGAATTTTTATACCCTTCTATACTTACAGATTAAGAAAATGGAAAAGGAGGCAAGAATACACCGACATCTGGAGCGTAGAAAGAAGTCAAATCATTTTCCTCCTACCAGAGGTAAGAGGAACACAAATTGCCAGAATTTTGCCAGCTTTTTTTAATCATTTAACCCAGGAACTTATCTTTTTTAATTAATAAATTAGGATTTCAGTACCAAACAAACCCTCTCAAAAACAGATATTTCAGAAATAAAATTAGACCTAAAAACGAATATGTATTCCAAAAACCGATTCATAATTTATTCATTGTAGTGTTTCGGATGCCTTGATTCGCGTATTTATCAAAAGTAGGAAGAAATTTGCTAGTAATTTAAGCCAGTAAGAAAATCTGTGATTTTGGTGATCTGAGGGTCTCCTAATTTCTTTAAAATATAACATTTTTAAGTTTTAGTTCTTGATGTCAATGTAAATTTATTACTAATTTAAACCATCACTGTAGTTAATAACTATATTCATTATGTATTTTTTTAATAAAACTTTCTTTATTCCTACAATTCCTTTTTGTAAAGTAGCATAATTTTTTTCAATGTGTGTCTCTTGGAAACAAAGCATTTGGCTCAATATTTTTAATTTATAATGGGTATGTTTTACGATTGCAAGAATATGTTTCTGTCCAATTTTTTCTTCTTTTAGATGCGACTGCAAGCTTTTGGTCAACATCTATCTTAGGCGCCTGATTCCGGACTATCTGCAGAGGTTTCAACACAGCTAAGAATGGATTGTGTTTAAATTATGAAGCGCGAGATTAAAACAATGTCTCTCTACTCCGAATGCGATGGCTACAGGGATGACGAGAGTTCTAAAATCGACCAACCTGTGGATCTGCGAGTTTGCAGCGCCAGAGAGAGGGACAACAGAGGAGAACATTCGAACAACCGGGACAAATCGGGGAACAACTACATCCTCGCATCCCTTCTTAAGAGAAATTCTTCACCATTTTCCAAATACGATTCCTACGAGACCATGAAATCCGAAGCGGACAAAATCTCAAAGTACGAAAGCCATCAGTTATCGATGGTAAATGCGCATTTGCATCAAAGAGTTCCATCAGAATATTGCAGAGACGACGAACCTCGGTATAAAGACAGTAAAACGAGCATTAGAGATCGTCTCCATTTCAAACAAGCTTTCGTCAACAAATATCAGAGATCTTGTGGTAGCCCCAGTTCACCTGGGATGAGCCCTTCGTCCACAAGTACCTGCAATGATCTCGAAAATTCCTCCAGAAACTTCGGAATGAAGTCTTCGCCTGAGAGGCAATTTGTACCGAACTATCGTAAGTTCTACTCCCGTTGCTTTAACCAGTCCCCCACAAGAGAAAAAGAACCGAACCCTGTAAATGTAGATACTTCATACAACGTCATCAAAGAGAGGTTGTCATCAAACTCTACTCCATCAAACTCATCCACAGGACATTTATACAGACTTTTACAAAAAGATAGTCTCGCCCCACCCGTCAAAAGAAAAATGACATTTTCTGTAGATACAAACAGCCGGAAAGACAAAACCTTGAGGTGCTTGCTATCAACTTCCGTAGAAGATCATTCCGTCCAAGATCATTCCAATCGCTCACTAGATCGTCCCAGCTATGCGCTGTCTGATTACAACCTGATTAAACCTCGATTGAAAATGAGAATAGACAGTAAACACGACATCTATCCTCGATTCCTAGATGGCAGATACTACGATGTAGGTAATAAAAAAGATACTTATGCTAGACCACTCCATCCAAGGTATCAGAGCGATGACTATACAATGCGACCGCCTCACATCTACTGTCCTCAGCCAGTACGTGTAGTTCCAAGCGACACAGTTCTGAAAAGTATTCTGGTTTCGGAAAGCAAAATTCCGGCTCCGGTGTTGCCCACTTCATCAGGTCCTCCGAGTTCCGGATCTCCGGGCAGTGAGTCAACCTCGAGTGGA
The DNA here is from genome assembly GCA_019343175.1 of Oedothorax gibbosus. Lineage (NCBI taxonomy): Eukaryota > Metazoa > Arthropoda > Arachnida > Araneae > Linyphiidae > Oedothorax > Oedothorax gibbosus. Next base: position 34,470,973 of record CM033276.1, read on the forward strand.
AGCACGGACTCGGGTGTGTTCAGCGACAATGTCGTGGACGATAGACGACGAGTTGCCCGGGTACTCAGCGGAAGACACGTCAAGTCGGGCACGGGGGCCAGTATCAGTACACTTCGACTGCTGCGGCAAATGATACTTCAGAGGAAGAACAAACACGACCGGAACCTTTAGGTTAATTCCTAGAAGAGGGTGCTGCTTGGCGCTTGGCGTCGTTTTTTTTTATCGCACATATGAACCGGGGGTTGTTCAGCATTGTGTAAAAACAAATGAAATATACCTCGTAAAGTAAACACTTTCAGGAATATATGTCTCACTTTTGGGGATTCTTCGTCTCCTTTCCCAATCCTTTCGTCGCGAAGTCACGTGACGTTTCACGATGCATTTACTCTCAGGCAAATGAAAACGCTCTTTACCTGTCTTTCTGCCACGCAATCTTATTAGAATTTCTCTAAATGTTTTACTATCTATGGAAGCTGTTGAAGCAAATAAAAATTTAAACTTGGAAAGGGAAAGATGTGACATCCCATTAAGAAATGGTCGCTTTCAGTGGCATTTTGGGCAAACATGTTACACAAGTAATCCTTAAGTAGTATTTGAATGCTGCTAGTATTTGGTGGAAATTGAATTTTCTGAGTTTTTGGCTCTATTGAATGGGTTAAAGCAATGCTGAACAACTTGCCAAACTCTCGCTTTTAGGAATTTACCCTTTTAATTTAAGTTATATGTACATAGTAGAAGAAACATTCCGTCCTTTGTTACAAACAATATCAATATTAGAGACAATGCTTGCATGTAGTCGATTCATCGATACCTAACAGTACAGTTTAAAATAAACTAAAAATTGTACGACATTGGTCAAGGGAGCGAATAAAATAGTCAATAGTTATGATGAAATTTTAATAAAGAGATGATCATAATATTTTTAAATGGCATAAGTTGCATAGGTTTTAAGTATAAATTGATTTTAACTAACCAAACAATTCTAGAAATCTCCATTAGATATATTTTTATATGAATCATAAATTTATTTGTAAGTACTTCAAACATTAACTAAACATTTTTTTCCAATTAACTTGTGGAAAAGTGAATTCATTAATGAATACCAATGCTTTAATTAAAAAATATTATCGAATTTGAAAATAATTTTAAAAATTAGAAAAACTCGTATGATTTTTTATTGAATGTTTGGAGGCCATCCGTTGATGCTGTTTTTTTCCTTATCAAGTTCAACGAACAGTCTAAAGCGCAGCCTTCCACAAATGTACACAAACGTTTAATTATGCAACAATGCAAAATAGTGTATCATTATTATTTTCCATTATTAGGTTCTAAGAACAGACAACCGTGCATCCTTTTTCAAATGTACACAAACGTTTAATTATGTAACAGTGTAATATAGTGTATCCATAGAAAATAAATATTTTCTCAACAAATTTAAGAATTGTATGTATTTCTTCAAAACAACAAAAGTAATAATTATTTGTCATGAAACACCTAATTGTGCGGAATACATTTAGTCTCCAAAACAGCCGAACCTAAAACAAATTGTTAAAAGCTAATTAGGAAAGATATGGTTCGGTATTTTAATAAATATATTTAATATAACTAAATTTATTTAAATTACTTACTAAGTAGTAAAGCATATAAACACCAATAATGTATAAATACATTTAATAAACTATTTTAGCTCTTTTATTTATTAGCCTTTGAACTTTACACTGTTAAAAATTTTATACTTGCTTTCATGCTAGTGGTTCATAGCAGCTGCAACATTTCGTAGTGAAATGTTTTACCATATTTTTAGCATTCGAATGAACCATATTTCAGGTTTTGAAAACAAGAATCTGAGAAAGGGTTCAACCAAATACAAAATTTCGGTGAAACTTTTCTGCAAAGCAGTTGCAGCTACTAATAGCCATGTTTTTGGTGAAACCAAGTGGCAAACTTTTAACAGAAAAGTATAGGCAATTTTAGTTCTTTCAGAAATCAATTTATTTATATTTGTAGGGTTATTCAAACTTTCTAAAAAACGATATTTTCTAATATGAGTAGAAAATCATCTGAGCATGTGGCATAATCAGGAGGAATCCAATTATATTTCACTTAAATTTTTTCAATTGCTTAAATTCAAATTTAAAGCTTCCAGAGACGGCATGTAAGTACAACGAATGAAATGGAAAAAATTTTCAACAAATTGCATGCAGAATCAAGGAGTTCTTTAAATATATAAAAAATCCAAATTGGATTGTTTAACGGAATAATAATGGCCTCTACAAAGACTTAAACTTTAAAGTGCAGTTAACATCTATCATTGTGTATAGCATAATTACTTGTTAATTTACAACCAAATTGTTCAATCACTTATTGTAGTAGAGCTTAAATATATATGGTAATATCATTACTTCGTAGCTCACAATCACACCAATGAAAACCAGAATAAATCTTTCTTTCAGCTTCATAACTTCCAGAGACATTCAAGTTAATTAATACAAGTTCCAGCAGAAATATGACAAAAAATGTGCTGTAGATGAAACAAATCATGTTGTTTGTGGGAAATTGTTCAGTGACTCATGGCGGTAGAGCTTAAATATGGTAATATCATTACTTCGTAGCTCACAATCACACCAATGAAAACCAGAATAAACCTTTCTTCCAATTTAAAAACTCCCATTGGCTTCAAGACGGATTCCTTTCTGCACGAGTCCAGAAGAAAAGTGGACAGCAAAATCTGTGCAGGGTCCTCCAAGTTAGCCCGCAGTACCATATTTTGAGTCTTCAACATCTCTGCTTTGACATAGCTCGAAGTTAGCACTAGCATGACGAAGTGAACTAGAAACTGCATAATATGACATACTGATCTAAAATAACCGAAATAGTTTCTGGGGGCTACAACTAATTTGCTGATGACGTAGCTGATGTCAAAAGCATAGAAAGCGATGAGCGCAAATGCGATTGGTGACATACAATCATTTGCGGTCTTGACGACCTTGGAGGCTTTCTGGAATTCAGATGTAATTCTGGTGAGATCGTTTTTCGAGAGTCGTTTCGATTGAAGAATGTTCTCGAATGAATGATTTAAGCTGCAGAAGACTCGGTAACTTGAAATCTGCATCTCACAACAAACGATCAATGAAATCACAAGTGTGGAGTATTTAAATACTATTAGCAATGACGTCGTGGCGATAATGCAGAACAGTGAAAATTTCGGAAAATTGGTTTGGGAAATGTCAGTGAGGCCACCCAGGGTGTAGCGCATCAAGAAACGATTGGAGGTAAATTTTTCCGCAGTTAGAAAATTACTCAAGTCAAACATCAAATTCCATAAAATTGAGAAAAATAGAAGGCGTACTGGCCAGGTATAACTCTTGTACTCCACTTCAACAGTCAATGAGTGTTTAAAGAATTTGAGTTTCCTAATGAACTTGACCAACTTTTTTATTCTTTGTCTCAAAGCAAAACGGAGCAAGGCCAACATGCTCATATCAAACATATGTAAATAATGTGCGTTTACTTCTGGATTTAGGATAACGTGAGCATACACAATCATGAAAAAAACAGAAAACAAGTCCCAGAAAAATCTTAAGGCTATCGCCAACTTTCTTTTGAATTCACTTCTTGCATTTAGAGATTTTTCATCTGGTATATATCCACCAAAAACCATAAAAAAGAACAGACAAAATGTTCCATGATCTTCAGTCAAAATGTTGCTGTTCATTCTTGAAGATATTTCGTCAACTATCATAGTTATTATTTTCGTTAAAAAATATTTACTACTATTCAAAGACTAAAACTTTTCTCAATATAACAACGGTTAGTTTTCTGTTTATGTATTGAAACAAAATAGCGAACAATTAATCAGTTTAGTACCGACTAAATAAATAAAATTTACCTCGATCTACTGGATGTCATCAAATTGGTAAGCAGAGAACCCAATATTTTTCTGCTATCTAATGTGTAATTTTAATCTAAGAGAGTAGAAGCAATTTTTAAGCCAAATATTATTTCTTTTTCGATATGTTGGAGTTAAGAATGTAGTAACACCATAAACTTTCAAACAAGTTTAGAGTCAATATTTTTGTAAAACGCATAGTTTAAATGTATTTGATTCATCGATAATTAAAATTTTATTGATTGATATAGTGCGATTCCAATAATACCAATTTAGAAGTTCTCCTTTAGAAGTTCTCCAACTCCATAAACTTTCAAACAAGTGTAGAGTCAATATTTTTGTAAAACGCATAGTTTAAATGTATTTGATTCATCGATAATTAAAATTTTATTGATTGATAAAGTGCGATTCCAATAATACCAATTTAGAAGTTTCTTTTTCAATAAAATCTGTCATGCATAAAAGTATAATTCAATAAAACCTATTTCTATTCAGAGCATATGCACAAAGAGTTGATCAATACATTTTAAATTATACAAAATGTGTTATATAAGTTTCTAAAGCTAACTAATTAAGAGTAGCACTTTATTTTAATTAGGCATGAAACTTTTGCAATCAATCATTTTTGAAAGATTTTTGACAAAAGACACCAAAACTTGCATAAACCCTATCATTTTTCTATAAACTATTGAATAATTCAAATCCATACTAAGATTATTCAATTATTTTAATAGATTTATATGCATCAAATTTGAGAGTGTTTGATCCGATGCAATTAATGTAGACTCAAAAGAAAAGAATTTTTAAGAAGTTAAATTTGTTTAGAATGTGTGTGTGTGTGAATTGTACAGCAACACAAAAAAGTTAGATAGATTATTTAAGGCCGTCATTTATCCTAAAGAATTGAATTTTTTTTATCCAATATCTTCTGAATTGATTGCATAACACGAAATTTGCGAAAGGGGCCGTCTGCATATTAAGAAGACGTGGTACCCAAAAAATTAAATCCATTATTTTTATTAAACTGCTTTTACAAAGAACTAACATTCAATAAACATATACAAAAAATAACACATATTGAAACATGTTTTTTTTTATTTAAAAAATTTAAAAATTTAAAAGTTTTTTCAAAATGCTACTCCTCCTACAATTTAAAGAATTTTTTAATAGGTTTTTTTTTTGCAAAATGTTCCCACAACATGTATTAATAAAAGTTGGTATGAATATTCAGCTATCAGTAAAGCAAGAACAGTTATGTAGCTTTATGTATAAAAATGGCCAGAAAATAAGATTTTTTCAAATTTTCAACTTCATCATTTTTTCTAAAATATACTATTTACACTAGACCTTATCCCATACCAAATTTTGTTAACCATATATGTCTCAACACAGAAAAAATTGTTTGGAGCTCTACGTTAATTTACCCAAAAGCCTTAGGGTTTTAACCATTCACAAGCTGAAAAAATTGAAATTGAAAAATTCAACATAAAATTTACAAAAACATTTTTCCAAACCACTTTATCATTTTCCATAAACCTTTACCAATATAAATAGTGATTCCAGTAATGCAATTTCCATAGCTCACAGCATACTAGCATGTTTGTAATTACTTTCTGGGCAACTCTAAAATTTGGTTACTGCGTCCCACAGTGGTCTGGGAGCGGCCAAAATGCCAAATTTCGAAGTGTTCGCAAAATGCAAAATGAATAGATATTTAAATTAATAGATAATTGAATAGTAAGATTACCAAATATAAATCATTACAAATAATTTTTTGATGTATTTATAGTTACGAAAAGTCAACAAATGAAAAATAGCCCGTTTTGAGGCGATACAATTGAATTCAAAATACACGATTTATAATTTTATTACACAATTTTTTTGCATGTTTTTGAGTTTTATAAAAGGTTTTATTTTATTTTAGATGATTAAAAAATACAAAATAATTTTTAAATTAGTTTTTGATTTTAGTTTCAAAAATACTATGTTTTTAAATATTTGAAAGAGTGCAACTTTCTTGCTCCACTGTGCTCCAAAGTCTCATTAAAATTAACTAGTTTTCCAAATCTTATATAAAAGATAAATCTAAATTTCAGCTGCGGAAACGTACGGAAACCATAATTACAAACAGAAGTGTCAAAATCTAGCTGTTCAAAAATCGTCGAAAAGCACAACGCTGCCGCGCGTTGCTCCACGGCAGCTGTTAATCTAGAAACAAAGTAACAAAACCGACAGGTGTTTCGACCACTTTACTTACAAAGTGTTTGATTATAAATATATAACTTAAATACTTGTATTATCTTTGTAGGAGAGAAAAGGTTTGACTTGTTTATAATAAGAATGTTTTCAAAAGATGCCCATTGGCTCTTGGGAAGAGGGGGTTGAGTTACATGCCAAACTCTGTTCACAAGGTATTGTTTCATGGGGGGAAAGTGATTTCATCATATATGTTACCCATAGGAAGTTTGACCAAAGAAGCCCAAGAGGCCAAAAACAAAGACTTTCGGTGGTACAGACGAGAACACTCAAGAAAAAGTACAAATGAAGATGTGTTTAACTTTCTTACTATTTCATCGGACCCTTACAACTTTTGCGCAAAGCCTAAAACCAACAAAAAATTAGAGCTACACGAAGACTAAAAAAAACTATTATATTAATATTGTAATCTTAAAGGATGTTAAACAAATTTATTATATGTTTTCAAAGCAAAATTTTTTAGTGCTTCAAAACAATTTTAAGATTAAAATCCTTTTTATGAATCTGTTCTATCAAAGTGTACTCCTAAAATACGTGTAGTTTTTGTATTTCAGATTTGTTAATATACTTTTAACTCTAAGATCATTATATAGTACTTTTAAATCAAATACGATATTATTAATAAATTATTTATTTCCTAAGCCGTATTAAAATTAAACGAAATTTCATTAAAAAGTCTTTAGATGAATATTAATACCATATTTGGCCTTAACATCTTCAATAATAAAATGCTGTTAATTAATATGGTCTTAAAAAACTGTTGACGGTTAATTTGAAAGTATATGTTCTGTGTATTCATATTTTTGTACGATATTTTGATATTAAATTTGATATTATTCCACAACCTTTAAAAGTTTAATATTAAATAATTATTCCACAAACTTCAATGTTAAATATTTTATAATTATTCCACAAACTTCAATGTTTAATATTATATAATTCATGCGTTCAAAAATTAGTAAAAAAAATATTCACATTAAAAAAACTTTGGTTTCAATTAATTTTATAAGCTAAATTGAGAGCAGAAAATATTGAAATAGTGTACATATTTTTAGCTTGACGTTTCATTTTTAAAAGATTTTGTTAGTGTTTTGGCTTTTTGTGACTGATTACGTATTACCATGACCTAAGCTTACGCATATGCACTTGCCCAATACATGTTGATTAAAACGTTATTCTTTATACGCAATTTTCACATTACATCTTCACATACTATTTTTTACATTGACTGTAACTTAAAATACATAGGTTTTACAAACTTGATTGTGTCCTATATCGACTCAGATGGGTCAAAAACCTACAAAACCGAATTTTTATACATTTTTGTCAAACCACAAAAAATAAATGAATTTTGACCGTTTTTCAGCCCTTTCCGACCACTGTGCGTCCCCTTAAAAATAATACCCATTGCGAAACTTTCAATAGCAACACTCCAATTTGAGTTCATACTTTATATCTCTGACTTTAATATTTCTCGTACTGTCAAACTAAAAACCACATTGGCTTCTTTACGTTGAGAAATACTATAATTTGACTGCTCAAAAGTGAGCGAATTAAAATGTTAAATACAAATTCTTAGATAATATCTTCAGAAATTTTAAGAATTTTTTTTGAAGTTGTAGCATGGAAATGTGTCTGCGGAGAAGATTCAATGACGTAGTTCTTTTCCGGAAATGACGTATTCAGCTGGGAACTCGTTTCGGAAGTTGATGTTACCGATCTGACATTTGAAAACTTCAAAACCTATATCAATGATAGTTAAACCCAACATACAAAAATTGTCGACCAACAACAGGCCAGCGGCTCACCCAAGTTGGCCTAAAAATTTACTATTTTAATTTTTTTCCCAGTCTCCAATAACTATCGAGATTCGTTTTGAATATTTCTACTCTTTTTGAACACACAAATAACCTGGTAAGGCCTTCCAATCATTGTTGACTCTTTTGGAAAAAGTAATGCTTTCCTATCTCTTTTTTGAAGCAAGATTTTTTTTTAAATTTCGGACCATGTCTTTTGGTTCGACTATTGAAGCTAAAACCTAAGCCCTCCATGTCTCCCTGCTTGATGAATTTGAATAACTGAATTAAATCACCTCTCTTATGTACCAAATTTGAAGTCTGTAGCGTTTTTCGATTTTAGAAATACCTTTGAAATCGAAAATGTTCTATGGCGGCTATCTCTTGCATATGCGCAATTTTCTCGGAATATTTCATATTAGGTAATTAAAAGTAATAAAAGTCGGTGAAAAATTTTGTCTAGTCCCAGTAATTGGTATCAACTATAACCAAACAATCACAGACTTTGGATTAATTATCTACTTTAAATTTTCGTAATACAGATATATAATTCTTTTTCGTACATAGTAACAATAATAATAATAATATAATAATAAAAGTTAAATATCAGTACAACTGAGATTTACTTATCTATATCTACATCTATTTATCTAAAAATAATGATGATAGATTATCGTATAAAAGCGAAACAAATATTTTCCATTGTCTATGAACAAGGTAGATAATTCGACGGTAACGATAAAATCTTCATCAAAATACACTTTTTGAACATATAGGTGACATTTTTTTAAATCAAGTGTGTATTCAAAGAGCTAACGTAAAATGAATATTTTGACTTACTGTGTTTTCCTATGTATGTTTGTTGTTTCCCAGCAAAACATAAATGGAAAATTTCAATTTCTGTTTGATCCAGATATGAACAGGGATGTAGTAAGTATTTTATGGACTTCAATTTGAAATATATTCAATCTGTTTCAGACATGAAGAGCTTAGCTAAATGGCAAAAAAGGTGGAAAAACGAAGACAAATGATGACAGGCTATATAAAGTAAAGCGTTCTAATTTGATGCTGCGCTTTGACACTTAAATCCTTTAAAAACGTACTTACAAATGGTAAAAAAAATGTAACTAACTTTAAGTTTATGAAAAAGGGGAAACTTGTTGTCTTCAAAGGATAGAATAATATGTTCATTGACGCTGAAATCTCTTTTTTTTTTCAAAAATGTCACTTTAAACGTTCTTTCACTATGCTCTTTATTATGTTGGTGTTCATCCGTTTAAAAACAAATTAATTTTCTTTAATATTGCATTTCTCAGAGTGAATGTATAAATGAATCAGCCACTTCCGAACTGAGCTAATTTCCTTTACGACATTAAACAAAGAAATCCATTGATGAAAAACTATATTGTGTCTTATGACTACATTCATTTTGACACATTAATTTTAGGTAAAAAAATACTTTGATGAAGTATCTGTATTGATGTAGGCAACAATAATTAGTCGCGTTTTACACATATCAACCACTTTTTTCTTACACTAATAAAAACATTTTGCTTGGTTTCACCTGATAACTAGTTCAACCAAATACCGAAAATATGGTGAAACATTTCAACACACAGCTATTGTAGTTACTAGGAAATATATTTAGAGTGAAACCAATTACCTCATTGTTATCAGTGTATAAGGGTGAATACTCTAAAAACGAACCATTCTTGTCCCTGAAAGTTTTAAAAGCAATATGGGCTTTTAAAAGCAAAGTAACTTAGGAAAAAATAAGAATACAGATTATAGAGTATATGACAGAAATAATTATACAAGATTTTCTTTTTTATTCTAGTTTTTTTTCAGTCCACGGAGAGTGGCATGTCATGTCCGTGGTGTGTCTCAACCCCCAATTTCATGACTTTGGCAGTTTATATCTAACTTATAAGATATGAATTAACTTTTTAAATTAGACAATTAAAGAAAGGAACATTTGTGGAAAATATTAATGCATGTTTTATCTTTATTTATGAATTTGTATTTATTTTACTGACTATTCAATGCTTGTCCACAATGACTGCAGTCACGTCCGTGGACATGAATAAAAACTTGCATTGAATTCAATAGGTGGCCGTACAACGCAGTGTCTATGTCATTTAGTTTCATTTGCAACCATATTGTATACCAAAATCAAAAAATCGTTTGTTTTCAGCTGTTAAGTCATTTTTGTGTTCATTAAACTTAAGATTTAGTGAAAGGTCAAGATGGGTGCATCACGTCTGTAGCTAAGAAAGAACTTAGGTAAGCTAATAAAATGTATATTCTTACTTAATTATGTGTAGCATTAAATACAAAGAGCTTAATTTTTTTAACTCGTGTTTCAAATATGAACATACCATGCTTTACAAGGATGAAACATGTTATTTGTCACGTCTGTGGACATCACGTTCGTGGACTCTGTATGTCTACAGACATGATCAGTTGTCCATGGATGCTATTATGACGTCTTGCTTGACTGTTTCTGGACTAGACTATGTTTGTAGTACTAAATATAACATGTCTTTAGGCTGGAGTAACCTACTTAGAAGTAAAAGTAATAACAATGGAATAAGATTTATTTAATTTACAGAGGGATGATTTTAAAACTGAATACTCTTGAATATGGATAAATTATCAAAACACAGAAAATTAAAGAAAAAATTATAAAAATCAGCTAATTAATACATTGCACACGAAATTATTTTCTTAAGTTGTCTGTTCATAGCTCCTCAATCTGTGTAAGTTTAATCTGTATCTGATGTATCTGTTATCTGTTTATGCACATGAAAAAACAATTACCAATAATACAAATTAAAGCACATTTGAACGCAATATAAAAATACTTGGAAATTCAATGAGTCATAAATGAAAAGAAAATTTCTAATTGACTGAATGGAAAAGGATAACAATTATTTAAAAAAATGGCAACGAGAGAAAAAGAACTAGCTAACTACCCAAAAAGTTTCATTAAATCTGCTGCGGTAGTTGTTTGATTTTGGGCTGCATGATTTCCTATTTTAGATACTTCGTATCTTTTATTGCCGTTAGCTTTGGTAACTTCTTATGGACCAAAAAGTTTGGGCCGAAGTTTGAGTCCGGTACCAAATTGAGTTCTTTGGATAGCAACAATGTCACCCTTTTTGTACTCGGTGGCTCTCTTATACTTTTTGTTGTGTTGCTTCCTGTTTTCCTCTTGTAGTTTGATAATGTTCTTTGCCGCTTCTTGTCTAAGCCGATTTCTTTGGTCATTGTATTCATTGAAAATCTCTTCGATAATGATTTCTTGTATTGTAAGGTTTTTTTAGTGTTTTGCCTTTTAACACCTGTCAAAAGTTCGAATGGTGTAAATTTCGTGCTTCTACAGTTTATGTCGTTCGAAGATTTTTGTGCTTCTGGTACATACTTAAACCATTTTGTTGGGTCTTCGAGAGTGATCAGCGTTCTGTGACCTCTTTCTACTTGAGTATTCCCATGAGGTACACCTGTTGCAATTTGAAGGTGTTGGATGCCTTCCTTTTCACAATACTGCTTGAAGCTATTCGATGTGAATGCAGCTCTTCTGTCGGTGATTATTCGTACAGTGTTTCCGAATGCTGCTGCTGGAGACTTATTTTATCCAATGCATCTTTTGCCGACACAGATTTTGTAGGGTAAAGCCACACGAAATGTGTAAATGCATCAATGACGGTTAGAATATGTTGAGGGTTCTTGGTTGTCGAAGGCATTAGCCCGATGAAGTCTACATGGTAAGTACGTAGAGGTGTGTCTTCTTTAGGAATTGGGTGTAACATCCCCTCTTTCTTCCCAGTCTTTCTATTTGCACGTATGTATGGTATGCAGTGTGCTATTGCATTCTCAAATTTTGAGTGCAATTTCGGAATGTAGAATTCTAAGTAAGTTACTAAAAGTGTACGAAAAACTTTCTAGTTCATATTCTCGTTTTCCCCTTTTTGTCACTTAGCACAGTTTTCCACTAAGCTCTATAAATGTCCTTTTCAGAGTGGCCTCATCTCAAGCAAAGGCTACCCTGTGGAGAGCCACGTCGTCCAAACCAAAGATGGCTTCCTCCTCACACTCCAGAGGATACCTCATGGGAAAAGCGGGAAAACAGTGAGTACCAACCAGCAAGTGGTACTCATTCAGCATGGGCTCGATTCTGCAGCATCGGATTGGGTGCTGAACTTCCCACATCAGTCTTTAGGTAAAAACAATACAGTCAATTGATATTGAATTTATGCGTAGGCAGAGTCATGACTTTAAGCATTTTGCAGTACATTTTTAATTTATAAAGTCGTTTCCTGCCTGTTTTAATTAAGCTCCAAAATAATTTAAATGTTCTTGCAAAATGAACTGTATTTCAAGCAGAAAGCACAGGTAGGTTAGGCCTTGTATGTTTTCTGGCTGTCTATTTATAGCCTCCATGGATCTTCAACACTGCCGATTACTCCTCGCAATTTAGAACTCTGGTCAAATTACAAGGTCGACTCGAGACCAAAACCAAACCAACTGCAGGGTGGTTTGTCTGCGGGGTTTACACTTTTAAGTACTAGAAGAAGCCAGAGTCCATTTTGAGTTTATCGGTTCAGGCACCTTTTAATAGTACTTAAAGACTTAAGACAACGGTTGGCGTATTGTGACGTCACCTTAGCCGTAGCTGTTCCAGTCTAGCTCAATAATGATCCTGCTGAATAGTATGTATATAACTATTTAAATATTTTTTTTCTCCTAGGTTTCATCCTGGCCGATGCTGGATACGACGTGTGGTTAGGGAACTCCAGAGGAAACACATATTCCAGGAAACACGCCAACTACACGCCCGACATGGCTGCCTTTTGGAATTACAGGTAAAGGAGCATTTTTTTCTAAAATTTGAACAATTGAATTTTGCATAGTTGAGGGGCATAATCGACAACTGGAACGACCACCCCTACTGTGACGTCACAGCTATGTCAAACGTTGTCATTATATCCCACAAATAAACCTCACTACAACTAATTCTTCCAAGTTAGAGTATCCACGGCTGTGATGACGTCACCGCTACGTCAAACATTACCTACTGCCCCGAACTCAAACTAGGATACGCCCCTTTCGAATCGTTCATTAAATTTGCGTTTTAACTTTTTTTCTTTCAAAGTTAAACTCTTTCCATTAGTACTCTATGATTAGTACTACACTTTCTCATTAAAACTAGATTATTATTTCTTTGACAATCCTCACTTGGAATGCAGATCCAGGTAAACTGAATTGATTGAAAACACTAAAGTTTAAAACTACAAAACCAGCACTTAAACTGTTCCCAGTTCTGTCAGTTAGAATATTTTTGAACTGACAAATCGCCAAAAAATCTACCAATACAAAAAAATTATATAACTTTTACTTGGATTTCAGTAAAATAAATATGCTGCATTAAACAATTACTGTTTTCAATCATCAAATAATTCTCTGTTACCAAAATAAATTAAATTTTGCTTCTATCAATAGTAACAAGTAGTTGTGTAAAGAGAAATGAAACTACATTAGATAGTTCTTTAGAATAAATATAGCAATCAGTATTATCCTTGTACATCAGTATCGAGCCGCGGTAGCTCAGTCGGATGGTGCGTCGTGCTCGCATCGGAAGGGTTGTGGGTTCTGTCCTCGGCGGTGCTCGCAATTCTGATGGTTGCAGGAGACCTACCACTTACTGGTCGGAAAGTTACCGCAGCGAGAAGTTTTCACTGGCGATAAGTTCCCATTCCGACCGTCAGTTCCGACAACCGGTTTAGGTATCACCACGAGCGCATTTTTCCCCGATGTCGGAAGTCGCTTCCGATGGTGGTATGTTAAGTAACTCAGGTGAGGGCGTGGTTAGTGGTTAAAGTGGTTTGACCAATAGGAGTGTTGAATTGGCGACGAACCCGTTTAGTTTTTCCGAAAGGGATTAGCTACTAGCTATTTTAAAAGGTTTTGTTGTCATGTTTTGTTTCTTTTCGAGTTTTTTTTTTATTCCATCAACTTTAAATATCAAAACTAGTGCAAATGAATTTTCGCAAAGTAAAATAAACATTAAACTGCCATACTTAATATCATTCATGCTCTATTGCAGATCGAAAGCATTTAATATGCTTATGTCTTAATGTATTTGTATGGCAAGCATTTCATTGCAGTGAAATAAAATTAGATCCAACTTATCTTAATCTATTTTATTTTACAATCCAATGCAAACGTTATAAGTTTTAAACAAATGTTACTGTATTCCGATTTTTTTTCATCTACTAATTAAATACTGAATAATATTTATAATTATATTATAATACTTATATTATTTTAATTTCGATACAAAAGTTGTATTATTAAAGCAAATTAACAAAAACACCATTAAATGAAGACTTAGCAAAATAAAATTTTAATTTATAGTATAAAGCATAGTCATTTTTAATTTGTACTTTCAAATTCAAATAATAAAAAGATAGCAATTATTTATTTTGGATGTTTACCAATAGAATGTTAACATGTAATTACTCTTTTCCGATTTCCCCCCAACTAATTAAATACCGAATAAAAAATATTTAAACTATTAACATATTTTAATTTCGATACAAAAGTTGTAATTTTATTCAACTTTTTGTTAATTTGCGTTAAAGACATAGCCAAATTTTAATTTATAGTATAAAGCACATTCACTTTTAATTTGTACTTTCATATTCAAATAAAAATATGGCAACTATTTATATATGATGTTCACCAATAAAATATATTTTTAAAAAAAGTATTAGCAAAACTAGTTATGGGCATGCTTACTTTTTGGTAATGCAGAAGAAGCTTAAGATTTCAATACATAGCATTAATATTGAACATAATCTTCAAAATAAAATACATACAATTGCTATCTTTATGGACTTTATTTATATGTAACAAAATTTCAAGTAAAATATGAAAAATCAACTGATAATGAATAATGAAAAGGACAATTTTGGCAAAAATGTACAAGTAATTTACTTGAGAATGCTAAAATGAATACCACAAAATTTTTAATTTTTTTAAAAAAAAAAAACTTGAGTAATTAGCCTAAAATGAATACACACACACATACAATATCCATTTCTAAATGAAAACATCTCGTTTTAGTTTAATAAATACTAATTTTTACACAAACCAATGGCTAAGGTTAATATCGCACGCCCCTACAGAATACTTAATCCCACTGTCCCCAACTTGCAACAAACTTTCAATTCCGACGGCAAGAACGAGTTTCCACCAGCCTATGACCCGGTGGAAAGTTTCCGACAAAAGAAAGTGACAAAAACAAGGAGACCTACCACTTACTGGTCGGAAAGTTACCGCAGCGAGAAGTTTTCACTGGCGAGAAGTTCCCATTCCGACCGTCAGTTCCGACAACCGGTTTAGGTATCACCACAAGCGCATTTTTCCCCGATGTCGGAAGTCGCTTCCGATGGTGGTATGTTAAGTAACTCAGGTGAGGGCGTGGTTAGTGGTTAAAGTGGTTTGACCAATAGGAGTGTTGAATTGGCGACGAACCCGTTTAGTTTTTCCGAAAGGGATTAGCTACTAGCTAGTTTAAAAGGTTTTGTTGTCATGTTTTGTTACTTTTCGAGTTTTTTTTTTATTCCATCAACTTTAAATATCAAAACTAGTGCAAATGAATTTTTGCAAAATAAAATAAAAATTAAACTGCTATACTTAATATCATTCATGCTCTATTGCAGATCGAAAGCATTTAATTTGCTTATGTCTTAATGTATTTGTATAGCAAGCATTTCATTGCAGTGAAATAAAATTAGATCCAACTTATATGTAATTTATATTACTTATATGTAAATTTATTTATATGTAACAAAATTTCAAGTAAAATAGAAAAATCAACTGATAATGAATAATGAAAAGGACAATTTTGAGCAAGAAAATGGTACAAAGTAATTTAACTTGAGTAATTAGCCTAAAATGAAATACACACACACATATATATATATATTCCATTTCTAATATGAAAACATCTCGTTTTTAGTTTAATAAATACTAATTTTTAACAAACAATGGCTAAGGATTAATATCGCACGCCGCCTACATGAATAGCTCAATGCCCACTGTCCCCAACTTGCAAACAAACTTTCAATTCCGACGTCGAGAACGAGTTTCCACCAGGAGCAGTACCACGTACTGGTCGGAAAGGATTACGCGTCGGCAATTCTGGGCGTTTCTTCCCTATGACCTGTTTGTGACGTCACATCTCCCCACGGATAAGCAGGGAGCTACCATATACTTGTTTTTGTCACTTTCTTTTGTCGGAAACTTTCCACCGGGTCATAGGCTGGTGGAAACTCGTTCTTGCCGTCGGAATTGAAAGTTTGTTTGCAAGTTGGGGACAGTGGGCATTAAGCTATTCATGTAGGCGGCGTGCGATATTAATCCTTAGCCATTGTTTGTTAAAAATTAGTATTTATTAAACTAAAAACGAGATGTTTTCATATTAGAAATGGAATATATGTATGTGTGTGTGTATTTCATTTTAGGCTAATTACTCAAGTTAAATTACTTTGTACCATTTTCTTGCTCAAAATTGTCCTTTTCATTATTCATTATCAGTTGATTTTTCATATTTTACTTGAAATTTTGTTACATATAAATAAAGTCCATAAAGATAGCAATTGTATGTATTTTATTTTGAAGATTATGTTCAATATTAATGCTATGTATTGAAATCTTAAGCTTCTTCTGCATTACCAAAAAGTAAGAATGCCCATAACTAGTTTTGCTAATACTTTTTTTTAAAATATATTTTATTGGTGAACATCCTATATAAATAGTTGCCATATTTTTATTTGAATATGAAAGTACAAATTAAAAGTGAATGTGCTTTATACTATAAATTAAAATTTGGCTATGTCTTTAACGCAAATTAACAAAAAGTTGAATAAAATTACAACTTTTGTATCGAAATTAAAATATGTTAATAGTTTAAATATTTTTTATTCGGTATTTAATTAGTTGGGGGAAAAATCGGAAAAGAGTAATTACATGTTAACATTCTATTGGTAAACATCCAAAATAAATAATTGCTATCTTTTTATTATTTGAATTTGAAAGTACAAATTAAAAATGACTATGCTTTATACTATAAATAAAATTTTATTTTGCTAAGTCTTCATTTAATGGTGTTTTTGTTAATTTGCTTTAATAATACAACTTTTGTATCGAAATTAAAATAATATAAGTATTATAATATAATTATAAATATTATTCAGTATTTAATTAGTAGATGAAAAAAAATCGGAATACAGTAACATTTGTTTAAAACTTATAACGTTTGCATTGGATTGTAAAATAAAATAGATTAAGATAAGTTGGATCTAATTTTATTTCACTGCAATGAAATGCTTGCCATACAAATACATTAAGACATAAGCATATTAAATGCTTTCGATCTGCAATAGAGCATGAATGATATTAAGTATGGCAGTTTAATGTTTATTTTACTTTGCGAAAATTCATTTGCACTAGTTTTGATATTTAAAGTTGATGGAATAAAAAAAAACTCGAAAAGAAACAAAACATGACAACAAAACCTTTTAAACTAGCTAGTAGCTAATCCCTTTCGGAAAAACTAAACGGGTTCGTCGCCAATTCAACACTCCTATTGGTCAAACCACTTTAACCACTAACCACGCCCTCACCTGAGTTACTTAACATACCACCATCGGAAGCGACTTCCGACATCGGGGAAAAATGCGCTCGTGGTGATACCTAAACCGGTTGTCGGAACTGACGGTCGGAATGGGAACTTATCGCCAGTGAAAACTTCTCGCTGCGGTAACTTTTCGACCAGTAAGTGGTAGGTCTCCAGCCTATGACCCGGTGGAAAGTTTCCGACGAAAGCAAGTGAGAAAAACAAGTATGTGGTAGCTCCCTGCTTATCCGTGGCGAGATGTGACGTCACAAACAGGTCATAGGGAAGAAACGCCCAGAATTGCCGACGCGTAATCCTTTCCGACCAGTACGTGGTACTGCTCATGGTAACTCCCTGCTTATCCGTGGTGAGATGTGACGTCACAAACAGGTCATAGGGAAGAAACGCCCAGAATTGCCGACGCGTAATCCTTTCCGACCAGTACGTGGTACTGCTCCAGGATCGGCTCTTGCATTCGACTAAAGACCGCCGTGTAGCTAATGGTGGCTGGGGCACGTTAAATATGTGGTGATCACAAAGTCCTCCATGTTCCTATACCAAATTAATACCTCTGGGGGTACCAGATCAGGGGGTTGTCGACCTTTGATCTGGATCAAAATTCCGATATGTGAGTGAGAATGGATGTGTGAAAGGGACCTTCCTGTAAAACGGATGTGTCATGCTGGTGAGCAAAAGTCGGACTTTCTCCCTTGTGGCGCTCAATAAAAACGGAAGCCGCCCCACTTCGCCTTAAAATCGGGTAGTTCGCTACTTCGGGCTCGGTTACCGAGTGGCATTAGAAACAACAACAACAACACATCAGTATCCAACATGGAGCGGTTTATTGTTAGGGCCTATTTAAAGACTAAACACTCGTTTAATGCACCGAGCAATTTTGTTTTCTTTTTAAAAAAAAAAAACATCTGTATACAACATAGGGTAGCAAAATAAATTTTAAACGTTCATGAAAGAACAACTTTAAAATTAGTAAAAGGTAAAGAGATCTTCAGGGTAAATAAAAAAGAAAGTTAGGAAAAATACGTTTTATTAACGGGATCGGTAATCGAATCCGGTCTCTTTGATCTAAAATAGCATGATTCAGAACTGAGCTACTGAAGCTCTGGGGAAGTATCAACGTCATACTGTGAAAAAAATTAGCTAAGTTCTATCCAGAGATTATGGATTCTATCTCTCCAGTCAACATTGGCGAAAAGTGCTCTGGAGTGCCAAATCAGATGAGAACTTCGGAACGGCTAACTCCAATGTATGTATATGTACGTGTCTGTACGCACGTCCCGAAAGTGTTAAAACGGCAGTAAAATATGTTCTATTAAGAAAAAATATTGTGAATTTAATGAAAACGCTCAAAGATTAGAGGCTGCTCTCTTGTGGTGCTGCCATCTATCGAAAAACATTAAGAACAAATACTAACCCGACACAATTCCTTTCGGGCCATGGAAATTTCAGGAGCTACCTTTTCATATTCAGGCTCTGCGACAGTGGCTTGTGTGTATGTGGTTCCGATTCTGATGATACAGAATAAAGACTCTAAAGAATAAAGACTTTTTGACTCTCAGAATAAAGACTTTTTGAAAAGTTAACTGATGAAAGAGAATCCCTTTAAAGAGACCTTTCAAAACTTTCAATTCCGTAGCTACCAATTTTTTCAATACTTGTTAATAGAACAGAATCTCTTGCCCTTTTTTAGAAATCTGTTTGTAAAACTTTCATCATTCTTAAAAGACTTTGCCGGTTTTGTTTCTCTTTTATTTTTAATAAAAAAAATACAAACCCGAGGTTTCACACAGCTCAATCAATTTTCGGATTGTCGGCAATTAATCCATTACTTCCCAAACAAAATAAAATTATTCCATTTATGTTTTATATTGAATTCACGTCATTCTGATAATTTTCTTACAACTTAAAAATGTAACTTTAATGTAATCCTATTATAAATATGAATATATAAGTGGTCTTTTTTTTTTTGAACCCCTCTAGTTTCGACCAAATGGCCGAGTTTGATCTCCCAGCCATGATCGATTACATCTTGCAAGAAACCAAACAGGAAAAACTTTTCTACATCGGACACTCACAAGGTACTTCACAAGCCTTCGCCATGCTGTCTGAAAACGTGCAGTACAACGAAAAGGTAAAAAATATATATTAGAAACACAATTTAACATACGCACATCCGTATAAATTTATTTTAAAATATTACATTTTCATGTTTAAACTTTGATTATCGTTTAATTTGGTTTAATACCGTAATTTAAAACGATTCAAACTAGGAGGAATATATCTCCAAAGATGGAATTTTATAGATAGACATACACTCTTAAAACAAACGAGCGGTTTTAACTCAGTCTGAGTTAATTTCCACTCCTTTCCGTGCCGAAAATGCACTTCCCCTATAGGAGTGGATTTCACTTTTTTGTTTAAAGAGTGTAGGAATCACCATGAATGACAAATTTGTGACTTCATTGTTTGTTCAACTCCTCTTAAATCAATGTTATTCTGTAGAACTCGAATTATTTTAACTCCGACTATCCGAACTTAAATGGTATCAATCTGCTTCATTCATTCATACATCCATCCATAAGATTAACTTGTAAAAGTGCAGCCTTTTAATTTAATTAAAAATTTTCTCTTTAAAAATAGCTTTCTCCCTCTTTTTCAACATACATACAGTAATTTAAATTTACCCCTTTTTTCCGTTTAAAACCTATAATACGAATTTTTGAACGAATATACGAATTACGAATCGACAGGCCCCTTAACCTCCTGTGGGACATACGTATTTCATGTTTAGCAGCAGTTTTCTTTCAAATACTGTATATACATGTGATATATCGTACAAATCTTTATAAAATTATAATATTAACCACACAAATCTCTATAATATTCTAATATTCTGTTCTTTCTTAATAACTCTCAGTTAATCTCTTGCCGATCCATCCAACAGTTCCCACGTTTCAATAGGCGTCAATGTTGGTTGGTTGGTTGGTTGGTTGGTTGGTTGGTAGACATATATATTCAGGTTTGTGTGCTTGGTCAGAGACCCGCTTATAAACCTTCGTCAAGTAAGACAGACACAACAGACAACACACACATAAGTGGATCCATCTAATTTTTAGAGACAGAGGCCAACTAGAGGATCCCCCGAATTGGCTTGTCACCCCCAGAGGTATTGATTTGGTATGGGAACTTGGAGGACTTTCGAACTCAACAGATTTAACGAGCACGTACTCCGCATATACTCGACAAACACAAACATCCATGCCTTACCGGGATTCGAACCCGAACCCAGAGGCTCCAAAGGCTAGCTCCCTAACCGTTGCGCCGCCGGGTCGGCGCATCAATACATTCTTTCCCACAGAAATTGCAGACGCAGCAGACTTTGTTTTGACTTCTGATCCACTCTTCTCATGACCATTAAAAATAGTCACTTTTTAATTAGACTCGGATATGTAAGGTTGGGAGCTTTTGGCGGGCCGAGCTACGGCTCCGGACTCCGTCCCGTTAAATACTCTAAATGATCTCTTTACAATAAATTATCTTGGACGACCAAGCTATCTCCTTTTATTGGAATGAACTAAATAATAACATACATTTATTATCGGGAGATCTAAGTATTGACATAAAAATTTTATTGAATTTTGAAAATGATTAAGTAAGAAGTATTGAAAGCATTTTTTGTTCCAGATCAAACTTTTCATTGCGCTGGCTCCAGTCACTACCGTGGGACACTTAAAAAGTGCCATTAAGTATCTAGCTCCGTTTACTGGAGATTTGGAGGTAACGTTGAACCAAAAGTTGTTGCCCACTGTAATAATACACGTTAATAAATGGTGAATCGCAAATAAAGGATAAAACTAAGCAAACTTACAGCTGGAATCCACCAATTTTTTGTGAGAGGTTGAATCAAATTTGCCAACTGTCCGCGTAGGCCCGTATAATTTGAAAGTTGGCTGATTGTGTCATCTACTAATTAACCAATCAGTAGTCGTAAAAGCTATCCGTGTCCGAGTCCAGAGGGACTGTGGAATCAAGCCTATTGAGTGCATGGATTTAGAAGAGTGATTTTTTTAAAACCAATGTTTCTCATCAATAGATTTACGATAGCAGTAGACTGATAACTTTAAAATAATTAAAAATAGAACTGCAGTAAACTCTGCTTTTCTTTTCTTGTGAATCAACGCTGAGGTCTCTTAATCATTCGTTAATTCACCACATTCTAGTGGGTCAAAATCTTGTAATTACACGTCCATAAATCTGCTCTCTGACTCACTGTTCCAAGGATTTATCCACTTTTAAAATAAAGACTTTTCACTCTTTTATAATACGAATAACGCATAACTACGCTTCACCAAACACTAGACATGCATTCTGACTTGACTCAATGCATGATCACGGTGTTTTTCCAGCGCAAATGACGGGTGCAAAGAGTCAGAAACTCAAATAGAGACGATAAGCTGTGTCCTGACTACGACATCAAATGCAACAAAACTTGGCGACCGCCAAGGGCGCCAAGCGATGAAATAGCATGTGGCTGACTCTGCCAAGTCGCCAAGTTTTGTTGCATTTGTGGCATTTGATGTCGTAGTCAGGACACAGCCTTAGAGCGAGAGTATTGGGTTGCAAATTAAACCAATCAAAGTTAATCAAACGCCACTAAGATTAGTTCTCCGCCTTTCTATTCTATGTTGTATCTCCTAAATAAAAACAATACTAATAAAAATATATTTTCCTTAGTTCCTGGCAGGGATCTTGGGTATAAAAGACTTCGTCCCGAGCGAAGGTATCATGAAGTATTTCAGCGAGTACTTGTGCGACTCGGAGGCCAAGTTTCTATGCGAGTGGGTCATATTTTTTCTTTGCGGAACAGACTATCAACAACTAAACTCGGTAAGTGGACTTCACCTTCATTACCAGAAAACTAGTCTTTATCAGCGATCTATTATATATATAATGAACTGCTCAAGTTACGAAAATACAATCAATGCCAGTTACTTAGACACAAGTAGTTTGCTTATTCTTTGTCTTTGCCGTGGGTTTTGATAGTAATTTAGAACCAAAGAGTTCTATAGTAGGGTAGAGACTGAACCTGGCAACAGCACCATAGACCAACACGCAGAAAATATAGGGTGGTATGTGGGGCCCGATGGCCGAGTGGTTTGGATCGCAGGACATAACGCTAGCAGTTCGCGCGCTGTAACGGGTGCGGGTTCGATTCCCGCCTTTGCCCTGGGTGTACTTTCTTTCTCAGTATCAAAATTTCAAATCAACTGCTGCATTAGGTAAAATTTATAAGCCACTTAAAATATAGTTTAAAAAAACCTAAATAGCTTCGATTCCAATTGGCCTCTAAACCGAAACTAGCTCTTTTGCCACTCTATTCCCGCTCCGTAGTGAGCCATGGCTGCCGATTTCAGCTCAGTACGAGTCGTTCCTCTACCCTACTATCGAACTCTTTGCTTAGAACGTGAACTCAGTAATCTGACATATCAACATAATCATTTATTTAGAAAAAAGGTAAGAAAAGTATTGTTCACATAACCAGTTAATTAAATCGACTCAGTACGACTCAATTATTTTTCTGTGTGGAGTTGTCAGCATCAGTTTGCATTTTAGAACATAGCAAAACCATCGTTGCTGGAGGGCGCATTTTCTGCCATAGTAATTAGGCAGTGTTAGAAGTGGAAGAAAAAAGTAAGGGGATACCCACGTTTCGCTTTCAAGAACCGCCCCCCCCCCCTCAATACATATAAACATAAACGTAAACATCCATTTATGTAAAGAAAAGGTTGGTTCATTATGTTGTATAAATTAGAGCTATTTCACAATTATAGCTACATCTAATTGTATGGCTAAATAAGAACAAAATATATATTCGCAAAAGGTTAAACTCGTCTTTGTTTCTTTTGTGAAGAGTGAAAACCAGCTAATTTGGCTGAAACAAGTGGGATGGATTTTAGTAATATTAGAAGTGAAAAGGTAACTATTTTCCCCAAAAAATGGAGAAGGGAAGTTGCGTCTTCTCACTCTTCTTGCAGTAGCCATGATAACATTTTCTCTGATAGATATGCGTTAAGAGCACTTTTTCTTTCAGTCCCGGGTTGGGGTGTATACTGCTCACACACCAGCCGGCACATCGGTGAAAAGTATTGCTCACTATGGTCAGGTAAGGTATAATTTTTATTTTCCCTTATCTAAAGTAACTGAAAAGGGTATATCACACAAGCGAACATTCTCCAAAACCCTTAACTCAACTATATCTTCAACGCAAAAGTTGGACGTATCTGCTGTCTGCAATTTAAGTTGAGGTTCAAGAAAGTATTTTCAACGTCATCAAACCCGCAAGACCTTTTTTTCAATTTTCGCAATCTAGCAATTGCGAAAATTTAATCTGAATAGATTACTGTGGCGAAAACCAGGGCCGGATTTAAAGATTCGCAGCCTGTAGGCTACGATTTGCCGCCCCAGTCACAACATTCTCCCACTTCGGGGAAAGGTAGCTGGTTAGCTGCAAAATAGGGTGGTATGTGCTGTTTAAAATAGATACACATATTAGAATCATCTACGTTCCTTTACACACTAAATCGAAGGCGAAATCGGCGATTTTTTTAAAAACTGTTCTACTATTTTCTTTCAACTTCGAAATCCGGGAATCCGAATATCGCTTTAATTGGTTGTAAAATTTGCCGCCCCAAAAAATTCGCCGCTTTAGGCTACAGCCTAAGTCTATTTAGAAATCCGGCCCAGGCGAAAACAGTAATCTATTCAGATACATAGATTACTGTTTTCGCCACAGCGAAGAGAAAGATACTACGTCATTTTAAAAGCACGTGTAGATTCAGCCAACTTTGATGAGCAAATATAAATTTGCGCTAAACATGATAGAATGAAGTTATAACCCATGTCCACATTCGTCGAAATTGAGATAAAAGTTGAAGATCGAATTGCGTTGAGGATTAGAGGTTGAATGAATGAGCGTCCATGTCATATATGCTCTTTAGACTCCTAGAAATACTTTGTTTGTAAATCACACGTCAGTAGCATTCAGAAGTTAACAAATCAAAGTGAATATAGTTGATGCCACACAATTTGACTCTGTAAAAAGTTACCGAATCACGATTAGTATTGGTGGCGGCACCATACTTTTATAGCAACTAAATATGTATGGGCTTGTTTCACGAGGGATCTGGCAACAGATCCGCGATCTTGTTTTCATTTTTCTCGAATTACTTTTGCCTTGGTATTCCAAATTGAGTTTTCTAAGAATATTTTAGTTGTTATTTTTTTTTTAATTCCAACTTTTTTCAAGTTTTCCTTGATAAATGATTAAAACATCCAACAGCACAGCAAGAAGTTGTAATTTTAAAACATAACAACTAAAATAACTTATTCTTAGAAAACTCAATTTCGAATATCAACAAAAGTAATTCGCAAAAATGAAAACAAGACCGCAGAGCTGTTGCCAGATCCCACGTGAAAAAAGCCCATTGCGCTGTTTTAATTTAAAATTATTTCTTTTTAACATACTCCAATATTATTTTTCATTAATTCAAATATAATCAAAAAAATAAGTTAGCATGCTATATATGTTTTCTTGTTTTTCTCAGCTTGTTGTATCAAAAAAGTTCGCCAAGTTTGATTACGGGAAAAAGAACCATCTTCATTATAATCAGGTAGGTATAAAAAGATCACATGAAAATAAAGCATTTCCTCTTAAGTAATTATACTTGTTGAACAAATTTAATTCTGTTAAACTCATAGACCGAATTAAGTATTTATATTAACTTAGTGTTACATTTTAGGCTTGATTAATACTCGACAATTCCAAGGATTTAGATGCCAAAAATGCCCCGATATTCCTAATTTGAATTTCTTTTCAAAATTTTCTTAAGTTAGCTGGAAGGTAATTGCCTTTTTTGTTTTGCAGAAAGGGATAAGTTGGGGCAATATACTAAAACAATTTTTCCTTGACGTTGAAATTTATTGCATTTGTAATGTTAAAGCTACAGGTGGCGCGAATAAAAGTGGCCCTGGCATAGAGCTAAGAATGCAGGGAAATTCTTGGCGAGCACAACTATGGAAGCCGCTTGAAAACCTCAGTCAAATTCATTAATAATACGAGAGTTCAAAAGCTTCACTTGGCAAACCTGTTTTTTCATTGGTTGGTTTGGTTTTTACTGGACTACAGCTGCACATGGCGAGTTCAGATCTTTGTGCGAACTGTGTTGCCTTGATCAGACCAATGCACTGGTAAAGATGGAATAGTTACCGAAACATAATTCGCCAAGCGTTTGTTTGGGAGTAATAATGAAGCGTTCAATAGCTTCATATTGCTTACCTGTTTTGGCATTGTTTTTAGTTTCCACAATACGTTTATAACGTAAAAAGTGGAAGGTTTTATAATCGTTCAGTCTGTCCGTCTGTCTGTCCGTCTGTTTGTCCGTCCGTCTGTTCGTCCGTCACCCACTTTCACAGAAAGAACCACAAGTCCCACAGACAAGTGGGATAAGTCATTTTGAATCAAAAAATCAGATTAGGCTACATTCCAAATTTCATTAAAAAATTTAAATAAGAAGTTTATTTAAAATTTAAATAACTTAAAATTTAATCTACATTAAAATAACATGCAAATTCCATTTTTATTCAATATTGTCACTGTTGTCATTTCGTTAAACGTACGAGAAACTTTATTTAAAAAAAATACAAACTTTTGAAAGAATATTTATTTATGTGATATAATTCAGTTTGGATTGTTGTAATATCACAATAGAGTTCTTTTGATGGTTCATTATATATGTAGTATGAAGAAAGATGCAAAGAGAATTCTAACTTGGCATAAAAAATGTGCAAAGTTTCGCTTTTTTATTTTTAAAGCATCATTTGTACTAATTATATATTTTTCGAACTGTAATTTAATTTATTCTAATTATTAAATCTGAGAAAGAAGATTAATGAAAATAGTTAATTTTGGCGTTTAAAAGTTTGAATTACAAATAGCTAAAGGCCCTGTTTGTTATTAGAATTAGATCACCATTGCCATTCGCAACAATCGCCCTAGAAACTTAATTCTTTTAGACAATAAATTAAAATAAATTTATTTTGCGACATCGATCAGTTTGAAATGACGTCAAATATATTTCACTACGAGATTATTTGTATGTTGATATGAAATATTTTCATTCTATTTAAAAGCGAGGAATATTACATATTTACTCTTTGAAATATAAATTAGTTTTTGCAAACGATAAGTAATAATTATTAAACTTTCGAAATAAAATAAATGAAACTAGCCAAATTTAGCATGCAAATGTTTAATTTAGAATCGATGTTGTGTTTGGCGCCTTTTTACCTGTTAAACTTAACTGGTGTGTGGAAGCGGGTTAAGTGACAGATCCCGTTACAAACCTACTAGTTTAGCTTCCACATTACGTTTATACCGTAAAAAGTGGAAGGTATTATAATCGTTCAGTCCGTCCGTCTGTCTGTCACCCACTTTCACAGAACGAACCGCAAGTCTCACAAACAAGTGGGATACGTCATTTTGAAGCAAAAAATCAGACTAGGTTACATCCCAAATTTCATTAAAAAATTTTAATTAGAAGTATATTTAAAATTTAAATAACTAAAAATTTAATCTACATTGAAATAATATGCAAATTCCATTTTCATTCAATATTTTCACTGTTGCCATTTCGTTAAACGTACGAGAAACTTTATTTAAAAAAAATACAAACTTTTGAAAGAATATTTATTTATGTGATATAATTCAGTTTGGATTGTTGTAATATCACAATAGAGTTCTTTTGATGGTTCATTATATATGTAGTATGAAGAAAGATGCAAAGAGAATTCTAACTTGGCATAAAAAATGTGCAAAGTTCGCTTTTTATTTTTAAAGCATCATTTGTACTAATTATATATTTTTCGAACTGTAATTTAATTTAATCTAATTATTAAATCTGAGAAAGAAGATTAATGAAAAATAGTTAATTTTGGCGTTTAAAAGTTTGAATTACAAATAGCTAAAGGCCCTGTTTGTTATTAGAATTAGATCACCATTGCCATTCGCAACAATCGCCCTAGAAACTTAATTCTTTTAGACAATAAATTAAAATAAATTTATTTTGCGACATCGATCAGTTTGAAATGACGTCAAATATATTTCACTACGAGATTATTTGTATGTTGATATGAAATATTTTCATTCTATTTAAAGGCGAGGAATATTACATATTTACTCTTTGAAATATAAATTAGTTTTTGCAAACGATAAGTAATAATTATTAAACTTTCGAATAAAATAAAGGAAACTAGCCAAATTTAGCATGTAAATGTCTAATTTAGAATCGATGCTGTGTTTTGGCGCCTTTTTACCTGTTAAACTTAACTGGTGTGTGGAAGCGGTTAAGTGACAGATCCGTTACAAACTACTAGTTTAGCTTCCACATTACGTTTATACCGTAAAAAGTGGAAGGTATTATAATCGTTCAGTCCGTCCGTCTGTCTGTCACCCACTTTCACAGAACGAACCGCAAGTCTCACAAACAAGTGGGATACGTCAGTTTGAAGCAAAAAATCAGACTAGGTTACATCCCAAATTTCATTAAAAAATTTTAATTAGAAGTATATTTAAAATTTAAATAACTAAAAATTTAATCTACATTGAAATAATATGCAAATTCCATTTTCATTCAATATTTTCACTGTTGCCATTTCGTCAAACGTACGAGAAACTTTATTTAAAATAAAAATAAAACTCTTGAAAAAATATTTATTTATGCGTAATAATTCAGTTTGGATTGTTGTAATATCACAATAGAGTTTTTTTGATGGTTCATTACATATGTATGAGGAAAGATGCATAGGGAATTCTAACTTTGAATACAAAATATGCAAAAGTTCGCTTTTATTTTTAAGGTATCCGCCTACGTTCGAGACAATTTTTTTTAAATATGTTATTTATTACACATTTAAACAAATTTTTAACACTTATATGCATAAACTAAACAGAAAAAGTAAAAAAATCTAGAATACTAACTCCTTTTAATAAATTTTGCGGTATTTTGTTGTTAAACTAGGGAGTAAAATGCCATTATTCAAAACATGATTTCATAAAAACTACTTAAGATAACCAAATTTCCTTTTGCTATGTTGCAGTGCTAACCCTGTTAAAGACAATGAACTAAAATCTAAGAGATATATTGAAAAGGGAAAAAGTTATTGTTCGTCAAAACAGAATACTTAGGATTTTCGTTAAAAATTGCATTTTTTTAATTGTTACTTTAAAAAACCAGCTATAAAAAATGAAATTACATATATAACCCTATGATTCTAGTTCATCTTCTGTAAAACAGTTTTATGAATATGCTGGGGAAAAAATGGTGAAGATATCTATAAAACTTTTTGTTAAATCATGTTTTGAGTGAAGGTTTGTAAAGCAAAATTTACATTTCTCAGAAATGGGTTCTGAAATGTCTACTCTGCAAACAAACATGTTTGAAAAAGTAACCAATCAATCGTTTATATTGCCAGATTACTAAAGCAAAACTTGATACCAAAGAAACTTAAGTAATGTAGCTTTGCTATAACACCTTATAAATTAAAATTTAATAAAAAAAACTCGGAAAAAACAATTATTAATTAAATATAAGCAATGGGCTTGTTTCACGGAGGATCTGGCAATAGCTATGCGGTTTTGTTTGCATGTCTATTTTGATGTCTTCCAACAGTATTGCCACCAGTTTTAGGAGAAAAACTACGAAAAAATACCATTTAATTCTAAAATTACAAAAACATTCCATAAAAATACTAGCAAAGCGTTTCACGTTTTTTTAAAGTCACTAAAAAGATTCCAAAATGCAGCTAGTATTTTTACAATATTTTTTTTGTAATTTTAGAATTTATTTTAGAATTATTCTAAAATTACGAAAAAATATCGTAAAAATACTAGCTGCATTTTGGAATCTTTTTAGTGACTTTAAAAAAACGTGAAACGCTTCGCTAGTATTTTTATGGAATGTTTTTGTAATTTTAGAATTAAATGGTATTTTTTCTCCTAAAACTGGTGGCAATACTGTTGGAAGACTTCAAAATAGACATGCAAACAAAACCGCATAGCTATTGCCAGATCCTCCGTGAAACAACCCCATTAAAAAGTTAGTTTCGGTTTCGAAATAAGACTTCCGGTTGAATTCGACTATTTTTAAAATAATCATAACTTCGTTTCTAGAAGACGTAAAATTAAACTTCTTACAGTTTTGGAAACTAGAATAATTGGGCTATAAAGTTAAAGAATAAAAAAATTATATTGAATTTCATTAAAAATAGGTATTTTAACGTAGGCGGATACCTTAAAGCTTCAATTTTACTAATTATTTATTCTTCTCTTTTTCGAAAAAAAAGTTAATGAACATGGGAAGTTGTGGAAGATATTTATTTAAAAAAATTGCAGCATTATTATTCGAATTTCAAACAAATTTAGCAAACGATAATGAGTAATTATTAATTTGCGAATGAAGTTTAATGAAAATAGTTAATTTTGACGTTTAAAAGTTTGAATTAGAAATAAATTATTAGCTAAAGGCCCTGTTTAACGAATTTCTTTTTGAGATGTAGAAATAGTGAGTTTTTTGTTGATCACAAATATTTTGTGGAAGCGGTTTAAGTGACAGATTCTGTAACAAACCAACTTGTTTTTACTTGGCAGCATTTACTGTCTCATCCCTACTTCTAAGACAGGCCACTTTTATTTGCGCCACTCAGTATAATTCACTTGACATTGCCACTATGAATTATGCGGATTATAAACAATAAGTAAATCAGACATTATACATTTTTCTAACTGAAATATTTTTATATTTTGCAGACCACCCCACCAGAATACGACCTTTCCAAGATCACCGCCCCCGTCGCCCTGATGTGGTCCCAGAACGACGAATTGGCTGACCCCGACGACGTGGCCATCCTCCAATCCAAACTCAAATCTGTGGTACACAGTTACTGCGTCCCCGTACCAGCGTTTAACCACTATGACTTTGCTATTGCAATGGACGCCCATGAAGTGTTATACAACGAAGTGCTGCGACTTTTAAAAGAATATCAAGGGATTGTACGCTATCCTATCAGACCAACATTTAGCCCATGCAAACAGGGCCGTATTTCGAAATAGTCCAATGGGAATGCAGCTTAAAATGGCAAATTTTGTAGGATCGGCAATTTTTAATTTTTTTCGAATATAGAAAATGTAATTTATTGTATTATATAAACTATTAAATTTAGTTTTTTTCTAAACTAAATGAACTTTATGTTCAAACAATTTTACGTTTCGCATATCTGCCCTAAGTGAGGTTCTGTCTCCTATGGGAATATTTCTTCCGACGTCACGCTCTCTAAACTGCGATTTCATTGGTTGTTTGGTTTTCTTTGACAAAGTGTCGAAACAGCTCATTGGTTTAAAAAAGGTCACGCGATCCGAACTGCGATGCCATTGGTTGTTTTGTTTTTTGTGGCAAAGTGGAAACAAGCCTTGTATTGTTAATAAATTGTATAATAAAAAGAAAACTATTGCTTCTTTTTTTTTAAATAAATGTTTTGTTAGCAAAGAATGTTCATAGTTTTATGCTTCTTCTCTTTTAAGATCTATAGTGCGTAGTTTTTCTTTTTTTGTAATTGAAATTCACGCCTTGAGTGGCAACAGTTATACAGGAATGAAAATAAGTTCTCGATTGGTTGATCAATGTAGTGAGCGGAGTTAACCACAAATCACCGAAAGCACCAATGGAATCCAGGAATAAAAGCAGGAATAAGTTTACGTCACGTGAAACAAACCAATTTAATGTGATACTTCCTAACTTACTATTTGTGTATAACGTGAGTATTATTTATATAAGTTTACAGACCAGTACTAAGATTTATTTATTTACTTTTACTCATTTATAGGAATTGTAAATTGAGAATTTTTTTTACAAGTTTTTCCCTGCGGAATTTCCAGACCTTTTGGGTTTTTGCTCGGATGAACCACGTCTCAATACATTTTTATTAATTATTTAAATGTTAGGTAATTTTACTTAACTTTTACTATTTCATACGAGTATTTCTTTATTATACACCGTTTGAAATAATGGCTAAAAAAATAATCTAAAGCCAAAGAAGACTCGTAAGTAATCATATTTTAATTTGGCAGTCATAAATTAGTTCGCTTAGAATGTACTGATTAGCTTATGTATCTATTTCAGCTAAATTTAACAGTACGGAAAAAAAATGATCGTTATAGAACATGATTCAGTAAAGATAGCTATATTTCGCTTATTTAAAAGTGATTAGTCATGGTGTATAATTAAGTTTTTTAATGTATAATTCTGCGTATAATTAAGTATAATGGCTGGTCTGTTCATTGGCGACTTTTGGCAACTTTGAAAATTTTACGTAGAGTAGTTATACCTATCGAGTAGTGTGAACTATGAATTGGAATTTTTACACATTTGGGCATTTTCGTTGCTTGGCAACAAAACACAAATCGCCAAATCGAGGCCGGCTAAAATATCACATAGATGTGTTTCTCGCCATCATATTCACAATACAGGTGAGACATAAATAAACTTTTGGCTGAAAAACGCAATTTATTCGCCAACGCACCTGCTTTTCGATTTCGTGATCGGCAAACACCTGTTAATAGGTTTTCATATTGGAGAATGCCTCGGTAGAGATAACGTGTAGATTTGACGTTGTGCCACATGGAAACATACGTTTTTTACGACGCTTTTTATGTTATGACAGAATTGTGTTTAAAATAAGGTAAACAATGTTAAAGTTTCTTATGAGACGTATGGTTTCAATCTTGGACTTCAATGGATGACGTACGTAACAAAAAAGGTAATAAATTTTGGTAATATAATATTTTTTAATCTACTTTCCTTTCTTTAATTTGAAAAAATAATATAAATGGAGAGGAAGGTATTGACATCGTGGATATTTCCTTCTATCTGTATATTCGTATCCCCCATCAACTTAATTGTTCTACCCTTCGGATTTTTTCATTTATTTTTTAATTATTTTTTTAAGGATATGACATCGTATATACAACTATGTTTTATATTTTTATCCATTTGTCTGTCAATTCTATTTTTTCAATTTCAGTCCTAAATCCATTAGCAGGTTACTTTTTTTGTGTCTGTCGTTAGATACTTATCTTATATTTGTGTGTATTAAACTTAGAAGCCGGGGGGGGGGGGGGGAGAGAATGGGACGTAAATGGGTGGGGCGTAAATCTGCGTTCTACAAAGACATTTAATCGTAACAGTCAATATCAGATAAAATAGAGAATTATTTTTTGCGAACAGTTATAAACCTATCTTGTTTTTAAAAGCTAAAATGTTATCCTTTACTTTTGCTGTGAAAAATCTTTAAAAGGATACATTTTGAAAGCGAATTAACACTTCTTGTGGGGTTCCGGACACAATCCGCAAGCGAATATCGACAAGCCAAATCCGAACGCCGAAATCCGAAAGGCCATATCCGACAGAAACGAAATCCCGAATGGTCAAATTCCGACAAAGGGCGAATTCACGATTTGTCGAAATCCCGAAAGGACAATCCGATGTGTCGAAATCCCGAAAAGATTTTGACTATTTCTCGATTTTTTTTTAAATATTAGAGGTTATTTATTTAGTTTTTTAGTTAGTTATTTAGTCATTTAGTTATTTAGTCAGTTATTTATACAGTTAGTTATTTAGTCAGTCAGTTAGTTAGTCAGTCAGTCAGCCTATTGTAATCAGGCAGTTTCAACTAAAAGAACTCGGAATGTTTAGCGAAACATGTTTGTTTTCAATTACCTGCAATCCGTGTCTGGCGAATATCTAAGTCACCATGGGTAGTTTAGACAAGCGAAAAGCTTATTCTTCATTGAAGGCAAAATAAATTTATCCGTTACTTTACCGCTGAGAGTCAATCTTCAATTTGCAAAGGATTTTCCCCATAATTTTCTCTTTCTTTCGAACCAAAGATACTAGCTATTCAGACAACGGATAAATTAATTTCAGTGAACAAAATGTTTATTATTTTTGAGTAAATGAGTCTTAAATGCTATTATTTTTTTCAAAATCTATGACTCAATTAATTATATCAAACAAATTAATTTATCTGAATAAATTGCTGTAAATTTCGTGTAATATTTAAGTGCTTAGTATATATTTTTAGCATGTTTGTAAATTGCAATTTCTTGCTAATTTAGATGTAGCTGTTCTTGGTTATATAACGATCCCCTGAGTATAAGGCCATTAAATGTTCACAATATTCACAATACCGGGGTTCTATTGCAACGTATACATAATATCATTGAAAAAATTTAAAATGTAGAAAAAATTATTAAAAATATATTGAGTGAATATAGATTAAGAAACTCTTGTAGCGACATTTTCACCGATACTTAAAACTTGATCGCAAATTCATTAATTGTTTTTCTATTTAAAAAGGAACTGCATTGATCTATTCAAAATTGTATACTATATACACGGCGTGACTGTAGTTAAACTGATAATTCATGGGTTTTTTTGTAGAGCAAACTAATGGACGGAATAACTATTCTTTTGGTGGACAGCCTATTGACGACATGGGAAATAGTCCCGTTAAAAAAAATTAAAAACTTCAAATCATCACAATTTTAAGGCATCGAAATTTTTTTATTTTCAGTAATAATTCATTTCAGTTTTAGAAGTAGTAAATAAAAATGCGAAATTTAAAATTTAGCATCAATTTTTTTTTTTAAATTTTTAAATTCTGTTTTGTAAACAGTGGCTCGAAAGTCGAAATAATTGTAGTTGCTCCGATTTTTTCCAAACGGAAAATTTGATTTTTTGTTTTACTCTGTGCTCTCCTTCCCATAGTGAATAGTCTGTCTACTTAAGTTAATTGCAACTACTCCCATTAGTTTGCTCTATAAAAAGCTTTTAATACGTTCAATTGACACCCTGTATTTCCATCGCGTGTTCCTTTATATTTTAATACAATACCAGTAGTAGAAGTGGAGAAGAAACAAGTAGGTTTGTTACAGAATCTGTCACTTAAACCGCTTCCACACAACATTTGTGCTCAACAGGAAACAAACTATTTATACACCTCAGAAAGAAATTCGCCAAACAGAGCCTTTAGCTAGTTGTAATTAAACATTTAAACGATAAAATTAATTATTTTCATTAATTTTCTTTCTCAGATTTAATAATTAGACTTTATCGTTTGCTAAATTTGTTTGAAGTTCGAAGAATAATAATGTATTCTTTTTTAATAAATATCTTTGTGTCGCCACAATATCCCATTTACATTTCTTTCGAAAATTCAGTTATTTATCGTTTGTTAAATTAATTTACAGTTCGAAAAATATATAATTAGTGCAATTGATGCTTTAAAAATAAAAGAGAAACTTTGCCTATTTTTTTTATGCCAAGTTAGAATTATCTATGAATCTTTCTTCATACATATATAATAAACCATCAAAAGAACTCTATTGTGATATTACAACAATCCAAACTGAATTATAACGCATAAATAAATATTTTTTCAATTTTTTAAATTTTATTTTAACTAAAGTTTCTCGTACGTTTAACGAAATGGCAACAGTGAAAATATTGAATAAAATGGAATTTGCATGTTATTTCAATGTAGATTAAATTTTTAGTTATTTAAATTTTAAATAAACTTCTAATTAATTTTTTTAATGAAATTTGGAATGTAGCCTAATCTGATTTTTTGCTTCAAAATGACGTATCCCACTTGTCTGTGGAACTTGTGGATGGCAACAGTGAAAATATGAATAAAAATGGAATTTGCATGCTATTTCAATGTAGATAAAATTTTTAGTTATTTAATTTTTAATTAAACTTCTAATTTAAATTTTTAAATGAAATTTGTAATGTAGCCTAATCTTATTTTTTGCTTCAAAATGACATATCTCACTTGTCTGTGGGACTTATGGTTCTTTCTGTGAAAGTGGGTGACAGACAGACGGACAGACAGACGGACGGACGGACAGACAGACGGACTGAACGATTATAATACCTTCCACTTTTTACGTTATAAACGTAGTGTGGAAGCTAAAAAGAGTGGCGGGATGCCCATGGTTTAGCTGCAAATCCACCCTCCCCAGTTTGATATGTATTCACATAATTTGCTATTCTGTTTTCCATAGTAAATAAGTTATAATGAATAGCATAATTAATAAACAGATAAATATATAAAGAGAAGGTTGGACGCTATATTTCATTAAAGCTGTTGCACAAACAAGCTACAACTGCATGATAGTTTAACTAAATGAGAACAATTGAAATTACAAAAAATGTTCAAATTGCACTTTTTTTTCTTTTGTTAAAAGTAGAAAATGGTTAAGGTAAATAAAATAAGTGGGGGATGGATTTTAGTGTTATTAGAAGTCAGGGGACGCATGACCATTTTCTTGAAAAGTGGGAGGATGAGTCACCCCGTGTCTACCCACACTTCTAGCACTATACAATACTATTGTTATTTAATGTTAAAATCTGCCCGAGTCTTTCTTAACCATGAGAGGCAATGCCCATTTACATTTCTGTAGCTTTTGAGCTTGAGGAGCTAATTCTAGAGATTTTACATACCGAGTGGTTATTGAAAGAATATCTCCAATTTACTTCCCAAGCAAGCCATTAGCACTTACGTTATCGATCTCGGATTGTTAATAGCTGAGTGAACCCATCAGCAGTTGTCCGACTCGTATAAGAACCAGGGCCGGGTTGATAGCCATACGAGTAAGAAGTAGTAGTAGTAGTAGTAGTGGTATAGAGATATTTGCTCGCCCGGGTTGGGCTGCTTGATCTCTATGATCCTGGGTAGAGAAGTGGCTTAGGGAACTTGAACGCCCGAAGTGGGCTATTTAACCATGGCTCAGGAAAGTGGTGAAAAAGTATATATTAGACTCTAGGCAGAATACAGTTCGTCGGCAATGGCTCTTATAAATTCGAGGATGGCTTTAGTCTTGGAGATAGGGTTGTCAAGAGATCGAAAATCCAAGAATATGAGAGGGGTATAAAACCCAACTTCTGTCTTAGTTGTTGCGAGCATGGGTGAATTTGTTGCATACGAGGATGAGATGCTCCTCCGTCTGAACCTCCCCGCAGAAGGGGCACGCCGGCGAGTTGTCCAAACCAAACGAGCTAATCTTGCTTTAGTGGGTTAGTGACTTTGTACGGAATCTAGTGAGGAGAATGTCACTCTCCTATTGGGAGGAATGAGGCGATGCTTCTGCTTTAATTGACGTCAGATGAGAAAAGTCCCCTAGCCTTAGGGTATTCGCTCCAGAGTTTTTTCTTTCTGCAAAGCCATTTTGTTTCTGATGCCGCGAAACGTCCTCAGGGGAGATCAGCCTCGTAATGACCGAAAACGGGGCCGCCTTGGCGCGAGTAAAGCCCATTTCACACGGTGACCTTCTACACGGAACTGCTCTGATAGGGTTGTTCGACTGCCCAGATTCTGACGTCACACGTTCCTGGAGGGGTTTGTTGTGAACGATACTTTCGCTAATCTTGGCACATTTTTTCAATTTTTTTTATTTGTTTACATAATAATTACGAACAGTTTAACCAGATAATAAAATTAATACAACAGTTATAAACCTACTATATTGAGCATTGTTTTTCTTTTAAGTATTCCTTTGCCCTTATCCTATACTGTGAAGCGGTAATTTGGCCAGTGCCAAAGGGTTATAGTAATCATAAATAATGATTTACTTTTTACTTCCTGAATCTGACTATATTTCTGAATATCTTTCCATTAAAAATTATATAAAAAAAAAAATATTATTCCTACTTTTGGCAATACTATATATACATTCTTAGGAGCATTTAATGACAAAAATCTACTTCCAACTTTTGTCTTGGAACATCTAAAAAAGTATTGAAAACAAAAAAAACACTATACTTACTTTTATTCATGGGGATAAATATGCTATATTTAATTATTGGTCATCGGGAAATCCGCATGCTGCGTGCTTATTTTAAAAACTAATACCATTTTTTAAATTTATAAAATTTAACACAACATACTTAAAAATTATTCCTAATTCAATACTTAAATGCATGGCCATTTCAAAGTGTTTAAATAGTTTTTGCAGTTTAATTTTTTTCTTCTCTCAACCAAAGTTACCCACAATGATAGTAATTATAATTTTTGGTTGTTGATTACAACCTCAAATGAACCTACTTGACATTTTCATTGACTTTTACAAGAAAGGGTTATAGTAATTATAAATTATGATTTACTTTTTATCTCTTGTGAATATGACTATATTTCTGAATATCTTTCCAATTAAAAAATACTCAAGTTAATTTTTTTCTCCCCACATTTACAAAATGAAATGAAATAGTTTTGCGGTTTTAATGCTCAAAATATTTTTTTTTTACTAAAATGTTCCCAAATTTGGACAATTCTTTGTCTTCCTCTTCATATCTTGACATTATGTCTTCCAAATCCGCCTGAATTTTCTTTTTAGAAAAGGGTTTTTTTCAATTCTGAAAACCTGTTACAATAGTAACGGAAGAAAAGTTCATCTGTTGTCTCCTGAGGGGACATTTATTATCGACTCCAAAGCAGCTGCCCGCTTTGGCCATAATACTGTTGGGCGTTTCTGCCTTCTTCTTTTATCTGGGCTCAAAAGTTTGGGCAGAACTATGAATGGGTTCTTTTTGTAATTCCTGCTCCTCTCCTCATTGACAAATCCATAGCAATTCATGAACCTAAAATTAAAATTATGAATCCCCATAAATACTTTCATTAGTAGAAGTAGGGGGAAAAAAAAAGTGGGGTATTGCTCAGAACTTGACTGCAAGTGAAAACTCCCTTTCCTCCCTCCAAAAAAAAATAAAAAAAATAGATGTCTTCCAATTTTCGTCAGAAATTTTTTTTTATAACCTTATGAAATCTCCATTATTTAACTTCAAATAACATTTTAAATAAAAATGAAGTAAAATTTTTATCTCGGAAAGTCGAAAGAAACAAGACAGAAAAAGTGTCGAAACACATAACCCTCCGTTTACCTGCATTTTTAGCATTGCACAGGTTAAAGGTGGCAGCAAAGCAAATATTTAATTTTTGAGAAATTGAGTCATAAATATAAATTAAAAAACTTGAAAGCAGTATGAACAACTATCTTTCGGGAAATTTAACGGGGTAACGATGACTGAATTCTTATAAAATAAGGAAAGGCATACCCGACAATAACAAGGTGCCAGCAACCATTGGGAAAATTGCCCCCCCCCCCCCCCCCCCCGAAAAAGCACATAAAAATCCCCGAAAAAAGGAGGGAGGGGGGGACGTGGAGATCACTCCCCCCCACGCTCTGGGTCTGCCTTTGAAATAATGTGTATAGTATTTGAATACTTGTTGGGATTTTTGAATGATTATGTCGAATAACCTGGGATTTTGGTGTAATATATTAAACAATAACACAACAACTGGAAACATAAATAAGTTTTTAGGTTGTGCATCCTATTTTGCATAAATTTTAGAAATAATCCCTTCTTGTGAATTTTAACAACTCCCTAGTTTGTCCGAGATGGCTGCACTCTTTTTAAAATTGGACACTTTTTTCCAATTGGACATCAACGTCATCCAAATCTTAATGTGAAAAATGTTCCCATCGTGGAACAAAACCAATCCACTCCACTTCTCCCGAAGGCAACGATTTTTACTTTCCTGACCTCCCCTTTAGGTAATATTTTCGCAGATTTCAGAACTTCCTTATTACTTCACCTGAATTTAATTGAAAAATGAATATGATAAAAAAATTCTTAGGTACAAATACTTTTTTAAAAAAAGCAACTGATTTTTTAAAAAATATGTCTGGTTCTGGATGGATTTTGGGTTTATGGCGCAAGGACATCAAAGGCCATACTACGAAAAAAACTTGTTTTTGTTTTAATTTTGGTTTAAAAAATTTAAAAAGACATTTAAGAAAAAAACCCCAAAAAACAAAGAATAAAATTCACTACCAAAAAAAGGAAAATAAAGCATATGGGGGGGAATGAGATAAAATGTGAGGGTTTTTTAAAATGTTAAAATGCTTAAGCCATATGTTGGGTTTTTCTAAAAAAATTTTAAAACAATGATTGCATTACGTTATTTTAAACCCCTAAAAAAAAAATTTATTATTTTTAAAACCCATCAATTTTTTTTTAAAAAACACAGAGTATTTTTTAAAAAAAATCCACCCCTTTTTTCCCCCGGTGGGTTTTTTTAATTTTGGTTAAAAACCCCAAGTGGGTTTTTTTTACAAAACCCCTCCCCAATTGGGGGGGGTTCCCCCAAAAAACATTTGTGCTCCAGGAAACAAACTTTTTAAAAACACCTCAGAAAGAAATTCGGCAAACATAGAATTTCTAGTTAAAATTAA
This sequence comes from Oedothorax gibbosus, assembly GCA_019343175.1. Classification (NCBI taxonomy): domain Eukaryota; kingdom Metazoa; phylum Arthropoda; class Arachnida; order Araneae; family Linyphiidae; genus Oedothorax; species Oedothorax gibbosus. Next base: position 34,511,019 of record CM033276.1, read on the forward strand.
ACTTTAACTTTTAAAATTAATTATTTTCTTAAAATTTCCCCTTTTTTCAGATTTAATCATTAGCTTTATCTTTTCCCCTTAAAATTTTTTAAAGTTCGAAGAATAATAATAAAATTTTTTAAAAAAAATTTTTTTGGTGTCGAAAAATTTACCTTTTAAAAATTTTTTTTAAAAAAAATTCACCCCATTAATCGTTTTTTAAATTAATTTTTTACAGTTCGAAAAAAATAATAAGTGCAATTGGGGGCTTTAAAAAAAAAAAAAACAAAATTTTTTCAAAATTTTTTTTCCCAAAGTTAGAATTCTCTATGCACCCTTTTTTTCATACATATATAATAAAAAAACAAAAAAAATCTATTGTGATTTTTAAAAACAACCCCAAACTGAATTATATCACATAAATAATATTTTTTCCCCAAAATGCTTATTTTTTTTTTTAAATAAAGTTTCTTTTTACGTGTACCAAAAAAAAAAGGGAACAGTGAAAAAAATTAATAAACAAGTAGTTTGTAACAGAATCTGTCCCCCTTAATCGCTTCCCAATTTGTTTTTAAAAAGGGGAAAAACGCGCCAAAAAAAAAATTAATTCTTTTTTTTTTAAATTTACAAGCAAAAATTTGGTATTTCATTTTTTTTTTTCAAAAAATTAAAAAATTTTTTACTTTCGTTTGAAAAATTTTTAAAATTTTATTTTAAAAAAAAATATGTATATTCCTCGTTTTTTTAAAAGAAAAAAAAATTTTTAAAATCACCATACAAGTTCCGTGTGAAAAATTTTTTTAAAGGGCCCTTTAAAAATGATCGATTTTTCAAAAAAAAAATTTTTTTAATTTATTGTCTAAAAGAATTAAATTTCTCGACCCGGGGGGGGTTTTTGCGAAGGAAAAAGGGGGTTTAAAATTTAAAAAAACCCCGGGCCCCTTTGTATTTTAATTCAAAGTTTTTAAAAAACCAAAATTTTAATATTTTTTTTAATCTGCTTTTTTAGAAAATTTAAATTAACTTTATCGTTTGCTAAATTTGTTTAAGTTTTAAAAAAATGATGTAATCTTTTTTTTAAAAAAAATTTTTGTCGCCACAATTTCCCATTTACATTTCTTTCAAAAATTTAAAATTTTTTATTTTTTGGGGTTTAAATTAATTTAAAAATTCAAAAAAAATTTAATTTGTACAATGATGTTTTAAAAAAAAAGCGAAAAATTAAAAATATTTTTTTTTGTTTTTAATTTGAAATTCCCCCAAAACATCCTTTTTACATAAAAAATTAAAAACCCCTTAAAAAACTCTATTGTGATAAAAAAAAAATCCAAACCGAAAATTAAAAACACATAAATAAATTTTTTTTCAAAAGTGTATTTTTTTGGAAAAAAAAATTTTTTCCCCCACGTTTAAAAAAAAAAAGGGGAAAAGTGAAAAAATTTAAAAAAAAATTTTGGAATTTCATGTTATTTCAAAATAGATTAAAAATTTTTGTTATTTAAATTTTTTAAAAAGCTTCTGTTTTTTAAATTTTTTAAAAAAAAATTTGGGGTTTAGCCTAATCGGGGTTTTTTTCTTCAAAATGACGGGGTTTCCCACTTGTCTGTGGGACTTTGGGGGAAAAAAGTGAAATATGAATAAAAATAGAATTTTTTATGTTATTTCAAAATAGGGGAAAAAAAAAAGTTTTTTTAAAAATTTTAAAAAAAATTCTAATTTTTTAAATTTTTTTAAGAAAATTTTTTGGGAAGTACCTAATCTGATTTTTTGCTTTAAAATTTTCGTATCCCACCCCTTTCTGGGGACCCCTTTGGATGAAAAACCTGAAAAAATGAATAAAAAAGAATTTGGGGTGTTTTTTCCCCAAGTAGATAAAAAAAAAATTTGTTATTTTAAATTTTTTAAAAAACTTCTAATTTAAATTTTTTTTAAGAAAATTTTTTGGGAAGTAGGGTAATCTGATTTTTTGCTTTAAAAAAAACCCCCACTTGTCTGTGGGTTGTGGGTTTTTCTGTGAAAGGGGTTGACAGACAAGGCTGAACGATTATAAAACCTTCCACTTTTTACGTTAAAACGTAGTGTGGAAGCAAAAAAAAGTTAAAATAATAAAAAAATTTAATATTTGTCAACAAATTATTGATATTTGGCTTTGAAGAGAAAAATTAACTACCACACTTTAAATTTATTTTTTGTATTGGGGGTACTGCAGGGTTAAGTTTTCGGTAATTTTCTGATATTCGATATTTTAACGTTCGTTTGTATAATACGAGGATCTTAGGACGAAAAGAAATTTATATTTTTCTGACTTCTTCGATCAAATCCATTTCCAAGGCAACAGGCCATGTGAATGTTGGGACTTTCACTTTACTCATTTTGTAAGTTGAATTTCAAATATTTAAAGTGGAAGAGCGTGTTAAAATCTCGATTGAGGGAGTACAAAATAAACATTGGCGAGCATAAAGTAGATTTTTTTTCTATTTGGCAAACTCGATTTCGCCAACAAGACATCAGAGCTATACTTGATCTGATTGGCTACCTATATCTCGTCGCAGAACTTTTTTCGTGCATGCACGAAAAAATACCGTGAAAAAATTCTTCATAGCGGTTCTCCATGTTATTCCTATGGAAGAACCCTGCAGAAGGTGCACCGTGTGAAATGGGCTTAAGATGTTCGAATGCAATGTTATCCATAAAAAAAATCAATAAAGAGTTTTAGCAGTTAAAAACTTTTTTAAAAAATCCGCATTTTTTTTCTTCAAATTAGCAGAAAAACTCAACATGATAAAGGGAAGAAAACTGACACATGTGACTACCTAGTATACCTAAACGACAGATAACAAAATCTGGACTACAGGACAATTATTCACTTTTCGATTTGGTTTGAAATCGGACCGTAAAATATCAGGTCGTACCATCTACAATAGCTCAAGTAATCTTGTCAAAATCGTCCCAAACCAAACTTAATACAGTACTGGCAACTCAAGATCAACCAATCAGGTTCGGGTATAAAAAAAACGAAACAAAAGCATAAACCGGGTCAAATTTCTATTTTACATTTGACAGATGAACTTGGCAACAATTCCTGACCGATGTGTTTGTTTTTTGATTTTTTATACAAATTTGAGTGTGTACAACGAGCTTATAATAGGGGTAAGCGGCTAATGGCAAACCATACCGTGGAACCACATGCAATCACGTGACACTAGGAGGAATTTTCTAGATCTCCTACTACAAGCTGGCTGTGTATGTATTTTGCTATGGCGATCGGTATAGGAAAGTTTCGTTACGTTCGCAGCAGCTAAATTATTGTAAAAATGGTTTGTTTCGGTTTTGTGCTTTTAACTGCAACGAAGTTTATAAGAAAGGAGGAGGTATTACGTTTTCATAGGTAAGTGATATTTTTATTCATTAATTTGGTTTTTAGTCGTTTCTTTAAGTTAAGTTCCACGCAAACCTAACCATGGTATTATTTTATGCTTCTTTCATGAAATAAACGTATTGTTATCATATATTCTTTTTAAATTACAATATAATATTGTCGTTTCTATATTTCTTGCAGTTTTTGAAAAGACTTGCGTGTATAAGTTATATTTAAGACATTTTGAAATTGCATTGGCACAAAATTTCGGGGTCCCGATGGTTGGCGCCTTAGTTTGTCGCCAATATTATTAAAAGTGTAACAGTTTGTTTTTGCTGTTTTTTCGGTCAAAACAAAAACTCACTCAAATCTTACTTCAATTTGATAATTTTTTTTAGATATAAAGCAATTTAGATATAATTAAATGCATAAGTACCTAGCATTTATGAATTCAATAAAAAAGGTCTCGGGTGGTTTGTTTTTCTCTTATTTAAATTTACTATGTATGGTATTACATTACAGCAGTTCATTGTGTAGGTTGAAAATTGCAGCATTAAGCTGTGTTTATAATTTTATGAATATATTAGATGTAGCGTTGTATTTGAAGAATTGTATAAGTTAGTTTTTCACAGAACTACAGTCAAGGAAAATTTGGATATTCTTAAAAAAATAACTGAAAATTATAGTAAATACCCCTGATTTTTGGGCATTTACCCAGTTTTGGTATAAGTAAGTAACCATGTATAATTTACCCAAACTGGATAGTTGTTCCACGCCACTATTACACTCGATACATTATTATATAAATTTTTATAAGTGGTTAAGAAGTAATTTAATTTAAATTTTGTACAAATGAAATATTTTTTTTTTATCTTGTGATGTTTTTGTTCATGTAAAACTTTTTTATTCCTACTTTTACAGTTTTCCCAAAAAATCCTGAACGGCGGAAAGTTTGGGAAATAAAAAGTGAAGAGAGAAAATTTCAAAGCCACAGATGCTACTAGGATTTGCTCAAACATTTTGATGCGAATTGTTTCGACACTGAAAAGTTTGGTGGGACATGGCTTAAATCCGATGCTGTACCTACTATCTTTGATTTTGCAGTCAATTCTACAAATTCTACTGCAGTCAATTCTACTACAACTAAAGTTCAACGAAAGGCTCCCAAGAAGAGGACCTTAGCTATGGAAGATGATTTGCCTGAAGGTAAACAAATCTTGTTGTTAATGCACATATATTTTTATTTTCAATCTAAAGAACAGCATAAAAAAATTATTATTTCTATAATTCCTTTGAGTTTAATTTGTTACAATATAATTTTTTCAATAAAGCACCCATTCACTATTAAGGTCATAGTTTACTACTGACCATACTCAAGACTGATATAATTTTAATAAATTAAAAGGGAAACTTATCAGTACTTATTTCTGTGTGAAGTAAAGGTCCGTTCTTTAAAGGAATATTTCACTAAGTATTAAGATTTCCTTCCAAAGTTGTAAATACATACTAATTGAAATGTTCAATTTTGCAGCTTTATCTGCCATACCAAGGAAAAAGCGCCTTTGTTACTTGGGAGATTTTGATGAGGCAGATGTCACATCCCCCACTAAAGCGCAAAAGTTATTGCAGATATCCCAGGCTGCAATCATGAAGCATAAACAAGTTGTAAGAAACTTGCGAAAATCTGGAAAAAGACTAAAGAAACGAGTGGAATCTTTGGAAGGTTTGCTGGAAGATTTGAAAGAAAAGAGCATGATCTCAGATGCTGCATCCTCAGTCTTAAAGGTAAGGTTAATGTTTGAATATTAAATTTTTATTTTAAATGTAAAAAAAAAAACATTTGCATTAAAAAACATTAAAATCAAAAGATAATGCCCGTCGTCGATATTCAAGAAGCACCGGTTAACAGAAATTGACCAAGACAGGTTTTAGATGTGAAAGACCAAATACTGTAATTGCTTTTGATTGTTGTAAATTACACTTAACATTCAATTGCAAATGTTATTTAGTCCATAGAAAACCCAGAAGAAAATGAAGCAACCCAAGTATAGTATTGTATTGAATGGTAAATAGAAAATGTGATGTTTCACGTGAACATGCCAATTCTTTAAATTCTGTTTGTTTTTTCTGTAGAAATACAGCATTCTTATCTGTATTTTAATTCTTATCTGTGTTTTAGCCAATGTTTTAAATGTAGCATATGTGTAAATTAACGAAACTTTATGTCTATTTTCAGCTTTCTTCTGGAGCTGCAGAAGAGTTTGTTAAAAGATTACAAATGCCCAATTCTAAAGAGAAATATCCAGCTGATTTAAAAGCATTTGCATTGACCTTAAATTTTTATTCTGCAAAAGCTTATAACTATGTTCGGGAAACTTTTGACTGTCATTTGCCACATCCAAGAACATTGAGAAAATGGTACAACTGTGTGGACGGATCACCAGGCTTCACAGCTGAAGCTATTACTGCTTTAAAAACTAAAGCTGCTGAGGCTGAAAAAAAGGGTACCAGATTAAAATGTGGTTTAATAGTTGATGAGATGTCAATTAAAAAACACATAGAGTGGGATGTAACAAAATTTTCGGTATGTTGACATGGGAGCTGAAATAGATGACGATGAGCTACCTGTGGCTAAAGATGCTCTCGTGTTTTTAGTAAATAGTTTAAATGGCAATTGGAAGGTGCCAGTTGCCTACTTTTTGATTAATGGTCTTAATGCAATTGAAAGAGCCAACTTAATAAGCGAAGCTCTAACTCATATTCATGAAACTGGTGTTGATATTGTGTCACTTACTTTTGATGGCACTAGCACGAATATTTCTTCTGTAAACGAATTGGGTGCTAATATATCTGTCGATAATTTAAAACATTACTTTCCTCATCCAGTGACAAAAAGAACCAGTATATGTAATATTAGATGCTTGCCATATGCTGAAACTGTTCGTAATTGTCTTGCATCCAAAGGTTTCCCTTTTCGATGGAGTTAGTTTAGTCAGTTGGCATTATATATCTGAATTAGAAAAGCTCCAAAGGGAAGAGGGCCTACATGCTGCCACCAAAATACGGTTGCGGCATGTACAATGGTATAGAGAAAAGATGAAGGTTAAGTTAGCTGCTCAGGTTTTAAGTAGAAGCGTGTCCGATGCTTGGAATATGTGTCGAAAGATCTCAAACATCCGAAGTTTCATGGTTGTGAAGCTACAATTGAGTTTTGCAAAAAATTTAACAATTTGTTTGATTTACTTAACAGTAGGAACCACTTAGGTAGAGAATTTAAAGCCCCATTTACAATGAAAAACAAAGATAAGTTTTTTAAATTTCTTAATGAAATGGAGTCCTACATTTTAGGATTAAAAACTTCATCTAATGGTGAGCTCCTCCTAAAAAGTAAGAGAAAAACTGGGTTTTTAGGTTTTTTGGTTACTTTAAAGAGTGTACAATCTTTGTACCTTTCTTTATGTGAGAATAGGGTGATGAAGTTTTTGCTGACATATAAATTATCGCAAGACCACTTGGAGTTGTTCTTTAGTGCAGTTAGGTCTCTAGGAGGCCATATAACAATCCAACTGCCAAACAGTTTTAAGGCTGCATATGTGCGACTATTAGCCCATCATGAGATAATGACGTCTGACAGTGCAAACTGTACTGTCCTTGATAGCACAAATATTATAAATGTAAGCTTTGCTAAAAATATATACTTAAATCAAATAAATGGACCAGATGATGCTGATGGAGCCTCTGAATGGAACAAGAAAGTCTCGCAAGCCGAGGACCCACAACTATTGCGCAAATGCTTACAAGCATGTTCCCAATACAGCCATGATTTATAAGCTATGTGGCTGGATTTGTATTTAAAAATTGAAAACTTCTATTCAATGTAAGGATTGCAAATCGGTTGTTTTTGAAGACCCACAACAAAATCCCAGCAAATTGCTTGTGCGAAAAACAGAGGGGGGTTAACCTTGCCTTCAAATGATGTAGTTACTATTTGTAAAGTGGGGGAAAAGGTTTTTTAGAATTGAAAATGCATCAGGTAAACTAAAAGTTCCTCGCATTATGCAGAGACTGATTTTGCATGGTTTAAATGAAATCATGACCAGACGTATTGATGTTTTTCGATGCTTAGATGCACATTCATTGGATCACGCTCCTCAAGATAATCATAAATTAGTTTTAGTTAAAGTTATTTTCTTTGAATATTTTAGAATAAGGCTGACACATGTAGGCAAAACCATAACCCAAGAACTCCAGGCAAATAATATAAGGAGTATCAATTCAAAGGCAACCCTCTTTAAGGGTCACTGAAAAATCCTTTTTAAAAGTATGGGAAAGCTGAGTAATTAAATAAAATCTTATTATTCTGAATTGTTTTTATCATTTGTACTAAGTTTTAGGGCTCTCGTAGTCGCATGTTTGAATTTTAAAAATGTGAACCTAAAACTTAAATGCATAATATTTTATAAATTTTTTTAAAAAAATAAATTATAGGTCTGTCATTAAAGTGTTAATTAGTTTATATTATAATGTTAAATTAGTTTAATAATATTGGACTACTGTATCTTTATTACGGCTTTATAAAATAAAAGAAATAACTTTTATATATAATGCAAAATCTTTTATGATAAAGAATTGAAATGACTCAAATGTATTGAAAATTTCCCCCCTCCTTTTTATTATACTGTATGTCTCTTAATATTCTTGTATATTAAATGTGTAAAATTTGTAAGGTAATATTTGCTGTGTCAATTTTTAGTGTTGTATATACTTTTTCTGATGCTGAAAAAAATTAAAATAAATTTTGAATGTTTCTTTTTTATTTGTATTTCATTGAAACTTTTATTGACTGTTTTGTAATTAAATGCTAAGTAAAGTGTGATTTGGTCTTTCGAATTTTTTTCAAAAGCTTGATTTAATCCATTTTTATTTCACTAAATTAGTTTGAACATGGTACACAGTAGCTTCCTAAGTTATCCTACACATTTGTCTACAGTTTCAACATGTATTTACCTAAAAAATCAAAACAGTTAATAAACAAAAAGAGTGTATCCAATGATCTAAAATGTAAACTGTAGCCTTAGTGCAACGTTAATCAAACGAAAACCATAAATGGATTTGGTCTTGTAATTTTTTTTTTCAAAAGCTTGATTTGGCTCATTTTTTCACAAAATTAGGTGAATGAAGTAAATAGTGTGTTCTTAAGTTTTCTTACACAACACATTTGTATATATTTTTTACAAATATGCATAAAACATCCTTGCAGTTAATAAATAAAAGTGAAGTTTTTATCAAATGACCTACAATATAATCTGTAGCTCTAACGCAACGTTAATCCAACCAAAAATACATTCCAGAACAAACATGTTTTGAAATTCTGCGCTTTTTTTTTTCAAAAAGCGCCAAACAGCACGATAAGTTGCCAAATATACTTCCCTTTCTCCTATAGTCACGTGGTTTATCTGAGTACCACCGGCTCAGTAGTAGAAACCTTCCCTAGGCCGCTCTACCTCTATTATAAGCTCGTTGAGTGTGTAACGTTATTTTTTATATTTATTTATATTAACGTTGTCTTTTAACGTTTTAAATGTCAGTAACAAATACTAACAATCATGGATGATGAAAAACGAAAAAAAGTCGAGGAAGGAAGAACAATAGTAAACTAACTTTTTAAAATCTTGTTTAACTACACGATCCCTGTGAGGTCTATTTCTGCTCGGCACTTCTACATCTGTTTGTAATAACAGGATGCTGAAGTGTTAAAGTTTATTTTTCAAACTTAGTAACAAAGCTAATTTTGCAAACTTGCACATTTTATTTGCTTCTAATCTTGCATTTTTCTTTGATGTGTTTTTATTGACTAATATTTTTTTATTGCCCGCATGTTATAAGGTTTTGTTTTTCTGAACATAATACAGAAAAATTATAATAAAAAAACAAGCACATAGCTTGACAGTATTATGGAAATTTAAGAAAACTCACAGAAAGTAAAGTGTCAGTTTCGACTGATGTTTATAAATTGGTAGTAAAATAGGACACAATAATAATTGGTCAATTATGATGATATAGTGGTCTTTTCATTAGTAACTTTTGGCGAGCTTGAAAATTTAACGTAGGGTTTTTATATCTATTGAGATGTATAAAGTGGAATGTTTACCACATTTTGCCTTTTTTTTGCATGAAAGTGTAACGCATTATGTAAGGCATTATGTCATGGAGGTTCCTAAAAATTTTAGAATAAGTCAAAGAACCCTAGCTAACTACATTTCTGTTCAACCCGCTAATAGGGGCTGGAGAGCCCAGTTGGTTAGGCATTCGCCTAGCATGCGAAAGGTCCCAGGTTCGGGTCCGAAAATTGCCAAAAATAACTGCCGACCTATAAACGGCCCGTGCAGGCAAAAATGTCCGACGAATAATACCCTGTGTAGAGGGAGTGCATGTTAAATATCCTTCAAAGTCCTAACGCTGCGTACGATGTCGCCCCTAACGGTTTTGTTGGGTGCCTATTCAGGTGTCGGCTCGTCACTTGACTGTGGTTCTAAAATACGACGCCCGTCCCCAATAAGCCCTGTAGCTCTAGTGCAACGATAATTGAAACTAAACTAAACTCAACCCGCTAATATTCCAAGATATTGTAAAAGTGAGTGGAAAAAATTAATATCTCGCAGACAAAAGAATAAACTAAAAACACTGTACATGCCATGATTCATGAGTAACAAAAAGTATAACCTTATTGACTTGCCAACTTTAAAAAAATAAATAAAATAATGTGGTCTATTGGACTTTCTACGTAAGTTAAAATTAAGCATTTTAGATTTTATAATGAAATATTGAAATTACTTTTTTAAGAAAATGACTATACTTATGTTATAATTATATGTAGGTACTGCTGTAAACTCACAGATATATTTTAACTCGGAAAATATTAAACCTTTAGGATTGAGGTAATTTACGTAATGTTATAAAAAAAGAAAATCATGAATCAAGATTTTTTCTAATCACGATTATCACAAACCTTTGAAAATTTTCCGGAACTCAGAAATAATGGTAACTAGATAATAATACTTTAAGAAAATATGGAAATAGTAAAATATTACAAATCTGCAAGTTGAAACTTCAGGTGGCAAATCTTAAACCTTAAAAAATATTTTTGCATGAACTCTCAAAAATCGGTAAATAAAGAAACCTTAAAAATTTAACTTCTTTCCTCAAATAAGCCAAACCAGAACTTCATACCTGCATAATTATTACACTTAAAAATTGTCATTTTAAAAATTTGAAGAACAGCTAATTGTGAATCCATAAAAATAAGCAAAACTTAGCATTTGCTATTTGCAACGTTTTGAATCGGAATCGCAAACCATAACAAATAGGCATTTCTAAAATGGCAATATCAGGGAAGATTCCAAAATTGAATTTCATTCACATGCATTCAAAATAATTTAGCCCTAAATGACACTTTCTGCAGAACCGCTGGTTGTTCTCCAGTGTCAATGTGCATCACCATTTTGACCACTTTCTGCTCCTTGGTCTGTTAGTAGATATGAAACCAATTAAAGTAACTATTTATGATATTTTCAATACATTTTTTCTGAATATTAGTTGTGCAGTTCAAACTTTATATCTTTTATCTATTCTATGTGTGAACATTTATCTTCCTTTTTTTATGATATCTTCATTAATTGTATGTCCTTTTCATAGCTGGAAAAGCTTAGAAATAAAAAGCGAAAAAAAGTAACTGGTGTTGGCAACAAAAATGACACCAATAACAAAGCACCTATTTCTACACAAGTTGTTGATGACCCAGTATTAGATGTAAGTTAACTCATTTGTTCAATATTTAAATCAACTTCAAGTTCATTTGACCTTTATTGAAAATATGTTTTTATAAATAATAATAGGTAGTTATAGACAGGGCTGTTTCTTATAATATTTCTCTGCTTAACTGAGAAATTGAGCCTATTCTAACTCAAGGTGATATTAACCCGAGGAAAAAATTAGACACCACGTACGACAAAGCAGTATATTCCAATGTTAACTAATGATGGATTCTATAAGCAGAAAAAATAGCTACCATTATAAATAGCTACCATTTTGTGTTTAAAAGCAACACAAAACAAAATTTTCTATCTTTTCTTCTTGGCTCCTTAGTCTATAATTTTTTTATTTGTAACATACATACTTCATCTATAATAATAAGAGTCTGTATGTCTGTGGATTGTAAAAGACCTACTTATACTGCCCTCAGAAATTCGAAATTTTTAAGTTAGATTCCCTTTAATACCAACGTGTGCACCTGAGGCTTAGTTTTTTCATATTTGTTCCATTTTTAGAGAAAATTCAAACTTTCTGAAAAAAGTACACCCCTTTCGCTCAAATTTAATCATTTTTTCCCTTTCGTGTTGCCATTCGACAGAAGAAATTAAAATGAACACAAAATTAATTAAAATTGAAATTGCTTTTATTTTCTTGCCATTACCTTCAGAAATTAAATTAATGATTTGAAAAATAATTGAACGTGCCAATAAACTAAATGTTTTTTTAAAAAAACAACCCAGAATGGAGGTTTTGACGTGAAAAAACATTGTTATACAATTATGGCTAATTTTGAATTTATCAGGAAAATTTATCAGGACAGTAAGTTCATATTGAAGAAGATTTTTGTGATATGAGGATGTGCATTTTATAGTGATATATTTTTATTTTGGAATTTTAAAGCAATATAAGTAACAGGATTTTATTCTTTATAATGAACGGGAACAAAGGCAAAGCTTATTATCCTATAGCAAATTAAATGACACATATACTTGGATCATTTTGATATTCTTTTAGTCCGTGCGAAGAACGGGTATTTATTAGCTAGTAGATTCATAAAAAAATTAATTTATTTGGAAACTGAAGCTTAACATGCAGATGCTATGTTTTTTAAACAAAAATGTGTATGTTTTGAATATTTGATTATTCCTATTTAAGTTTAGTGATTGATATTTTGGGAATAATGTGTATGTTTTCCGCTTTCTTTTTTCATCTCTCTAAATTATTATTTTTCAGGAAGGTTCAGAATCCCTTGTAACTTCAAGCATTGAAAGCCTTTGCACACAGAACATGAGTGTTACTGTTACTAATAACAATAACGACATGGAGTCAGACTTGTTTACAGAGGTAATAAAGTTTAAAATCTTCTGAAATTTGTGTAGTTGAAGCCTTGGACAGATAATAAATACCAAAAAAAAAAACCTGCTCGGAAGATAATTTTAATGTTTGATTGTATTTTCTTTTTTGAAGTTGCAATCAACTTTTTAATCAAAATTTTAAAAAAATTTTAGGATTTCTTAAAGTTCTTTTTTTTTATTTAATCTTTAGGAATATACTTTTTTCGGTTTGTTAAAGTTTATATAAAGTGAAATAGTGCTATTTATAAAATGCAATAGTGTAAACTAGTATCCAATAGTCACCTTTTGGGCTATCTTATTCAGTAAACCTCTAGATAAACTTCTCATAGACTTAACATGGGTAAGTGAAGAAACAGTTTTCCTATTCACCTTAAAAAAAAAAAAACCATAAAAGCCCTTCAATGTTAAAATAGTTTTAGGAGCATTAAAAGTTCTTAATTTTTTTCTAAGAGCCCTAAAATTTTCTAGTTTAACAACTTCTGTATTGTTTGATTTAATTTAAACTAATTTTTAGGAATATTTTAGTACATTTTGATAAAAAATTTTTACTCTCTAGAAAGTTGGGAAGTATATCAAAAATCTTTCACTATCGACTCTATATAGGCCTAAAATCCTCTAAAAAAGCCCATAAATTTTACTGAAAGTTCTTAGTGGTACCCTTGAAGAAAATCAGGCTGAGATGTAGCTTCACTTTTAAAATCCTTATATTTTCATCGAAGAAAACCCCTTTAAACCTTTCTAAATAAAATGAGTTTTCTTTCAGCTTGAATCCTGTCGAACCGCAAACCGCCATTTGGAAGGCATCATCAAGCAGCTGACAGAGAGGCTAGCTTCTGTTATGAAAACCAGTGAAACAACAGATTCATCGAGGAACCAGGAATTTACAAGCATGAAACTGGAAATAAATAATTTACATTTGCAAATAAAAAAGGTGAGTTTGGAAAATAACGACTTATACTAAGAATTTCAGCCATGGTATAAATTTTAAAAAAAAAAGCCCTCTTAACCAAACTACACATTAGTTACACAATGTTTATTTTTTTATGGCTTATCTGTGGTTATGATCTACCATAATTGTGGTAATGAGGACCACAATCATTCGATCAGCAACACAGAAATACTTAGTTTTTATTTTTACCCTCATTAATTGTTATCTGGCTACTTAGGAGGGCTTCTATACGCAGCAGTTTAATCATAAATTTGTCTATTTATTTTTAATATCGTTTTGTGTTAAGTTTCTTTCAACTGTTTTATCAAGTTTTTGAATTGAATTAATTATTTAGATACACTTGTATGATAGATAAACTAGCAAATTAAAGTCAAAATGCATGTAAAAAACTATACAACAAAAGTAATTTTGTACAAAAAAGAATGTTTGAAAATGTAGATCTTTAAGACGAATTATTATCTCCAGTACAGTATATTTTTCTTATTTTAATGTGAGAATGCTGTGTTTATTTAATTTTTTAATTTTTATTTCGTAGACAAAGGAACTACTGGAAAAACAAAAATCAGAATCTAGAGAGTTTCAGGTAAATCTTATTGAATTTCTTTTGGAAAAAATAATTCAGAAAAATTAATAAAATAATAAGAGAGAGTGTTCTGATTTAGGGTCTGGGATTCTAGGTTTATGGTCATATCCAAATTTTTAGTTTAGAATAAAAAAATTAAAATAGAAAATCCCTATTAACATAATTCATGTGCGCTGTATTTAATCTGTTTTTTATCAATATAAAAACACTTATGATTAATAAGATTATTAATCATAATTATCTTCACTATTTTGTTATAATACTTATAAAGTTGTTGACTGATCAAATCAATGCGATTCTGGGTTATGTTCATATCACAATTATCCTAAAGACTCATTTCCTAGTAGTTTTGTGCACTGTATCTAATATTTGTTTTTTGGTTTTGACAACATTTTTTTTAAAAAGTATCCTTAATGGTTTTCTAAAATTATGTTTATGATTATTAAGAAATTTCAATGCAGTAGATCCGATCTAATTGGGACCGGAGGTAGGTCGGATAATCGAAAATTCCGGATAACAGAGAATTTTCACTAAATACACTAAAACTTAAGGTACAGAGGAGCGCCAAAAGCTATGGCCAAAAGTCTGCTGACCTTAAATCTGTCGATGTCCAAAATCCATGATGGTTTTGTAGTAGTACACATTGAATTTTAAGTTATCTCTGAAGCTTTTTGGAAAAAAGAAAGTGCTAAAACTTTATTTTCAATTTCTGAGCGGAGTTCTGGGAAAAGTGTTTATTTTTTGTTTTATAGTAGAGATATGGCGTCACTTGATTTTAGAAGATTCCTAGAGTTTCCCGAAAATTTAAGATTGCCATTAATTCCCTTTTACTTTTTTAATGGCTGAAGATTTGCTGTCCTAAAAACGCAGCAGTTTCTCGATTTCCTAAATCCCGATAATTTGTTTAGTTAAGAATCGGTACACAATTCGAATTTCGGAATTGCCGGATAATTCCAAGTTCAAAATCCTGGTTTTTTACTCGCGGAAGTTTGCCAATTTTGGTATCGCCAGAGATTCCTCACTTTAGAATCGCTGTTTATTTCTGAAACTGATTTCTTTTGTGAACAACCAAAAATGACTTAGTTGGAGAAATTTTTTGATGTTGACTTAGCGACGGTCGGTTAATAGAGAGTTCCAGATAAAAGAGGGATGGATAATCGAGGTTCTACTGTGTTTTTTCAATTTCTATTAAGTTGTTGAATGTGTGAAAATAGTATTTTAGCGAATGCTTGTTTTGTTAATTTAGAATGCTTCCGGTGAGGGAAATCACATTCTATCAAAAGACACAGAAGCAATCATGCTTGAAGCCAGTGTTCAAGTGGAACCAACAGAAATTTATCAAAATGAATCATTAGTTGAAGTGCTGGCAAAGTACTCCGATCAACCAGAGTTCACACAGAAATTAGGTACTTTTTTAGTACAAAGCACATCCGAACGTGAACTTATTCAAATTGTAAAATCATTGAATGTAAATGATTTGGACAAAAATAACACGGGTGTTAGATGTGACGAATCCCTAGATGAAGTGCTCTTACAGTATTCAAAATCCCCTGAATTCGCTCTAAAATTAGGTGCATTTTTAAAACAAAATACAACAGAATCCGAATTGGATACAATATTAAACCATTTAAATCCAACCAAGGACAACAAAGTGTTTGATACTTTAGACACATTAGACGAAGTGCTCTTGAAGTATTCCCGTTTCCCAGAATTTTCCCAAAAGTTGAGCCTCTTCCTGAAAAATAATACATCAGAAACCGAGCTTAAAAATATCACAAAAGCACTGCATTGCCCTGAACAACCTGAGCTTGCAATAAACACAACTTCATCAGTTACTGTTCCGCCTACTCTGGAGACCCCGAATCTCCAGAAAAGGATAGAAATCTTGAGCGTTATTACAAAGCTGATCGAATCCCTGGCCAGTGTTTCGATGAGGACCATCAACGAGAGCCAGGACTTTTCCTGCAGCAAGTTCCAGAGGATGTTCTTGAAACGACTCAACTCCAACGAGGCAGAACCTGATGTCTCAGAAGCGGAAGGCAGCATTAACTACGCGGAAGTTATGGAATCGCCAGATGTTCAGGGTTTGTAGAATTTAAATTTATTCACAAATATATATGTTTATGTTATGGGCAATTTGATTAACATGGGCCTTATTCACAATCAGGATTGGCACGGTATTTACCTTATAAGGTTTTTACCGGTATTTCCCATGGTTTTACCACTCTTAGGTAAAAACATGTTTTCCCACCTTCTGAAATAACATTACATTTATTACCAAAAAAAAAGTTATAGGCCTATTTTTAGCTTCCACACTACGTTTATAACGTAAAAAGTGGAAGGTTTTATAATCGTTCAGTCCGTCTGTCTGTCACCCACTTTCACAGAAAGAACAACAAGTTCCACAGACAAGTGGGATACGTCATTTTAAAGCAAAAAATCAGATTAGGCTACATTCCAAATTTCATTAAAAAATTTAAATTAGAAGTTTATTTAAAATTTAAATAACTAATTTTTTTTATCTACATTGAAATAACATGCAAATTCTATTTTTATTCATATTTTCACTGTTGTCATCCACAAGTCCCACAGACAAGTGGGATACGTCAGTTTGAAGCAAAAAATCAGATTAGGCTACATGCCAAATTTAAACTAGAAGCTTATTTAAAATTTAAATAACTAAAAATTTAATCTACATTGAAATAACATGCAAATTCCATTTTTATTTAATATTTTCACTGTTGCCATTTCGTTAAACGTACGAGAAACTTTTGTTAAAATAAAAATACACTTTTGAAAAAATATTTATTTATGTGATATAATTCGGTTTGGATTGTTGTATTATCACAATAGAGTTCTTTTAATGGTTCTATATATATGTATGTAGAAAGATGC
This sequence comes from Oedothorax gibbosus, assembly GCA_019343175.1. NCBI lineage: Eukaryota > Metazoa > Arthropoda > Arachnida > Araneae > Linyphiidae > Oedothorax > Oedothorax gibbosus. Next base: position 34,527,950 of record CM033276.1, read on the forward strand.
ATAGAGAATTCTAACTTGGCATAAAAAAAATATGCTAAGTTTCGCTTTTATTTTTAAAGCATCAATTGTACAAATTATAAATTTTTTGAACTGTAAATTAATTTAACAAACTATAAATAAGTGAATTTTCGAAAGAAATGTAAATGGGAAATTGTGGCGACAAAAATATTTATTAAAAAAGATTACATCATTATTCTTCGAACTTCAAACAAAATTTTGCAAACGATAAAGTCTAATTATTAAATCTGAGAAAGAAGATTAATGAAAATAGTTAATTTTGGCGTTTAAAACTTTGAATTACAAATAGCTAAAGGCCCTGTTTTTATTAGAATTAAATCACATTGCCATTCGCAACAATTCGCTCGAGAAACTTTAATTCTTTTAGACAATAAATTAAAATAAATTTATTTTTGGACATCGATCAGTTTGAAAGACGTCAAATATATTTCACTACGGAATCCATGTATGTTGATATGAAATGTTTTCATTCTATTTAAAAGCGAGGAATATGACATATTTATTCTTTAAAATATAAATTAATTTTTGCAAACGATAAGTAATAATTATTGAATTTTCGAAATAAAATAAATGAAACTAGCCAAATTTAGCTTGTAAATGTTAAATATAGAATTAATGTTGTGTTTGGCGCGTTTTTTCCTGTTTAACACAAATATGTGGAAGCGAGTTAAGTGACAGATTCTGTTACAAACCTACTTGTTTACATTCAGCATGTGTTCTTATCTAATTATTTGAATGACTTAGTTTTGATTCCAGAATATAGATCCAGCCAACTGGTTAATTGTTATAGAATGCTGAATTCTAAAATGTGTAATGTTGCAAATTAAGAAATAAATAGCATTTTGTATTTGGGCAAGTGTTTAAAGTGGGGTTTTTTTTGGGGGGAAGGGGAGGAGTTAGCAAAAAAGCACTTGTGTGAAATCCATTTGTGGCATTTTGGACAGACCGTTAAAAACCGCACTGGTTAAAACCATCCCCAATCCTCCCCTTACACAAGGTCAAATGGTATTTACCAAAAAATACAGGTAGAAAGGGAAAATATTTGAAAATTTACCTTAAATTAAGGTTTTAAAACTTTTAAATAATAAAAAAAAAACTTGCGCACATGCCTTGGCCAAAAATTTTATTTTTTTATAAAAATGTAGAATAGCATTTTTATTTACTATGAGGAAACATGTCCAATTATACACACATGTGTGTGCATATATATTATAAGTGTAAGTTTTATACAGATTGTGAAATATTTGTTTTTAAGCATACGAAATATAATGGTTTTTCCCGGTAAATACGTAGTTTTTACCATGTGTCTTGGTAAAAACTAGTTTTTACAGGTAAAAACCCAACCCTGTTCACAATTCCCGGGGAATTTAACAAATGACCAATAAAATGGGATAATTTAATAATTTTGTGCTTTTATTTCTCTGGGCACTTTGAATTAATTAAGATGTATTTGTATAACAATTATGTGTATTTCTAAGTAGATACCTTAGGTTTCTATTTTATTTAGTTTGTTAGTTCTTTAAAAATTTAGTTTTATTATAATAATCTCTTATTTTTGCATATAGAGAAATATGAATAAATATATTTTCAAACTGCCTCTCCACCTTCAGCATTGTTCATAATGCCCAGATAATGTGCCTATTTTGTCTAATTTATCCCTTTGTCATATTCTTTTGGACATTCTTAAAATGACCCGCAAGTTATGAATAATGCCCAGTTAGTTATATTGCCTGCAACATTTATATTCTTTATTTTTGATTAATTAGAAGTTTTTATTAGAGTGCAGCCTAGCTATGAAAGTTAATGTACAGTATTCCTTACTATTGAACAGAACTCTGCTAACTACAGTCAACCTCATTAACTTGAACTCGTTTACATGAACAAAAGCATTTTTAGAAATGTTCTGCATTGATTTAAGATGCTCAAAGTATTTCCTAACATGAATCAAATATATCTTAATTTATATGAAATCTTGTTTAGCATTAACTATAAATTTTGTTGTTTGTCTCTTCCTTTGAGTTACCTTTACAACATTAGACTTTCTTTGGTGTGTCTGTAAAAAAAATTATAGTTAACAGATTCCAAGTAAAGCATAAACATCTTTTTAATTAATTACTTGATGTGTTAATTTTACATATTTTAATTTTTAATAAATTATTTTCTTATCAACAGAAATGCATGCTGGTATTCCAAACAATATTTCTACTGTCGAGAAATTAAGAAGTAGCGTCATAGCCGAAGATTTTAACCTCGTAACAGATTTTTTGGTGGATGAAATGACCAAGCTATCTGCAGCATGCCTTGATGTTGGTGCTCAAGGAGATATAATGGCGGACTCGCTGGAAACAGAGGAGCTTCCAGCAATGGTGGATTCGGATCATCAACTACTCTTGCTGCAGAAGTCAAAACTGGAGAGCAGAATTCAGATTTTAAAGAAAATGGTGAGTGGGGTGTTTTCATTTGTTGATAAATTATGATATTAGTTATGATAATAAAGAGAGGGGGATTGGAAAAATGCTATTTATTTAACAATCTTAAAGAATTTGAGAGTTTAACGTATATCATCACTTATGTTCCCACATGTGCATCTCATTCTCAACTTCAGGAAGCGAAAAACATGTTTCATTTAACAGGCTGTCGGACTTTTGTTACATAATATCGTCTACATTATGTAGACTGATTATTATGTAACAGAAAAAGTCCGAACAGCCGGTGTTAAATGAACAACATTTTCGGCTTCTAGGTGAGTAAATGAGAAGCACATGTGGAATTAGTGACGATATTATTTTTGTAATCTAGGAAATAGTGCTTAGTTGGATATATTTTATAAAAGTTTGTGAAATTTACACTATTTTTTTAGAACTTATTTTTTTAACTTCACTATTTAGTATAAAAAAATATAAACCATATTCGAAACACCATTAAATTTTGTTCCTAAGTTAGCATTTTTATAAGAACAGTAAAAAGCTGAATGATTCTTTTAAAATTTTTTATTATCTACCGAAAGAGTATTTTAGTTAATACTTTAATGTAATATTTTTTTAGAACACTAAGTAAATTGTTTCCAATTTTTATAGAAAATGTTTATTACAAATGTTAATATCTTTTAAATTATTGACAATTAAACTGTTTACAATTGTAGGACCAGAAATCACTGAACTCCCAAAGAAATATCCGCCACATGTCCATCGAAAGCGACACTCTCACAAACTACGAGGATAACCTCCTTCTAGAAGAGCCACCGCTGTCTTGCGTAAGTCTCCTCTCTCTGACCGACAGCGAGTACAAGACCGATTCAGTGATGACAGACTCGGAATTCAACAGCCGAAAAGTTTCCCTGGACATAATGAGGTCCCCCCAAGAGGGGGATTTCTGTACAAAGTGCGATCGATTCTACGAGCTGGTGAGAGAGAAATATGACGACCACATGTGCATTTTTAAGGACACCCTGGAGAATATACATAATATCGAAAAGGCAGAAGCTGTCAAGAACTTGGGATTGGAGATCGAAAGGTTAAAGATGGATCTTGATCATTCCCTGGAAAATGCGGAAGCTCTCAAAAGTTTGGAATTGGAAATTGATAGGCTGAAGGCAGAGAAGAAAGGTATCAAAGATTCCCTTCAAAATGCTAATATTGCAAAAGCAGAGGCAGTCAAAAAATTGGATTCGGAAATCGAAAGATTGAAAGCAGAGATAGAAGACTTTAATGCTAAGACTAGTCAGCAGATTGAAAAACTTCTTGAAGAGCAGGAACTAAGAATTCAACATTTAAAACAAGAATTTGAGAAGCAGACTCGAGACTCTGAAAGTCGGTGGGTGTTTGAGAAAGATGGTTTAACCTCTGAGCTTAAGAATTTAGAAAGTTCGACCGTCAAGTTGAACGAGAAACTGCAAAGTGTTGTGGTAGAAAGGGAGGCTTTGGTTGAAGAACTTAAGAGTTTGAAGTCAGAAAATTCTAAAAGTCTGGCTTTGGAACAGGACCGAGTTGAAGAGCATTTGCAAGAAATTGAGAAATTAAATGTGGAACTAGTTGAATGTAAGAATTCAATTCAGAATTTAGCAAATGAAAAAGAATCCCTAATTGAAGAATTGAAAGCGTTGAATATTGCAATTGATAATCGTATAGCCGAAGAAACAAGCAAAATCGAATCTCAGTACATATCAACATTTGAATTGCTGAAGAAGCTACATGAAGATGAAATCGCTGATATGAAGAGTTCGTTCTCCAAACAGCTTGAAGAACAAAAAGTGAGTTTAAAGACAGAGCATTCTAAAAACTTGAGCCTTTTAGAATCCTCACATCTGAGCGAGTCTGCCACACTCCAGAAAAAGATAGAACAGTTGCTGGAAGAAAAGTGTGAGCTTCTTTCTAAAACAACACAAGAGTACGAAGCAATTCTGAAGAAGAATCACAAGGCCTTGCTCATGCTCTGTGATCACCTTCGTAAAAAGCTGAACATTCAGAAGGAAAGAATTTTCAATGATAGTCAGAAATCGGGAAGCCCTGTCCTTGAAACCAGCTTTTCTGATGTCTTAGAAGATTTAAATAGAAGCATCGAGTATGGTATTGTAAAGTTTCTCAACCAAAATTATTTTTTGACCAGTGAGAATGAAGATAATTTTGATGATACAGAATATTTACCCATTGAATTGGGGTGAGTTAATTTTATACTGATTTTTTTATTTTTAATATTTTTTTATTTTTAATATTTTATTGCATGTTTCCAATGTCTGTTATTTTTTAAAACAGTTAAATAAAGCCATATAGCATTACAATATAACATGATTTAAGGTGGAATGCAATAATATATTTCTATATGTCATATTTTTCAAATTATGTAGATTAAAAAACTTTCGGTGTTTAAATGTAACTTTTAATGTGAGGAATAGTTATATTTATCATCCCAATTTTTAAAAAACTACAGGTTGATAAAATAGTTTTCAGAAATGATCATAGAACAATTTTCTATGATTTTCACATTAACCTCATCCATTTGCCCTTTTAATTGTTATTTAAAAAAAATATTAACAAATAATGGTAATAGTTATAAATATAGTTATGCATTCCAATATAATTTATTTATTTCTAAACTTGTCGTACTCAATCATGTCTTATTTATTATGTGCATTTTTAACAAAGTAATTTTTCTGCTATTTTTTAGACTTCCTGTTTCTAATACTGATGTGCCTTCAATAAAAGATAACGAACAGTTACAAAACTGCAATGTAGTGAGTATTTAGTTGTTAAACAGTGTTGTCCAAAAAATAATAAGGATTTCAAATTTCTTCTAAAGCATTCTTTAAATCACATTTTTCCATTTTACTATTCAATAACTTTAAAATTTTAAATCATAAAGTTAAACAAGTAGGTTTGTAACAGAATCTGTCACTTAACCCGCTTCCACACAACAGTTGTGTTAAACAATTAAAAAGGCGCCAAACACAGCATTAATTCTATATTAAACATTTACATGCTACATTTGGCTAGTTTCATTTATTTTATTTCGAAAATTCAATAATTATTACTTATCGTTTGCAAAAATTAATTTACATTTCAAAGAATAAATATGTAATATTCCTCGCTTTTAAATAGAGTTAAAGCATTTCATATCAACGTACAAAGAATCTCGTAGTAAAATATATTTGACGTCATTTCAAATTAATCGATTTCGCAAAATAAATTTATTTTAATTTATTGTCTAAAAGAATTAAGTTTCTCGGGCGGTTGTTGCGAATGGCACTGGTGATTTATTTCTAATAACAAACAGGGCCTTTAGCTATTTGTAATTCAAACTTTTAAACGCCCAAATTTACTATTTTCATTAATCATCTTTCTCAGATTTAATAATTAGACTTTATCGTTTGCTAAATTTGTTTGAAGTTCGAAGAATAATGATGTAATCTTTTTTAATAAATATCTTGTGTCGCCACAATTTCCCATTTACTTTCTTTCGAAAATTCACTTATTTATAGTTTGTTAAATTAATTTACAGTTGAAAAAATATATAATTTGTACAATCGGTGCTTTAAAAATAAAAGCGAAACTTTGCATATTTTTTAGGTAAAGTTAGAATTCTCTATGCATCTTTCTTCATACATATATAATGAACCATCAAAAGAACTCTATTTGTGATATTACAACAATCCAAACTGAATTATATCACATAAATAAATATTTTTTCAAAAGTTTTTATTTTATTTTAAAGTTTCTCGTACGTTTAACGAAATGGCAACAGTGAAAATATTGAATAAAAATGGAATTTGCATGTTATTTCAATGTAGATTAAATTTTAGTTATTTAAATTTAAATAACTTCTAATTTAAATTGTTTAATGAAATTGGAATGAGCCTAATCTGATTTTTGCTTCAAATGACATATCCCACTTGTCTGTGGGACTTGTGGATGAAACAGTGAAAATATGAAAAATGGAATTTGCATGCTATTCATTTAGATTAAATTTTAGTATTTAATTTAAAAACTTCTAATTAATTTTTTATGAAATTGGAATGTAGCCTAACTGATTTTTTGCTTCAAATGACTATCCACTTGTCTGTGGGACTTGTGGTTCTTTCTGTGAAAGTGGGTGACGGACAGACGGACTAAACGATTATAAAACCTTCCACTTTTTACGTTATAAACGTAGTGTGGAAGCTAAAATCAATTTACACGGTAAGAGGGTGTAAAACACTGAATTTTGTTTTAGCCGGAAGCAGAGAGGGAAATGAGCAAAAGTTTAACACAACTCTCTGAGGGGTCGATCGAATCGGAAGACATTTTGCTGATTAGAAACGAGATGAACAAGTTGCAAGAAGAATTCCAAAAGGACGTTGAGATGTATCAGGAAATTAACGCAAAACTGCAGGAGGAAATTATATCGCTACGGAAACAAGCCCAAGAGGTAAATGTTATTATTAAGGTTGGAGAATTTTAATCGAACTACTCATTAATTATGCAACATTATAATTTTTAATTTCGCATTTAAAAATATTTTTGTGCTTATTAAAACTGATTTAAAATAATAACTTATACTATATCATAACATTGGGCTAATTAGGTAGTTTCCAGAAACGTAAAAAATTATAGTATAGAAAATACAATTGCTCTGTTTTGTACAACTTTTAATGATCCCTAAAATGCCCTTAGTTTTGTAATCTAAATCATTGCTCTTGACTTGCCGTATAAAAATATTTAAGAAAGAACCCTAAGTCATTGAAGAATGTGGTAAAAATTAATTAGTAACCAACCTATTAATGTAGTAACTATACAAATTAGTTTATCTAAATGAAGCCTATTAAATAAGTTTAGTGTTTTGTTAATGGAGCATAAAAAGTAAAAGTGACAGATTCATTTTTTGACATACAAATCAATATTAACCTTTTAAATTTTTGAAAAAAAAGTTAGTTTTTATTGCACTTTACATGATTTTTTTATTCTTTTAACACTGTTTATGAGAGGTCTAACACATGTTGGTAAAATATTTCTTATGTTTTTAGTTGGAAGACCATAAAAAGAAGCTGGAAACACAACTACAAGAAAAAGAAAATCAATTATCTACTAAAGAATCTGAATTGGCTGTTATGGATGCCGGTTCCAAGTAAATTCCTTATTTAAAATTGATTAACTGAATGAATCTTCTTTTTAGCATCGTAGACAAGTGTTATATCATAAACTTATGTTGTAACTTTTAAAGGCTATGTGTGAACATCACAGAATCCAATCATGTTGATGCTGTTTTAGGAGTTCTAAGTTTTTTGATCAATAAAGTGTCTGTTTGAGGACTAAGGCAAACTAATAACTAGCTAACAGTTTTGGTATGTTAGGTTATTGTGTCTTAAGTGGGAGTAAAAGTGATTGTCGGGTTTCCAATGTCTCTAAGTCTTCTCTCTGTGTTAGTCCAACGGGAAAAAATAATATTCTAAGCCAAATTGCTCCCTCTGTACTGAATATTTTCACAAACTGTTTTTTATATGATAAATGTAGCTGGCTTAAATGTCTCTATAATTCCACTTTTAAAATGGGCTAAAATATTTTGTTGTAATCTTGTACATTCAAAATTGAAAAAAAAAAATATTCTAGCCAATTTCAAAATATCGATATGTTTAAGTCAGCTATATTTATCAAGTAAAATTTTTTTTGTAAAAAATATTCAATTCAGTCGGAGTATTTGGCCTTAGAAAATTATATTTGTACATTGGATTAATACAGAGAGAAGACTTCGATTTGGAGATCCAACTACTGCTCCCATTCCCCATTAATGTAACAAGATATTGGTATAAGGAAATTTTAACCAACTGCAAAACTGTTTTGGCTGTTGAAATTTTAATATTATTTATTTCACTTATATGCTGTATTTAAAGTTCTATGGAAGATCTCTGCATACGATAAAAAATCAGTGGTATAAAGCCTCTGCCTTTTAAGTTTTTGCCTTATTTTCAGTTTATTTTTCTGTTATTATTTGACTTTTTTTTTCTCTTTCCTTTTGCATTACTTTATTATTTTATGTTTTTTGTTCTATTTCTGCTTTTAGGAATAGCACATCAGGTTCACAGCTTTCTTCCACAGAAATTAGGTCTTGGCAGTAAGTGATTATATTTGGCTTTTCTAGCTAGTGCTAGAAACTGGATGGTGATGGGTTAAATAGACTACAATCATTCTTTTATTAAGAATATGATGCTTGCTAACTTGCTAGGCTACTTTATATGGCTCCTTTTATTTTATTTTTCTCTTTCTAAAGACTTTTCTTTATTATTTGAAATATATAAAAAAAAATTATGCTGCACTAACGTTTTGAGCTCAGATATAAAGCTTTTGAGAAGTTATATAAAATAGGAAGAAGACATACTAAATATTTAACTAAGGCTTAACCTTATTAAAAAACACAACAAACTTATAACTAACACAAAATGAAACATAAACCAGTAAGAGGTAGAGAACACATTTACAATTTCTTTTGTATTTAAACAAGGATTTTCACTTACAGACATAGCGAAATACAGTACTTAGAATAATACAAATATTGAAGTATTGCAGTTATTGCTGGCTGTTAGCAAACATTATACTAGATTACAGTCGCTAATGCCGCCAAAAAATAAACACTAAACAGTTATACAACAATAAACGACCTTTACCACCAGTGCTCGCATTTTTTTTATGCAATGGATAAGTACTGAAACAAATGAGCTTGCAAATTGTTCTTATTACTTGAACACCTTAATAACAAAAAGTTCAAATGCACATTTTATAATTACTGTTTTCCTGTTTATATGTTGTAATCCCTTGTACCTTTTAGTGATGCAGCCCAAACCAACTCCCGTCTTCTGCATGTTCTCTCTGACCTGGTCAAGACTTTTCTGGACATTGAGCATGACATCAATTCACATCTGGTTGAGCATGGCCTCACCCCTTCCAGAAGTGGCACTTTTACTCATAATGATGAGGAAAGAGGTAATTGGGTTGTTATCATAGATATCATAGTTAAAGTATTAGATTGGCAGATCACATGACTTCCAATGCTAACGACGGGACGCGCATGGAGGCCAATAAGAGGGCAAAATGGTAAGTGTTGCTGCCACTTTAAGGAGAAAAATACTACGAAAAAATACCATTTAATTCTAAAATTACAAAAAAAAAATACTAGAAAAGGATTTAAAGTCACTAAAAAGATTCCAAAATGCAGCTAGTATTTTTACGATATTTTTTTGTAATTTTAGAATTAAATGGTATTTTTTCATAGTATTTTTCTCCTTAAAGTGGCAGCAACACTGGCCATTTTGCCCTCTTAAAATGCCTCCATGCGCGTCCCGTCGTTAGCATTGGAGGTCACGTGATCTGCCAATCGAATACTTTAACTATGATATCTATGGTTGTTAAATGACAAAACAACAAATGTGCAAATTCTAGAGATTGGGGGATTTTGAAAACAGTAGGCTTAACCACAACACAGTTTTGCATCCCTGTGATTTTACACGGTCGTGATTTTGTCAGTTACCTTATGATATTATGTATAAATATGAACAGAATTTTTATAGTTCTTGTAAATACTGTATTTTTGAAAACGGATTTAAAAGTGATAGAAATATCTTATATAAGCACATATAAAAAAAATCTTAGTATATTTCTAATATTAGATTCAAAAAGAGTATTTTTTTGTAATTGTTGTTCATAATAGTATATATATACATTTTAATTTCAATAATTGATTTGTGTGTGAATTTTGATAAAATATAAAATTTCAAACTGCTCCAATTCATTTTATTCCCTGAAAGTATCAAAAATAACTATAATTCCCATAATTGGTTTTTTTCTACTGAAAACCATAACCATAACAAACAGTACAGTTATGATGTAATGGCTGTTCTGTTCATTGTTGACTTATGGGGAGCTTGAAAATTTAAGCCTTGGTTGCTATATTTGAGTTGTATGAAATATGAAGTAGAATATTTTTCATACTTGGGCATTTTCGTTGCTTGGCAACGTACAACAAGTTGCCGAATTGAGACCGGCATTACATCATAGCTGTTCCAAACAAACTTTTGATATTTTTTTTGTAAATTTTATTGAACTTCTTAAATTTCAAAGACATTTTACTGTGATTCTGATGCCAAATATTCACGTTTCACTTCTTTTCTGATGCCAAATATTCATGTTTCACTTTTCTGATGCCAAATATTCATGTTTCACTTCTTTTCTGAAACACCAATTTCATAAATTAACGACTTCAAAATATATAATTTTTTGTGTGGATTAACTCCTTATATTTATTTTCTATAAACCCAACCATACCATAAAATGCGACAATGTATCATCTAAAGTATTTGTATTCAGGTCACATTGCTGGCTCCAGAGAGGATTTTGCTTCTCTTAGTATAGGCGAATGTCCTAACATTGAGCTAGTAGAGGACGGTCCTGACCTAACCCCAAGAACTTGGGACCTGTTTTCAGCAGCTGGCGCCTATGATACAGAACTCGAAGGCGAGGATGTAGTTTTAGGTATGATTGAAATTTTGTTAACCTTTTTTTTTAAATTCAAAAGAATAAAAAATGTGTAACATATTGCTATGATGGAGATTTCTGTCTGTACCCTCTTTTCAATTCCTATTATAACTATCAGATTTCATAAACTGAAATTATTTATTATTTAGAAAATAAAAACCTACCTTTTATACTCTTTGTATCTTTTTTGTATCGGTTGCAAAATTATTATTTGAAAATTTTAACAATTATTCAAACCAATTTTAAAAAGTGGGATTATATAGGTCAGCAATATTTATCATATAACAACCAGATTAAATATATATAATAATATATATAATATATATATATATATATATATATATATATATATATATATATATATATATATATATATATATATATATATATATATATATATATATATATATATATTATATATATATATATATATATATATATATATATATATATATATATATTCAATGCAGCAGGAGAATTTTGGATTAGAAAAATAATTTTTCCATTGGATTAATACAGAAGCACTTTGGGGGTTTAGAGTCCCACAGTCTTTCATCGTTAAGTCCATTTCTATTTTGGGTTCCAGGTGCAAGTCGTCGCCTGAAACAAGCAGTGGACCATGTGCTGAATCTGCTGACCAGAGCCCTCAACAATCAGCAGAATCAGGACCTCAAGTACCTGCTGAAGAGGAACGAGGAGCTGTCCCAGGAGCTACAGGAAGAGAGTTTGGGGAGGGATAATGTGGCCATGGAGCTGCTCAATGCCGAAAGTGAGTGACTTTGCAGGAATGGTGCATTAAATTAAAAATCAATGATATTGGTATTTTTTATGAAATCTTCCCTGAAAAATTCATTAAATGTTGTTGTCGTGTGCCCCCAGGCCATACCCTGGAAGGCAAGAGGGCTGCAGTAGTATTCGTTGGCAGAAGCCTTCTAGTACCGTGTAAGAGTGGATGTCTGACTTCTACTCTGAGAGGGCACCACCTCCTCAATTTAGGCACGTTGCTGGAGGAGAGGGGCATTTTTCTCCAGACAACCTGCACTCATGGCACTGCGCTATGACTGCCCACAGGACTTAGATTTAATGCCACGTTTTCCGCATGTACTCAGGACAACTCAAATATCCATGCCTTATCCGGGATTCCAACCGAGGCCCACTCGCTTAACAAGCAAGTGTCAGAACCACTATACCAGCTGGGTGACAAATGATCGTAATATATACTTAATTTTGGATACGAGGTATACTTAACATAGCATATTAGTATACATATTTTTAATTGGTTTACATATTGTTTGTTAAAGGAAATTTAAAGGTGAAAAAGATTTGCAATAGTGCAAGAAATTAGCAATTTGATATTTCTATTCTTTAAAACTGTAAAAGGAATTTCAAAGAAAATTTTAAATCCTATTTCATCAATTTTACAACAGAAAATGAATTAAAATAGTCAATTTTGTTAATTAACAGCTCTAAATGCTTTGTTTAGCTACTTTTTTTTCTGAGGGGTATTAATCTTTTTTTTGTTAAATGCTCTTTAAGTCAAAGTCCATGTACAAGCTTTCTAGAGGAATTTTTTATTAGTGCAAAGGTGTAAAAAAAATGATATTTTCTAAGCTAAAATGTTTTTAGGCAATATCAGGAGGCTAGAAGGCGAAAAGCAAAGGCTAGAGGACAACATACGAGACCTAAAAGAAAATGAGGAAGAACTCAAGAGAGAGATACGCCAGGAAAAGAACAAGGTGGGGCAACTGGCGCACGAAAAAGAACTTGCTTGTGATGAGATACAGATGTTGAAGGGACAGTGCGAGATGTTGGCTAGTCGACTGGGGGATCCTGAAAAAAGTAAGGCTGTTCATCTCCTTGAGTTATTATACAATTCATTTTTTTCTCATGTTTAATAAAAAAAATTACGAAACATTTAAAAAAACGGTTATACTAATCAAAAAGTTTTTTATACATAATTTTTCTTTTTTTTTCTTTATATTTCTTCTTGAATATTTCACGTTTAAAACATTGCACTATATTTAAGTTTTCCTAATGAGTTTTTAGTTTTATGCCAGTTCTGAGTTGTGCATGCCTTATTCATTTAAAACATTTCTCATTAAAAGACTATGTATGCACATAATATTCTTTAAAACATTATTTTGTAGTAGTGGTATTCATTGTTTTTATATTTGTAATTTTATTATTAAAATACGTTTCAAAGTTATCCTCAAAAAAGGCACTTTTTAATATCCTTTCAAATGGAGTAGCTACATTGTAAAAAAATATCGAGTCTAAAATGGAGATTTCCATAGATGCCTTTTCTTCCACTAATATGTTAAGCAAAGAGCATCAAAAGGAAACTTTTTGTATGTAATTGACCCCATTTTATTTTTAGCTGTTCAATTATGTTTCAACTTCTTCTTTTTTTTTTGAGGATAATAGAGAAGCATATTTTAAAATTCTAATTCTCTCAGGAATGTGCAAGCTACACAATATTATTTAAATCCTGCATGCTAAGTTACGGCACATGCTGGATACTGCACCAAAGTAGTTCAATTTCTGTTTTAAATTTCTTTGAATTATAATGCATGCATAACACTTTTATTATAGAATTTGGCATGTATGTTTACTGATTGGAGGTTATCACTTGTTTTCAGAGTTTACTGATTATTATTATTTTTTAAATAGTTACTAGTCTTTTTTTATATAATTTTCTAAAGTTCTTTTTATTTCAAGATGCAGATTGAATATTTAGAACTACTTTTTTATTAGGTTCTCAATTTTAAAATCAATATTTTATTAAATACCTATGTTACTCATTTTCAATGAAAAAATTCCAAAATGTTTTCATCATTTCTATGTCTTGGGTTTTTCTTATCATCTTCAGTTCCTTTCTCTTTTGTTTTATCTTTGTAGATAAGTTAAATAAATAACACTTAACTCTTGTCAATGGGTTTTAGGACAATATTATTTTTATTCTGTCTAGTCTTATCATTTTATAGTTTTCTTTAAATTTTGTGTATTTCATGTGTGATCACTGAAGTTATTATAAATCCTATATAAAAGTAATCAAAAGTTAGAATAAAATCAGTTTTTCTGTTCAGGATAGATTGTCCTAACTTTTGAACATAAATTCTTGTTATGAGCAAAACATTGCAGAAAAAATATTGGTTTTGTATTCATATATATATACTTTCTAAATGCTTGATTTAAAAATAAATTTTTACTTCAATATTTTATTATTTTATAAAAATTTTAAGGAGAAATATGTAATATGCTGTTTAATATGCTGTTATTCTTTTTCATAAAATGTATGGTCAATATTTTTTCTGCCAAACACAAATTAATGATTATGTTGTAAGTTGGTTAACAATATATATATATATATAATCATTACAAGCATAAACATCCTGAGCATCCATTTGCCGACTTGCCAATTGTGGCTCTAGTGCGATGTTAATTCAACCAACCTGCTGACTTTCCGGATTTAACCTACTAATCATCATTTTCCGGGTTTCGAGTGCTAAGCAATAGTTGAATGTGTACCATTTTCAAAATCCCACAATTTTGCAGGTATAACAATACCATGAAAAAAGAAAAAATAGTAAAAATCTGGCATTGTTGGGTTAAAGCCGGAAAGTTTGCAGGTTTGCATTTGAAGAGTACAGGGGGAAAAACCCTTCATTAACTGGAAATCTGTAAAGGCCTTATCACACGAGAGCTCGTTCGTTCAGCGACGTCCGTACGCCATATAAAAAACTTTTTTGGTGCAATTTTTGCTCGATGAGCATTTTCGAGTCGACTCGAAAAAATCCGGCTCATTTTTGCTGTTCGAACGGCTGCTCCACTCAGAACAAAGTTCAGTCGTGACATCATGGCCGAGCCTCCTCCTCCAATACCGCGATAATACTGCTTTTAAGTTTGTGATGTCACGCATGACGTAGCCGTTCTCTTGTGACGTTTTTGCTGTCCCAAAAGTTGTTCGGCAAGCGACGTTCGTACCGTCTGATAAGGGCTTAAGTATTGAGGTCTGCTTGGCAAGTAGTGGAGATTGGAAAGCGGTTTCTCCATTGGTTCTTCCGCGGTTCAAGAGCCGCATGATAAGAACCAAGACAAAACTGGTTTCTTCACGCTAGTTTAGGCGACTCGCTATCTTCGCGAAGCAGACCTGATACAGATTCCCAGTCGATGAAGGGGTTCTGCCCCTGTACTCTTCATTTGTATTACATGTTTTTATAAATATTTCACTTTTTTAACCAAATTAATCCACAGTATTCTGATTAAAATGCTTTGGTGGTGGTACTCTAATAATATATGTGAGCTCGCACATTCTTCAGGGGAATCCCTCTGTCCATGTGAAAAGATCTCACTGCCATTTTCTTTTTTACTTTTCTCTTTTTATGTTTTGTTATTGGGGTTCTCGCAGCTGGCATTCCTAAAATGTCCGATTCCTCAGACACTTGTGCTAGTGAGCAAGCAGGTTTGTTTATTTATGTTTTGTGTGTGGATCCGAGACATCCATTAGTTAATTACCATCGAATGCCCTATATTGTACACCGATTTATGAATAGTCCCTAATGTTTGGGCTTAACTAGGCCCTAACAATTATTTTTCAATTATTTATCTAGTCAAGACATTTAATCAGGATTTGTATCTCCCTAAAAGTCCCTAACATTCTCTTCCAAGTGCTAATGTAGGGTAACAGTTGCAAATGTAGAAATAGGGTTTGGTTCGAGCCAAGATCTATTTATTGTCCAATATACTTAAAAGTTTTCTTTTTATTATCCATAAATTCATTTGAATGGGCATGTTTCAGGTCGTGAACAGAAATGCTGAATGAAAATCAATTATTTTTCGAGCCCTGATAGGTGATTTCATGCCATTTAAGTACAAATATTGTTTTAATGCCATTGTATTACAAATAAACTTAGCTGAATTGAAGGGTCACTATTAAAGAATTCGGGCCTTCATATTACTAATAAACGCAACTTAAATCCACTTATAAAAATACGATGTAGGAAACACCATAAATCTAAACTAATATTAAATTTTCTTCAGAAAACCCTTCAATTTGCCAAAAAAAGTTTTGGGTGGAAATTTTGTATGAAATTCTAGTTATAATTAATGTATAGCATTTTTGCCACCGATTGATGATTATACGGTGGATGTCTTGGATTCCATTTTTTATTTTACTTTTCTTTTTAATTTATTTTTGTACTTACTTTATTTTTTCTTATCTGGGGAAACAACTAATTTCTAATAAACTAATCAATATTTTTTAACATTTGTTAGAAAAGTTTTTTTTCTAGGTTCTGTTAGACGAATATTTCATATTTGACTTTTTTTTAGTGTTTGTAATTGAATAGGTTTATTTACATTAACCCAATTTATAAACTTCCTAAATTTATATTTAAAAAAAATTGGTTCACATCAAGGTTTAATATTATGGAGATGAAATATTTTATATATCTTTATATGTTTTTAACTTAAAATGGATGTGTAAAGTATGCACAGAACAGTATATTAGTTTAAAGTATAGTCAAACCCTAGTAACATGTAATATTGCAATTAAGGCAAAAAAAACTACATAAAAGTAAAGAGCTATTTTGGTGATTATAGTGCAGTTTGTGGCATACTGAATGTACAATTTAAATTTGTTTTTGAACCATTTTTTTTTACTAATTTTTTAAAAAAATTATGCCTTAAATTTTCACAGAATTATTTTAAAACTAGCCCAAAATAGGAACTTTTGGAATACTTAATTAGAATAGGAAATTTAATTGATTCCCCATAAAAATAGAAATTGTTGTGTGGAGCAATTAACCCTACAGACACGTATATATAGTAGTTATTAGGAAATCTATGACATGTTTGTGTAAAATTGACTTATTTCTGGATTTTAAACTAAACTACAATTTTATAAAACTAATTTTTAGAATTATTACAAGAAAACTCCAAACTTTCCACTGAAAAGCAGAGTGTCCAGAAGAGTCTTAGCAAGGAGCGAGAGACTTTCTTGAGTCGTCTCCACCAGATGGAGCTGGCGTTGGAGGAACTGAATGCTGAAAAAGATTCCGCTGTAGAGCAAAAAGTGCGGGAGATTGTGGAGCTCCGAGCAGAAATGGATGCTATGGAAAAACAACTCAACTCGAACAAGAAGTTCATTGATGTATGTTAAAATAATTTGGTTTTTATTATCTATTCAGTACCGAAAAGTTGAGTATTAGTATACCATAAAATTAATTCACAAAAATAAATGGATAACATTTGATGGTGGGAAAATGTAGTCTAGCCTTCAAAAGCTCAATTATCTATAAATATTTATTTATTATTACATTTAAAATAGTATATGTCTAGATGTTAATGCCCTTTTAAGGTATTTTAATTTGAAAATAATATAGGTTTTAAAATTTTCTCTGCATAATTTTACTATGTTTATTTTTAACTTCTTAAATTTAAAATCCAAAGAAAACCTAAATTTAAAACATTTAAAAACTTATAACATGTTTGATTTTCCAGGAGCAAGCCCAGGAACGTGAACAAGAGAGGGATGAGTACATCAGGGAAATGAACAAAATGCAGGATATAGTGCGAGAGAAAGAAAAGATACAGAGCAATGAAGCACAGCTCACGAAAGAAGTTAGCCTTGTTTTTTTATTTGATGTGTTTGTTATTACAGTCGAGTCCAGTTAACGTGAACTCCCTTGACGCGAAATTTCGCCTAAGATGAACTGAAAGCATTTCTCCGGCCTATATAGCTTTGAACTAATGCTATAAAAATCTCTTGATAAAAAAAATCTCTAGTTAAATAGCTTTAAGCGAAATGCCGTCTAACCTGAACAAAAAAATTCAGAATTTGACTATTTTTTTCTTGGTAATTCAAAGTTTCAAAAAACAAATGAAACAGAATATTTTTTAAAAATAACCGCAACGAACTTTATAAAAATAAAATGTTCTCTACTTCTGAGAAAAACAAGCTGGAGAACCCCGTTGGTATGGCGCTTGTCTTGCGTGGGAAAGGTCCTATCTTCAGGCCCCGGCATTGCCAAAATGGCTGACAACCTATAAACGGTCTATGCAGCCCAAACGTCTGACAGATAATACTCTGTGTAGAGGGAGTACATACTAAATAAGTGCTGATGCTGCATACAATGTTGTTCTTAAAAGTTTTGTTGGGTGCCTACTCGGGTGTCAGCAGGTCACTTGACTGTGGTTCCAAATTACGAACCTGGATCGCTAATGGTCTTTATGTAGCACTCTAGTGCGACAATAATTGTACTCAACTTAGAATTTTATGAGCGTAAATAAAAATAATTTAAGGGGTTCCTTGTATTAATGCTGTTGAACTTAAATATTGAAACTTATTAGATTTATAAAGTAAATGTATTTTAACTTTTTCTTACTGTGTTCTAACTACAGATTGACTCACTGGAGCAGCTTTTGCGTACAAGAATTGAAGATCATCAAAGTACAATAAAAAAGAAGGAAGCCGTCGAGAATGAACTTCGACAATCTGTGGACAAAAACAAGGACTTGCGAGACATCATAGAAGAGTTGGAAACACAACTTGATAAGAAGTCTAAAATTGAAAATGAACTGCGGCAGGTTTGTTCAGATTTTTTTTCTAAATACCTTCTTTTTTACCTCTTTAGCTTCTTCGGTGCAGTAAGGTTAATACAAACAATTTCAACTTTTTACTGATTTTAGGTTATGTATTTTCTGAATTTTTTAAAAGCAAATATTAAGAAATTTTGTGATTAGAATTATGTTTTTTTAAATTTGGTCTCATCAAAATTTGTAATTAAGTAGGGACCTTTCAAGGACATAGGACCCTGTAATAACATAAAAGGAGTACACGACCCTTGATTAGTTCTATTCCACTTTCTTATATATTTTTATGCATTTACACTTTGTAAAAAGTAAATTTTACATAGATGTAAAAGTAAACTTTTAGCTTATCCTATAGAAATAGAAAAAATTTCAGCAATTTCAACTCAATTCTACATTGGACCTCTTCCTATCAATGAACAAAATGAGCCATTTGACAATCAGATAATTTTATGAAAATGGTCATAAAAGTGCCTATTTTTTTACCCCTGAAAATTAAATAATGTGTATGTGGAGGATTATATTAATTTTTATTTGTATTTAGCTTGGAATTTTTTTTAAAATATAAATTTATAGGAAAAGGGCCAATAACCTCACCCTGTCTTTTTCACAGCAGCGAGAGAGTAAGGGGTCACTTCAATTTTTTTTCTTCCAGAAAATGGTCAATTTAAATGAATCTATCGATGTTCATGAGAAGATTCATATCGCCATGGGGGAAGAATCTAATAAGCCCAGAAACATACCAATGAATGGGGTTTCCATTGAACAAATGGAGAATCTAAGAGAACAGCTGGCATCGCAGAGCCAACAAATCGAGCAGATGCAGCAAAACCAAACACTGCTGCATGAACTTAGAGGCCAGGTAAAAAATAACTTGGTACATTGTAATACTAAATTTAAAGTACAGTAGTAAAACCTTTATTTGGAGGTTATTTGAAATTGTGGATCTGCAGGACAGTTTTTAGGGCACACTATGTTGTTAAATTTATCAACTTGCAGATTCTTGCATAATGAAGTCAAGGATGTTTTCTAGAGACATTAGTAGTCACTTCATTTTATCCTGCCAAATATTTTAGAATCTTTTTTTTCATCTGGCTGTAAAAATTGAAAAAGTGCGTACTATTATCCTTTGGAACTTCCCTAGACTTGCACATGCAAAGAACTGTTAGTTAATAAACTTAAAATCAGAAACAGTATTCCTTAAAAACTGTCCTCTAGCAGGGGTCACAGACGTCCTATATGTCCTATAAATACTATATATTTTTTTAATCGGAAAAAAACATCCTATAATGTCCTATATTTTACAGTTGTCCTATATTTCTGTATTGATTCAATCTATATTTTCTTCGAATTTGTAATAACAGTGTCGTTCTTCGCTATTTTTTTATATTTCGTTTCTGATTGTTTGCCGCGATCGTAATGAAATGTCCCGTCTGTTGACCCCGAAGGGTAACGACGCAGAGTTGGCAGTGTCCAAAAGTACACAAGACAAAATTTTGTAAAATAAAATATTAGTTATTTTTAGCATTTCTAAAATGTAGACAATTTTTAACATTCAGTAAGTAAATAAGAACGTAGATTCAGCAAAAGAAAAATATCACATATTACAGTCTTCAAATTAAATTGACTAGCCAAAGCTTGTTTCATTTAAACAATTTCTAATACATAATCAGAAACAAATACTTAACTTAACATATTCCTTGGAGAATAGCGCTCGGCCAGCGAGCTATACTCGGGTTTTTCACATTACTTAAATTAAACAATACTTTTACAAGAAGTGGAGAGAGAGTGAATGAACGGGAAGGATCGGATTTATATATCCCGCTTCTCCTTCCAGAACATTCCAAACTGCTCTCCACTTCAGTTTACTTAAATCTTACAATCTCTTGAATTTTACATGAATTAAATCTTAAATTTAATTTTCTGAAGTAAATAAAAATAGTTTCTTTAAATCTAAATTATCTAAGTTAATATATTAACTTTCCTGGAATTAAATATTAATCCAATAATATTTGACATCGTGGCCTGATGATAAAAGTGATACAACTCAACTCAGCATTGAAAGTAAACAACTTTTAATGTCCGAAATCTTCAGAGTGGGTTGACCTGAGTAACACCGTCACCTGACAATATCGCTGATTGGAAGCGGACGCGCCTTATCTCTTGTGACGTCATGTACTGCAATTCTGTTCCTTTCTGCATAACAATAGGTAAAGCACGGCGACAAAGGTCACATGACCATAATCCCCCTTTACAACTGCTTCAACAAAATCCTAGTATTTGTTTAGAAAATTGCAGGAATATTTGGCTTTTTGAAGAGCTGTAACCCATATAATTAAAGACAAAAATTCAATTGATTGCTTTTACCAATTGTTTGATATGAAAATGAAATTTTATCTGCTAGTTAGTCTGAAAAACAACACTAAACAAATTTCACTAATCTACTGACGAACTAAACTTAAATTTCAATAAAAACCAAGTTTAAATAATAAATTTTAATAATAAAGGTGAAAAATTTAATTAAAATTTGAAGATTGATTATGATTCGATTACACTAAGATCTCTTCAAATATCAGCCAACCCAACTGCCAGTGCAATCCAACAATGCTGCTTGATTCACTTATTGATTGTAGCTCTAAATTATGATGCCCGTTGCCAATAGCACTTGTGTAGCTCTTGTTAATTCAATTTAACCTGATTCACTTATTTTGCTGCCTAGTAATTTTCATAAAGTTCACCGATGACGTTGCATGCCACATAGTGATTGACAATTCTCTGGTTCTGCATTATCGGAAGAGTGTTATGTTACTTTTGTAGCTCCGGTTCAGGTTCAGTTATTGATTTATTCAAGTTGGATCAACCAGAATATTTGTACGATTGCTTCTAATTAAGGGTCCGTGAGTCGTGATCTTGCGATGGCAAGAAAAGCTTAAATGTTTTTTTTTGTTTTTTTAATTATGTGTGTTGAAGGGTTTTTTTTCATTACTTCAGCCATATGCTGGGGTTACGGATTTTATACAGGTTTTAATTTTAACCAAAAAAATTTAGGTTTGAGTTATAACTAGCTTTGTCTATTCAGATTTTATGATTTAGTAATTTCTATTCCTTGATATTTCTATCTGGAAAAGTATTGGAAAAGTGCTTGAATTTTTCCTTATAAGTGTATGAACCATGTGGAAAAAACTATTACGTAAAAATTGCGACATATACGGAAAAATCAGGGAATTTTAAAATGCTTTGGACAGCCTGATTTAACTGTATGCAGTTATTTGATGTTTTATATTGTCCTATTTTTTTTTAAATCCTATATATTCTTAATTTGTCACGAAGGATGTTGTATACTGCTGTATGTAAACAACATGAAAACTGTCTTTCATTTTTCGAAAAGTCTTAAGTTAGAGCCTTAAGTTAAGTTGGTTGCCACCAACCACCATGAAAAAAAAACTGCAAATCAGTCTGTCGTATGTCATACAGTTTGTACAGTATTTGTATTGTCTCTCCACAAAGGAGGAAAGTTGTTTACTTCTCCCTCTAAGATTGGACCAGTGCAATTTGCATTAGTTTTCACTACATATAGAAAACCACAGTTCACTCTTTTCTCTTATAAATAAATTATAAATATTCACATAATTTAACATCCACAGAGAGCTCAGATTCATTGTAATCTGAGCTTCAAAATTGGTAGCGAGCAAAGCCTAGATGGTGCCACAACGAAATGGTTCTCAGTTCTGTTGAGTATGCTAAGTCTGCAAAAGGCTTGATCCGTCAGAATATCAGCCTCGTATTAAAAAAAATCTCTTTTGTGTTATCCCTCAGATCCATTTCCTCGAAGCCAAAGTCGAGCAACGAGCCAAACTTCTTGAATCCTCCCTCCAAACCACCAGCCCTTCCCAGAGTGACACTGACATCAGCTCCCCCTGTGGATCGCAGGGGAGTCCTTTACAGATGCCATGTGACGACGGATACGAGATGTCGCCACGATCCATCCACTGGCTGGAAATCCGGCGACTTGAGGAGAAGATTGGCCGACTAGCGCATGTGGATGAGGAATTGGTGAGGCGGAACAGAGAGCTGGAAGCACAAGCGAAGAAGTTGAAAGCACAATTGAATGTGAGTAGAGTTTATTGTTTTTGTTGAAGCTATTGTGTTTAGGTGAATGGAATCCTCACTAAAAAAGCTATTTCTGTATAATAGTTTGTTTTTTGGTAACAGATGATATACAACAGTTAAATAACTTATTTAACTTAATATGTATTAATGTAGGTTTGCAAGTAGATGACAAGGAGATGGTTAATAACTGTTTGGGTTAACTATTTTTATTCTTTTTGTTGAAACTATTTTATTTGATGAATGGAATTGTCACTGAAAAACAACGATTTCCAAAGAATGTCTTTACTTTTTCGGTACTAGATGATCTACGACAACAGTTAACGAACTTAACCAACTTGGGATGCAGGTTTGAAAGTGGATGACAATGTTAATAATTGTTTGATACCCATGTGTCTTTGTAAAAAAAATTATATTAAGAAAAAAAATTAAATCCTGATTGGAAATCAGCTTAATTTTTTTTTCAAACCCTAAAAAATACTAATGATTTCTATTTTAAGTCATTAGGAACGTCTTCCAATTAATTAAATACTTGTATGAATTGTCTTGAAACTAGAGAGTATCAATTTTATGTTTAGAAAAATCATAATTGCATTTTTATTGCTAAATATTAAATGATGGGAAATGACTCATTTAAATTGTTGTGATAATTATATTTATAACAGTGCAGTGGTATCTCAAGGCCCCTAAAGTTCCTAAATCTTAATGAGAAGAGTTTTTTTTCTTATACTGCTCTAAAATAAAGTCTTGCATAATGTATTAAACATAGTAAAAATGAGAAAGATTAATAATTTTTTTGCCTTTTTTTTTATTGTAAAATATCTAAAAGTCATGTTTAAATTATTAAAACTATTGTTTATAGAAAAATACTTAACACTTTTATTACATTTGTTTCTAAAACAGATCTAAAAATATTAAAAAATAAATTGTATCCATAAATTTTATTATGTAAAGACCTATGTGTACCTATGGGAAAAAATATTATTGAGCTATTTTTTCATATTAATACAAAATATCAATCCTCTCATCCAGACTACTATTACAACCTACCTTTCTAACATATGTTACACTGACGGAAAAATTGGGAGTTCCACAGTCAATGTCACAATACATGAGACTACATGTAGATAAAAATTAGAAATGAGTTCTAAGCATGCGATACTCGTGTAAGGGCATGTTCAATGAAATTAAGTTCAGTGTTTCATAGCATTAAAAAACTGTACCGTTGAAGAAATAGATTAGTGTGGCATTAGTAAAAATAGTTTTGATAGTTGTGATTGAGTAGAAAATTGGGTAACCTTTATTTCTTAACTTGGCTCTTTGAAGGGCTCTTCGTTTAGCTTTAGTGTGTACAGGCCTTAACGTTAATATGGTAGTGAGTTGTTGTTTTTTTTAATTATAAAATTGAAAATTATTGATTGCTATTAAATGCTTACTTCATTACTTAATTGTAGTTTTGATTTAGGTGGCTAATATGTATTGTTCATTATTTTAAGTTTTTATTTTACTTTACATTATTTTATGGGAAATTTTTGTCCATGAATGTGTTTTAAGATGCTTAAAAAATTTAACTATTAAATAAAAAGCTTTGTGTTTCTTATAATAGATTTAGTATAGAACCAGAAATTTAAGATTTTGCTAATAGCTTTTGCAGTTGCTTTGAGACTAGTTTTCTTATACTGCTTTAGTTATTGTTTTATGATTAATGCAAAATTTTCATTTTTATATTCCTTTAAAAAAATTCTAGCTTGTAGCAGAAAGTTTGTGTTGTTGCCTTCACTATTGGAAAATAGTATTAATTTTTATTAAAAAAAATTTGCTTCAAATTAAAACATAATTTAGCCACAAAAAAAATTTGCATTACATTTTTTGTTACCTGTTTATTTTCTCATATAAAAATGAAAAAGGTGTGACATTGAACTTATTTATGTAGGTTTGAAAAATGTATTTTATTTGTAAATAAGTTTTGTACAAATATTCACATCATTTATTTTATGAAATGCCCTTTTAATTGTATTAAGTTTTGTAATTATCTTTTATCGTCGTCCAGCCGGTATGGTGGTTTTGATCCTCACTTGTCATGCGAGTGAGCCCGGGTTCAAATCTCGGATTAGGGATAGATGTTTGTGTTGTCCTGAGTACATGCAGAGAAAATGCTTGTTAAATCTGTTGGTCCGAAAGTCCTGTGGGCGGTCATATCGCAGTACCATGGGTGCAGGTTGTCTGGAGAAAAATGAACTCCTCTCTGATGTGCCTAAATTGAAGAGGTGGCGCCCTCTCGGAACAGAGGTCAGACTTCCGACCCTCAATGGGTGCACAAAGCCTTGTGCCAATGGAAGGTACTGCATCCCTTCTGGCTTCTAGGCTATGCCCGGGAGGCACACGTCAACAACAACATTATCTTTTATCTCATTTAAGCTTTCTCATTTCCAGGAGCTGCAGCACGAGAATGCCGCCCTCCAAGAAAGGTTGTCTGAGGAATTGGTCCAGATATCTGTGCTTCGTTCACACATGGAGGAGGAGAAGCATCGAGGTTGCTCAACTCCACAGAAGTCCACCCTTCAAGCCGCTTTGCAAAAGGAGGTTGAAAATAACAAAGGATTAGTGGCAGAGGTAAACTGGTTTTCTGTAATTGAACTAGTTTTAACCCTCTGACGTATAAGCGAATTGGCTAAAGTGTAAACTTGTTTTCACTGCATGAGATTTAAACTAAAATTTTGATCTGAAAATTTAATTTCTTAAATTTTTAAAAAATTATATTTTTGTAGTAGATGGTTAGAAATTGGTCCTCCATGCTTTAAAATTTAAATTAATAAAATTATTAAATTTATATATATATATTTTTTTTTAATTATGTGCGTTGCTGGTGACGGGTTTATAAGTCTGTAACCTCAGAGGTTTAAAAGATACTTAATTGGAGTAACAGGGATATTGCACTAAAGTTATTTTAACCTTTTGAGAGGTGAGCAAAGTCTAAACTTTTTTTTTCGCTACATGATATTTAAGATTAGTTTTAAACTTATCAATTAAATTTTACACATTTTAAATTTTTGTACTGGACAAACTGATCATCCTAGAGTGGTTTATGTATCTGTATCCCTCTAGTTGTGAAGTTTCAAAATCATTTAAAGACCTTATGTGGAAGAATGAGCTAAGTGACAAAAAGATAAACACGAGAAAATTAGCTTTATAGTGTTTAGTTTACACTGAGATCCATTAAAAACAGTTCTTGGAAACAGTAAAAAATTTACTTAACTTTAAGTTTATCAAAAAGGGAAGACTTGTTTTCTTTACAGCAGGGGTTCCTAACCAGTGGTATGTGGGAAAAGTTCAGGTGATACACGTAAGTGATGTGAGCAACATCATTCTACTATTTTTTTATGTCATTTGTTACGAGTTACTTGTGTGAGAGTGGATTTTCTGAACTCTTGTACATAAAAAATACAAATAGAAGCAGAATAAGTGTTGAAGAGGGCTTATGAGTGAAGAACAGTTGCATTACTCCTTATGTTGATATTTTAATCACAGGCAAACAACAACAAGTTTTGCACTAAAGACTATAAATGTATATTTTATATGATGTTTGTATTTTTTAGACCTATGGGTAATAAATAAAACGGAAAATTAATACCATTTTAATCTTTTTTATTTTTCCTTTGTTATAAGCATGTTACAAATAAACAAATACCTAACCATTAAATATGAAGTTTTATCAGCAATTTAATTCAAAAAGCCTTTGAACTTTTAAAAGAGCAAATATTAAACGCTTTTTAAAGTATTTTGGCCTGGTGGTACGCCAAAATTTCTCAAAAAGTCGTGGTACGCCGGTACAAAAAGGTAAACAACAACAAGTTTTGCACTAAAGACTATAAATGTATATATTTTATATGTTGTTTGTATTTTTTAGACCTATGGGTAATAAATAAAACGAAAAATCAATAGGCTTTAGAGGATAGAATAAGGGGTTCATTGGCACAAAAATCTTAATTTGTTCTAAAATGTCACTTAGCACTTTCTTCCACTAAGCTCTTCATTTGTCTGTTGAAGGGGACTGTGTTCAGAACATAACATAAAAGAATGCACCCTAGAGGGTAGGCCCTGTGTAGCCAACTACTCTATACACTTGATGTTTTTAACCGCTAAAATGTTGTAACTGTTCGAGTGTCTTACGGACGGACAATAACGTTAGGTTCCGGAGTTAGAAAACTGATAAGACATCAACCTTAAAACAGTCAATATTTGGTTGATATCCTAACCATCCTATAGATTCGACTGTATAGATGCGTATCATTCTACTTTCTCTATAAAAAAAAAGACGTAGAAATTCTCATTAACTTTACACAGAAGTATTAAGTTACTTTTTATACTGATATCAACTTCATAACCCTCAATTCAGACTTAAAATCTATATGTTAGACATGTTTCAAACTAAATAAAAACAGAAATTTGCGACTTAACCCTCGTATTAAGAACTGTACCACAGTTCCCACTGTAGTTTAAGATTAAGTATAAAATTAGACAAAATGTTAAAATATGTGCTTTGAAAATTAAACAAATCAGAAATGAACATATTATTTAGAATAGCAAATACTTATTTTTAGATGCAAGAAATGCAAGAAGATTTATATGTCTTCAGAGAAGAAATTCGAGAAAAAGAAAATATGATTGAAGTGCTCCAAAACAAATTGCATGCCTATGAAGAAACAAAACTCAAGCATCCTGAACATGATGACAAGGTACAAAGTTAAGCAATTATTTTTTCTTTAATTATTGGAAGTAGTTATTATTTTTTCAAAATGTTTTAGAAGCTATGTTCAGAAACCACTCAAAATTTCCGAAATTTATCTTTGCCTATTTTTTATGGTTTTATTTAGAAGTAACATTTTATTTAAACTTAAGTGAACAGTTTTCTCCTTATTTTTGCTTTAACAACTTTTTAACACTATGTTTTATGTTTAGCTTGCTTTAATTTTTTTTTTAATTTTCCTACTAATTATTTGTATAATTGGTACTTTGAGGTAGCTTAGTATTTTTAAAAAAGTTATTTTATTTAACGACAATCTTTCTTGGTACTAAACATACAAATAAAACTTGATGAAACGTAGTTTGAAATGATTTTCTCTACACAAAGTATTTCCTGTAGTCGTAACAGCCCAAACTGACCCTATATTTTTTTGCTTCAATTTTAATGAATTTTTTCTTTTTTAAATATACCCAACCATGATATTCACACTATAATGTAAGGAAAATATTTGTACACTAAACTTATTGGCTAAATTTTTTTATTAGATAATATTTTATTATATAATTAAATGACTTCATTCTTAAAATTGCACATTATTTTACGTCCGCACATAGCACGCTTCTACTCCAGCTAATGATTCTGACGATCGCCCTGCTTGTTTTAAATTAATGCTGCTGGAAAAGGAAGAGGAAGTCATAAGTAAAAATCAAGAAATCGAACTATTGAAAAGAGAATTGGAAGAACTAAGGAAGATTCAGGCAGATTCGTCGGTGAGTAGTTAAATTAATATTACTTTAGTGAATTATAATAATTTAAGAGCTTAATGCTGACAAGGACATTTGGATGAGTTCATTTAGAGCAATGATATTTGTAGGATTATTATTTGAAAACTGATTTGTAGTGGTTTTTTTTAGTAAACTCAATATTTAACTAAAACATAGTAATTATGGTGTTAAGGTATATCTGGTTCGTTAATTCAATCGTAATGACTTGCCTTGATCATAAGAAGAATCAACCTTCTTTACCCTCCCCTATTTTTTTTATTTAAACTTTAAAAACGTAAATGTAATGCAAACTGTAGAATATTTCATTTTTTTACATTCATTTTTCAATGATTAATCGAAAAGTAATTGGCACTGTTATGTTAAGTAAATTTGTTGAAAAAATATCCCAAAAAATATATTTTGTATTAAAACTGTTTTATTTTTAATTCTATCTAACTCAACTGTTGCAGGGTGAAGAGTTGGAAAAAAGTAGTAAAATTTCTGCTGAACTGGAAAAAGAAAATAACAAATTAAAGTTAGAAGTGGAAAGCCTTAATAAAGAATTGGAACAGTTAAATGAACAGCTGACAAAAACAAAAGAGCAAGTAGAGATTGAGCAAGCACAAGTTGAAACTCTTTGTGAAGAAATGGCAAATTTATCTCAAAATTCTGTAAGTATTGTTCATTGATATATTTTAATGGTTTATCTGAGTAAATTGTTTCAATATTTTGTCTAATATGCTTTCATTTTAAATTTATTATTACCATTGTTATTTCACTGTTAGCATTTTTTTACACATTTTTATTTATAGTTTTGATTATATAGTTTGTTTGATTTTTCATGCAATGATCTATGAATTGACTAAGTAAATTTCAAAATAGTATTTGCTTTTATTTTTTGTCTAAATTTAATGTTTCACTTTTATGAAGCATAATTTTGCACTTTTCACGCAAAATGTTTCTCAATAACTGATCTGAGGTCTGTCCAGATTTACATCTTTATATAGTTATGTACTAACTAGATACTATTTCTATACTGTAAGTAGAAACTTTCATTACAAAGATACTAGAACAAAAGTAGCCTAAAACTTAATTTTAAAAAGCTATTGTGGAAAAATAATTGAACATTTCTTTTTAAGTGTCTTGTCAATGTCTGAAAAAATCACACTTAATAAATGTTTTTTGTTGTTGTTGTTGTCCATACTTGTTATTTTCTCACTAAAAAGATTCTTTCCAGTAGTAAAAGGCACAGAAATAAGAATCAAAACCGACAATCATATTTGATCGATTGATGAAATGGTTATTGAAAACTGTTAAATGAACTAAACATAACTTCAATTATAAAACTGTCTGTAATAATAGCCAGATACTGTTTCTACCACAGATAGATGATTCAATCCCTCACACACCATCTTCCGACAATTCCAAAGCCCTGGAACACGAGATCCTAACCCTAAAACGCAGACTTTCCATAAGCGAATCGCAATTGCGAGAAAAATCCCTGGAAGCTTCGATGCTGAGTGCTTCCAAAACGAAGCTCCAGGTTTCGCTGCGGGCCAGTGAGAAAGAATTGGAGCTAGAGCAGGTACAAGTGGAGACGCTGCTCCAGGAGCTTGGGAGCTTAACTGGTTATCAGGTACTGGTGGTGGGAAGCTTTGGCATGGGCTGCATGGACTCTCTTCTGGAATGTTCTGTCTTCTTCTCCTGAGGCTTGCTTCTTAGATTGTTCTAGATCTAGATTGTCTGGATGGGTGATCTCTTTGAATTGTTCTGTAATGGGGAAACTGTATTGGTTAAGAAAGAATTTATTTAGTGAGAAAGAATTGGAACTTGTACAAGTGTAGACACTGTTCCAGAAGCTTGGGAGTTCAGGATCTGTAGGGGGGGGGGGTACTTTATTGGGAAGAAAGAATTTACTGAGAAAGTATTAAAACCAGGGCAAGTACAAGTGAAGACACTGTTCCAGAAGCTTGAAAGCCTAATTGGTTATCAGGTTCTGGTGGTGGGAAGCTTGGCATGGACTTTTTTCTGGGTTGTCCTATCTTCTTCTTCTGGGGGCTTGCTTCTTAGATTTTATGGATTAACGATCTCCTTGGACTGTTATGTAGAGGTGATACTTTATTGGGTGTAAGGATGTTGAACTGTCGTGTAGCTCTAGTGTGATTTTATTTCAATCAAATCAAACAACTCTTGCCTGTAATGTTCCGTCTTTTTCTTTGGCTTCCTTCTTAGTTTGTTCTAGATCTAGATTGTTGTTCTCCTTGGATTGCTCTTTATTGGGTCTACAGATGTTGCAGTCTAGTTCATACAACCCGTATTCCAAGGTGAAACCCTCCTTTTATCTCTAAGAAGGAAAGATAGGTGGATAATAAGGTCATTCTAATTCATTTTTTACCCATAATCCTTTCTTAAAGGCGAAACAAGTATTCTTGTTCCAAATGGCTGATCATGAAGCCTTTGATCCTTCTAAAGTTCATTTATTTTGTACCAAGGTTATTTTAGTGTTGAATGCATTACATTGTAATTTAGCTACTTAATATGGATAATTGCTCTCAATTAGCAACCATGAACGAGCTAGAGTAGGTACAACTTTATACATAGGTGAAATGAACTGACTTTGTATCATTACACTTGGAAATACATCTTATGTGTCTTGCTTCCAAGTTATAGCTCACATACAACTTCCAACCAGCTATTGTTAATTATAAATCAACTTTGCACGCTATTCCCTTTTGGCTAATTAGTTGGGTATTAATGTTTCTTAAGGTGTTAACTGAAATTTTATCAGCAAACTCACACACCTGGTATGGACACTAGTGATTAGAATCCAGTTGGCCTTGAC
Organism: Oedothorax gibbosus; assembly: GCA_019343175.1. NCBI lineage: Eukaryota > Metazoa > Arthropoda > Arachnida > Araneae > Linyphiidae > Oedothorax > Oedothorax gibbosus. The sequence continues at coordinate 34,559,009 of CM033276.1, forward strand.
ACACTTCAATGTATAACAAATTTGTAGGATTTTTCCTCCTCCAAGAGTTCTTATATCTCCTCGAAATTCTGGAATATTGATTTGGTTTCTGGTTCTGATAAGTCTTGGAAAATAATTTAAATAAAAAATATGTTGGTGCTAATAAGTTATTTTCTTTTTTCAAAGCCCACAAATATCACCACTAAAAATCACGTTACAAATTGCAGCCTTTGCTAAAAAGGTTTTTTAGTCTGTTCCATGACTGATGGAAAAACTATTTTTAATTTTGATTTATTTATTTTTGTTACCAAATGATATGCCTTTATTTCATTGAAACTTCTGAGAAAGCTTATCAATATGAGTTTTTTTATAATTATCTTAAAACCTTGAATCTGGAAGCATGGGCTTTATTAGTTTTAGCCAGGTAGATGCTTTGTGTGGTGAGGACATTGTGAATGGACATGTTACATTTGATTTTAGATTATTGGTCTCTCGAAAAAGCTGGTGCTTCTTTTTCTGGTATTAACATTAATATTTCGTGCTTTCTTTGCATGCAAACTAGATTTGCTGTGACTAACTTCAATTTATTATTCACTTATTTTCAGACAAATGAACAAAATACAACCTTATTTATTGCTACTAATATTAACAATAACAAAGATTGTCTCCCAAGCTAAGATGCTCTACTATGAAACTGGCTTTAAAACTATGCCTTGAAAGTGCAAACACTGAATATTTCTTAAGTTCATATTATTTTAATCTAAATAGCTTAGTTTTCTAAGTATTCAATAAATATTAGCAAAATCATTTAATTTTCCAAAGACAATAACTTACTGTTACATTAATTTTTCTAGTTAGGAATCTTAATTGTTTTTTGGAAGGATGTTCATTGATAGATCATTTTTGTACAATTAATTATTACAATAAATATTTTTCTAGTTATCTCACTAGCCTTACTTGCATACCTATAGGGATAACAGTTTTGGAAATCATTAAAATACTCAAAAAGTTCTTTTCATTGTTGTTCCAACTAAATTATCTTATTTAAACAAAGAGAGAACTTTCAAAGCTGTAAAAAAATTTCCCACTTGAAATTGACATTTACATACATTTCTTTAAAGTACCCACAATAGTCAATGAACTTCTATTGAAGAAAAAAATCCACATTTAAAAAAAAATATCTATAGTAATTTGATAATCATTAAACTTTTGTTTGGAGGGAGCGGGGTAAATACTCTTATCTCTTTTTTATTTCGGCAAAGTGGGCTTGTTGTGTCTATTTAGCATAAAATGTATCATATTATTTATTTATTATTTTTATTTTTAAAGAAACGACTGGAACAAGACTTCAACACAGTTCAAGAAATGATGCTTCAAAAAGAAAGAGAATTAGCCACTTTGCACGAAGAAACTGATGCTCAGGTAATTTAAGATTTGAAGAAAGTATCTCAAGGATACATAGCTATTTGAAAGTATTAATCTCTATAGTTTTTTTATTGAGTCCATAAAGCTGTCTGATATTCCCTAGTTAACTTCTGATCCCACTTCTTGTTAAAATTACACAATCTTGACTGATTCCAATTTATCTGCTTTAGTCAAAAGTTTTGGTTGCCTATTTTGACTGTTAAATTATTGTTATTCTTGTAGTGGGAATATGAATCAGATATGATTTTTTTCCCTCTTCCATTCTTAATGACAGATAATAGGGATATGTTCAGTAAAATTAATATAATTTTAACTATATTCTATTGTCAAATAGTTAAATGATTTTACCACAATTTACTCAAATACAGATGGGTAACAAGGTAATTAGAAGTTTATGAATACTATGTGTTTATTATCTATAAATTGTAAAGTTGCTCGAATTTAAATTTTGACCATAGCGACTGGCAGGTATGTTTAAGATGTACAATAAACGTTAACCACAACATAACGCTTTTCTATATTGTCCTCAGATGCGACTGGAAGCCGAACTAGAAGCCCTATCTAAGGAGGTAGAGGATCAAAAAGCCATCGAAGAAGAACTAAAAGTCATCATGAAGCAGATGGAGATGAACTTCGAAGGCTCGAAGAGGAACCTTGAACTCCAGATTGATCAGTGGAAAGCAAAGTTTGGGGACTCGGAAAAATCGCATCACGCCGAGGTGACCGATTTGAGGAGACGCATCAAAATACTCTCCAAGAAAAAATCAAGCAAAGGACAAGAGGATATTGATATATCAGAAGTGCAGAGGCAAATACTGGTTCGTAAATAGGTGTTTTTTTGTATTTAAGATATTTTAATGGTGTAACAATGCTAAATGGGTCGTCTTCATTCTAAGAACTAAAACGGTTCATGTTTTCCATGTATACAAGTAAGTTTTATTCTATTTTAACTGTTAAAATTATGTCAATAAATAGTTGTTATTGATAAGTAAAGTCAAATGTCTCTTCATTTTACTTATTTGCTTTAACGCATTGTCACGCCAAATTTTGTCTTTTAACTAAATTTGGTGTGACAATGCGTTAAAGCAAATAACGCATTGACCGGTTTACTCAGGTTCTTTTTTTGCAAATCGCTTTCAATATGTAAGAGTAAATGGTGTTTTAGGTGATAGGCTCCCTATAAAAAAAGGAGTTTTTCAGGGTTCTCAGTTGGGCCCTTTGTTATTTCTTATTTATATTAATGATTTCTGTAATATGGATATAAATGGAAAAATTATTAGCTTCGCAGACGATACTGTTTTACTTTATTCATCCTCATCTGCATATGAAGACTTAAACAGTTTAATTAATTCAGATCTATTTAAAATCCGAAATTGGTTCCTAAATAATAATTTAAGTATTAATGTTTCTAAAACTAAATATATGCTTTTCAGCCTGCAAAATAGCACCTATACTATACTCCTCTCAATTTAAAATATCATGACAGAGTTTGTTCAGATTTGCTTTCCTGTAATTGTAATAACCTCGATCAAGTAAATACCATTAAGTATCTCGGTGTTTTTATAGACAATAACCTGAAATGGAAATCACACGCCAATTACGTATCAAACAAATTAGATTCGTTTTAAGACAATTTTATTTTTTGAGAAATAAAATAAACCATGATTTCATGCGATTACTCTACAACGCTTTTGTACATCCTTTGTTTAATTATGGAATCCTTGCCTGGGGAGGGGATTATGTAACAAACCTCAAAAGAATTATAAACATACAAAATAAATTTGTTAAATTTTTGTTAAAGGCAAATGTGAGCATAAACATTGAAAATTATAAATTGTTAAATATTCTACCTATTCGTTATATTTATTTCTTTAAAGTTTGTTTATATATTTTTAATAATCCTGATGTGCGCAATAAGCAGATATGTATTAACCCAAGAAGACTTAATGGTATTTACATCATTCCTAAACCTAAAAAGAACATTTTCTGTAAAAATTTTATTTATCTTGCACCAAAGTTTTTTAATAGTCTTCCGCTTCAAATACAATCTTTAGTTAATATTACTTCCTTCAAAAACCAATTGAAAAATCTTTTGTTTAATATTCCCGATATAGAGAACTATTTTTGATTATGCATACTTCAATTATTGAAATAAAATAACTGTACAGTAATTCATTTTGTATTGACTAACCCTCTTAAATATACCCCCGACACTTCTGTTGCCATAATATTATTTACTTGTAATTTAATATTTGTTCTTTTTTTGTGTTTGTAAATTTACATCTATGTACTTTTTTGCGTTCGCCAATATGGTCCTTGTGACCCTTGGTGTTTTATCGACTGTATAATTGCTTTTGTATTTTTTTCCCCCTTCAAATTAATATCTGTTATATTTGTGAAATAAAAATTATTATTATTATTAAAAACTACCTGGGAATGTAGTGGATGTTTAATTTGTGTACTTTCTAAAGTTATTTAATTTTGCAGGAAGCATCCAGTGCTTTTGGTACTGATGATTCAGAAGGTTATGGAAATCTAGTATATGATTTAGTAAAGCGAGCTGTTGACACAAAAATTAATCAGATGGCCAAAAAACACGAAGATTCTATCAATGACATCAATGAAACTTGGGAGACTAAAATAAAAAGTGAACTAAATAATAACAACCAATTTAGAAAGCGCTGTGAGAAACTCGAGAAAGAAAATCTCTTGCTTCGGGAAAAATTTGCAGAACACAGCCAAAGACTCTCTTTGGAGAAAGACACCCACTGGCAGGCTAAACTGAAGGACATCGAAAATTCAGCAAAACTCGAGCTGAAAACCAAATACGAGAACGAAATCGCTAACCTCAAACTCAGTTTGGACAACGCTTCCAAAGAGAGATCCTCGGCAGAAGCCAAGTCCTCAACCTTGAGCCGACAGGTCAAAGACCTCAAAAAGAAGTTCCAAGGTCAAAAGAACGAAATGGTGAAGGAGTTTGAGAACAAATTATCTCTGCTCGAAAAAGAACTCAAAGACAGAAGGGATGCAGAAATGGCGCACCGACAAGAGATAGAAAGGCTTCGTGAAGACTTCCAGTCGCAGTTACAGAGAGAGAAGAACCTCGAAGAGCGACATCGGGAGGAAGTTGCCAATTTGCATAAGTTCTTTGAGGCTAAGGGGGTAGATGAGATGAAGAAATTTCAGGTTCTTAAGCCCTTTATTTTTAAAACTGACTTTTTTTAGCTATGAGTCACTGCTTAGCTGGCTTTTAATTTTATATTATGAAAGCCCTATTAAAATCCTTTTTTTTTAAAACGTTTGTGTAAACTTTTGGGCACAAACAAGGGGTTTCAGTTAGTTTTATTTTAATTGCAGAGGAGCTGTTGAGTAAATTGTAAAATTATGAATACTTACTGAAACAAATAAAAAGACAAGAATAGAACATTACCTATATTATAGCCCATTATAAATAGATTTGTGCAAGATATTTAAACTATAGTATTGTGCGATGTTTTACTTTTTTTAAGGTGTGGGATATTTTTTTTTTGATTTACCATTCATTTTTACTAGATCTACTATCTATGTTTTTCCCACACAAAAAAATCATTAAAAATAAACCCTCTTAAATTCCTATGGCAAATAGGTGGCTCAGATGGAAGAGTTCCGGAAACTCAAGGACACCAAAGAGAAGAACATTGAGGCCCTGTGCAACCACCTGTTTACTCAGTATGAAGAAAGGTTCAAGGCCATTCAAGAAGAGTATGCTAAGAAGCTGGCAGAGGAACAAGCTAAAACTGACCAAAGGGTGAGCATTTATAAAAATCCTTCATATTCATCATGTGTAAATGTGTTAATACGATGTCAGACTTGCCGATTGTGGCTCTAGTGCGACGTTAATTCTTTCTGCCAACTTTCCGAATTTATCTCAGTAATAACCACTTTCCGGATTCTTGTCGTCAAGACTAAGTTTTTTATTGCCCCCTTCAAAAATCTGGTATTTGGTACCTATGTCACAAAAATTCATGAAGTAAAAAAATCCAGCATTGTGGAGTAAAATCCGGAGAGTGGCAGGTCTACAATGGGAACACTTTTACATTACATATATACTTTTTGTATTCAGATTAATAAATTCCGGTACGTTTTTAATAGTTTGAAGTACATGCTATGATGCGTTGTGTGAAAATAATAATAAATCTGTCTATAGATATCTTTAATAAAATTCGAAGAAGTAAACAGTTTTAGGAGATCTTATGTGCTACCTTTCATTTTAAATGAATGAATATGAATAAATAAATGCAATTTTAAGATAATTATGAACATGAGCTGGAAATAATAGTTTCTAAGTATTTAGAATAGCCGTAGAAAAATGCCAATAATCCCTTCCGGTTTTCCCAAAAGCTTTTAATTTGAATCTAGGAAATAATACCACTTATGCTGTTGCAAGCTACTTTTAGTACTACTTTACATTTGACAACCTATCCATATATTTTATTATTTCTAAAATCCCAATTTTTTTCCAGCATAATTCTGAACTTCGTGAATTACAACTTTCCCTTGAAGTTCGTTTCGAAAAAGAAAAGAAACAGATCCTAGAAGAGAGAGACAAAGAGATAAAAAAAATATCGGAGTCCTTTGAAAAGAAACTTGCCAAGAAAATCTTAGAATTGAGAAGAAGTGCTTCTTCATCGGAGGAGCAACTTCAATCAAGGGTTGGTACAATCCTTAGAAGTATTAGGTCTCAAATAGCCCTAGTGCGACCTTAATTCAAATCAAACCAAACCTTAGAATTAATTGAAGAAACAGATTTTTAAGACCTCTATATTGGCTTATTCAATCCATTCAACTTGTTTCTACACAATAGGTTAATGAGTGATTGTAATCAAATAAGTTTTTTTATATACAGTTGTATTAAGATTATAGAAATTGTAGAAAATAATTTTTTTTATACATTTTTTAAACTATTCTCTAACTAAATAAGTGTTACAGACTGTATTTTACCTTACAAGTATTATATAAGTGCCATTCTCACCAAATTCCTTGTGCATAACAGGCACAAATATATTTTTAATACACTTTGAACATATTTTAAAGTTCACAAATTTAATAACTTTATCCACCTATCTGATGAAATTGCTTAATAATTTTCAATCATACATTAATGGCCCTGCTTTAAGGATAAGTATTCTTGTGCATAACATGAGAATAGGCAGTAAAATAATGACTTACATTTTTAAATAAATGCATTTTTTTTTGTTATTTTCTCTAACTGCTCAACATAAATTTTAAAAATATTTTTAGTTTTACATGAAAAGTTTCTTTCCTTACTTGATATTACGACTGAAACTTCTCATCAAGGTTAAGATAAAAAGTGTTTACTGTATAATCAATTGCAAGTAAACGATCAAGAAAATATGCTATATAATTTTTAATTCTCTCAAATTAAAGAAATTGGACCCTGTCTACTCTTGCAACCATCCTTCAAACATGTGTATTTAAACACTGTAAAATGTTCAATATTTATTATTACATAATGAATTTAGGTCCAATACATTCATTAGTTTTAATCAAATAAATATGCTTTGAACATTTTAGCAGTGTTTAAATGAATACTCATGTTTTGAAATAAGATAGACATGTTATTTTTTTATTCATTGTCAAAGTAAATGAAAATTGGACCCTGTCTACTCATGCAACATCCTTCAACTTGATTTAACACTGAAAATGTTCAAAAATTAAATTTAAATGAATCCAAGTTACATTCATTATTGTTATAATAAATTATGTTTAATATTTAATACACTGTGAAATGGAAGATAACAGGCCAATTCCCTGTTACTCTTGCAACATCTTCAACTGGTATTTAAACTACTGTAAATGTTCATATATTTATTTATTAACAATAATGAATGTATAACTCATTTTAGACAGAGGAGGCACACAGAAAAGAAGTTGAGAATCTAAGAAGAGATTTGGAAGCAAAGTTCCGTGTGGAGGAAGGGAAGAGAAAGAGTTTGGAGTTAGCATACCTCCGACAAGTGGAGAAGGTCAACGAAATGATGAGAGGTTATTATTTTTTTTGTAGTCCTTCCGTCAATTACATAATTTTTCAGTTAAAAAATACTTACTCCTCGGCGCTACAGTCCATAAAGGTTTAACACACAGCGCCACTTTTTCCTATCCTTGGTTTTGACTCTCCGATTCTTAAACAGTTAAAAATTAGACAATTACAAATTAAAATATAAAACTTAACCTTTATCTTAGTTTCCGATTCAATTCAAAATTTCCTTTTTTTTTGTGCTTTATTTCTGTTTAGCATTCATTTTATTAAAGACAGCTTAAACTTAGTTGTATTCATAAAGTGTAGGGTCTTGAAGATAAAAACAATTGATTGGGACTAGAAAAAGCATATAAATGTTTTTTAATGCAAAATAGTGTTTTTTAATAATATTAGCAAAAAATATGTAACATATTTGTAGAAATAAAAACTTTTATTTACGTCCTGTAGTTGTGGTAACAAATTAACAATTTACTTATTTATTACGTCTGCAATCCTGTTTGGATCTTGGGTCCTTAGAAAAACTCTACTATGTTTCTAAGAACTTCAATTTAGCTCATTCTTAACCCTTTCAATCCCAACTTTATATTCTAAAAAATCTAAAATTTGGGAAATATGCTCGTTATGAATGGAATGGTGAAAAGCAGGGGCAAAAAATCTGAATTTTTTTACTCAAATTTTGGGGGAAAATTTGAAATCATAACTTTTGAATAAATTATAACAATAATTTTACGAAACTTTATTTGTTAAAAATAGTTAAAATTAAATTTTTAAACAATTCGGAATACAAGCATGAAGAATTCAAGGCCAATTTATTTTATAAAATTGTTTCAGAGTGAATTTTATTCTTAACATGTTTTTCATTTAACTACAAGAAACATTATTTAATACCTCAAAAGACATGATTCTTCCATCTAACGATACAAAAAGAAAATATAACTTTATAGAAAAATGCATAGAGAATTTAATAAAATTTATTTGAAATAAGTACGAGTTTAATTTAGTGAGAAAAAAAATCGCAAGTTTGATGATTCCAAATGGAATCATTGGGAGCAAAAGGGTTAAGATTTATTTCTAAGCAAGTTGTTTATAATTTTTCAGACACTAGCAACAACAGAACCGCAACCCCTTCCTCGGAAATGACGTCTTCTGATGACGCCTGCAGCTCCTGCCAGGAAGACATGTTGCCAGGCAACAAACATCTCTTGGTCAACAAAATACACCAGGATGGAAAACGCGTAAGTTTTGATTGAATTTATAAAGAACTTCTTTACCAAATTCCTATGCCTGGAAACAATGTTGATAAAATGATTCTTGAAGACCCTGGATCAAATACTATCTTCAACACTGAAATCTTTTAACCCTCTGAGGAATACAGACTTACCCGTCACCTGTCTGTCAGGTTTTCCAGAAATGCACATTTTTTTTAAAAATTTATAAATTTAATAATTTTTTTTTAAATTTTAATATTTAAAGCATGGAGAGCCATTTATAACCATCTACTACAGAAATATAATTGTAAGAAATTAAATTTTCAGTTAAAATTTTTAATTCCTATGCAGTAAAAACAAGTTTACATTTCAGCCAATTTGCTTATCCCTCAGATGGTTGATGAAGTTAAAAATGTGTTGTATTTATAAAATTTAACAGAACATAACATAAGTGGAGACTGGTACTGTTTAAATTTATTGGGTTGCAATATCTTGATGTTACATATGATGTGGCTGCTGTTAACCTATACCCATTAGACTTTGCACATCTCAGATTCTCTAGCCTACTGACTCTGAAGTACTGATTATTTAATTGCAGTAAGTGTAGATCAACTACTCTGCTATTTTTTTTCTTTTTAATGCTAAAAGTTGTAGTGATATTCACTTTTTAACACATGTTGCTTACATTATAGAAAGGGTAATTTTGCATGGGATTAGCCTTAAAATCTTCTGAAAGAATAAGTTAAATTGGACAATAACCTACTGTGAGTTTAGTTTAATATATAATTTACAGGAAAAGAACTATTTCTATATATACTATGCTGTCTACACTCTCTAAACCAAAGTGATGTTTTTCGAAAACTCGTCTAGGTACCCCAATTTCTTGGTTTATGTTTTATGATGAAACGTCTGATATGTCACATTGTGATTTAATTAGTAGTGCCACAAAACGATTTTTAGGATTGATATTTTTCTTTTAGGTTTTACAATTAATAGAATCGTGTCAAGTTCCTAGTTCTACAGAGAAAGAAGCCCGGCTTTGGCTTGAAGAGCGAAAGTGGATCGTCAATAAAATAACAAACATAACTCCTGAAATTGTAAGAATCTATTTTAAATAGAAATAATTATTGAAGTGTATACCCGGTGTTGGTACAATAACTTTTATAGCTATTTTCAAGCTAAAACTTTTTTGCTTTTTTTTTTATAATTCTTTGTCTTGGTAAAATTTTTGTGAATATTTTTCAGCTGTGGGGATACTTTTTATTTACATAACAACTATTAAAAATGCATTGTAATTAATACAGGTATAAATAATTTCTATTTTTACTTACAATATATAAAGAATTTTCCAAAAATTTAAAAATTATCCATAATTTAATTAGAAAAAAAATCTTTGAAAACTATCATTTACCTTTAGTTTTTCCATTGTCAAATTTTCTAAGTTATGCAGAATGTCATGCATTTCTAAGAGTTGTCTCATATATATTAAGTTGGATGGGTAAATATGTTATCGTACTTGGTCCAATATCTCCAATTCTACCTGCAATGTCTATACACAGTTGCATTGGATGCCCTCTCAAGTCTTGGCCTTGTCACTCGACTCTGGTTGAATAACTACAGGGCCTGTCGTCAATTGCCCTTATGTGCTCTAATTTAATGTTAATCTAATAAAAACCTTTTAAATTACCTGAATTCTGTTGTAACGATTTATATCATATTATTTTAAATTCAAATATGTTGAGTCAGTTTATTAATGCCATCCATTATTTCAAGATTGAGAACCAAGCCAACTTGAAGCTAGTCATAAGCAACTTAGTGGAGGAACTGCTGAATGCAAGGCAGAGACTAATCCTATCTTACGAAGAAATCAATGGCACCAAAGAAAGATTTTCAGAGCTAGAAAGGCAGCTTGATTACGAACGTGAGTGAAATGGTTAATTTAATTAATCAAATCATTCTATGCTTTAGATTGCTAAGCAATGTAGCATTTTTACCTAAAAATTTTATAACTTTAGCAAAATGAAATGTATTGAATATAAATTTTTTATTACATGAAAACTCTGTAAGTGTCCTTTACTTACTCAATTGAATTTTTAAAAGTATTCATTACAAAGGAGCTGTAATATTGTTTAAAAATGTTGTTTAAAAACTTTCTTTTATGCAACATAATTTTTCATTTATTTTCAAATATTATACTAATAATCTTACCAAACCTAATTTATTTAATTTAAAAAAAAACTAATGTGTTTTAATAAATCAAATAATCTTTTTCAAAAACATTTCTTAAATTTTGAATCTATCTAGGTTCAAAGGTGTCCGTCCTTGCAAATAACTTAAGTCGTCAACATCAGTTATTCAGACAGTATGAATCTCAGTTGGATTCAAAATCCGATGAAGTGATACAACTCAAGAAAATTCTAGCCAATGAAAACAGGTAAAGTTTTTTCTGTCAATTATTCAATTGACACTGAATAACATAAGTGGTAATGTGATTATAATACAATAGAACTTTGATTATCCGTCCCTCTTTTATACGGAATTCTCTGGTTAACCGACCATCCCTATGTCAACTTCAAAAAAAGTCTCCAACAAGTTCATTATCTGTTGTTTGCAACAAAAACCAGTCTCGGAAAGCTACGGCGATCCAAAAGTGAGGAATCTTCGACAATACTGAAATCGTAAAATTCCAGCGTTTACGTAATCCAAGAAATACGGCAATTTTAAGATAGCAAAACTTCGGCAAAATGACAATGTAAAAAGAAATTTCTGGCAAATCTAAATTTTCGGAAAACTTTCTCAATCTTCTAAAATCGCGAGACTCCAAATGATATCTACAATAAAACAAAAAATAAGCACTTTCCCAGAACTCTGCTCTGACATTTAAAAAAGGTAATAGAAATGAAAAATGTTTTAGCGCTTTCTTTTTTCCAGGAAATCTCAGTTTCAGATATAACTTAACACTAAAATTCAATGTTTACAACTGCAAAACCAGTGCGGATTTTGGACGATGGAGAATTTCAGGTCTGCAGACTTTCAGCCGTCCTCTTTACTATAAGTTTTACTATTTAATGAAAATTCTATATTATTCGGAAATTTCGATTATCTGACCTACCTTCAGTCCCAATTACATCGGATAATTGAGGTTCTGCTGTATTTTTTTCCATATTATATTTCTAAAAATTAATTTTTTCTATAGATTGTCTCATCTTAACTCTACTGAAAAATCATCTCAAAGAGTAAGTTCCTTGCCTTTTTCATCATTAACAATTGTTCTTTTTTTTTAAAGCTTTAATGAATTTCTGCATTATTCCGCTGCTTATAATATTTTCTCTATAAACTTGTAAGATCTCATGATAAATTTAAAACTGCTTCAATGCATTAACGCCTTTAGTAATTTAAAGACAAAGTACTCATTGGATTTAACAATCTGTAGCTAATTCTATTTTTGCTGAAATATTAAATGCTTATAAAAAGACAGGGAAAAAATGGATTAAGCAAATATGAACAGCGCCTGAAATATTAATTAATTGATGATTATTTAAGAAACACATAGTGTATTCCAAAAATTCAGTGTCCAGAACAATAGCGAAGGAATTTAAAAACAAGACTTATTTTAAAAACTGCCCTCATATTTAGAATTTTACCAAACATTAATACTGTTCTAACTATATAGATTATTGATTTGCCATATTATAATTCTAAAATAGTACAACTATCAGTATCTACAGTGAAATTTTTTTCCAAAATTGTTAGCTTAGTTTTTTTAAAAAATCAAATACGTACTAGAACATTTTACTTGTCCATTTGGGCAAGTTAAAAAAAAAAAGTTCTGTTGAAGACATTCGAGTTTTAAAATTTTTACTATGTAGTAAATTGTTTTAAATGACTCCTCAATACTTTAAACTTATCAAAATTATAAATCCTAGGAGATTGTTAAAATATATATATAGGTGTTGCTCATAGATATCATAGTTAAAGTATTAGATAGGCAGATCACGTGACGTCCAATGCTAACGACGAGACGCGCATAGAGGCCAAATAAGGGGATAAAATGGCCAGTGTTGCTGCCACTTGAAGGAGAAAAATGCTACGATAAAATACCATTTAATTCTAAAATTACAACAACAAAAAATACTAGAAAAGGATTTAAAGTCACTAAAAAGATTCCAAAATGCAAACTAGTATTACGATATTTTTTTGTAATTTTAGAATTAAATGGTATTTTTTTCCTTAAAGTGGCAGCAACACTGGCCATTTTGCCCTCTTATTTGGCCTCTATGCGCGTCCCGTCGTTAGCATTGGAGGTCACGTGATCTGTCAATCAAATACTTTAACTATGATATCTATGGTGTTGCTGGAAAGATTGTTGGTGGGTTTAGATGTATGTTTCCCTCAGTAGGGTAATAGTAGTACATTCATGAAATTAATCAATGAATATTTCAGGTCAGTGAAAATCTAACAATGTCTTATGATGTTGGATGCCTCAGAAGTGCTGATGATCCGAGGTGAATTAATATTGCTATTAGAGACTTTTATTGGTTAAATTTTCTTAGCAAAGAAATAAGATTAATTTGTACATTATGTTTACTTATCGATTTTGGATGCTTATTTTATGGTTTTTTATGTACAAATTAGTTTAAATTGTGGAATACAGACAAAAATATAACTTTTTAATAAAAGAAATACCAAGTGTTTGATATACTAGGCTGTTTTCGATAATTTTTTTAATAGCTTTAAAAAATCATTAAAGCAATTTTTGATAATGTTTAATAAAACAATTATTTAAGTGTTTATAAGTGGGAAGGTCTAAAGTTATGCTAACTACTTTTAGAAAATATCGGACATTGATTTCTTTTTATTTCTTTTAGGTCTGCTGAACGATTTTCTGCATTTTCCCCAGAACTAGGAAATCCAAGTCCATTTAAAATAACAGAAGTTGAAGTAAGGATTTTTTTTTAATCTGTCTATACCTTTATATTATTAATAAAGTACATGAATCATATACAAATCTGTAGTTTACTTTTATTTTTATCAAACTTCAAATGCAACCAAGTGTTTGATATATATTTAGTTTGCATATGTAGGTGTTAAGTTAGTTTTAATTTTTTTGTAAAAATGTTATTGTAACATTTTTACACTAATTCAAATTTGTGGAACTATACAAAAATAAATTCTATAGGATGGTTAGGCCATAGATCAAATATTGAGCCTTTGGTGGTGAGATTAACAACTTAGAAACTCAGGACCCTGACTTAGTTATCAGTTTGTGAGACCTGTTCACCATAAGTTACGAGTTAACAGTATTATCATTCTTAATTTAGGCTCCTGTCCATCTCACTCCTCAACTACATTTTCAAAACGAAACAGACTGTCCTGATGCTCCTACAACCCCAGACAATGTGTTCTATGAATCGAAGAAGGATGTTTCTAATTTGGAAGAAGAGCTGATGAACAGGCTTAGTGATGCAAAGAATAACCAATCCGATTATGCTAAAGTATGTTGAACTAATTTATCACCATTTTTAATAAACAATTTCGTTATGCTTCTTAATAGCCACAAGCATATTTCATCTTAATGTAAAATACTCAAAATATGGGATGAAATAATTTTTTGTGGACGGGGGGAGGAGTTCAAATTGTTAATTTAACACCCAACGTTAATACCCATGTGTAGAGGGAGAGCTCGTTAAATATGCTTCAAAGTTTCAATGCTGTGTACAATGACTTAGGTGTTGGCTCAACACTTGGCTGTGGCTCTAAATTACAAGTTCTGTCAGCAATAACCCTTGTGTATAGTCTGTAAGATTAAAACGAAGCCTGTGTTTGGTTTCCCCATGTTTGGTTTTCCAGGAAAAGCCGCAAGGGATGCTCTTTTCGTCGTTTCTCTACTCTACAGTCCCTGGACAAATTATTAGACGCACTGTATTTTTTTTTAGTAATTTTATGTGTTTTAAGAGTTTTTATGCACTAATGGTATATTTAAACTACAATATTATTGATTTTTATTTAAAAGAATTGTTGTAGACTACATAATCAATTTAAAATAATAAAACGGTACACTATCACCCGGTAATTAATATTTTACATGAAATCTTGCAGTGCGTCTAATAATTTGTCCAAGGACTGTAATTGGTTTGGAGAGCAGTTATGATTGACCTCACAGCAGAGCCTCAAACAAGGTAGGTTTCGAACAGTGATGCTCCCATCGTTTCTTGGAAAATCAGACGAGGTGATGGGGAAGCCAAGCTTGGGTTGTAATCATACGTACTATAGCTCTCATACATACTATAGCTCTAGTGTGACAATATTCAATCAAACCGTAACCCACATAAAAATTTATTATTAACCTGTACCTTTTCTCTTGTTCTCAGCTCCATTGCCTATACCTCGTATACATGCGCAGCCTCAGCTACAACAAATCCCTGGTTTACCAGAAACAATACCTCATCCAGCTTCTCAGGGGATTCCAGTCCACAGAAACGGCAACCCTAGCATGGCTGAGCCACCTGAACAACCGGTTGCCACATGTCGTCGAAAATGATTCGTCAGTCGTAGAAACTCGCCTACGGGGTCGTTCCCGCTTCCGGTCTGTAGGGTTTCTGGTTGTTGCCATCATAAGAATAAAATACTTGGTAAAAAGGTGGGGACTTCGAGCACTGATCCCTTCCAATAACAGAGTGGATGCAGAAATAAGGAGGGTCTTCAGATGTCATTCAACGCCCACAAACACACCCGGTGAGCATTCAATTGCATGTTATGTATTATAATAGTTATTCTATTGGCTTATTACATGTGACGTGGATCGCTGCTGCTTTCAGTCCTGGATTTCATTGGGGCTTTTCGGTGATTGGTTGTATGACACAGTAGTAAGCTCCGCTCACTATATTCATTAACCAATCAAGATCTTATTTTCATTCCTGTGGAACTTTTGCCACTCAAGACGGGATACATGCCTATTATAATTATATTTATTATAAGTAAATGTTCTAACTGCTGTAAAGATAGAGCAGGGTTGCTATTGTTGCTAATTAATAAAGTGGAAAATTTATCCCAAAATTAATTGAATTAAAAAAAGTTGTTTTAAAAACTATAAACATGAAACTGTATATAAATCTAAAACTTTGAAACAAATGGCATAGTAATGTAATTGTTTTTATTATTAATAAAATTACAAAACAAGTTTGTGACGTATCTGTCACTTAGAAATATTTCAAAAAAGATAAGAACATTACAATCAAATATTCTCAGAATTATAGTATTAGTTCTAATTGGCTTGTTAATGTTAAATGTTTCCCCTAGTTTCAATAAATATTTAAACCATTTGTTTAATATGTTGATTATTTGAAACATTAGTACTTGAATTATTTATTTCTAATTTAGATTGTAATTTCCATGATCTAAAAATATTCTTAGGTATAAAATACATATTTATACAAATGACTTTATTTTTTAAAAAATTCAAAGGTTAATTATCTATTTTCATGAAAAAAAATTGAATGAAATTTTGAATGTAACAAAAAGACTAAACTCTTTTGAAAATGTATCTATATACCAAATTTTCCATATCTGATATCATCATGGTGATTAAAAGTTCATTTAAGAAAAAAAATAATTTAGTGCCAGGATTTCGAAATTCGTACTAGAAAACTTTAACTTACAAAGTAGTATTTCTTCCCTTCTAGGAAGTCATCATTTATCATCCATCTCATTATCAACCTCTATTGGTAGAGGAGAAACAACCAACCATGGTCAAATCATAACCAATTCAAGGTAAGAGCTTTCTTATTATCGCATCACACTAAAACTTATTATCTTATTGTTTTTGTGAAGCATTTTGTACTGAGTATATCCTCATGTTGCATCAATCATAAATATAATTGAGATTTTATTAATTTTTAGCCTACTTTTCTTTTTATTAATTTCGGAATAATTTTTTTAAATATGGATCTGTCTGTTAGTCCGCCTGTACCCCCCCCCCCCCCCCCTACTAAATTTGGTACTTTGCTTTTGTTTCAAAATATCATTTTTTTTGTTGGGTCTCTGATGTCATAATCTTTTATACTTTTTGTTTATCAGTCTGGATATCTTTTGACAATCTATCCATTGAATTAGCATTGAAATGTAATTTTTATATACTTTCATTTAAATTGCTGTTGCCACATCAACAATGAGCATCACCAGCATGAGAAGCTTTATTTAAAATGAATATTTGTCATATAAATCAGTTTAGAATGACTAACGTGTGCTCGCATAGAACTGCTAGGTTGTTCATGGTTACCAGTTATGTAGTCAATATGGCTCCCCTAACTTATAGGACTTATAGTAATTATTTAATTGTTAATTTATTTTCTTAATTTTTTTGCAGATCTGACAGCAAAAATAGTAAAAAGAATGCCACTACTGATTCCTCTCTTGTTAATTGTGTTCAAAGGTTAAAGTTACTGCAAAAACAGCTCGGATTAGAACAGAATTTTAGGTGATAAGCTGTTTCAAGTTGTACATAGGCTATGTCCTCACTACGACATCAAACGCCACAAAGGCAACAAATGCAACAAAATTTGGCAACTGCCAAGGGCGCCAAGCAATGCAACAGCATGGGGGCTGACTCTGCCAAGTCGCCAATTTTGTTGCATTTGTGGCGTAGTCTGGCCATATAAAAAGTCACAAATTTTATTGATATCATATTGATGCCAAAGAAATGTAAATTATTTTATTTTTAATTTAGAATTTTAGTGGTTGATTGAAGTTATTTTTATGCATCAATTTTTTTTTAAAAAAATGGTGTAAATTATTTAAACTAAACGTTGCCATTTTGTTTGTGTTAAAAAAAAATGTTTGACAAGTTTTCTATGTGTGCCTTAAATAATTGAGAATGCAAAATAGTTTTTAAAAATGTATACATAATATGTAATTATACATTTATCATGTTTGTCTTTAGTTTAAAAATGATAGTTCTATCATATCATTTTGAAATATGTAGACTATGCTTCCTTTAAGGTTGTTAAATAAAATATATGTGCCTTCATTTATGCCTTGTTATTACTCAAAGCTCCAAAAAGGGGTGTAATTTTTATATTGCAAAAAACAGATTTCGTAAATATTGTAAAATATATATACTATTTATTTACAGTAATTGTGTTTACAAAAATTTTCATGATATTGCTTCTTTTTTAACTTTTGGGAATGGGGCTGAAAAATAGGTTTTTATCAATTACTTAACATACAATAGCACATTAAAATATCAGTGAATAGGTATACTATAATTGTAACTTTTATTAAGTGCATAAAAATTAACTCGTCTTTATTGACAAAAAAAAATATATTACCATTTGGATTTTCTCCTCTATAGAAGTTTTTCAAAAGTTCTATAGCTTCATCCTTTCTTACACCAGATATAACCTAAAATTGAAAAAAAAATGTTTTAGCTGCAGTAAGAACCAGAAAATAAAATATATATAAAAATTAAAGCACTAACCTTTAATTCTTCTTCAAAGAACACTTCATCATTGTGTACATTAAGAACAGTCCCACATCCTCCAAATCGATCGTTATTGCAACCATATGTTACATGAGACACAGCTAAAAAGGTTAAAGAACACACTACATGAACGCATGTTACAAACATGTTGGTAACTAAAAGTAATTATTCAAAGTACAAAATATTAACAGCTTTGTTGTCAGTACTGCCTTGGCTATTCAACAACAGCTACATCATGACTTAAACCATTTTTCAAACACTATACTGCATTTTCTAATTGGCTGTAATTATAAAGATTGAATATTTTAGAACAAAAAAGGCCCATGTTATTTTTGTATAGTATAGAGTAGTTTGGCAACTTAGACCAAATGTTCTGTGACAAACTTTTGATGCTTGTTGGTCTTTTAGAATAATATTCAAATTTCGATAATCCCATTTTCATGGTTTTAGTTAAACTTAATTTCATGTTGAGATTAGAAAACTATTCGTGTGAATAATATGGGAAGAATTTCTTTAAGATAAATGGGCAAAACATAAATAAAAAATTATTATTTTATAATCGTGTATAAAGTCTCACTTTTAAGAAACCCGTGTGAAAGTTATTTAAGCACATATGTGTAAATTATAAAAAAAAAATATTGCACTGTTTAATTGAACATTTTTCACACAATAATAAAAAAAATATATTCCGAGCAAAAGATTAATTACACTTTTATATTTTTGGGAAACTGTTGAGTACTATTAAAATTTTGTCTGCAGTGAATGAAAATGTTTTTTCACAAGATTATAAAAAAGTATGTATCCAAACCTTATGCATAAATTAAACTTCTTAAAACAGAAAATCATTTCATGCAAGCCTCAGGCACTTGTGAAATAAACATAATTCGCCTAGTTTATTTTTTTTTTTACTTTATGCATTTGTTCCTTAAGTAATTATAACATTTCTGATTAAAGGATACAAAGGGACCGCAAAGCAGCGCAGCACATAATGCAAGGCTCCACTGTTACAAACACTTCCAGTTGTCTGAACACTTCCTTAGAATCTTTGTTGTTTTCTTTACACCAAGCTAGCACTTGGTCAATGCAGTTAATCTCAGCATGTCGGGTAGCCTAAAAAGATCAAAGTTTAGAACATAAAACAATATTCTTAAATTTGTAAAATTCTTTTTGTTGTTTCCAGGGTTTGAAATTCCCGGTCGCTAGTCGCAAAATGCGACCATAAAATTTAGTCACAGTTGTTACACACACATCATGGAACTGGTATAATTTTGACCCAGGGATATGTAAAAAAAAAAAACTAGTTTTAAAAATAGTCAATATACAATTTTTCCATTTTTTTAAAAATTAGAATAAAAAAATCCTACCAGGAAAAAAAATACTACAAAATAACAAAGCCTTAATGATTTGATGATGATTAAAATTAATGGTGCATCTACTGGTGATTATAATTCAAGAAATGCAATCCAGCTTTTGTTTGAAGATGTCATATTTGGTAAACGTCCAACTTAAGTAACAAGCTTAGTAATTATGGATGTAACTAATGCACAAATAGTATATTTGTAATAAAAAATGGCTTTTATGTGTAATAAACATAGCTTTAATGTAATAAAAAATAGCATATAAGTAATAAAAATTTGTATAACAATTGAAATTGTAAAAAAGATTGCACCTAAATTTTTTTGATGAATTTCTAACACCTGTTGTTTCATGTTTTTCTGATCATCTAGACCAGGTCCAAGTTTCTTTAATAAAGCTACAAGTCCATTTTCCCCCTCATTCAATCGCTACCCCTCTGAAGGATACACGGCTCAAGTGTAAACCTCTTTTCACTGCATAAGATTAACATTTAATTTTTGCTTGTTTCATGTTTTTCTGATCCAGTTATCTAGACCAGGTCCAAGTTTCTTTAATAAAGCTACAAGTCCATTTTCCCCCTCATTCAATCGCTACCCCTCTGAAGGATACGTGGCTCAAGTGTAAACTTGTTTTCACTGCATAAGATTAACATTTAATTTTTAAATGAAAATTTAACTTGTTTAAATTTTTCAAAACTGTAATTCTTTTATAGATGATTATTAATGACGCCTCCATATTTCAAATTTTAAAATTCAGTGACATTTAAAAATTACTGGTGTTGCTGAAAAATCTGACAATCGGATGACGGGTTTATATGTCTATATTCTCAGAGTGTTAAGCTCAGAACTCAAAGTGTAAGTCTCCAAAGCTGAAAATATTCTGATGAAAATTTCCCATTGGATCTCAAATGTGCATTTTGTACAATAAATAAATTACACATTAATTATAATAAGCTTGCACAGGCAAACAATGAGAAAGTCTGCAGTATTATATTCTTCTGTTATATGTTCAAAAATGTGAAGATATACCTAACTGACATTTATATACAGAATTATTGCAGTTCTAGCTTAAAGGTTTGTAGGAACAGGTTTTTATTATTTAGTAATGGTGATTTATATATTTTTAACCACTGATTAATAATTTTAAAAAAAATAGTTCAAATCTGTCACTTCCATTGTTATTGCATTTTATAATATGAAGGAGTTATTTTGGGCGACACTGTCTAACTAAAATAAAAGGCATATATGTTGCAGTTTTAGGATAAAATTTTCGAACATAGAAACAACAAAAAACATGCTACATGGGACCACTATAAAAGGGATTTTTTCCCCAACTAAGTTTATTTTTTAAGGCAAAATTACAAAGCTCAATATTGTAAATTCAACAAAATTATTTTTTAAAAAAAGTAATTGATAAGATGAGACCAAAGCTTTAGTTTTTTCTTATTATGTAGATTGATAATTGACTATAAACATATTTACTAACCTAATAATGAACTCTCAAGGTTTAATCTGCTTTGTTTTTAAATTATTTGGCCAAGCCACTGCCTATTTTTTTTTTTTAAATTTAGGTTCTAAAAATAATGTCTGGAAATGAAATGCTTATGAACATTGAAATATGATTACATTTTTAGTTTCATTAATTGTATTTCTTGAGGAAGCTATCACTTGATTCTGGAACATCATGATACAACCAACAGGAACTTCTCTTGCTTGAAGTCCCTCCTCTGCCTACAAATATTAAGATTTTTTTGGATACAAAATGATTAATTTATGAGCTATTAAAACTAAATTATTATAAGTTATCACAATCAATATTAGGCAAACATAAATATTAATTATTCAATAAGTTCATTGTATTTTCATCTTAGTTGAGAAAGGCTCATAAAATTATGTTTGAAGAATTATTTCTTTCTATTGTTCACGCGATTATAACTTTTTTATAAATGATAAAAGTTGTAATAAATCCTACTAATTTAAATGCTAGATCCATTTTGATTAGGAATAAAAATCAGTCTTTTTATGACACTTGAACACTAATACTCCGTGAAGATAGAAAATGTTGCTAGTTTTTCTGAAGAATCAGTTTTAGTATATCATTAATTAACGAAAAAATTTAAATGTGCAGTGCATGTAACACGATCGTTCTGCTAAACAAAAACCATGTGTGAATTCAAATAGTAAACAAATACAAATAATCAATTTATATTGCCAACTTATGAAACTATATCATCATGTTTGATAATTTCTGTTGCAGACGAAATCACAGTCATTGATCTCGATAAGATATATAACGTTCTTATTTTCCTTTAAAGAATAGGGTTAAATCTATTAAGGTCAGGTGATGATTCTAATCATGCATTTTGAGTTACGTAATTTTTTAACCTTGTGTGGATACTTTTTATTCACAACAACTGTGAACTTAAACAAAGGACAAACCCACCAATGACATCGCGCAGTTTGGTAGGCAAGTTCTCTTACGTCATACAGATAGTGCGACAGCGTGCTATTTTGTGTTTTGTTCAATCCACCAGTGGCGTGATCTCACAATCTGTTTTGTTTACTTTCGAATTAAAAGACAACAAAATTGTCCCTAAGTATTGAAATCGAATATTGTGATCCGAAACTAATCGCTGAAATGATCTCTTTAAAACGATTGTACCACAGAACCAGTATATATCTAAGAGACTATATCTTCGACAGAAATAAATCGTCTGAAATCGTGGAAAGTAAAACGCAGGAAGAAACTTCAACAACGTCTAGAAGAGGTGTTTACAATTCTATTTTGAGTAACCCCTTAGAGTCGTATTTTCTAACAGCAGTCAAGCTTCTTATTTGGGAACAACCGTACTTAAGCGCTTTTGCATTTGTTACGCTCAATATTTTTTATTGGTAAGTGAAAATTATTGTTCTCTCTTGTGTCTCAATTTGTTGAATTTCCTTTATAAATTGCTGCAATCTTTTAAAAGCTTATTGTCTTTCATAAAGTTGTCAAAGGAATCCACAAAAGGGTAAAGTTTGATTTCTTATAAATAATCGATAAATCACTTTAGTTTCGTTTTCTGTGATCGAACGATCATGACAGAATGTTCATTTGCACTGATGATCTTTCAAAGTGATAGTATATTCTATATTATATTCAAAGTTATATTCTATATTATATTCAAAGTTATATTCCATATTATATTCTTTTCTATATTTTTATTACTGTACCAATCATTCAATAAAACTCTACTGTAAAGCAATTGTTAAATAATTCCGATCCAACAAACTTTGTAAGTAAAAATGATCAAGCAAAATCCATTAAAATTTAGTATTTTATGAGTATCTTTCTTTGAGAAATATTACTGAGAAATTAAACTATTTACAAAGCTGTAATATAGCCAATATGGGAACAGCTATGATATAATAAGTCACAATTTGGTGGTTTGCATTAGTTGTCAAGCAACAAAAATTTCCATGTGCAGTAAACATTCCACTTCATATTTCATACAACTCAATAGGTATAGCAACCCAATGTTAAATTTTCGAGCTTGCCAAATCGCCGACGAACAGACTGGCCGTTATATTATAGCTGTACCCCCAAATGCACCTCATAATTTTTTTTTATCCGAGTTTAGCAATGTCTGAGTATGTTTGTTTGGATGCCTAACCAATACCAATGAAGCAACTCTTGGTATGGCGTCCAAAGCTTACAAGTTCTCTCACTACAACAAACTTAATTTGTGCTATCACCCTCTTACCACAATAAGTATTGTAGCTGTGGGGCTACTTTTTTTCGATTGGCTAATTCCATACAAAATTTTCCTTTCTGTAGTATAAGTCATGTGTTAAAAAGTGAGTATCAACACAACTTTTGGCATTAAATAAAAAAAAAAATAGTGGAATAGTAAATCTACTTTTACTACAACTAAATGCTACAACCTGTTTCATTTAATTCTATTTTTTTTTTCATATTTAAAAAGATTATTTAACCTGTGACTAACACTTCATAAATCTTCAATTCATTAATCTATATTCTACCAAAATGAATCTCGAGTTTCTTCGGCTTTTATATTCCTGCATTCTTGGTTCACTACAGGAAAGTAGCCCCGGCATGGAGCTACAAACGTGTGGAAATGCTTGGTGAGAAAAAATATTGAAGCCGCCTGAAAGCCTCCAAGTCGAATTCATAAATTATTCAAGCCTTCAATGGCTTCATTTAACAAACCTGTTTTTTCATTGATTGGTTTGGTTGTTCTAGACTAGAGCTGCACAGGGACTATTGGCGAGTTCAGACCATAGTGCAAGCTGTGTGAGGGGGACGTACATAAATTACGTCACGCAAAATTTTGACTTTTTTTACCCCTCCCCTCCCCCTATGTCACGCTGCGTCACGTTTGATCGAACCCCTCCCCCTAAAATTATGTCACATTGTTGCACCCCTTTAAAGAAAAAGTTCATTTTAATATTTCCCTTTGTTTCTGAAATTTGAAAAAAATGCATATTTTTATATTTTAAAAACAATTAACTTGGAAAGAAAAAAAATGTAAAACTTATCTTGGTTAAATAATTTATTCATAGGAATATACCAACATTGTATTTACATTTCCATTGTCCAAGGTCTAACTAGCCATTCGCTAAAGTCTTCTAAAAAAGGAGATCTGAGAGTAATCGGAATTGTCTAGTTCTGGGTCTTTTGGTGTTCGTCCAGGTAGCTGTCAGTCCTCTAATTGGTCAAGATAGTGTCGCAATTTAGCGGGTTACGAAGTACCGTTACGAAACAGTCTGTAAAATATAGAAGACTAATAATGCCGACGTTGTTGCGTATATAATAATCTCCCAATCCTCTTTCTGAAATAAAGTGTTTCTTTTTTTTTAAAAAAAGAATTTTTTTTCTCAAAAACTTTATTTTATGTAAAACAGATTTTCCTTGCAAAATTGAAAATTTGCGAATCATTACGTCACGCAAGCGATTACCCCTCCCCCCTCCATGTCACGATCTGTCACGTTGGCGCATACTCCCCCCTCCGAGCGTGACGTAATTTATGTACGTCCCCAAGTGTGTGTTGATCAGATCAGTGCACAAGTAAAGATGAATCTTTCAGTGCAGCAGAGGGTGTTCCTTGTGGAAAGTTATATTGAAACAATTTCGTTAAAAGAATGTAGCCAATTGCTTGCTAATGAATGAATAAAAAGGTATGAAAGTACCAGAAATGAGTGCTACGCAACGATTAATTACAAAACAGTGGTAAACAGGAGCTGTTTTGAAGTAGAAAAACATTCTGAAACTTATCCCGAACACTAGAAAATTTGAATGCACTTAACCAAAAAATGCTTCAGGATCCTAGCAAATCAACCTGCAATGGCTGATGCAAGAGACCGGCATATTAGATCATGTGGACGAATTCTTCACCTAGACCTGAAAATGCATTCCTACAAAGTGTTGTTGTCCCTGAATTAAAACCCTGTAAATGGTAGCTGAGTGAAATTGTAGCAAAAGCCTTTCATTCTCAACCTACCTTTTTTTGTAATGAATGTTTTTACTTTTTCTTAGGTTAATTGTTGCCTGGAATCGCAGATTTTTTTCTATACTGTCCATTTTCTGGATCTTCCTCTTCTTGTATAAATCATTGCATGATTTTTGCTGGCCCAATGTCACTGGTATGATTTTTTTAAACTATAAACTATTTATAATTTTTTACTAATAAATAATATCTTGTATCAACATAGTTTTCTTGCTCTTTTTTTTAGTGCCTTCAACTGAAAAAGAAGCTACAGGAAGGTTTGTGTGTTTTTATAATTTTTCAACAACAAAAATGCTTATTGTATTGTTTATAATTTATATGGTGTGATTTTATTTTAATTAATTTTTTATAGGTACAAGCAATTAATTTAAAACTGTATTAAAAGTAGTCAGTCGTAATGTGAGAAATTTAGTGTTAATAGGAGTAGAGTGCCAAAAATGCTAAAACCTTAATCCTCCAAGTCTTTAAATTCACACAGAAATTTTTTAAGTTATTTTGTTACCATATCTGGCAAAACAAATTAACTATAAATAATTTAGCATTTATTATTTTTTTAGATTGACATTATTTGGTTTTATTTTAACATACATGACTAGAAATGTAAAATATTTTTTCAACCTTTGTATTTCATGTAATTAGTAGCTAAATGTTTTAAATACATATTGCAGTTATAGTCTGTCTGATGCAAGTCGTATAACAAATGACATCATGGTAAAGATGAGCATTCTCTTCAAAGATGTCTGGAAACTCAGAAAAGAAAATAGGGGTTTGGTAAGTGCTGGATTGTTAAACCCACCTTAGAACTTCACAATATTCCCTTTTCCACTAATTAATAATATTTTATTTTGCCTCTTTTTCACATTATAATTTAACCTGGCAGCACTTGATGCGCTCCTAAGAAAAACATCATCACTCGCAAGGGGGTACTTTAGACCCCAGCACTGAATTTGGTTCAAATAAAAATTTTACGTTCAAAACTTGCACAATTTTCACTAAAAAGCTATTTTCTAACAAACATTTAAAGTATTTATGGTGAAGTTTCAGTACTGGAATTATAATTCTGAACCACATAATTTATCACTTGCTTCATCGATTGTATCCACAGGATCACTAGTAATGTCTTCATTTTCCGACCATTCATTAGACTCACTATCGTAACAAGGACGATAATCAATTGTCATATCATCTTCCATAGCATCACCCAGTTTCTTCTTCTGATTCGTTTATAGATTCATCATTCAAAGAAACTTCCGCTAACAATTTTTGCATACGTTCTGTCTCCTCATTGTAGGACAAGTAGCATGATAATTTGAACTAGAATGAAGAAACTTGGGCACTCGCGTGGGGTCTTTCACACCCCAGAACCACAATTCTACTAAAACCGCTTTTGGAATGTGAAAGATAATCATTCCTTTCCTTATTGGGTGACCTTGAAGGCAGCTACTCTGGGTTTGACCCATTTTAAAAAGTGAGAAGTTGGGTAATTCGAAACCTGAATGTGGGTGGGGTCTGATAGACCCCCTTGCGAGTGCTGCCGGGTTAACAACTAATCGTTTTAAAAATTTCAAATGACCTCTCCACTACTCCTAATGTTAAACAATATGTTGAATAATCCTGTAAAAGTATAATAACTTAATATAAATATACATTTATGACTTAATCATTTCTAAACATTTTATTTTATGTCTAAAACTGTTCTGGGGACATGGAGTAGGAAGCAATTTATTAAGTCTTTGAAAACTCTCCTAATCAGTTTTAATGATCTTAAAACATACATTCTTTGTGGATGTTAAAGTAAGCCAAGATTTTTAATTTTGTCAAGAAAACCCAAGCCAAATGGGTACTTAAGGGATCTTTTACATGCCACACAATCATATGACATGCATGACCACTATTTTCCCATCCAGAAAATCTGATGACTCAGCCAGGACTTGAATCCGCAAACTTGGGTTTATGAGGCAGACACATGATGCCTCTCAGCCACTGAACTGATGCATTACGTTGTATTGCTACACTAATTGTTTAATGTCATGTTTTGGGCCGATTTATATAATACAAATAAATTTTCTAGGTCAAAACTTTTTTTCAATATTTTAGAAAAATAACCAGTAAAAAATTTCTAGACAAACCTTTGAAATAATTTTTAATGTATATATACTAAACTAATTAAAATTATTATTTTCTGTTGACTGTCATTTAACTTCACTTTCCAACCTATTCTTTGAAACCTATTTCAGTTCTGTTCTTTGATGTGTGGTTTCTTCTCTTTTCTGGCTTTTGTTGGAAGAATATTTCCTGGTGTTTTGATTGTATATGTTATAGGTAAATAAACTATTTGTCTATTCTCCTTAATAAAAACTATCACAAGTAGCAATCATGCCATAAGAACAACTTTGGCCTCAATTTTGCTCTGTTAATTACTCATCAGTTATTACTTAGATTACTTTAATCAGTTATAACGACCCTTGAAGTATGAGTAGAAAAAAGTCAATTAAAAATTGAGTATATGTAGAATGGCATTTGAGGTCAAAGCTCCTTCGATTGACTGATCAACACATTTTTTAAAAATGTGGTTCTTTATACCATTTGGACTGAACTATGAAAGTCATATTTTTTTAAAAAATAAATTTGCTGTGATTTAAGTTTTAAACAAGTTTTATTTTAGGATTACTACCTACTTTTATTTCAATATTTTACGAAAACAAATGTGGCATATTGCATTTTAGAATATTATGTGCAAATAAATGCACAAATATGGTTCGCATTAAATAATGCCAACATTTACTATCTAAAATATATTGCTGACTTTAATAGATAAAAGTTTGTTTAATGATTTCTTATTTAATATTATTCCCTTAAACTTTTCTTTCATCTAAAATTTTATATTTTGTGTTTATTTCAGTTTTATGCTTAACCCTTGGACCAGGGATAATGTTGCATTTAATCCCAGAAACACTGTTTGAGCAGTTTAATGGATTCTTTAGTGAAAGTGAAAGCAGAGGTAAATGTAGTAAGTTTTAAAGTGACCTGTTAAAGGTTTTTTTTTAATCTTTTATTTAAACCAAAGTATATATAACGAAAGTATCTTCAGTAGAAAATATATATAATTTGTGAGCCAACACAATGTTATGACATTTAGACTTATATAGAGATAGAAATCTTAAATATATTATATATATATATAATATATATATATATATATTATATATATATATATATATATATATAGTATACCTTTGGCATCTTTCCCACTATTTTTGGGTTTTTTCCATATCTTATTTTTATATTTTTTCATTTTTTTGTTTTCTTTTTGTATTCGTTATATATATATATATATATATATATATATATATATATATATTGTCCTGTAAAGCGCCTAAAATATAAAATCCTAGAATCCTAGAAATTAAGCCTTCATATGTAAAATAAAAAATTTGAGCTTATCTACTTATAAGCCCATCCAAGCCAAATGGGTAGTCAAGGGATTCTTTACATACCACATAATCATATGATATGCATGCCGACAATTTTCCCATCCCGAAAATCTGTCGACTCAGCCGGAGCTTGAACCTGCAATCTTGGGCTTATGAGGCGGCACGTAATACCTCGCAGCTACCAAGCCGACACCTTAATGAAACTTATCTTACTCTTCAACCATGTGTTAATGAAACTTGTCTTCATTTCAGAATCCCCAGCAACTACAAGTGACCGAGACAGCGATCTAGAAGAGTTCATACCTGAGCTGTCTGCCACGAACCTTCGCCAGCTCTCGCTGAATGAGGATGGCCTTGGTCTGCCCAGTCTGGGACAGACCTCCAATCAGGACAGCCTCCTCATACCTGAGTTTGGAGAAGAAAGCTTGGAGAGTGAGTGTTCTCTAACTGTTGGGTTTCGGAAACTATACTCCTTATTACAATGCAAGCTTCGAAAGTGCTTTCGCTACCCCCTTGTGTGGTTTTTCGGGAAACAAATATTATTGCTTAGTATTTTTTTTTAACTAGGCATAGGAAACTTTGCAAAATTCGGGGAATATTGTTCTCGAATTTTAATAGTAACCTTATTAGTGTACATCTACCATATGAAGCTTACTTCTTGTAAAGTGACTTCTTCAACTTTGTTATTATATGTTTGTACACAATATGGATAATTTTAAAGAGAGGTTCCATTAAGTTAGGTCCACAACTATCTAAATGTTGAAAATATTTCAAAAGTGCTGCTTAGAAATTTAAATGCATAGAATGATAACAATCCTGCAAAAAAAATTCCTATTGCTGCCAGCAAATTACAGTAAAAAATGTATGTATAGAACAATGACATAAACATACAAAACACCAAAGGGGAAAATAATTAAGGAAAGGTAAAACATATGCAATAAAGTAATACAAAAATAATATATTGGTTAAGTGGAAAGGGCATTCGACTTGTCCCGCCCTTCCCAATATCTGGAAAGCATGCAGACATTCCTGGAACATCAATTTGAGTATTTCTCAAAACAGCTAAAGTATTCTTCCCACAATATGGCCTTTTACAGTTCTTAAAAGCCATTCCTCACCCTTCTAAACACATTCTTTTTTCTAGGTGAAGACCTCTCTCTATACCAAGGTCTCGGGTCTTTCCCCAGTGTTGAAGAAGAAAACGAGAGTGATCTAGACGAAGACAACTCTGATAAAATCGTGCTACAGAAGCAAACGACAGAGATGAGTTTCAATCCGACGCACTTTAAGCAGGACAGCTCCAGCTCAGAAAGTGACCTTTTCACGGAGGGTCTGACGTTCTCCAAAAAGCAAGGTTGGTGAGATTTAAAAGTCCTTAGAAAGAATCTTTTGAAATGAGTTTTAGTTTTGGTCCGAGTTTTCGTATTTCAATGCTCAAATTTTTATCGTATTTTATGCCAAGATGAAAAGGAATGTTTGACTTAAACCAAAAGTAAGGTGTAGTGTAAAATTAAGATTTCTATCTTACCTTTCCTTTTTTTGATTTAAAATGTCGTAATTGAATCAGTTAGTATATGAATCATTGATTTTTAATCAATACAAGGAAGGTGAATATAATTGGATGTAAACAGCCTTTTCATTTTTACGATTTACTTTTCTAATTGTAAATGCTTAAACCCAATAATATCAACAAGCCCTGTGATCCTTCATTTTCTCCAATTCAACCATGAAAATAAATCATTCTTAAGAACATATCACACGAGCGAAAATTCTCCAACCCAACCCCCAACTCAACCATATCTTTAATACAAAACTCATAAGTTGGATGTACTCTGATATCTGCTATGGAGTTGAGGTTGAAGAAAGTATATTCAACATCGTCAACCCTATATGCCCTGGCTGATCCAACCTAGTATATGAACCAGTGGAATAGATTACTGCTTTCGTCACAGCAAAGAGATACTATGTAATTGTAACGATGTTGGCTCCTATGCTGCTCCTTTTTCAGTTGCTGCTCTTGCATGTGAAGATTCAGCCAACATTGACATGAATGACTGTCCAAAAAGCATATTTCTATTCCTTATATTCAAATGACACCTCGCCAGTGACGTTACCGTGCCTTCACGATGCCCACCCGAACTTTTATAGTTTTACGCGTTCATGCTTCATGTTCGCTTTGCGGTTTCGTGTTATATTTTAAGAAAAATTTATTTGCAATGGAATTACGGAAATCTTAATTACAAATCTGAAATTACAAAATAAAGAAAACTTTTAATTTTCAATGCAACTTGGACAACATTTAAACGTTTGTGCAAGGTACAATTTATTTTACTAACACTTCCGACTATTTTACAGTGGCGGCTTCAAATGTAAAATACATACGCCTATTTGTATGCTTAAATAATCGAAGATAGGTACTTAACTAAAAGATTTCTAAACAATATTCATGGTAAATAAATAAAAGACGAATTATAGCATTGTTTGTTTATCATTAAACCAAAACAGCTTTATAGTGATGTTATCATAGTACTTTGCAGTTTTAGGCTATCTATAAAAACAAATAAAATTATGTATTAAAATAAAATTTTAGACAAAAAAAATTACATATTTGTGAAAAGATTTCTTTTCACTTTATTGTAAAGTAATTTGTCAAACCAAACAATCCATGTGACATCACCACGAGATGGACAATGATTGGTTACATTCGTTTCGGATTCGCTCGGCAGCATGACGTCACTGGCGAAGTGTCATTTGCATGTAAGGAATAGAAATATGCGTCCAAAAATGGTATATTTTGAGCAACCATTTATTCAACACTAGCAACCCTAACTTTGCAATGAGTGTGTGATAAAAGTTGAAGGTTGAGTTGCGTTAGAGGTTGGGGTGAATGAATGAGGGTCCATAACATGTGCCATTTATAAATGAAAATTTTCCGATCTTATAAGTACCATTAGTCCAAAAAAAGCTTTAATTTAAAATTATATTTATCAAAAAATTGAAGAGCTTAGTGGAAGAACATGCTAAGTGACATTTTTGAAAAAATTTAGATTTTTGTCTCAATGAGCATATTAATCCGTCCTTTAAGGATAACCTTTTTCATAAACTTAAAGTTAAGTATATTTTTTACCGCTTGCAAGTACTGTTTTTAACGGATTGAAGTGCAAACTGAAAACTTTAAGAGGGAATGGGCATGCTGAACCGGGGTTCTCCAAAGCAAAGTGCATCAGTGTTAATCCAAAGGCGAAAAAATATTTTCTCTGCCACATTTCTCCAGCTGTATTGAATATTTTTACAAGCAGATTTTTTTTATGTGATAAATGTAGCTGACTTACAGGTCCCGACCTACCCACATTTTGAAATTGGTTGGAATATTTTTTTTTAATTTTCAATAAATAATTTTACACAAAATATTCAAAGCAATTTCAAAAAGTGGGATGATAGAGACCTGTAAGTTATCTACATTTATTATTTAAAAAAAAAAACGTTTGTAAAAATATTCAATAGAGCCGGAGAAATGTGGCAGAGAAAATAGTTTTTTCGCCATCGAATTAACACTGAGGCACTTGAGTTTGGAGACCCGCGGTCCAGCGCGCCCATTCTCCCTTAAAGCTTATTTTTTCGGTTTCACCTTTTTGTCACTTAGCGCATTCGCCCACTAATCTCTTCATAGTAACAGATACATTATTTTCTTTCAAACACCTTTTTTTTTATCTTAAGTTTCCCCATTTTATAATAAATATCTTTACTTTCATGAAAAGAACCACCCACAAGCCCTTCTAAATCAACAACAACCCCAAAAGCAGAAGACAGCAAGAAACAGATGACAACAGATC
Organism: Oedothorax gibbosus; assembly: GCA_019343175.1. NCBI lineage: Eukaryota > Metazoa > Arthropoda > Arachnida > Araneae > Linyphiidae > Oedothorax > Oedothorax gibbosus. The sequence continues at coordinate 34,591,268 of CM033276.1, forward strand.
TCTTGTCGCTGAGCGATGAAGATGATCTGGCAGACTTTGAAATTTTAGAGGACACTGACATACCCACTTAGAAGTATATGGGAAAAATGGGTGATACTGTTTATATTTAGTGACATATTTTTATGAATTTTATCATGTGGATAGGATTAGTATTCAAGCACCTCATAGTCCTGTACGTTTTTTGTTGTTGTTGTTTCGAGAAAAGTTGTTTGTGTGGAATTTTCGTTTTTGTGATAAGGGTGTAATTATATTTCTTGTTTTTTCACATCATATCCAAATTTTATTTTTGACATTAACTTTATAAAGTGTATGATTTGTTTTATTGACTGGTTTGTCATATAATGATAGTTAAGCAGGTTTATCTTTTTATTAATTAGGTAAACTTTGTTGATTGATATAGTTTTTGATTATTTAAATATCTACCACACAAGCTTTAAAGTTTCTTCCATAATTTTTCAATAATTATAAATATTTTAATAATTAGATTTACCTATTTCATATCAAAACTTTTATTTCACTAATTTAGTCAACTATTTTTCTATGAACAAATATTACAATATAAAGGAAACTTAATCTGAATATCTAATATTCATTTTAAAGTTTTTATACTGCTTATTCTAGTCCTACTAATCAAATTATACTGATTCCGAATTTTTCTTCATTCAATTCAATTTACTTGATGTTAATTTTCTAATATTCATTATTTATCCATCTTTTTACTAATTATTTTTTCTGATGTATATTTGTTATCATTCAAGACATAAAAAAAAAGATTTTTTTTTTGCATTTTCTGGTACCCTAAAATGTATTCCACTTTTGTTATTTAAGTTTTCAATAATTTGTTGTTATTTTTTTTGTTGTTTGAAACACCTATTCAAATGTATTTTTTAAAGAATTTAGTTAAGACTAAAGTCTGATTATTTTTAAAACTCCTATTCTTATATTTGGCTATTAAGCTACTATTCTTAAATTGCTAACCCTTTTTCCTATATTCATTGTTTTCATCTCATTCAAAACTCAAATTATGTAACAATGTTTCATGCAATTTTTATCTCAAAAATTTTATATTTAAAACTTGACTATATAAAAAAACTATTTTAATCTTTAGTTTTATAAACAGCAAAACTATAGGCTCTTCTGCATTTTGCACTTTTGAAGCTAGTTTTTACAATGGTGTGTTAGTTTTTTGCATTGGCTCTATTTCGGCACACTAGTTTGAACAATAGATTGTTAAACTTTTATATTCTCTCAAGCAAAGAATATAAATGTTCTTGTGAAATAGAATTTAATCTTCATTAGATTGTGCAAACTTAGTTTGATCAGTTATTTCTGAAGTGAATTGCAAATCTACTTTTTTTTTGGTTTCTTAGAAGGTAGCAATGACCAACTGACAAGAAGACTTAAATCATATTTAAGAAATTTTAATTTTGATGTCTTTATAAAGGAACTAATACCCCTATTTCTCTCTCTAAAGACTAATTTATTCAGTAGTCAGGCAGCTTTTTTAATTCAATGAATTTTTTAAAAGTGCTTGTGACGCCCTCAAACATTTTCTCAATCGAGATTATGAATTTTTAAATTATATTTTATTTCTATTTTCTACAAACAGCCCAGATATCAAGCCCATGTGTTACGGTTACCCCAAATCACTTATGGTGTCCAAGTTCAATATTATATTTAAAAATTGTCACTAAACAATCAAATGGTTTTATTTGCTTCACTCAATATATTATATATTTTGTCCAATTTGTGATATAATAATTATATTTGTTAAAATGAAGATAATATGATCTGTGATGTTAAATGTGTCATATTTTGTAGAAATTCTGTAACATCTTTAGTATATTCTAGACCAGCGTAACCTTGGATCTCTTGGGAATTAAAAAATAACTCAAAATTTTTTAACAATTGTTATTATGGAAACTGGCAGACTTATTGTAACGAAGAGCAAATTAAAATTACAGAAAGATACCTTTAAGGAATCAGAAAGAAAGTTTACTTTTTTTTATAATTCCATAAAGCTTGTTGTATATGTCATGGTTAACATGGGTCAGCCATTTTTTCTATATATAACAACTCTTAAAGAACAAATCTGTCGCAGTCTTGTTGTTAAATTTCCAATGGAGTAGTTATTTTTGGAGCAGCTTATATTTGACAGCACACGATCAAATGTGATTTAAAATTTATTAGATTGTACATTTTATGCACATGTGAGACTTAATTTTTTACATCTAGCTATTTTTCACTAGTGTTGACAACTAACTACACATGTATTTTCAGTACTTTCCGTAGCCTTTTAGTTGTGGTTGCCAGTAGCTTTGGAGAAATGTAAGCAAGGGCCAGTTTTGTATTCATTATAAATAAATCATTCTTCATGTGTCTTATATGGTTTTGTTTAACTCTTTGACCATTACAAATGTCAAAGTGTATGCTTTCATTTGCTGGAATGCACATGACTTCTTAAATGATAACAAAATTCAAATATGGGTGCATGATAAGTGGTTGCAAATCTCAAAGCAGTTGGTGAACTTTTAAAATTGTTATTGTGAAACAAACACCTGGGATTTAGATAAATTAACTATATCTGATAATTATTATTAAATGATAAATTGTTAGTTTCACCCAAAATTTTTGTAGTAGCTCTTTTGTTAGTTTTCCCTCCATTCCAACCCCAAATTATCACAAAGCCAACAATCACCTATAGCACTCCTGTAGCTAGCTCTAGTGCAACGTTTATATAACCAAACAAATGGGATAAAACTTTATGACACTGCTAAAAATGAGAACTGGTAGTTAGATCGATTTGAAATTTTGACAGGAGCACACACTTTTATAGATTAATTCCAACTGATCATACACTACTGCGCTGCAGGACTTTGGAGCATATTTAACGTGCATTTCCTCAACACGGGGTATTTTCTTTGTTTAAGGTGGGTAGAACAATGAAATAAAATAAAATTCCCCCAATCGATTTCCCACTGATTGAACTCAAATTGCATTCGATCAGTGATGGGGATGGAGAACAGGATATTTATGTCTACCCTTATTTATGTAATTTGATTGGTTGGTAGTTTTTTATTCTTATTTCATTGCTCCATAATAAGATTATTCCATTTAATCCTATTATGTGCCTGTCAAGTTTTACATTATTCTTAACTTTATATTTTATTTTTAAGAAATTTTTTTAAAAATTATAACGAACAGTTTAAAAACCCTTGGATTCATAACTAATTTCTATTAAGCATGAGGGTCGGTAGGTTACCTATAAATGGATTATGCTAGACTAAAAAATCCACTTGATGTTAGAGTCACTGAATGTTAATTCTATTTAAGCAGAGTGGAGCTGGGAGCCCAGTCGGTAAGGCGCTTGCATTGCATGCGCTAAAGTCCCACGTTCGAGACCTAGCATTATCAAAATAACTGCCGACCTAGAAATGGTCTGTGCAGCCAAGAAGTCCGATGAATAAGAGTAAGTAGACATAAATATCCTGTTCTCCATCCCCATCACTGATCGAATGCAATTTGAGTTCAATCAGTGGGAAATCGATTCGGGGAATTTTTATTTCATTTCAATGTTCTACCCACCTTGACCAAAGAAAATACCCCATGTTGAGGAAATGCATGTTAAATATGCTCCAAAGTCTCTCGGCGCAGTAGTGTACGATGTCACCCTTAAAAGTTGCGTTGGGGGGGGGGGGGGGGGGGAGCCCAGTCGGTTAGGCTTTCGTCTAGCATGCGAAAGGTCCCAGGTTCGGGTCCGGGCATCGCCAAAATAACTGCCGACCTATAAACGGCCCGTGCAGCCAAAAATGTCCGACGAATAATACCCGTGTAGAGGGAGTGCACGTTAAATATGTTACCAAAGTCCTAACGCTGCGTTCGATGTCGCCCTTAACGGTTGCGTTGGGTGCCTACTCAGGTGTCAACTCGTTACTTGACTGTGGTTCTAAAATACGACGCCCGTCGCCAATAGCCCTCGTCCCTCGTGTAGCGCTAGTGACGATAATTCAAACTAAACTAAAAGTTGCGTTGGGTGCCTACTCGAGGGTCGGTTCTTCACTTGACTGTGGTTGTGCCCGTGTAGCTCTAGTGCGACGATATTTAACCTCAATTCTTATATAATAGTCTGTCCGTACGCCATCATCACCAAAAGCTTCATAGGCTTTTACCGATAGTGTCAAAATTTATAGCGCACGGTTTCTACCTAATATAAACAGCGCATGCGCTAAGAGTCAGGAGAAGAGAGTAACTCAAGTGTGGACATAGATGATGATGATGTTGGAATACGTCACGCCAAACTTCCAAATGTGTTCTGCAGATAAGTCAAATGGAAGTCATCAGCTCCATCTTAGGCTAATTTTCTTCTTGTTTCGTCTCAAGAACTGGTATGTGCATGAGAGGAAGTAGAAAAAAATGCCTCACAATTAGCATCGCTTGACTTCCCGGACTCCTTTAAAGTGGCGTTTACTCGGGCGTGACACGCAGCTAACGATCACTGATGCCCGAATTCCTTTCGATATTAGTCACTGCATATTATTATTGGCTCTGCTTAAGTAGAACCAATATGCAGTGACATATGATATGCTAGTGCAGTGACAGTTCAGTCCATATTAAAATCGCTGCATATTGACTCTACTTAAGTAGACTCATGTTCCACTGGCTCTCTGCATATTGGCTCTACTTACTCTAATATGGACTGAAACGTCGTCGACTCAAGTATTGGCTCTAGTCTACAGTGACTCTAATATTCACTCGAGTTGAATTATCGTCGCACTAGAACTACACGGTAGCTACTGGCAACCGGACGTCGTAATTTAGAACCACTGTCAAGTGACGAGCCGACACCTGACCACGAGCCAGCATCCCATGACACTTTTAGGAGCGGCAGCGTCGGTACTTTGGCTCATATTTTGCGTGCACTCCCTCTACATAGGGTACTTCTACGTCGGACATTTTTTGACTGCACAGATACCGTTTAAAGGTCGGCTTATTTTGGCAATGACTGGGATTTTTGCGCTCACCAACTGGGGTCCCTGTATAGCCCCCTCTTCTTAAACAGACAAAGTTGTGACAACTTTGCTACCCGCTTTCACCAAGTTCCTTATTTTTGTGAATGCACGGCAGATGTCTTTAAAAGGGCTTTGAGTTGGCACTAAACTGCTCTGCTTCGAGCGATGAAAGGAAGCATTGCCAAAACTGCATAACAATGGTCGTGACAGTACCGTATTAGTATAAGTAGATATTGAGTGACACTCTACTTGATTTCTGAGACACTGAAATGCTCATATGAAACTCTGGTACTAAATATTTGTACGAAAAAGAATACTAATAATCAATAACGTTTCTTACTTGCATCTATTTAAGAAAAAAAAAGTATTTTGTCTATACCATGGACAATTTATTGAAATCAGTATCTTTACGTACCTTCAGAGAATTTAGTTAAATAACAAAGCGGGATTAACTCTTTAACAAACAGTACAAATTTTGACTTTTATGACTTTAGTTAAACTACCTCAATTGCCCTTCGCGTACTTCTCAGTATATTTCCTTGCATTGGCATCGTGCAAAGCGCGGTTCTTCCTATACAGAGATGCCGCGGTGAAGTTCAAGGGGCTGTTTGGGTTCGCGTCGGTCAGCAAGGAACAGATGGATATCAGCAGGGAAGAAACCTTCATGGCTGGACTCCAGCCTTCACCTAAAAGGTCCATACAGATTGTGCCGCCCGATCCTATATTGCAGTGGTAGATCTTGGTCACGAATGTCACCTGTTTAATAAGAAAAATATTCATTTTACTATATTTGGTGTAAATGAATATTGGTTCTATAAATAAATGCACACTGTTTTTATATTAATGATTGTCACTGTCACTGCCTATATTAGCAGTGGATTTCTCACGAAAGGGGAATTACGTATTATTTCCTTGTGGTTTTTTTTTGTTAATATTTTTAAGTCACGTATGAATTTGACATTTATTATTAACTTTTGATTGGTATAGAGCTATATTTTCCCCGTTTTTCTTTTGCGTTATAGCTGCAAGCACTTAGCCAAACAAAATGCCAGTTTTTCACGAGTGCTTCTGTTATGTATTTTATCATTCTGAAATCATCAATCATTTTAAACCATTCATCAATCATTTTAATCATTATATCATCTCCACTTCTTGTCATTGACTTTTCTAGATTACATGGACTCATGGACCAGAAGTAGTTGTTGCTAGGTCATGAAGGTCAACAACAACTTAGTTCATGAAGAAAATATTGGAAAGCCTTCTTACCAACGGCGGCTTGAATGGGTAGTCGCTCGAAAACCAAAGATCGAGGACGAATTTGCCTCCTTCATAGACCGACTGTGGAGGGCCTTCGATGGTTGCGGTCCACAAGTGCAGGTTATCGCTTCTGAGGTTGGCGCTGCACAAGGGAGGAGGATTGGCGAGCAACTCCCGCAGCTCGGCTCGCAATCTCTTGTCGCATCCGACTGCATTTCTGTTCCATCCTGATGTCATGTTGGCTTTGTAAAAATGTGTCTGTTGGAAAATAGAAATGTTTAAGAGGGATTGTCAGTCCCATAGAGCTAATGGGTCATTCCACGGGTAACTGATTGACATTCGGAGGACACAATTATAATGTTCCACGAAATAGCAGGACAAATAAAAAGTTTTACAAATTAAATTTTATATGTTTGAAAAAATAAATTTCAACTAAATTCAAATATGGTTTAAAACTTTAGATAGCCCTTATAGAAATTTTTAGAAAAGTTATTGAAGTTTCAGTAACTGACTAACATATCTGCACACTTCAAGTTATTCAATTTCATTTACTTCTGAATATGAAAGAGGTAACTTTTAAAAATGAGGCTTTTTGAGAAATGAGGAACTTTTAAAAATATATTAAAGTGCCAGAAATGAACTATCAGTACATTAATTTTTAGATAAAAATATTGAACCCTGAAAAAATACCGGCTTTTCGAACACATTGGTAAATGGTAACTGACTGACATCTCTGAAATACTTAACATGTCTGATGAGTTTAGTTTGAATTTTCGTCGCACTAGAGCTACACGAGGGCTATTGGCGACGGGCGTCATAATTTAGAAACACAGTCAGGTTATGAGCCGACACCTGAGTACGCACCCAACGCTAACATTAAGGGCGACATCGTACGCAGCGTCTGGACTTTGGAGGATATTTAACGTGCACTCCCACTACACGGGGCATTATTCATCGGACATTTATGGCTACATGGTCCGTTTATAGGTCGGCAATTTATTTTGGAGATGCCCGGACCCGAACCTGGGACCTTCCGCATGCAAGGCGAACGACTTAACTGACTGAGCTCCCCAGCCCCCCAAGTCTGATGAGAGAAAACCCAAAAATATGTTGCACATTCATAATATATTGATGGGAATTAAAAAGAAATAACAATTTTGACAAACATTTATCATCAATTGACTGGTTACCAGGATAGTTAATTAACATTAACCTAATTTTTTAAATAAACTTTCTTTAACTTATGGTGTGTCCTTGTAATTATTTTTCTTCAGGAACTCAAAAGAAACCAGATCCTTCTAGCATTATGAAACCATTTAATACGAAGTGCTTATCTACTTCTATTATATCGTTATCTTTCGACCATTCGAAAAACTGTCCCAAGGTTTTTTTCCCCAAAATTTTATCTTTACTTTCTGGTCTCCATCATCGAGAACTCTCCCTATATAAAATTGTAGGTCTTAATACTCTGCATAATAATTTTCTTTCAAAATGATTACCAGATGGACGTCTCTGTACATTTTTTGTTTCTCTGAAGCTGTTAAAGGCATATTTACTTCCAATTAACACATGAAATTAAAATTTTAAAACTTGATTTTCCAAAATCTGACTGAGTAAAGTTAATTAGTCGAATACTTTATTTCTAGTTTTTGATGCATAAAAGTAATGAGACCAGATTTTCAAAACCCAAAATCAGAATATTATTTTAGTTCTATCTTCTTCTACAATTGTTCATATAATACCCTCTCCTCCCCTAATTTCAACTGGCCGTATAACTTATAATAAACAACTAATAATTCAAAAATAATAAATACTTAGCATTAGCCTTAATTCCAAATATAAAGCACTAATCAGTATTTTAAGGTCATGTTTTAAATAAAGAGCATTTAGAAAAAAAATATTGAAAAACTATTTCTCCTCGTTTAACGGGACTAACAGAAAAACGAAACGTACACGGGACAGTGAGACAAAAAGCGGGACTGTCCTGCTTAAAACTTAACCTCTGTTCATATTAATAAAAAGACCAATATGTAATTGAATCAAACACGAAAGTTGAGTTGTATTATAAAAATAATTTATGCATAGGGTCAATTCTGGGGTGATAATAAGTAAATTAATAGCCAGCTACACCTATATGTCTGTCAGTTAGCAAGCAATTTTTACCTGTATAAGTTAATTTTTTTAAAAAACTTTTGTCGCATTTAGTATTGTTTAGTACTTATTGTGAAAACAGAGAATATCATTTATACAGTTTCTGCTGCCAAAGTTTCTATTCTGAAATTAAAAAACAAAAGATTTTAGTAACTAACTGACATTTTATGAGTGGGTGTAATAAATGAATCTCATTACATTTAATTTTGCAACTTTTGATTTGCGTAAGGGCGTAGAATGTTACTTTATTATGTAAGTAACAATTAAATTAGATTAAAAAAAAAACTTATTGGAAGTTTAGGGAAAAAATGTTTCGAAAGTGTATGAATTTAACACTTAAACTTGTAAATTTTTTCAGTCCGTTTAAAAGCAATTTTTCTTATATAAAAATATATATTCAAACAATGAACTTCAGGGTGTTGAAATAGAGACTCCAATCTTTAAAATGGTATGTGACACGAAGTATTTGCTTAATTTTGAAATTTTGGTACCGAGGTTGACATTTTCGTGGAATTGCCCTAATGCATTAGTTTTGGAATCACAACTTCTACAGAAGTATTGCTTTGCCATGTTACCTTTTTTCCCCAGGTATGGGAATCAACTTAACATCGAAATGAAACAAATTTGAAACGAAAATTTTATCTAGTTATTTAATTATATATATATTTTAAGTTTTAAAATGGCAAAAATATACAGCAGTTGACGACACTATTTTAAAACTTTATCAATTTATAATTAAATAACGGATGTTATTTTCTTTACAATTTTGTTTCATTTCGATGTTATGATGATTCCCATACCTGGTGAAAATGGGATAACATGGCAAATCAATTCTTTTGCAAAAGTTGTTATTTCAAAACTAATGCATCAGCTCTATGGGACTGATATTCCCTCTTAAATGCTGTTAGAAGGGAGAGGAGGGGGTAAAATTTACCCTAGGAAAAACCATTTGAAATCAGTGACATAGCGGCTAATCGAGATAAGGATATTTCCATTTTGTTTGAAAGAACTACGTAATTGGGTTTGCAGAGTTCAACTTTTATCATTTATGTATGAATATAACTTGATAGTTAAAGCCAAATCAAAATCTTTTATTATCTTATCTATACAATATAAATCTTAACCTTTAATTATCCCTAAAAGTCTCCAATGAATATATTGACCACATGAAATAAGTTTCCTGAAAAAGAAATCGGAATGACTAAATTAAAATATTTGAGAGCATATATATGATAAAAATACGGGTTCCATTTCAAGGCGAATTTCGATCATTTTGAAAATATAAAAATAATTTTGGTGTTTTATGTTTAGATACTTAACACTTGTTCTAAATGCTATATTTCTAAAAAACTAATATTTAAACCCAAAGTAAAAAAAGTATATTACCTTTTTTTCAAATTCAATTTAAACGGATTTTGAAGTCAATTAGGAAAAATAGGAAATGTAATTCAATTTAACGAAGTTTAAAATGTACTGTTTGGTTTGCAGCCAAAATTTTGTATACTCACTTTACTATTGTTTCCGTTTATGTTTAGCGCGTGCTTTAAATAAAATATCATTTGACAATATTTATTCAACTTTAGTACTGGATATTAGTCATCAAAAGCGCATGTCGAAAAAAATTATTTCTTCAAATGACTTATGAAATATGCATAAATTTAATCTTATAATAAATGGAGAATCCTGTGTCCCTATTGCGTTAGAAGAAAGCGAAACTGATATTTCTCTCAGAATTCAGTATTGAAACGTCAACCCCTCGCCATTTTGAGCATTTCAAAAAACTTTCTCACTAAAATTTCTACATACTCTGAAATTTCATAGATGCAGTTTATTTTTTTACAGGAAGTTTCTTTATAGTGTTTCAGTATCTTTCGCCACCGTAATTAATTATTTCCTTTAAATGTTCATTCCTGAATAAGATTTTTTTAATACTTTTTTACATTAATAGTGGTGTTTCTGTTATTAAAGCCAATTTTGTCAGAAAGTTTTCTACCATTGTCACAATCAAAATTAAATTTTTATCGCAACCTAATGATTCGTTATATTTTTGTATTATCATAATTCTTTCCTCGGCGAAAATAAAATCATTTTTACGATTATTCACATATTGACCCTGTAAAACTCTAATTCCTACGATAATACATTCATCGCATGGAAAACAACTTGCATGGGAAAACATATTCCGTTTGCCAAACCATCTGTACCTTTAAAAAAATTAAAATATATGAATGTGTTAATATATATAAATTGCCTCTAAAATGTAAAATCCTTTATTGTGCACATTACATAGATAACTTTCAGATTAACTAATTTGTTCCATTAAAAAAATTGTTAAATACATAATTTGTTCCATTAAAAAATCAATAATTGTTTTAAAAAACATAGTGCGATTTCTCTTTAAATGTTATTTTAATGTATTTTAAAACCAAAATTTTTAGCATATTTGTTATCAATATATTAGTTTGAATCAATTTAAATAATTTTAAAAAAATTATTTCGAATTTTAATAATTAATTTCTGAGAACCTTATAACACATCGTAAAATAATAATCTGATATATCTTTAAAAATATTTTAGTGCGGTTAAAAACCGAAAAATAAAGCATATTGGTTTTGAATTTATTAATTTGAATCAAATTTAAATAAATGTTTAAAATGTACCAGGTTTTCAATTATTAATTTCTGAGATCGTTATAACATATATTTAAATTAAACGGTTTATCTTCAAATAATAATTTGATGTATTTAAAAATCGAAAGATAGAGCATTTATGTTTTCAGTTCATTTGTTTGAATCAAACTAAAGCTTTAAAAATGTCCCTGATTTTCAATTATTAACTTTTGAAATCATTGTAACATACATAAGCTCAGTTTTTTTAAGTGAAGTGTAAATAAAGTTCTTAAAATTAAACAAAACAAATCAAAGGTGTTCTTTTTATTTCCACCATGTATATAAGAAATAATACTTCAGTCATAGGAACAATATTAAAATGAAAAAGTACAAATTATCTTCATATGAGAAAATACCCGAAGCTGAGGAGAAATGAAATGATATTGCACAAGTTAATCACAAATATTTTTACGATACTGAATTAGACTTTTAAGTACTTAAATTATTAAACAATAAAATTCTTGAAAATTAAATAAATACATTTTTAGGTAGGTTAGAACATTTCAGATATTATCGTTTGCAAACAATAAATATACCAAAAAGCATTTTATATATTAATTTTAATAATTATTTAGTTATTAATCTTAATTATATCAGTTATATTATTTTAAAATAGCTTGAAGTTTAAAAAAATTTCTTTTTAAAAAACTGCATATCAGCGACAGGAAATGAGAGTAAAGGCAGATAAGCTCAGTATTTTGTGATGATAGTGTTGGCGTACGAGACGTAAGCTTCTTTAGCAGCATCCTGGGCCATTCCTATAAAAAGCAAAGAATAAACACTTGTAAAAGCTTAAAATAACCACCAATAAATTTGACAAATTTATCTTTGTAGTTTCGAAGGATTTCAGTGACACACGAATTAAGATAAGGTTTTAAAACTATTTCTCTTCATCACAAAAATAGATAAATAACTAATATTGTTGTTTATAATATAGCTGGTCTGCATTTTTGTTCAAAGTAATTAAAATACTTAAAAAAAATTATGATATGTGTTTTTTTACAATATCCATTTTAAAATTCAAAATTTTGATGATAGTACACTCTTAAAATAAAAGAGTGAAATTCACTCCTTTAGAGGAAGTGCATTTTCGGCACCGGAAAGGAGTGGAAATTAACTCAAACTGAGTTAAAACCGCTCGTTTTAAGAGTATAGGACGTAGATTGTTTTATTTCTTTTACCCACTCCGCAAAAAGAGGGAAATTTACTCCTATAAGGGAAGTGCATTTTCGGCACGGAAAGGAGTGGAAATTAACTCAGACTGGGTTAAAACCGCTCGTTTGTTTTAAGAGTGTATGTGGCGCGCTTTCAAAATTGTTTAGTTTTAAAAAAAATGCCTGGCCCAAAATAAAAATTAGGAAGAAAAAAAATCGAGATTTTGATGGCATTTGTTCTTACATTTTATGTAAACGGAGGTCATTTATTTCTTTGTTCGGTAATTCCAAATTTGAATGCTTCGATTTTGATTGGAATAATACTTAAGGGCTTTTACAAAAATGTAGGTAGTTTATTTTCTTACCTTTCTTGCCAGACCAAGCTTCCCACTTGGCTTTAGCCTTCAAGTCCAACGCACCGGGCTTATCTGAATAACAAAAAACAATATTAGTAAAAAACAAAATAAAAAATATTCTATTTGAAATAATTATTTAAAAATGTATTTAATTTATTTTTTTATTTAAATTTTAAAAGTTTATATTATTGAAGATATGAATAGTTTATTATCATAAGAAAAAGTAAATCAATATCATCATAAAAATATAAATATCAAAAATATTATCAATTTTTATTTATATATATAGTATATATTTTTCTATTTCGACTACACTTTTTACGAAATCATCCAACCACGATATCACATTCCATTCCAATAAAAAAAACTGCATTTTTTAAACACCGCTGATTTTAAGGAATGTTCGAAACAAGCTTTTTTAAATAGCATAGAACGAGTGCCAAAAATAGTTCTATTCGGTTCGTTGATTATTCACATGATATAATACAAAGAAAAAAGTAACTTCCTTGTTCGAATGAAATTGTAGCTAAGCTTGTTTTTAACGTTTTACCGAATCAGACATATCATTAAAAAAAATTCGGGAATGTGAAATTCTAGAGTAGCTTATTTTATAATAGGAACTCCAAATAAGAGACATTTATAATGGGAACTCACAAAAAATATCATAAAGATATTTTCCCCCATAGGGGCTGCTTTATTGGTGGTCAAGCCTTTGAAGGCTCGGCAAATTCCCCAGAACTAAGGGGCAATTTCTTTTGTGGCACCATAGGCAGCTTTCACTACCAATTTTGACACTCAGATTACAATGAATCTAAGCTCTATGTGGATGTTAAAGCATACCGAGATCATTAATTTTGCCGAGAGAACCCAAGCCAAATGGGTACTCAAGGGATCATTTACATGCCATATAATCCTATGACATGCGTTCCCATGATTTTCCCATCCAGAATATCAGACGACTCAGCCGTTGCACGAACCCGCAAACTTGGGCTTATGAGACGGACTCGTAATACCTCTCAGCCACTGAGCCGCCAATGTAAGTTTAAAAGGGTTGCTGGAATTTCGTTGATCGTGATTGAAGCTACGATTACGCAAAAAACTTTTTTAAAAAAACGTGTATCTCACCTGCCGAGCAGTCTCCACAAGTGGCCTGCTTGTAGAGTCCGTACAACTCCAAAAGTTCGGTGTCGACGGGGCGGCTTTTCATGCCCTTCACGGAGCCAGCGGCGGCACTGAACTTCTGCAAACAAATATATGAATCTACATTAATACAAAACAATATCAAGTAAATCTCCAGAAAAAAATTTAAAATAAATAATGCTTTTATAAAATAATGAAATAAATCAAAATTAATGAAATTTAAAATAAATATGCTTTAATGAACTATGAAATAAATCTATATTAATGAAATTTAAAATAAATATTAAATAAATATACAATATTGAAATATCAAACAAATTTCAATTAAAAAATATCAATAAATCTAAATAAATCTACATTAAAAAAAAATCAATAAATCTACATCAATTAAATCTGTTATATCGACATTTAAAAAACGTTAAATATATCTATATTAAAGAAATCAAATCTATCTACATTACAGAAATCAAATCTATCAACATTAAAGAAATCAAATCTATCTACATTAATGAAATTTATAATAAATGTATTTCATTAAAATGTTAAGTAAATGTAATGCAATATTAAAATATCAACTAAATCTACATTTACAAAAATAGAGAATAAATCTACATCAACAAAATCTCAAACCTTTCGACATTAAAAAAATTTTAAATAAATATATACATTATTAAAATATAACTAAATCTATATTAATAAAATTAAAATAAATTCACACTTATAAAATATCAAATAAATATATAATATTGAATTTTTCTACATAATAAAACCTCAAAAAGTAAACTTCATCAAACAAATTTCAATAAATATGCATATAAAAAAATTTCACATGTTACTACTTTCCCCCAGTTACAATTTCATAAAACTTCCAGCAACAAAAAACTACGAGCATCTTTAGTAAAATTCTCAACAGGATTTTTGTGTATGTTTAGAAATTAAATTCAGGTCATATAGTAAAATATATTTTAGTTAAAAAATATTTTTGGAAAAGAATGAGCTCAATATTGTAAGTGTAAATACATAACTTTATTTTTTTTATTTTTTGTAATATGATTTCTATACAAAAATAAATGCGTGAACTTTATTTTAATCTTTCACATAAACATTCCTTATCTGCAAAACAAAATTCCTTTCATATAAAACTATTTCTTAACTTTTTTATATAAATTCTTCAACAGTAAAACATACGAAAACCATAACATTCCTAGAAATTGTTGCTTTAAAGAACTATATGAAATTGCTCAAAAACGCTTTTCTCAGTATAAGCGGCTCATTCTTAAAAGAAACCAACACAAGTTTCAACAAAAAAACAAGCCGAAACTAAAGCATAATTCTATTTTATTACTAGTATTTTCTCAGAGAAATCACGGTTTTCCAAAAAACCTTTTGTTATTTTTCTTTAAACCCGAGAGCGTAAAAATGCCGAAATTCCTTTGACACATTCCGTAGGTTTAAAATACAGGTAAAGTGTTGCTGCTGGGCTCAATAACATAAATGAGGATTGAAAACCCGTTCTTTTTTTAGAATAATGGGTGTTTTCTTTACTGTCATACTTTTTTTGAAGGTTATTTTTTTAAAAGGGCAAATTCAAGATGTCGGACGTAAATAACTAGTCAAAATTACTGCTTAAAAAATCCATAATTTCTTAGAGTAAAAATGTATTTAATTGGTCGGAATAATTATTATAAATCTTACCTACTCCTGAAGTATTATGTACTCTAAAAAAAATTTGTAGAATTTTTTTTAACTTTTAAATATATAGTATTTTTTAAAAGTTAAACATTTTCGAAAAAAAATTATTAACATAATTTAAATCATAATAATTAATTTAATCATAAAATTAATTAATCATAATATAATTTAATCATAATATTAATTTAATCATAATATTAATTAATCATAATAATTAATTTAATCATAATAATTAATTTTAAAAAATGATTGAAATTGACGAAAAAGAAAAAAAATGCGTGCAATACCATGACCATTTTTTTGTTGTTAAAAGTAATAAATGTTAAAAGTATGTATCATTTATGTTATAAGCCTTTATGTTGACTGTTTTACGTATTATCAGCATTTTTTACGCATCAGCAATGGATGTTTTAAAATTTCGGAAATAAGTATTAATATACTTAAAAATATAAGCAATTTTGTACTTAAATATATACAAGGTATCAAATGGGCAATTTCAAGGAGAAGTTTTAAATAAATCCATTAAAAAAATAATTTGGAAAACTATTAGCAATGAAGAGCATGAATGGAAAATACCAATTTATTCTTTAGCTTTACATCCCTTTCCTTTAATTGCGTAAAGCTGCCTATGGGGCTACTTTAAACTTTACCATTGACCTCACATTAAGAAACGGCATTGTTAGGAATATTTCACTGACACTTTCCAAAGTCTTAAAGATAACTCTTTTAAAGTCTCCAGCAAAGAATATGACCAGCCCCATACCGTGAGATTAGTAATTTGAATGCCAGTGAAGAATTCCGTAATCGTCTTTTGAATACAAATGGGGAAAATAAGGCAATTTATTTAAGATTATTACCTACCTGATAGACAAAGGGGTACATAGTTTTTTTTATGTTAACTTCATTCAAGATTGAAGACCTTTCGACTCTAAAGGATTGAAATGCTGACCAAGAAATTTTTATGTTTTATATTGAAAATCAGACTTGGAAGGAACATGAAGCTTGTGTTATAAAACAGGAATGTCAGAAATCTGGCAGTCGCTACACATTTCTAGGAGTTTAATCACCGTTCCACATTTTCCTCAATCTCAATTTCGGTTAAACGTTCTAGCATAAGGGAAATTGACTTTTACGAAGCCTACCATACTCCTAAAACCACAATAAATTGATTAATTCATTTAAGGGTCTTGTATGGTAACAGATTTCTATACAATTCCAATGGAGAAACTTTTGACCCTGTTTTAAAATAAAGTATTCGACACGTACTCACGAAAACTTATAAAAAAATACAGAAGAAAGTTGTTTTGCTATTAAAATAATTAATTAGTACAATTTGAAAGATATTAATAAGTTATAATTAAAACAAAAAAAACAATATAATTAAACAAATTCAAATCCAAACGGATGTAGGAGTGCAAAACGTGAGCCGATTTCTTCATAGGAATAGCATTGTAAGATTAGAATTTATGCTTTTTATTTTAATTTAAAAGAAATTTCAGCGCGTTCAGCGTGAACGAAAATTCCCATTGGATTAACACTGAGGCACTTGAGTTTCGAGACCCGCCGTCCAGCGCGCTCATTCCCCCTTAACACGCCAGAGTTCTCACTAATTTAGAAAAGTTTCATAACAACAGAATAAGCTGATTCTTTTTGATTCTTTATCCCACTCATCGCATTATCTCCTCTGCCCCCTCCCGTGAATATGGACCCGGTTCTTAAATCGGTTGAGGTCCGAATTCCGTATATTGTTCTAAGGTCGCGTTTGGTGCCAGCTCAGGAGTCAATATCGTCACTTGAAAGCAGGGTTGTTATGATTTTACCCGACCCGAAAAAACCCGGGAGGGGTTTTTCGAAAAAACCCACTTGAAAAAACCCATCTAAAAACACAAGTGGGCGATTGAACTTAAAATTGCCTTCACTGAAAATTTAAAAAAAGTAAACACTTTTTATACATCCAAAAAATATACATTTCATATCATTTTTAATTAATATTTTAGTATTATTCTTAATATATTTTTACAATTTTGTACCTTCAATATTTAAAATGCATTTACAAATTTAAATTTATACTAATTATTTAACAATTAAATAACTAATACATTTTTAAAAATTCTAATTTAAATTTCTATCGTTACAATATTCCGGATTATATAATTTTACACATATACAAACAAACAATACTTGGTTCTAGACAATACATTTATAAATTTAAATATACATTTATCTAACAACTATATACAATTATTTTTTAATTGTTCTAATTTAAATTACATCATTCCTGATTGTCTCTCTCAAGATGTTCTGTTAGTTTTAAAAATTGTTATGTGTAGACAAATAATTAAAACTTCCCTAAATAAATAACAAAATCCTGAAAAACACATCCAAAATCCTGAAAAAAAACCCATAAAACCCCTAAAACCCTGAAAAAAAACCTAAATCCCGAAAAAAAAAAAAAAAGTGGATTGGGTTTTTAATGAAAAAACCCGAGTTATTAACAACCCTGCTTGAAAGCTGTTCAAAATTAAGAGGCTTTTCCAATAGCCCAGTGCCATGTTAATTCAACAATATCCGTACTGAACTATATTTTAGTTATAAAATGTTGCATTTTCCACACCATTTACGAACTTGTTCGAATGCATCGCAAATCTGCACGTGAACGCATAGATAACTTATTAGTCATCAGCAGAAACATTCCACAAAAACAAATGGAACGTGAGAACGCATTTTAAAATGAGAATACTTTTCTCGAAAAAAAAGGAGATCAGTATGAAAATCTGCAACAATCTTCAGAGAATTGGGAATGCTGATTCTTTTTTTACACGCGTGTTGCCCTTCTTGCGTGACGGACCGTCTAAGGTCACGAGAGCGATGAATAGCATTATCTCAATTTTTCTTGTGTTTTTCGTCTAAGTTTTAAAAAAAAGAGGTTTTATTAATTTATGGTGGGATTAAAGTCGCAGTAGAGCTGGATATTTTTTTCTAGAATCATTTTGCAGATTCATTGGCTGACATCAGGGCATGTCCATGACAGGTTGGGGCCCAAGGACCGGATACTTTTGGGGGCCCTTTTCGGACTTATATATTAACATAGTTAAAAAAACACCTTTTACAGGAAGGTCAATCATCAAATTTAATAATACCTATCTATCTTAGTGCTTTTAATTTTTTAGAAAAGCAAAAATAATACTTTCAATTACTTTGGCCTTAAAATGATACGAATTGTTAGGTGTGAATCAAAATTTATAGGTTTAAAGCCAATTTTGGGGTCCTCTAAAATATTGGGTCCAAGACATGGGCCTTGTTGGCCTAGGCGATGATCAGGGCCCGGGTGACATAATATAGTCGTGACGCCTTTCCGAAATAATAACCCGGGGAGCTCACAAGGAGCATAACTTGGTGAACGATAAAGTGAGGATCTTATGCAGATCCTGAATGGCGATACTGTTAAATGGTGATTTTGGTGATCTTATTAATTCGAAATAATTTTTTTGTTAATTGTTTCAAAAAAATCATGAGTATTTTATCTTTAATCCTCTGAAGGATACAGACGTATGAACCCGTCACCTGACTATCAGGTTTTCCAGCAACACACATAGTTATAAAAAATTCGCAAATTTAATAGTTTAATTAAATTTTAAAATTTAAAGCATGGGGGAGCCCTATATAACCATCTACTACAGAAATATAATTAAAAGATTTAAGAAATTAAATTGTCAGTTAAAATTTTTAATTTAAAACTTATTCAGTGAAAACAAGTTTACACTTCAGCCAATTGGCTTATCAGTAAGAGGGTTAAATACTTTTAAAGTGTTAAAAAAATTATAATTTTTTTAAAGCGATATCTGTTGCTGCAAAAGCATCCATACACGAGTTTATCTGTCTGTATCCCCCAATCAGTTAAAATTAATGGAATTTCTTTTTTTTTCAACGGGACTGCTTTATTGGCGGTTAAGCCTTTTGCAGACTCGGCATATTCCCCAGAATCTAGGCGACCCCCGCTACAAATTTTAATGCTCAATTTATAATGAATCTGAGCTCTCTGTGGATGTTAAAGTACATCAAGATTTAATATCTACCGAAAGATCCCCAAGCCACATGGGTACTCAAGGGATCTTTTACATGCCACATAATCCTATAACATGCGTGCCCACGATTTTCCCATCCAGAAAATCTGACGACTCAGCCGGAGCTCGAACCCACAAACTTGGGCTTATGAGGCGGACACGTATTACCTCTCAGCCACTGAGCCGCTGGAATTTCTTACATTGTTAAAAAAAAAATGAGAAAAACCATTTGGCGCGGTTTCCTCCACGGTCATTGGCCACCAACATTCCATTCTTGTGTAAGGTGGTCGTAGTGCTTTTTTTTTTATTCCATTAACTTTTTGCACCATTTTTTTTATGTAGAAGAACGACGATCGGATCACAGAAGTGCTCAAAGGAAGCGAAACGAAAAACCTGAACTATTGTCCTTGGGAATAAAAGATGTTTTTATTTTTGTTTGTCTTGTTTTTAAATCCATTGTAATGAGTATGAGTACAACGCGTTCCATCAATGGTTCCAGTGCCATCTATAGCGTGATTGCGTGTTGCGTTCTTTTTTTAAAGTTGATCTCTAGAATGGAACAAGGTAATAATCTCATCTCTCGACATCGGCTAGTGTGGAAATGCAAATTTTGTATGGGACAGTTGTTTCAAGAAAAGTTTTTTTTGTTAGATGTTGGCGATTATTTTTAGGGCTGGCGGCTCAGTGGCTGCGTCTGATTTTCTGTATGGGAAAATCATGGGCACGCAGGTCATATGATTAGGTGACGTGTAAAAGATCCCTTGAGTACCCATTTTGGATTGGGTTCTCTTAGCAAAATTAAATCATACTTTAACATCCAAAGCGAGCTCTGATTCACTGTAATCTGGAGCTTCAAAAGTGGTCGCGAGAATCGCCTAAATGGTGCCACAGAAAAAATGGCTCTCAGTTCTGGGGATTATGCCGAGTCTGCAAAGGCTTAACAGTCAATAAAGCAGCCCCTTGTGTTGTTAGAGGAAAAAAATAGCGCTTGGTAGAATAAGGGCTGATGTAGGCAGGATCACCGTTAGCAGTTTTCCAAAGGTGTTGTCGCAAAAGGCCTTTGCGCTTTGAAAGGAGAGAGGGGCTTCGCACTGCTTAAAAAATTCAAAACTATGAAATTTAATTTTGTAGAAATTAATTAAATATATATTATAAAATTCTTCATTTTCGATAGTATCGAAAATTTCAACGTAGTAAGTTCCCACAAAACTTGCATATGCTCTAAGGCCAAAAAAAAAGCCCCACATTAAACACCCAAAATTAATTTTAAAAAAATCCTTAAAACCCAAATCTATAACAATTTAAAATACTTAAATGTTTCAAATAAACTTTTTCCTTTCATTTATCTTGCTGGTGGATAATTATACAGTAGATCCTCGATTATCCTATCTAATTGGGACTCTAATTTGGAAGCAATTTCAATAAATTGCAATTGAAATTTATCGTCAGCAGTGACCCGATTAGTTAATGTTGTTTTTCTACGAAAACAAATAAAATTATTATCAGATCGCCAAATTATTCTTTGGGCTTTGTTGTTTTCCTTGCATTACAATAATATCAGACATTTAATGATGCATTAAAATAAATATCCCAAAACTCTATATGTAGTAGTAGTAAGATATTCTAACTGAAGATTTTATGTAGCCTTTCAAATATTTATTGCTTGAAACTATCTTCAATTTCTTGAAAAACTAAATAATAAAAATAGCGAATTAACAAGTGCCATGGTAGCGAACGTGACAAGAGAGCAAATCAGTAAAAAACTAAGGGTGTGTAACATTAGACGACTTTCAATTACCAGTCAATAAATCAATACATTTCAAGGCAAATATATTTCCCCCCTTTAGGAAAATTTCGATAACTTTAAAACCTAAAAAAATATATGACAGCTACCCTTTTCTCATGCACGATTTTCTCAAAAACTTATTATGACGTCCGACGAATACTTTAGAACTCGTGTACCAAAATTGAAGTCTGTGGCTCTATTAATTTAAAAGGTTTCAGACGGACCAATGCTCAAAATCAACTTTTGTAGAATCAGCACCCTTCAAAACGTGTAGAAAACCCGAAATCTCTCTTTTCGATCCCATCGCAATACTTTCGTTATCTTAAAATTTCGTATGATTTGAATTTAAAGTTACAAGTTATACATTAATCTGCATGAAAGAAAAACTAACTCTTAAAATACTTCATGTGCTTAGGTTATCACAAGTCTGCTAAGTAGCCCAATGGATTAGTGGTAGTGCTTCGCATTACCACGCCACAGGTCTTCCGGGGATCGAATCGCGGATTGGGCGAGGTTGACCCATCCTTTCATCCCTTGAGTGGGTCGATAAAATGGGTACCAAGCTTGCTTGGGAACTAAACACTGGGGGTACCGCGTGAGGCTGACCACTTTACCGTATTATGCCTAGCACCCCAGAGCCCTGGGTCACGAAAGATGAAATGGGTACGGCAGGCCTTGGCCCAGTAATAGGCTGTTGCGCCGAGGAGTTAAGTTTTTTTTTTTTTAGCTAAGTAAAAAGTTGCCTACAAGTTGAGAATTGATACTGAATAAAATTGGCAATTTATATTAAAATTTTGCGATAAAAACTTTTGTATTTCATTGACAGTTATACCAATACATTGAAGAATAAAACTACAAAGAGAAAAACTTTGTGTAGAATAATGTTTTGCAGAATTTACAATTTATTTCTACAATTGAACAGAATTTTTATGGACACTTATTTTTTTATTAATGTTTGATTAAAAAAAAGCTTTTTCAAGAGTGTTAAAGTTGTTTTTGAACTACTTGTTGGCAAAAGGTTGTAAATATAAAAGCAAAAAAAAAATCAATTTATATCGAGAAAAGCTTCACTTGCGAGTTTTTACTTGTGTGATTATATCTATAAATTGTTATAATCTATATTAGTACTATATAGTTATTAATCTGTAAGTTTCTAAGCATATAATTAGTAATTAATGAGTAAAGAATGTTTTTAAGTTAGAAATTAATAAGTTTATAAGCATATAATTAGTAATTAACCTGTTAATATCATTACATAGATTAAATTTATTCATAAGTTTCTATATGACTATACATAATAATAGGTTAAAAAAGATTATTAATATATACTGATAAATAGTACAGTTTACATTAATAAATATATATTACATATTTTTAAACAATTACTAATTTTTTAATTATAATTTAAAAGCTCAATACACATACCTCTTCTAAAGACATGATAATGGAGTAAAGAGAACTTAGTAATAAATCGAAGTAGGAGTGCTTACTGCAATTGGCAGACGGTAACTAAGCGACGAACGGTTTAATTTCATTTTTTTGTAGCTCGATCGCTGCGGAAGCGACGTCTGGTGAGCTCCGCTCCAATTACTCAGGTCGACAAGTTTTTTCCTCTTTCTAACGAAGCGTGTGACTCGACATACATTTTCTATTGGTTTTGAAAAATTTCCAAACAAACGTTATTTTTAAAAATTAGTTTTCCATTGTTTATTTTTCTTATTATGATCTTCGTAGAATGGTAGTGTAGTGTATGTGTATAGTAGTGTACTACTACTACATATAGCAAAAATAATACTTTCAATTACTTTGGCCTTAAAATGATACGAATTGTTAGGTGTGAAGCAAAATTTATAGGTTTAAAGCCAATTTTGGGGTCCTCTAAAATATTGGATCCAAGACCTGGGCCTTGTAGGCCTAGGCGATGATCATACGATACTCAGTTCCACCCGATTTTCATACTGTACTCAGTTCCATACTCCTAAAAAATAAAATCTTTAAATTGATGATTCAGAATGCCTTGGCACTTTTTTTTTATTTCAACAAAATCTTGAAAATTTAAAAAACAAACAAATATTTATTTAAACTTTTTACTTTCAATAACCCAATATGAAATATAAAGTTATGGAAGAATTACGAGATGGGATCGAAAAGCTGAAATCGATATTTTGTTGTTTCACACACGTTTTGGAGGGTGCGGATTCTAAAAAAAAAATGTCTTTTGAACATGGTCCGTCTGTTGTTTGTCTGAAACCACTCTAAAGATAGAAATAAAACTATTATGGGCTTCAAATTTGGTACATGAGTTCCTAGTACTTGTCAGACGGCATAATAAGGTTTTCGAGAAAGTCGCGCATGTCCCAAGGGTAGCTTCCGTAAAACTTTTTAGATTTTAAAATTATTGAAACTACCGTATAGGGCATATAATTAGTACCGTTAAATGCATTTATTTATTGGGGTGGGGGGCAGTTGAAAGTCGCAAAGTGTGGCACACCCCTAGTTTTTCCGTCTTAAACCCTTTTGGCACGGGCATCCAAGTACACTGCTCAAAACAATTAGGGGAGTACTTTGCGTATTTTTGTTAACCCTCTAAGCTCTAACGTTTTATTTTTTATTCTAAAAATCTAAAATTTGTGGAATAGATTCATTATGCATCCAGAATGATATGGTAAAAAATAGGGGGGAAATCTTAATTTTTTAAACTAAAATTTAAAGGGGAAAAATTGGAATCATAACTTTTGAATAAATTATAACAATAATTTTTTCAAAACTTTATTTGTTAAAAAATTAAAAATCAATTTTCAAACATCTAAGAATGCAAGCGTGAAGAATTTAGGGTCAATTTATTTCATGAAATTTTTTGGGAGAGAATTTTATATTTTACCATGTTTTTCATATTTTCATTTAATTAAAACAAACATTATTTAATTCTTCAAAAGACATGATTCTTCGATATAACGATAAATAAGTGCAAGCTCAACTTAATGGGGGAAAAATTGCAGGCTGATGATTCCAAATGGATTCATTGGGGGTGAAAGGGTTTAAACCATGAATTCCCCTTATTATTTTGAGCAGTGTATTAGCAGACACCTTCAGAGTGCTTTATAAGACTCTTTTTAAAGATTTTAAGCTTAAAAATCTTAATTTTTTATCTTTAAATCTCAAATGGATTCATGGGGTAAGGGTAAACATGATCCTATTTGAGCTGTATAGCAGACACTTCAAGGCTTATAAGATCTTAAGATTAGCTAAATCTAGTTTTTCTAGGGGTGACCTAATGCTTCAATTTTGCTCTGTTGGAAGACAAGAACCACGCAGCATAAAAGATAATTTAAATCTTACCGCCATTCTTTAAAAAAAATATCAGTCCGGAGATATTAAAAGCTTTTGTGCTTGCTCACCATAGTGAATTATAAAAATACAAATACAAAAATTGTCGACCAACAACAGGCCAGAGGCCCAGCAAGGTTAGTCCAAAATAAATCTAATACTTTACCAGTTTCCAATGACTATCAAGATTCTTCTTAAAATCTTCTACTCTCTTCGAATACACCACATAATCTGGTAAAGCATTCCACTCATTGACAACTCTATTGTAAAAAAAAAAAATTCTTACCTCCCTTCTAAAGCATGATTTATTCAATTTCTGATCATGTCCTCTGGTCTGGCTATTTAAGGCAAAACCTAAGCCCTTCATGTCTCCATGTTTTATGAACTTGAATAATGAATAACTGAATAGAGTTAAATATTTGTCCTGTATTCTAATCTATAGTATTACAACTAATACTTACTAAACAGAACGATAGATAATATATTTTTGGATGATTGCAAGAACTAAAGGTAAAAACTCTGCCGAATCGTAATAGATCGTGCAGGCAATGAAAAATATAAAAAAGAAGTAGGAGAAGGTGTTGTTCCTTTGACCACTTCACGCCATTTCAATTTTCTTAACTTGAATATTAAGACTAACTTCAATTATCTTATTTTATTCCAATCTGTATCGTATGGTTTAGCATAAATAATTTTTTCATGGTTCCAATTTTATTATTGTTATTTTTTATTTAATTTTAAAAAATAATAATAAAACTGTGGTCAAAGGTACAACATATAGTTGTACCTTTGACCATGGGTTGTTGTACCTTTGACCAGGAAATTAGACAACACAGCAATGAAGAAGAAAAAAACCATTTTAATCAGTGCGACAATTTAATGCAAGTTAATTGTATACAGGACAATCTAAACACAATGAGAATGTTGTTAATGGCAGTGTTTTAAGAGTTATGAATTTAATGTTTGCTCATTCAACTTTATATAAAGAAAAGTCCACTCCAAAAGACAAACAATCTGACTGTCGAGCAGATGCACTATTAATAGTAGGGTTTGGTAGTTTAGCCACAATGTCTTCAATATCAATATCATACAATTTTTCATCTTCTCTTCTAAACTTGCCACTTAAAGTTTGTCTTTTCAAATATCGGTTTTGAAACACTGGATATTTACTAACATTATAGATCTCTGCGACTAAATACCTAATAGTTTTTTTACTTAAAATTTTAACAAGAATAAAATTTCCTTTTTCTAAGTCATCTTTCTCAAATTGTTGACGGTCATCGAATTCACAACATTCATTTGACAGATCAAAGTTACTATCTCCTGAAGAAATTTCGGGGTAGCTATCGGATTCTGAACTGTCCATGGGAAAACAAGTTTCTTAATTACTTTTTTAAGAAGGCGTTTATTTGTATGTGGTGTCTTGCATTTAGGGTGCTGTTGTTTTCCTCAGCTTCAATAATTAATTTTTCAGGTGTATCAGTCAGAATACGAGATTTCCCTTTAGGACGGCCCTGTTTGACATGAAAAAAGAAAAATTGCATATAAAGATTTATATGCAATTTTTTAAATTCTTTATGAGCAACTTAAGTCAAAAATATTAACTAATTTCACGAAAGTTGTAGCAGTACACATCAAAGTTAAAATGTTGAGTAATTCACTCAGGAGTGTTGTACCTTTGATCTGGTCAAAGGAACAACAACTGATCATGGTCAGAGGTACAACACCATGACAATGCAAAATAAATCTTGCTACAGTTTAAGGGTTAGAACAACCTTTTCCAAAAGCTCCACAATATTTTTTAAAGTATATAGCTACTATGTCAAATGATTTCAATCAACTAAAACATAACACAAAAAATATTATTAGGTAAAACCTTTTGAAAAAATACTTACATTTTTAGGATGGAAATGGATTTTTATATTTCACACTAATCCTCTTTGGCTTGTATAATTCACATTAGGCTACAGAAGCCCTCCAGTGGAGTAACTATATACTAATTAGACTAATTTTAATAAAGTATTCCTACAGGGCACCACAGCCTAGGTGTTCAAAGGAACAATATGGTCAAAAGTACAGAACCTTTCCAAACATAATTTAAAAGACTATAAATGCAGCTTATTGTGTTAAAATATGTGCAGGTAAATCAAGTTCCGGGTATAAGTAAATGTTTTACATAATTTAAAATCATTATTTTTTATAGAAAAGTTATTACTAATTATATAACTTATAAATATCTTAATAAGCGTTAATAATCTAGTAATTATTAAAAACTTTACAAATACGAATAACTATATAAATTTTTACAACTTAATAAATTAAATTCTATAAAAATACAAATGTCAACACTTAAAATGCTCGATATATTTTAATAAAAAACACCGAAATAAAAATAAATCTATTAGGTTCTTTTGAATTAATACAGCTTCCAAAAACTGAAGAAAATGTTTCGATAGGCATAGTCGGAGAACAAGTACAAAAGACCATAGACATATTTTATTTATAATCTCTTGTTGCGCTCTACAGAAAACCAGGAAAAAGACGGAAGGATTAGGACTTTTGACATGATTTTTTCGTATTGGAAAAGAAAACGGTGATTCACAGTAGCAAACCCCTTGCTTCCGCAGATTAACAAGACATTTCATTTGGTGTGACATTGGAAAAATTGTTTCCTTTTCCCTTAATAGTTCTTTTAAAAAAAAGCTACCCTTGTAACTTAATCCGAAGGGTTGAAAAGGTGACAAAGGTATATTTGGTTAAAAAACTGACCACATTTATTTTTTGTTCGTTCGTTTATATAGTTAGATGAGAAGGAGATAGGTTGGATCGTTTCTGTATTTTTATTTAGTAACTATTTTTAAATAACTTTTTAAAAGAGTTCGATACGTAATTAGTTAGCCTAATATGTTAGCTTACTTAGGCATGTCTTGTAAAACCCTTGAGATCAGTATTTACAAAAATACACTATAAAAATTTCGTGCTATCGTCCTAGTTATCTTCCACACTACGTTTATAACGTAAAAAGTGGAAGGTATTATAATCGTTTAATCCGTCTGTCCGTCCGTCACCCACTTTCATAGTCCAAACTACAAATGCTACTGGCAAGTGTGATACGTCAAAAAAAAAATTCAGCGCACCGAAATTAGAAGACATTGAAAATATCAGAAAAAAATCGAATTCGAAGTACTTTAATTATTTTAAAAACTGCAAAATTTAATGCTCATTTAAAAAGCATAAAGAGACATTTTTATTGTTTTTATTAGAATTAAATCACCATTGTCATTCGCAACAATCACTAGAGAATCTGAATTCTTTTAAATAATAAATTAAAAGAAGTTTATTTTTGCGACATCAATCAGTTTGAAATGACGTCAAATATATTTCACTAAGAGATTCTTTGTTTGTATGTTGATATCAGAGACATTAAATAGATTCTAGATAGACATTAATAGACATTCTATTTATGTCGCTGGTTGATATGAAATGTTTTGGTTCTATTTAAAAGAGAGGATTATTACATATTTATTCTTTGAAATATAAATTAATTTTTGCAAACGATAATAATTATGAAAGAAATAATTATTGAATTTCTGAAATAAAATAAATGAAACTAGCCTAATTTAGCGTATAAATGTTTATAATAGAAGTAATATTGCGTTTGGCGACTTTTTTCCAGTTGAACGTAAATGTTGTGTGAAAGCGGGCTTGAGTGACAGGTTCCGTTTCAAACCTACTTGTTTTTATTGTTTTGAATTTGAAAAGAGAAATATATTTTGCTTATGCAGGATGCTTTCTTTGCAATAAGTGTACTATCGTAGAAATAAGAGTTTTACAGTGTTGACTTGCGGAAGGCGGGTGGAATTCGTCTTTTAATCGGCCTGCTTGATTGGATCTTGTGCATCGATCGCGAACTGTTTGGTCTTAATGTTCTTCCATTTTATTCCCCCTATGGGGTTGTTTCACGTCGTCGATGGCAACAGCTCCAACGGTTTGTTTTCATTTGTTGTCAGGAATTACTTTTGTGTTACTTTTATTCGAAAATGAGTTTCCGAAGTATTTTTTACCTACTAAATTTTTTAAATGCAAACTTCTTGCTGTGCTGGTGGTTGTTCAAAACATTTGTTATAGAAAGCTTGAATAGAAAGAAACGTTTCTTTTCATTTATATCGGTCATTTTGAGAGTGAAATCGAAGCAACCAATGAAATCTCAGTACAGAGAAAAATAAAAACAAGAGCGTTACATCATCTAAAACATTCCCATTGTCTCGCGTTTTCACACCAATGAATGATGTCATGAAATGTGCTGCTGTAAGAAATAAATAAAAATAGAGTTTATGAGCTGTATGTTTCCGGTTGTCTCTATGAATTAAAAGAATTGGACTGCTTTATATTGCTGCTTAAAGTTCATAAATAATTTCTTTCATTAACGTATTGACGTTTAAATATTATTTTTTTAGAATATAGTATACAATATATATTTTATATTCATTATAATATGTAAAATAATTTTTTTTATAAGAAAATTACTTTTTGGATCAAGTACATTTTGAAATCTATATAAAAAATTAAATTATTTCAATTTTATATTTTTAACCATATATTTTGTACTTTAATAATTTTATTATTATGTAATAATTTTATTATTATGTAATAATTTTATTATTATGTAATAATTTTATTATTATGTAATAATTTTATTATTATGTAATAATTTTATTATTATGTAATAATTTTATTATTACAGATGTTTGGGAAATGGGGAACGTTTTGCCCATGTAAGTTGTTTTCTTTGCTACGAGTGTACTATCGTAGGAATTAGAGTTGTACAGGGTAATTCAAAGTATATGTTATTATATGTAATAATTTTATTATTACAGATGTTTGGAAAAAGAGGAATGTTTTGCCCATGTAAGTTGTTTTCTTTGCTACGAGTGTACTATCGTAGGAATTAGAGTTGTACAGGGTAATTCAAAGTATATGTTATTATTATGTAATAATTTTATTATTACAGATGTTTGGAAAAGAGGAATGTTTTGCCCATGTAAGTTGTTTTCTTTGCTACGAGTGTACTATCGTAGGAATTAGAGTTGTACAGGGTAATTCAAAGTATATGCTATTATATGTAATAATTTTATTATTACAGATGTTTGGAAAAAGAGGAATGTTTTGCCCATGTAAGTTGTTTTCTTTGCTACGACTGTACTATCGTTGGAATTAGAGTTGTACAGGGTAATTCAAAGTATATATTATTATTATGTAATAATTTTATTATTACTGATGTTTGGAAAAAGAGGAATGTTTTGCCCACGTAAGTTGTTTTCTTTGCTACGAGTGTACTATCGTTGGAATTAGAGTTGTACAGGGTAATTCAAAGTATATATTATTATTATGTAATAATTTTATTATTACTGATGTTTGGAAAAAGAGGAATGTTTTGCCCACGTAAGTTGTTTTCTTTGCTACGAGTGTACTATCGTTGGAATTAGAGTTGTACAGGGTAATTCAAAGTATATATTATTATTATGTAATAATTTTATTATTACTGATGTTTGGAAAAAGAGGAATGTTTTGCCCACGTAAGTTGTTTTCTTTGCTACGAGTGTACTATCGTTGGAATTAGAGTTGTACAGGGTAATTCAAAGTATATATTATTATTATGTAATAATTTTATTATTACTGATGTTTGGAAAAAGAGGAATGTTTTGCCCACGTAAGTTGTTTTCTTTGCTACGAGTGTACTATCGTTGGAATTAGAGTTGTACAGGGTAATTCAAAGTATATATTATTAGTATGTAATAATTTTATTATTACTGATGTTTGGAAAAAGAGGAATGTTTTGCCCACGTAAGTTGTTTTCTTTGCTACGAGTGTACTATCGTAGGAATTAGAGTTGTACAGGGTAATTCAAAGTATATGTTATTATTATGTAATAATTTTATTATTACAGATGTTTGGAAAAAGAGGAATGTTTTGCCCATGTAAGTTGTTTTCTTTGCTACGAGTGTACTATCGTTGGAATTAGAGTTGTACAGGGTAATTCAAAGTATATATTATTATTATGTAATAATTTTATTATTACAGATGTTTGGAAAAAGAGGAATGTTTTGCCCATGTAAGTTGTTTTCTTTGCTACGAGTGTACTATCGTTGGAATTAGAGTTGTACAGGGTAATTCAAAGTATATGTTATTATTATGTAATAATTTTATTATTACAGATGTTTGGAAAAAGAGGAATGTTTTGCCCATGTAAGTTGTTTTCTTTGCTACGAGTGTACTATTGTAGGAATTAGAGTTGTACAGGGTAATTCAAAGTATATGTTATTATATGTAATAATTTTATTATTACAGATGTTTGGAAAAAGAGGAATGTTTTGCCCATGTAAGTTGTTTTCTTTGCTACGAGTGTACTATCGTTGGAATTAGAGTTGTACAGGGTAATTCAAAGTATATATTATTATTATGTAATAATTTTATTATTACAGATGTTTGGAAAATGAGGAATGTTTTGCCCATGTAAGTTGTTTTCTTTGCTACGAGTGTACTATCGTAGGAATTAGAGTTGTACAGGGTAGTTCAAAGTATATGTTACTGGCAAAATATAAAATCATGCATTCTATATAGAATACCTAATCGCGTAGGCAAAGTATGCAATACTATTATCAAGTATCTTATCTACACTTAATCTACACTTTTTATTGTATAATTAGTACAATTAAAGTACGTAATTAGTATAATTACACAGTTAACTTGCATTATTGCTAAAGGTGTGTAAGACTTGGTAACTAGTACACTGTTCAAAACAATTCGAGGAGCACTTTGCGTACTTTTTTTTAACCCTTTCAGTCCCAACTTTTTATTTTTTATTCTCAAAATCTTAAATTTTTAAAATAGATTCATTATTCAACCAGAATAAAATGGTGGGGGGGGGATCTTAATTTTTTAATTAAACTTTAAGGAAAAAAATTGGAATTATAACTTTTTTGAATAAATTACAACAATAATTTTTTCAAAGCTTTATTTGTTTTGTTAAAGATAGTTAAAATCAATTTTTAAACATCTAAAAATTCAAGCATGAAGAATTTAGGGTCAAATAATTTAATAAAATTGTTTCAGAGTGAATATTATTTTACCATGTTTTTCATATTTTCGTTTAATTAAAACAAACATTTTAATTCTTCAAAAGACATAGATTTCTTTCAACAATACAAAAAGAAAATATAACTTATGGAAAATTTTATAAAACTTATTTGAAATAAGTGCGAGCTTAACTTAGTGAGAAAAAAATCGCAAGCTAATGATTCCAAATGGAATCATTAAGGATGAAAGGGTTTAAATCATGAGCTCCCCTAATTGTTTTGAGCAGTGTATTATATACTTTGCCTTCTCAAACAGACATTCTCATTTAGACACTAAACAAATTAAATGATATACTTCAAATTGGCAAATTGAACTAAAGAACTGTTAGGTCTATAGTTTGTTGTAACATAAATTTCTTTTAATTTCTTCTTTTCCTTTGGTAAGGCTTGAAAATAAGGTTGGCTTTGGTAAGGCTAGAAATTAAATTGTGTGTTTTTTTTTAAATACCTTTCTTTTTTTAGTGTTATCTCAATTATTTTGATGGATTGTTTGCTTATTAAAACTAAACACTCAACTCCGAAAGCTTCGACTGTAAAATAATATTCCAATTCAAAATACAGATACATTATGGAACTACAAAATTAAAAGCTCACTACTTACAAATTTTAATTTACAATTAAAATAGAAATAAACCTATTTATAAAACACATTGTAAGTATTTATACATAAATCATAAAACTAAATTTTTTTTAAATAAACAACTTACGCTACTTTTTTTTTGCTTAATATGAGAATTTTGAAGACCTGTCGAACAACAATATTTGATGTTAAG
Source organism: Oedothorax gibbosus (assembly GCA_019343175.1). NCBI lineage: Eukaryota > Metazoa > Arthropoda > Arachnida > Araneae > Linyphiidae > Oedothorax > Oedothorax gibbosus. Next base: position 34,623,782 of record CM033276.1, read on the forward strand.
TTCCATCGTTTGGATATTCGTTCTGCAGACATACTTGGAAGCAATTTAATTTTTTCGGTAATATACGCGGCAACTAAATTTAGAAAACGGTGCCGTTAATTATCATGGGTGTTCCTTTAATTTAGGATACTGTTCCGGTGTATCATAGCATTTTTAGTTAATATACCTTTTAGATGAATAGTATCATGATTTAAAATATTTTTTAGTCAATCCACATGATTTTGGATGATGTTTGCACCAAATGCATCATCATGACTTAGAATAACTTTTGCTTGATTTGGGACGCTGTTTCGACTACAGTTTCCGCGATTCGCTTCATCTTTATTTGGACTGCTGTTTCGACCAAATGCACTATAATGACTTAGAGTAATGTTTTCTTGGTTAGTCGTCTCATTATTGTGGATTCTTTTTCGGTGCATTGGAATTGCACCATAATTATTTAGAATACTTTTTCTTTTATTAGTGTCATCTTGATTTGGAATGCTGTTGCGATTAATTATATTATTATGACTTGGAATACTATTTCGATACACCTGTGGCATCTTTATTTGGAATTATGCTTACCCCCATCATAATTTGGAATACAGCTGTTTCTTTGATTGATGGCGTCTTTAATTGGCATGCTGATTCTACTAATCCAGTCATCACAATTCAAAGCACATTTTCTTTGATTCATTGCATTTTCAGTTGGGTTGGAATTTAATGTCTTGGTTGTGGCTGTAGATGTTTTTAGAATTTGAACCATCTTTATTTTGGATACTTATTTCGAAATTTATGGCTTTTCGGTTTATGATTTGACAATACGCATCGGATTCATTGACAACGTCTTTCCAGAGATACGACAAATTCCTATCTCTAGGTATTTTTTGGGGATTTGTAGAACCTTGAAAATTAGGTTTCCAACTTTGGGGATTCAAATCCTGTTGTTTTAGTGTGCAATTTTGACGACTCGTATTGTCTTGATTTAACATAATATTTTGAGGGTATGATCCATACTGATTTTGGATGTGGTTCCAATTATTTGATGCATCTTGGTTTGGGGGTAGATATGAATAGTTCTTGGTATAACTGCTTATCTTACTATTGCCGGCTCCTTGTTTTTGTACTCTCTTTCGAAAGTTCTTAGCATTTTGTCCCACAACAATATTTTGACTCTTCTTGATGTTATGGCTATCAAAGTTATCCCTTTGACCAATAGTATCATTATTTATAGTACAGTATCCGTGATTTGAGACAGTTAGATTCGTAGTCTGGTCCCATTGATTCGCGCTATTTTGTGTGAGGGCTTTGTTTTGATGTATTGTTCCATCTTTAATTTGGACGTTTTTTGGGAGATTCATGTCATCTCGGATCAAAGTGCCATTCAATCGGTCCGTTTTATTTAAATGTAAAATGCTTTTCAAGTGATTCGTCGCATATTGATTTACTTTAAAGCTCTTTTGGCGATTCGTCCCACCTTGAATGCCGTTTGAGTAGTTCGTAACATCTAGATTTAGTAGACTTTTCAAGTGATTCGTCGCATATTGATTTAAATTAAAGCTCTTTTGACGATTCGTTCCATCTTGAATGCTGCTTGAGTAGTTCGTAACATCTAGATTTAGTAGACTTTTCAAATGATTCGTCGAATCTTCGTTTTGGATGCTCGGAAGTTTGTCATTAAGTTGCATATTTAGGATCTTTTTAATATGATTCGTCGCACCTTGATTCACCATTCTTTTTTTATCATTGGCATCGACCATATTTAACGTGTCGCATCGGTGATTCGAGGATTCGTGCGTATCAGATTCTATGTTAAAACACTGAGAATGTGCTGCATCTCGTTGTGACTTCCATGGTGGAGTAGCAATTAGGATATCGGAAAGTAGAAATTTCTCAAGATTTTTGCAGCCTTGGTGGGATGGCGGTGACTGGTCGCTTAAAAGTAATGTAAAGTCCTCTCGCAGACGTTGCATCTTCAATTAAGTACAATCTTTCTAAAATCAGTTTGCTTTGATACAAGTTTAAAACCTGGGAAATAACGATTGAAAATATTTCAGTCAGAAAAACTCTTAAAAAGAAACAACATTGAAATTAATTTCATAACGAAAAGTTCCTAGAAATTTCATGGTGAATACAGTCCGATCGTCAGACGCGGCTTTGTCCGTATTTTGGGTATCAGTCTTTCTTATAATAATCTTAAATTTTATAATTTAAAAATTTTATTTATAATATACTTTTTTCATATGGAAATGTTTTTAAGATAATTTCTTTCAAAATAACCCTGATTCTAATTTTTTTAAAAGTATTTTATTTGAGATAAATGAAATTTAAAATTTATGCAGTGAAAACAACCATACATATTTGCCCATTTCCCGGCCGTTCAGAGGTTAATGACGAATATTTGAGAAAAAAATCCTCAATGCATCGTGGAATTTCGGTTAAAAAAATTTAATATTGTTTAATGGGTCAGTACACCATGCAACCATAGACCAAATTTTCACCGCATGGCCGACTTCATTATCCATAATTATCGTAGTAACTACGCATTTACCATGTTACTGACTATAACCTTCCGACCGACCGTGAAAACGGGCGAAAATGTATGGTTGTTTTTCACTGCATAAATTTTAAGGAGACCCGGTACCACTTTCAGAAAAATCTTTAATTTTGACATATTCACAATAAAATTGATGTTTTATTAGTTCAATATATATTTAAAAACAATATATGACACAAAAAATTAAAAATTATTTTCATTTTTTAAGTTATTTAAAAAAAATTAATTTTTTTTGAATTTTTTTTTAATTTTAAGGCTTTTTTAAATACAAATATTTTAAAACAATTTTTTTTCTAATGTACTTTAAACTGTTTTACATAAGAATTGGCATCCAAATATGATTTATCTTATGTAGTTGTTTATAAAATATATTTATCTAAAAAATCCCAAATTATTTTAGCATATTTGAAAAATTTCGACTTTGGTATTTTTTTATAAAAAAAAGTGTTACTTTTGAAAACAATATTAATGCCAATTCTTAATGTTAACATATTTGACAGATTGCATACAAAATTCCTTAAACTTTTATAAATAATTAAAAAAGCCTTAGCGTTTTGAAAAACTTGTCATCAAGGAAAAATGAACACCGAGAAAAACACATTTAAAGTTTTCATTCGTTTGCATTTTTATCCTACTTTTCCGCATAAAAAGTGGAATAACTTTTTTTAAATTATAGCTACACTTTTAAAACTTGGTAGACTTATTTAGAAGATTCCAAACTTTAATTTTAGCACACACACAAATATTAAAAAAATCGCAATTTTTGCCATATTTGAGTTACTGTGTCCCCTGAAATTCAATTTATTTTAATTAACATATTTCTTTAAAAATTTAAATTAGTTTTGGATAACCTTTAAAATATTTCCAAATGAAAAAAATACATTCTGAATAAAAATTTAATATTTATAAAATTTTGAAATTTGCGGTTGTTGTAAGAAAGACTTCTGCTAACATACTGAAAGACCGGGTTTAACGATCGGAGGTTTTTAATTGTCAAAAAAAGTGGTTCTCATCCCCGTTAGCTGACGTAAGACCATCTGCCGATATGGCAATGTCAGAGAGATATCCGAAGGATAAAATACGGCATTGTGTACTATAAATGGTTTTAAATGACAATTGTATCAAATCTCGAAAAATGTCAAAATCCATTAGACAAAAATTTAATAACGGCATGTGAATTTTTCCATATAAATTATATGGTCATGTTAAATAATTAATCCAGAAAACAATTCTATGATTTGAAAACAACTACTATATAAAAACGGTTTTTTAGTCATTATCGATTTCTTTGAATATACGATTTATTTTAACATCATACATTTTTAAACTCATAATTCGTTTCAAATCAAGCTCTTTTAAATCTATCAGAAATTATGCTAATAATAATAATATTTATTATGACACACATCCTAACAGATTTTCACCCAATTATAAGACTGAGATAATCCAATTTCATCCAATTATAAGATTAATTATAATCGCTGTAAAAGTATCAGATTCTGCTTTCTCCTGGTACTAAATTGCCAATGTATAATAGTACGTATATGCTATTTAGAATAATGATATTAACAATATGCTTTTTTATACACTATGTGTTCAAAACTTTCATGTACATAAAAAAATTATGACGAGGTATTACAGTATTTGGATTTTATCTTTTGAGAATTATTGATAGTAATTGCATTCTTTTTTTAGAGTTATTTATAAAAAGATATCATTGGCTTAATTTACAGTTTCAGCAAAAAAGAAAAACCTATTTCTACGTCTAACTATAAACACATTTTTCGGATGAGGCGCCAAATAAATTTTGAAATGAAATAGCTTAAGTTTTGTCTAAAATAACATACATGTTAATAAGAATTCATATGTATCATAGTTTGCAGTATACACCTTGGAGACACTCAAAAAGATGTTTTGCTGATAATATTGCCAAAGTTATAGGAATAAAAATGTAGTTAACATCATACACCTTGATGTTTCAAGCTATGATGTAATGGCTGGTCTCGATTTGGCGATTTGCGTTAAGTTGCCAAGCAACGAAAATGTCCAAATGTGGTGAACTTTCCACTGCATATTTCATACAACTCGATGGTTATAGCAACCTTACGTTAAGTTTTCAACTACGCCAAAAAGTCGCCCATGAACATACCGGCCATTATATCATAGCTGTACCATTTTATTTAAAAACATAAAATTTGAAACATACATACTTATTCGTTACTTTGATTATTAATGTCGATCTAGTTACAAAACTACTATTACATTCAATATGAGTCGTTTATATATAACTGCTTTCATATTTCAATAAATATCCAACACATAGAAAGCTAAGTTTAAAAACTATATTAGAATTTCATCTTTTGAAATGAATTACTAGTATTTAAGTTTCACGTTGCCAAAATATTTGAATTGATTATTTTATTTATTTATTGTGCGCAACTACAGGAGAAAACTCCCAACTATAGGAGACACATACAAAAATTAGTTCAAACAGACACAAAACATATTAGAATTAAAAACATTTGGTTAAAAACAGACACAAAACAGTTGATTTAAAAACAGTTGGTATAAACAACATCAAGATCATTAATTAAAGAATTATACAAACGATAAAAACAATTAAAAGGAGAAAAAAAGTATAAGCGGTAGAATTCAAACTAGTTAAAAATAAACGTCGATTACGCAGTGAAAAAGGAAGAACCAATAAATGAGGAGAATAAATTAAAAACAACAACAACAACAAAGGATACTGTCTTCTAATTGCAAGAGATTTAATGTTAAACAAATTAAGTATAGGCGTAATGGATATAGTGCGTGAAGAATCATGAGTCAGCTTTCTGTACAAGTAACGAATAAACTTCCTTTGAGGTCGCTCGAAAATAGCAATTTGAAAATCAGAATGGGGATTCCAAATAACAGAACCATATTCAAGAATAGATCTGACATAAGCATTAAAAAGAGTAATAAGTGTCTCACTGCATAAAAAATACCTGGAAATTCTCATTACAAAACCCATTGAACGAAAAGAACGAGCAATAATATTATCTACTAGCAAATAAATACCCGTTCTTCGCGCGGACTAAAAGAATATCAAATCGATCCAAGTATATGTGTCATTTAATTTGCTATAGGATAATAAGCTATGCCTTTGTTCCCGTTCATTATAAAGAATGAAATCCCGTTACTTATATTGCTTTAAAATTCCAAAATAAAAATACATCACTATAAAATGCACATCCTCATATCACAAAAATCTTCCTCAATATGAACTTACTGTCATCACAATTTTCCTGATAAATTCAAAATTAACCATAATTGTATAACAATGTTATTTCACGTCAAAACCTCCAGTCTGGTTTTTTTTTTAAACATTTAGCTCATTGGCACGTTCAATTATTTTTCAAATCATTAATTTAGTTTCTGAAGGTAATGGCAAGAAAATAAAAGCAATTTCAATTTTAATTAATTTTTGTGTTCATTTTAATTTCTTCTGTCGAATGGCAACACGAAAGAGAAAAATGATCGGATTTGAGCGAAAGTGGTGTATTTTTTCAGAAAATTAGAATTTTCTCTAAAAATGGAACAAATAGGAAAAAACTAAGCCTCAGGTGCACACGTTGGTATTAAAGGGAATCTATCTTAACAATTTCGAATTTCGGAGGGCAGTATAAGTAGGTCTTTCACGATCCACAGACAGACTCTTTTATTATTATAGATATGATCTTCAAAATTTAAATTAAATTTAAAATATATACCAAGGTCCTTAATGGACTGTTTTCTATCAAGAACAACAGAATCACAGATATATGGGTGACAAATAAAAAAAAAATTCCGATGAAAAGATATAACAGCCCATTTTTTAACATTGAGTTTAAGATTATTATTATAACACCAAGTCAGTAGCTCATTTTAAGCCATGTTGTAACATAATGCAGTCAAAGAAATTCCAAACACTCTTGAAAATTTTAAGATCACCAGCATAAAATAAATAATTAAAAATTTTAAAGTTAGCAGGAAGGTCATTTATAAACAAAAGGAAAAATAGTGGACCCAGTACCGAGCCCTAAGGTACACCAGAAGAATTAGTATAATCAGCCGGAATAGCCTCCCCATTTTAGCACTATATAAGTAGGTCTCTCACGATCCACAGAGACACACAGACTCTTTCTTTTATTATTATAGATTGGCCAAATGCCTGCTGAAGTTTTGAAGTTTTAATGAAAAAAAATTGCATTTAAAGTTGAAAGTTTCATTTCTATTCAGCCTAAAAGTGTTTACAAATATCTAAAATTATATTTAAACTTGTTTTGTTCAATAAATCCTAAATTTAGAATAACATATAAAACTAAAAAAAAGCATCTACACTGTTCAAAACTTTTAGGGGAGCACTTTGCGTACTTTTGTTAACCTTGCCAGTCCCAACTTTTTATTTTTTATTCTAAAAATAGAAATTTTGTGAAATAGATTCATTATGCATCCAGAATGAAATGGTAAAAAACAGGGGGAAAATTTTATTTTTTTTACTAACAAAACTTTATTTGTTAAAAATAGTACAAATCAATTTTTAAACATCTAAAAGAACATCATCATGAAGAATTTAGGGTCAATTTATTTAATAAAATTGTTTCAGAATGAATTTTATTTTAACATGTTTTTTATATTTTCATTTAATTAAAACAAACATTATTTAATTCTTCAAAAGACACGATTCTTCCATCTAACGATACAAAAAGAAAATATAACTTTATAGATAATTTGATAAATTTTATTTAAATAGGTGCTAGCTTAACTTAGTGAGAAAAAATTGCAAGCTGATGATTCCAAATGAAATCATTGGGGGGGGGGGGGGGAGGGGGGAGGGTTTAAACCATAAGTTCCCCTAATTGTTTTGAGCAGTATAGTTAACACTATGTGAATCAAAATGCTTTTCATTTATTATAATTCATTAAAAATCTTGTAAATTTTCTGGTCATATTATAATGTACTATGCTACATTATGCCTAGAGTAAAAACTTATTGTGCACTTTCAATTGCCTAATACGGAATATAAAGTGATGAAAGAGTATTGCGATAGGGCCGAAAATCCGAAATAGAGATTTTGTGTTTCTTGAGCAGTGGTTTGTAAGGACTGAAGACGCAGATCATTGCGCTAAAAATACGCCCTGCTCCGCGATATAAGTGCCTTATCTTCGCTTGGGTGGTTTGTTAGAATAGGGTACTTGACTGCATCGCCAAAATACCTTCCAATATTATTTAAATTATAGTTGAAAGTCAAAAATAACAAATGCATATAATTTTTTTGCGAAATAAATCTTTAAATCATTAAAAAAATCATTTTAAAAATGCATTTTTTTCACGTGATCACAAACACAACGGTTTGTCTGACGTCACTAGTAACTATAAACAAACCGGCGTGATGTTTTTTGTTTTCTGATTAAAATTGTTTTAATCTTATTTACTCTTGAAATATTAAATATTGAGATAATGTAAGGCTTTTTACAGAAGCAGATATTTTAAATTTGCCTAAAATCGATTCCAATGTGGTGTTTCAAAGTTTGTTTATAGTCACTAGTGACATCACAGATACCACGTGCCAGCCAGGAAGCGTTTTCGGGAGTGATTTTTCGTCCTAATTTTAAAATTCATTTTTCTGCCTTTTTATGGGGTATTTGAAAAAAAAGAAAAAATACGGGTCTAATATTTTTGGCATAAGAATATTTTAAGCCAATAAAAAAAAATTTAGTCAAGTACCCTATTCACATCTAGCGATGCCGTCTGCACCTAACGCATATATGCGTAGTGAGCGAATGCCACTGTTAACTCTCCCGAATAGGTGGCGATATATCGGCAATTTCGCACATTTTGGACTCTGTAATTAAACCATGACTGATTCGAGATTTACGAAAGCAGAGATCAACGTTATTGTTTGCACAGCGGTCACGTGACAACTAGGACCAATTAGAAAGCGCGAAATTCGGACGCACAGCTCAGCGGTCGATTTAGTGTTTAAACAAACCAGGGCTTTACACGTTTTGCAGGGTGCTAAAAGATTGGGTTTCGAACATTGGTCTGAAACCACTCTACAGCTCGAACTAAAAGTGCTTTACGGACTTTAAATTTGGGTTTTGAGTTCCTAGTACCAGTCGGACGTCATAATAAGGTTTTCGAGAAAATCGTGCATGCACAACAAAGGGCAGCTGTCATTAAACTTTTTAAGTTATTTAAATTACCTTATAAAGTATGTGATTACTTTTAACTGTATTGATTTAAGAGAGGTATTTGAAGCATGTATAATCCCTAGCTTTATTTTATTTAAATTATCTTTCCTATAATGTTTTCCATTTAGAGCCCTAACTACTCTTCGATAAAATTTATAAAAATAAACTTATTTATTGTTAGCCTGCTACCTCCTCCTTCTTCATCTACAGAGTCAACTGAACTTATACAGCAGTAATTTTATCAATCCCTAAATCAATTAGCAATAAATTACAAAATTCAAATATTATCACACACATTTTATTCAGAGCAATCAAATGGTCTATTTACAACAGAGTAAAATGAAAGAATCAGTTGTCATCAGAATCTGATGACACTTTGTCCTTTATCTCTTTGTTGAGACGCAATACTGCACCAGGACTAGGGTAAGGCCGCATCTGGTACAAGGGGCCAGAAGCCGTGGTGTCTGCACCAGTTTTGGCCTCTCCTTTGCGATCGAGTCCAGATGACCATGTGCCCCTGAAAATAATTTAATATGTAATTGTGGGTCTAGATAGTTAAGTACAGCTGTTAAGTACAGCTTGTATTAAAGAAACAAGTAGGTTTGTAACAGAATCTGTCACTTAATCCGGTTCCACACAACAGTTATGTTTAACAGGTAAAAAGGCGTCAAACACAGCATTAATTCTATATTAAACATTTACATGCTAAATTTGGCTAGTTTCGTTTATTTTATTTCGAAAATTCAATAATTATTACTTATCGTTTGCAAAAATTAATTTATGTATCAAAGAATAAATATGTAATATTCCTCGCTTTTAAATAGAATGAAAATATTTCATATCAACATACAAAAAATCTCGTAGTGAAATATATTTGACGTCATTTCAAACTGATCGATGTCGCAAAAATAAATTTATTTTAATTTATTGTCAAAAAAAATTAAAGTTTCTCGAGCGATTGTTGTGAATGGCAATAGTGATTTAATTCTAATAAAAATGGCTTCCTATGCTTTTTAAATGAGCATTAAATTTTGCAGTTTTTTAAATAATTGAAGTACTTCAAATTCTTTTCTGAAATTTTGAATGTATTCAATTTTGATGCGCTGAATTTTTGACGTATCACACTTGTCCCTAGCATTTGTAGTTTGGGCTATGAAAGTGGGTGACAGACAGACAGACTGAACGATTATAATACCTTCCACTTTTAATGTTATAAACGTAGTGTGGAAGCTAAACGGAACATGAAAAAAATTCAATAGTTAAAACTGCATGGATTAATAGACTGTGGATCAGAAAACGCTAAAGTTGCACATGGACAGTTTTCCGAAACTGACATGGTAGATGTAGTTGTTTATTTAGTTTTCTCCAGAGGCTTTTTGATTTATTAAATCCAAAGGCAAACGGAAAAAGATTTTCCTTCTCTTTATGTTTATTTGCAATTTTACTGCAATTTCTAATACCATTAAGTCGAACTATCGTAAATGTATCCAACAAAATTCAACAACAACGTTAGTTTCGAATCTGAATATGACCCAGAAAGCACTGCTTCCTTGAGAGACAAATACGTCATATGATATAGCTCTATAGAGGAAGTAGCTGATAAAGAAATTTGTTTTGGAAGGTGGGTTAAGGTGGAATTATTATATATATTAATGGCTCTGTCTTTTCGTCTGCTGTGTTCTATTTCAGAGTTCTCTACATGTAACTTGTTTTTATTCCTGCTATTTATTACAATTTAACAATATTAAACTATAATTAGCAAGTAGTGACTATCATGAGTAGTATTTAATTAGTTTTTGTGTGTAGTTTAATTAATGTATCATAAGTAGTGTTCAATAAGCAAGTAGTGCTTATATGTTCAGAAATCTAGAAAAAAGCTAATGAAACTAGTGATGACTTTTTATCCTTCTGTTACATTTCACAGATAGTAAACGGCGACAGAAAATTGGCTCTCAATTCTGGCGAATATGCAGAGTCTGCAAAGGCTTAGCCGTCAATATAGCAGCTCTGTTGGGGCAAAAAAATATTGCACAATTTTGTCTGATTGCATTTATCATGATGATTGTTTTAAATGTATGCAAAAGCATCAAACATTCAAAAGTCAAAGTTTAAATAATCCTTAACTTTAAATTATATAATATTAATGGCTATTTATTACCGAAACAAATGAAATTCCAGTAAGACCAAAAATGAGAAGAAAAAAATCCGCTAAAACTGCTGCCACTCAAGATGTAATATGAATTTTTACCCATTACAATGAATTAAGATATGTTTATTACCCATTAAAATTTATTAGTTACCATTTACAGATGCTGAGGATGTGGCCTGTACAGTGCTCCATGCTGTTGGAACTATTTAACTGTGCCATCCCACCTCTCTAATTTTAGTTTTTCTCCCTTATTTTTGCACTGGTCACACGACAACAACAATTAAGTTTTATTTATTAAAGCTGGTCCGCGATAAGAATGAGACTTGATTTTCTTTTAAATTCAACAAAATATTACTTACATGAATGCTACTTGCATCAAATTGATAAACAAACATTTTAAATAATTTTGATACTTTAAATTGACGAATATACACCTTTAGGTCCCATTTTGCGAATATTTCTTCTTGCCATCGTTATGACATTTTGTACAGTTTCTTCTGATACTCATTTAAAGAGACGGTGATATACCCTCTTGAATTGGGCCAAGTTTTTGGGCTCCTTTTTCTCGTGAGAATATTTACATTTCATAATTCCTCAGAATTTTTCTATCCCGCTTGCTTGTGGTACGTTAGACGCATTGCCCGCCCTAGGTATGAAATCCATATTTTGGTCCCTCAGATACTCGATCACTTCTTTCGTGTAATGACTAGTAGCCATATCGAGCAAGAACAAAATATCTTCCTACCGATGATTTTGGAGGATAAAGGGTATCAGTACTCTCTTTATACAACGTTGCAAGTAAATTCTACCATTCAGTTCCCTCAAAGAACACAGGTTTGGACACATTCCCATGCTCATCCATGACGTATCACACCATCACTTTTCTGGCAAATTTCTCTTTAGGTTTTATTCTATATTCTACTGGAACAGAATCTGGTGATGCAGAATGGCAGTACTTACTACCACCAGCAGCATCGGGATCATACATGAAACAAGACACATCATCAATGACGAGTTTCAGTCCTGATCCAGATGGAATCAATTTACTATAAAATTTTAAGCAGTTCTTCTTTGCTTGTTGTTTTTGATCTTTTATGTATTTTGGAACTGTTTTTCCTTATCAGGTTTCTTATCCACGATTTTCTTAACCTTCGTTACAAAAGTTGGGTTCTTTTTCCGGATTCCTTTTCCAAAATTTCGAGAAATTTCAATGTTTCCTTGTTCATCATTACTGTTTTAAAAGACGAAATATCTTTGCTTTTGAAATTTTCCGCTTTTTAAAATGTTTAAAGACTACACTCTTGCATTGAAATCATAGAATTGTACAATTTCTTTTTGTATAGCGTTCGAGCTGGCATGGTGAACCTTGCAGCAGCAACAATTAAAATTTTATGTTGTCTTAAAGTGCAAGAGACCTACTTTCTGCTGGTATTGTGACATTTTGCATCTTACAAATTTCTCGCATTAGTTTAGAAAATCAAATTGTCTCATTCTTATCGTGGACGTGCTTTATTCATATATCTATTGAGACTATATTATTTAGTGGAAGACGATTGCCTTTCAGGCAGAGGCTAAAGCATCCAAGCACCTTTCCCTAGATCTGCTAGTGATACTTATATAGAAAATTTTGACGTCAAAGCATAAAAGGGTATAATTTGCAGATATATTAATACAATTATTAGAGGAGCCATTATGCTTTCAACAACTTTCTTGGGACCTAAAGGGTTATGAAATGAATTTGTTAATAAGTTAGTATTTTTTTAAAATAGAGATTCTTACCTAGGCGCCTCAGAATAAGAAGCAGGATCCATCGGGTCCAAATCATTTTCGCGAACTTTGGCACGACCTAAATAGATCAAATAAATGAGTTTACCTTTATTTTATATTCAAGACAGAAGTTAAATTCATTACCATAAAATTAAGTAAATACTTCACAACCTTTATCAACCATCTAACTATTAATTACATACTCTAATAAAATTTCAAATATCTAGTCATCAATTACGTGAATAAATAAAGGTAATAACTAATTATTGTAACAAAGCCTTTGATATTATGGTGGGCTTTGATACTTAACCAAAAACACAATAATAAAAGAAGATTTTAGCTGTAACATTGAACATATATTTATTTATTAATTTTTTAGTGCAAAATAATTAATATTTTTCAGTTAAAGAAGCACCAACAGATATCGGATTTTTGCACCAACACTAGAGATAAACCAAATGAATCAAACATATTTCCAGGGATCGGAGTAACATGCTACTTGTAACAGTTATTTTCTTAAGTAACGCCGTTAGATCTTTCAGAAAGTAACTGTAACTTAGTTACTTTTAGCGGTAACAAAGAAACAAAAAATTTCGTTACTTTTTCGTTACTTCTCGAGCGGATATTTTTGTCACAGTTAGGTGTTTGTTAAATTTTATTATTTAGAATTTAACTTTTCAACAACCTTGAATTTTTGTTAACTTTTTTTTCCGATTGTCCCTGTTTCTTTAGTCTTGATTCTGTTTGAAAAACGGTAAGATGGCTAAATTTAAATTTTTTCTTATAACTTGAAATTTCTAAAAGTAACTGTGATTAGTTACTTTTTGTAATAAGTAACTGTAAACTAGTTTATTTTCATATTAAGGGGGAATGGGCGCGCTGGACAGTGCAAAGTGCATTAGTGTTAATCCTATGGAGAAAAAACTATTTTCTCTGCCACATTTCTCCGGCTGTATTGAATATTTTTACAAGCGTATTTTTTATGTGATAAATGTAGCTGACTTACAGGTCCCGACCTTCCCACTTTTTGAAATTAATTTGAATATTTTTTTTAATTTTCATTAAATAATTTTACACAAAATATTTGAAGCAATTTCAAAACGTGGAAAAATAGATACCTGTAAGTTATCTACATTTAATATTTAAAAAAAACCGTTCGTAAAAATATTCAATACAGCCGGAGAAATGTGGCAGAGAAAATAGTTTTTTCACCATTGAATTAACTGAGGCACTTGAGTTTGGAGACCCGCGGTCCAGCGCGCCCATTCCCTCTTAAGTAACTGTAACAGTGTTACTTTTTTAAAGTAACTTTTCAATCCCTGTATATTTCTTATGAATGAAAAGTTCAATTTGGAACTTACCATGTGCCCTATCCCGCGCATGGTCTCTCCTAGGCCTTCTGTCAGGCTTCTCTTTTTCCTCATTCATCGGTTCATTCTCTTCATCCTCAGAATCATCTTCAGAGTCCTAAAAGTAGAAAAATAATAAAATATTAGTTGTTTTATATTTATGATGTGCTAGTTTTCCGAGAGCTAGAGGTGTACTGACTTTATTATCAACTTTACGAATACAGTTAACAAACATAACACAGTTACAATTAAAATACAAATATACACCATCTCCCCTTTTTTTAAATTAAACTCTTAGCTCAGATTACAATATGAACACTACAATTGAAATAAACATTATAAAAATTAACATTCAATTACACATTAAAAATACAATTAAAATTACAATGAACATCAGAATTTTATGAAACCTGCAGTCTGCCTGGTGGTCTTACAACCTGACCATATCTAGTGACAATTTGTTTAGGTGGAGCATTCATGCTAACAGCCTCTTTAACACTACAATCAGGAAAAGTTTGGACATCATTGTTTTATATTTATGACGTGCTAGTTTTCAGAGAGCTAAAGGTTAACTGTCTTTATTATCAACGTTACGAATACATTTAACAAACACAACACAGTTACAGTTAAAATACAAATATACAACATTGGTATTGTTATTAATCTTTCGAACTGCCTGGAAATAAAGAAAAAAAATATGGTTGTTTTCTCTGAGTAAATTTTGAATTTAGTTGTTTTAAAATCCCATATTTGTTTAGAAAATCAGAATTAGTCTTAGTTTTGAAAAAAAATTGACTCAAAATCAAATGAAAAAGAAGTAGAATATCAATAAAAATTATTTTTATTTAATATTCATAAAGAATTTTAAATGTATGTTTAGTGCTGAAAAGATTGGTGCATAAAATACAAAAAAAAAGCCATGCGTATTGCTTAGAAGGTTAAGCAGGTTGACTACCTTATGAGTTGCATTTAACTCGCATCTTTTATCAAAGAGGTTTCACTGGAGATTCCACACTTTAGAATCGCCGTATAATTCTGAAACTTATTTCTTTTGTGAAAAATTAAAAATGCCTTTGTTGGAGAAATTTTTTTATATTTACTTAAGGACAGATAATCGAGGTTCTACTGTATTTCATGATTTACTTTGGGGACATTTTATATTGTCTGAAGTACAAAAATACTAAACTCGGACAGAATTTTTCGCTCTAGTGTTTTTATAATAAGGCAGTCAACAGGTTTGCTTAAGTTTAATTTTCTTTTAATGGGCTTGTTTCACTTGGGAATCGGCAACAGCTCTGCAGTCTTGTTTTCATTTTTCTCGAATTACTTTTGTTGATATTCGAAATTGAGTTTTCTAAGAATAAGTTATTTTAGCTGTTATTTTTTAAAATTACAACTTCTTGCTGTGCTGTTGGTTGTTTTAATCATTTATCAAGGAAAACTTGCATTGAAAGAAGTTGAAATTTAAAAAAAATAACAAATAAAATATTCAAAGAAAACTCAATATGAAATATCAAAGCAAAAGTAATTTGAGAAAAATGAAAACAATACCGCGGGTTGTTGCCAGATCCCATGTGAAACAAGCCCATTTCAATTTAACAAAATAACTAGATATATTTTTTAAGAAAATGAGTAAATTATTATTATATATACAGAGAAAAATATTCTTCCAAAAATTTAAATAAATATTTTTACCATCAAATTTAAATAAGTAATTCATTGAAAGTAATCCACATGTTAAAAAGAAATATATTACTTACACTCATATCTTGATCATCCCCTTCATCCATTGGTTCAAGGAATGTTTCCTTTATTAGAGCTAAATATAAATTTTAAATTCTTATCAAAAACATAATAAATATCAGACACAGTGGTTTTTTTAAAAAATATATTAACAAATATACATGCTTATGTTAAAATAATATACAAATAAGAAGCTTGGGCAATAATATTTATTTGAAATACTAAACTACAACTCCTCAGGGTATAAACATTGAAAATGACTATTTCCAATCTTTGAGAGATTTCGTTATAAAATTAAGACTCATTCAATGTCCCAAACAAGACATTATCATTAAATTGAAATAATAATTGAAGAGTACAGGGGGAAAACAACTTCATTGCAGAGGAATCTGTCTGCATCAGGATTCTTTGGCAACAATGGCGAGTCATCGCCTAAACTGGTGTGAGGAAACCAGTTACTCACTTTGTTTTTTTTCTCGCAGCAACCCTGATTCATGCAAGAGATGAGTGGACACAAGTGTTTGCACGAAGAACTAAGAGAAAAACTGGTTTCCTGTCGCCAATGTCCACCAAGCACACTAGAATATGGGAAGATTCCTATGCAATAAAGTTGTTTTTCAATTGTCAATTGCAGATACAAATATTCAAGATCCTTTGCAGTTCCTAGACATCTTGTTAAGTTTTTTTTTTTTAAAGGATATCTACTCCTTTATCTCTAAAGTACAGAATGCATCCATATTAAAAACAAATAAATATTTTATAGTACTAATAAGATACTTATGAATTTCTATTAACTTATAAGGTTTTTTTAGTTTATTTTTAAGCATTGGTGGAATCGCAAAAGATAGTAAAAAATAAAAGCGAAGAATAAGTGCTAGTAACAAGCCTAAATATATTCATTAAAGTAGATTCTATATTTATTTGTCAGCACTATGGAGCTTTTTTTTTGTCAAACAACAGTATTTGGGCAATGACTTATACTTAAGGAGGAATGAGATCAATAGCCGAGGCTCTATACTGAAGTCCTGTGTAAATCTAATGGAAAAAATATTTTTCATAGTCAAATTACTCCGGCTGTATGGAATATTTTTACAGACTTTTTTAATGATAAATGCAACTAGCTTACAGGGCTCTATAATTCCACTTTTTGAAATCAGTAAAAACATTTAGTTGTAAAATTAATGATTGAAAATTTAAAAAAAATACTTGAACCAAATTCAAAAAGGGGCAATACAGGGACATTTAAGCCAGCAACATTTATCACATAAAAAAACCATCTGTAAAAATATTCAATCCAGCCGGAGTTATTTCGTCGCGAATTTTTTTTTAATATCGGATTAGTACAGAAAGAAAACTGCTGTATCTAGACCTGGCTACTGCTCCCTTTCCCCTTAAATATGATTTGGAGTTACTCAAACATCTATGCAACAGTGTTCCAGTACAAATTTGGGTACTGAGTGTCTGTTTAAGCTTTAACCATTTACCTATCATTTGTTGATGACATATATCTAAGGTATTTTCTCTTACACAGAAGAGCATACTTATTATTCTGTAGTTTATTCTCAAAATGTAGGAAGATTGGATGCCCAAAGATACTTTATTAGTTCATATCAAATATTTGAAGTCTTCAAATAAGCTTTTTAAGAGAGGGCCAAGAATGCCCAACCAAGGCACCCCCCCCTCAAATGTTGAGATCTAATTAAGAAGTGAATCTATTTTTGATGGTTGTGAGAAGAGTGGAGACTAGAAAGTCAAAACAAATTATTCAGCGTAATCGGCAAGACATTAACTTAAGAAAAAACTGAATATTAGAACATTAATTAGAATATTAAATTACAGATTCTGTGCATGAATATACCTCTCAACTTTTCTGCAGGAAGAGAGGGCTTGCTTTTGGGGTGGCCAGGTGGTAGCCAAGCAACTTCATCAGTTTGCGTGTTCCAGTAATAATGGCGAGCTCTGCAAATTTAAAAGAAATTATTGCATGCATAAAAAGAATCAAACAATAATAGCTATGAAACCACCATGCCAAATGCGGGATTCCAAACCACTAACTTTACTAAAAAGGCCTCTCAATCAAACCATTTAGCAATCATTTTGCTAATAAAAATACCAGTAAACCGGTTACACTGTCATTCAAGGGATCACAACATTTATGACGCTACAAACAAGATTGAATATTTAAGTATAGTAAATCATGTACTCATATTATTAATTAAGTTTGTTTGTAAATGACATCCATAGACAAAATTTTAATCTTATGCGCTAATAGTAGTAATAGTTTGATTTCTCCTTCTCTGGTTAATTTTTCTTTTAAGGCGGGAAATAAATTTCAAATTTTGGTGACTTTTCGCATCATTTGGCAAATAAAATAATATTTAAATGGTTAAAACGATTTTTTTTAAAAATCTTTAAGAGAGCATTTTGGATATCATATAAATGTACATAATCAGCGTTATAACCGAAGAGTTAATTAAAAAGTTTCTTTATGAGCAAGGTGTTGTAACATTAAGGTCTTTTGTCTTAAGGTACAGCAATATTTAACTAATAAAATAAAATTTGAATACTAAAAACGACTTTTTTAAAATTTCTTTTAGGTATCATAGTAATGTACATGATTAGCGTTTAACCAAGGAGTTAATTAAAAATTAGTGTTTTAAGCAAGATATTATAACATTAAAGTCTATGGGCAAAAAAAGGGAATGAACATGTATGCCATTAAATCGAAGTTGTTGTAACCAAGTTTGACTGTAGCAACACAATCATTACTTCAGGGTTCATACTCTATTATTACTATTGGGATTCAGGATTTTTAAGGATGTGCTATAGGAGTACATTATGACAAATTCAAGAGATAAGAAACACAAATGTACTTATTGATCCCTTATTGTTTCCTTCAGAATAAATACTTAAGCTAAACTAATCGACTTTTTTTAAAATCTTGATTATTGACCAGCAATTAAATAAACCTTGTGGATTAATTAAAATAAAAACTAGCAAAATTGCAACAAACTGTAATATCAAAAACCTTAATATCAAATAATTTGCCAACAGCAACAATTAAAAAAAAAAATCATGAAACTTCCAGACAGGTAAAATTTCAATTTTTTTTAAAGTTTGAATTCTACAAATTCCTAGAAAACTTTTCTATTATAATTAGATAATTTTTCAGGAGATAAAACTTTAAATTAAGATTTCTAATATAAATTTTAGGACTTATACAGGCCCTTAAACGCAATTCAAAAATTCAGGAGTTTTTCAGGATGAGTATGAACCCTGTTACTTACACTCCTGGATCATACACCTCCTCCCACCCATTTGGCACAGGATACTTCTTCAACATCAGCAGCCTCTTCCTCTCTGTTTTGGGCGAAGGGTGATCCTTCCCGTTGCCCCATTGGTCCCTGCAGAGCGGAGCACATTCGTGGTAGATGTTCCACTTGTTGGGGCAACCCTTCCAGGCTTCCGTCAACTGGGAAGAGTTGTCAAGTTGGGTGCTGCCATTCTGGGAAAAGTCGTCGGTTTTCTCGTTGTCGTCATAGTCTTCGGCAATGACTTCTTCTTCGACAACTGGGTAAAATAAAGGAGCTTTAAAGAAATAGTTGTTTAAAAAAAATAATAAAGTCTAAGCAATTTCTTTCCTAGAGTTTTTAACCGTCCGAACGGCCTGGAAATATGCAAATATGTATTGTTATTTTCACTGCATAAATTTTTAATTTAATTTATTTATAATAACATATATTTTTTTTAAAAAATCAGAATTTGGTTTATTTTTGAAGAGATGGTCTTAAAAACATTTCCAAATGAAAAAAGTGCATTTTGAAAAAAAATATATTAATTATAAAATTTAAGGTTATTGTAATAAAGACTGATGCACAAAATCTGGAAAAAGCTGGGTTTATCGATTGGGGGGGTTAAAGTGTACTTTCTTTATGAATATATTTTTTAAGAACTGAACAGATAAGGTATTTTAATGACATACGTTTATTTGGAACAGCTTGTCGTACAGTCATAAATAATATCAAGCAGAGCTCTGTGCTATTTGTTGTGATATTTAGCAGAATGTTTATTGATTACGTAATTACTGATTTATAATGGATTGTTTTTTAAAATCATGATCTTCTACCTTGGCATCATAAATCAAATTACTAAATTGGGACAGGCCCCTTTAATAAAGCTGTTCAAAAAAACTTTTACAATAAGTGAATTTATGAGATTTTATCAGAAGAATTTTTTTTCTTTTATTTGCACATTTTGGTTACTATGACTTCAAGCAAAACTATGATGTGACAAAACTAAACTATAACTATGATTTCAAACAAAAGATTACAATGCATCAGATATACATTTGGTAATTGAAATAAAAGTTTTTTGTTTACCAGGTTCCACTTCTTTCACAATACCCCGCTTATGTAGTCTCGCTAATAAAGCTGCTGGAAGTGGCATTGCTTGTCAAAAATTTAGACTAACTGTTGCTGTAATTAATGAAAAAAAAGTTTTAAACACCATAAATTTGTTTAAAAAATATCTTAAGGAAATCTTTCAAGCATCAAAACAATAACAAAGCTCCTAATAACATAACTAAATCAACTAAATTTAACGGTGCGTGCGATTTCACATCTACGGGAGAAAATGACGTCAGGGGGACGTAAGCGAATGGCAAAAATCGTGGTGCCATCTATCATTTCAATGGCAAACAAATCTTATCATTTATATTTAATAAGTTAAACCCAAACTAATGAATATGTTTTCTTAGACTTGGGATGGTGGCAGCGGGGGGGGGTATGGGGGCTCAGCTCCCCGGTCAGGCAAGGCTAGCCGTCGGGGTAAAACGAACTTATGTATGATGCCGGAAAAACATAACCCTTTTAAGGTATCCACCTACATTCGAGATATATTTTTGAAAACAATTATTTATTAAGCATATAAATATATTTTTTAACACTTATATCGATAAAATATACAGGAAAAAAATCGAGAATACAAACTCTCCCCTCTTTAATACATTTTTAGCTATTATGTTGTGTAAATTAGGAAGTAAAACGTCGTTATACGCAAAATCTTATTTCATAAAAAAAAAAAAATTGAATATAATTGAAAAGGGAAAAAAATATTGTTCATCCAGACACAATACTAAGGGTTTTCGTTAAAAAATGCATTTTTAAAAAAAATTTTTACTTTGAAAAACCAGCTATAAAAAATTAAATTACATATAGAACCTTATAATTCTAGTTCAGAGCCTATAAAACAGTTTTATCAATATGCTGGAAACAAAATTGGTGAAGTTATCTATAAAACTTTTTGTGAAATCATGCATTACGTGAAAGTTTTTAAAGCAAAAAATTACATTTCTCAGTAAACGCGTTTAAACTAAAGATATGCATTTTTATAAAGAACTATACAAAGATTATTATTGGCAAAATGTTCGCTTCGTTTCAATCGTAGTTCGTACCCTCCATCAATTGACCTTGAGTGCATAAGTTTACCACTAAGCGGCGAAATGTAACTTCTCTGTCACTCTGTCCCATCAACCCCATACAGTGGGGCAGAAACCCCCTTAAAAGCTAGGCAAAAAACAAATAAAATAAGAAGTGTCCAGCTATTTGGGGACATCTGAAGTCCCTCCCCCGACACATTTATGGCTTCTGGGAATTTGTTTAGGGGTGCATAGTTGACTTTCGCAGGAGATTCATTACCACGGCGATTTTTCTTGACGACGGATGGTTATTTTTGCGCTTAAAAGTTACAATTGTACAATAGTTTACAATTGTATGAACTGTCAGTAATGTGATAAATAAATATGTGTAAGTTACTCGTTATTATTTATAATTTGTTATTTCGAAAAATTAAACACTCAATCAAAACTAAAAAACACTACAAACTAAGTTCATAAGAGATAAGTAAATATCCTTGAAAACTAAAAATATTTTGATATATATAAATTTTCATATGAAACGCATATAAAACCTCATGTATAATATGTATACAATTTATTACAAAAAAAATATAAGGCACAATGCTAGTCAAATTTAATAAAACCTTTTATAACTTAATTTTTTTAGTACCAAATTCCATTTTTTTTTATTTTTAAAAGAAATGAAGTAACAGAATTAAATTATTTTTTGTAAATACTGTTTTATTCATTATATTTGAAATAAATGGAAGAATTAAAAAAGAAAAATTCTATTTAAGAGAGAAATTTGTAAAATGCTTCAAATTACTTTTAATATACTTTTAAGTAAAATCCTTCATTACAATATATATATATATATATATATATTATATATAATATATTATATATATATATATATATATATATATATATATATATATATATATATATATATATATATATATATATATATATATATATATATATATATATATATATATATATATATTATATATATAATATTATATATATATTTTATATTATATATATATATATATATATATAATATATATATATATAAAATATATTATATATATATATATATATATATATATATATATATATATATATATATATATATATATATATATATATATATATATATATATATATATATATATATATATATATATATAATATATTAAATCTGTAGTATAATTCCAGTATTTTATATACATAATTAGCAGTATAAAAATATTTTACTTAAAAAACTATTGCACATTTAAATTTTTCTTAAATTAACTAATATTGGAGAGTAGGTGTAAATAAAGGAATTTTTTTAAAATCTGTATAATGTTTTAAAGATAAAACTGAATGAATTAGCCCAATAATTTTTAAAAAAAATTTCATTGTAATCAGTTTTGACTAGTTTCTATAAAAATTATTCTGTAATTGCCAGAATTGTTTAGTCGAAAGAATTTTGAAAAGGTGGAGACGAATTGAAAAATGATTTTAAAAAAATATATTTCATTTTTTTTCAGAATGTGAATTTATTTTTCGATTGGCAACTGTGGGCAACTGCTGTTGTTGATAATTAGTATAATAATTAGTTTGGCAACACTTCAAAATGGAACTATAGTTTTAAAAAAAAGGATATTTGAACAGACGACAAATTGTACTTGTTTCCTGTTCATCATACCTACAAAGTTCAATTCGTATTTCTCTGTTGTGTGTCATTGAAGGGAAATTTTAAAATATATTTATTGATTATTTTGTACTGTTAATATGGATAACACAGACAACCACGAAGGTAAATATTTTGTATTTTTCTTTTACACTTATTTTATTTAGTGACTTGTAAATTATTTATTATATCGGCATTACCTTCCTATCAGGAAAAAGGTTTTCCCTTTCATTCACCTGATTAGTAAAAGGCTGCACGGAAAGTTGTTAAATATATGAAGCATTTGCTTCGTCATTGTTTATAGACGTTTCAGTTTTATTGTACCAATAAATATAAACATGAATCGAACGATTATTATTTATAACATATCCGTAATTCTAAATAGGCCAAGTAGACTGCAGCCCATAAAGCAGCAAATTTCGAAGGAGTTGCAACTTGGTTATTTATTCAACAGTTAAAACTTAATTTCTGATATTCTATTAAAATTGTTCTTTTTGTATCGAAACTAAATGAACCTTATGTTTTAAGAAGGTAAACATGCTAATGATTTCTATCCTTTTTTGTACAAAGCAAATGGGAATAGGATATGTTATTTCCGGTCTCAATTTGCATTGTGTTGCCAAGCAACGCACATGTCCAAATGTGGTAAACATTCCGCTTCATATTTTATGCAACTTGTTAGGAATAGCAACCCTATAAATTTTCAAGCTTTTCAAAAAGTCGCCAATGAACAGACCAGTCATTATTTCATACCTGTACCAACAATAATGTAATAATCAATATGAACTATAGGAAGGGCTTCTAATGTATATTAGCCTATGGGGGCACCATACTCTCAAATTCGAACTTGGTTTCCACCTATCGAATACAAAAGCATTTTTTATTTATATTTAACCTTTTAAAATACCTATTCACTAGATGTTTTAAGATATTAACGCATTTTTTGGTTCTATTTTGAGTAAGATATTCCCTTTTTTCCTTAGACATCGTAGACCTCAGTTTTCAAGGAATTAATACAGTGATTCACAACCTGGGGGGTGCGAGAATATCCAAGAGAAAATATTATTAAAAAAATTATTAACTGACAGAAAAGACATATACATAGAAAGCACAATACATTTCGACATAGTTAAAAAAAAAGTAAGAAATTTACTGATTCAAAACTCACTTAATCAAAACATACTGAATTAAAAACAAATTAAACAAATTTTAATGACTTCCTTGGGCCTGTCTTACATAGCAAAGCTGTTCGAGGCTCACTATTAGAAATAATCACTTTCACTTTTTCTTTATTTAGCCGAGATTCATATTTTGTCTTTAAGCCAGAGCAGAAAATCCAGTTTCACAAAGAGAGAATGTTGGATGGAAATGGCAATAGAATTCGAAATGCTCTGTTTTTTAGTGCAGAAAAATCATCATCTACTGTTGTCCAAAATAAAAATAGTAATTTATCACTAAATTGTTTTTTGGCTGAGCCACTTGTCGTAAAGTCTATGAATTTTTGTTCATCAATTGGGAGTCTTATGAAATGGATCCCTATTGGCTAAATTTTTTTCAAAGATTACAAAAACAACTTTTACATATTTTTCAGCTTTGTAACTTTTAATACAATCATCCACATTTTCAAACATTGTTAGGGTTTTTTGCTTTAAATTTCTGCTCCACAAATTCAATTTTCTTCAAAAACTATTAACTTTATCATTCGTATCCGACATGTGTATTGCTCCTTGGAGTTGAAGCAATGAAAATGATGAGTGATGAAAATTCTGATTAAAAACTGGGCCCCTGGGGATTGAAATACTGAAAGGTTGAGAAACACTGAATTAGTAGGCTTCCTATTTTAAACATTAAATGTCTTTTCATCAGGACTAAAAAACTTATTAGATGTGTACCTATTAAATTAATAATAAAATATTATATTTATATAATACTAGCTGCCCCACAGACGTTGTATTGTCTTTACTATGAATATTGAAAAGAATTGTAATTGAAGGTTGATCGAAAAATCCATCCTTGGCAAATGCAGCCAAAAATGTCCAAAGAATAATACCCCATGTGGTGGGAGTGCACATTAAATATTTTTCAAAGTCCAGAGACTGCGTACTATGTAAAAGTTGCATTGGGTGCCTAATCAGGTGGTGGCTCGTCACATGACTGTGGTTCTAAATAATGACGCTCGTGGCCAATATCCCTCTTGTATAGCTCTAGTGCGACGATAATTCAAACTAACCCTAACCCATACAACTGGATGGGAATAGCTACCCTACGCTAAATTTTTAACTTCACCAAAAGCCGCCAATGCCAACATTCAATTGGCCATATCATAGCTGTACCAAATTGACAGTTTCATAAACATAAAGTTTTTTACGCTATACATAGAGGGAATTGACATTTCTTAAAAGTATTCATCAGATCTAGAATAGTAATCGCCTTTACTGCCATGATACATTGTAGCAATATCTTCACTTCTTACCATTTATAAACATCAATTAAATTAAATTCGGAAACAAAAAAACAAAAGATTTCAATTCAATAAATAAAATAATGATATTCAAATAAAAATCCTACAAATTAAACTCGCATGCTCTGACGTGCTAATACTTAATTTTCGTTCGCGTTGAACTTGCTGAAATTCCTTTTAAATTGAAATAAAAAGTATAAACTCTAATCTTACACTTCCAATCTTACAATTTGCTATTCCAATGGAGAAATCGGCTCACGTTTTGCACTCCTACACCCGTTCAGGTTCGAATTTCGAATAACTCATTCATTAAGAACCTTCTCCTGACAATAACAAACACAATGAAAAAAGAATTAGTGAAATCGGTCCAGCCTTTCAGGCGTGATGCCGTCACAACCAAAAAATGGGGCTTAAATTTATATATAAGATTAAAAGAAGAATGTTTAAAGAAGTGGCAGGTCTTGCTTGATAAGGCGAAATTTTAATTTTTGGATTTAAGATTCTTGGGCTCGTGAGACTTATTTCACCGGCTAGATCAAGTGAATAAGCCAACAACAATGATTACTTGTTTTTGTTCAGATTTTAATAAAATGCAAAGATGTTAAAGAATATTTTGGGTCAAATATATATAATTTTTAGTACAGCTATATAGCATCTTGTAAAACTTGGACTTATTTTTTTAAAAAAAGTATGATATAGGTTTTTTTGTCAAAAGGAACTCTTTATAGCTCTATTGTTTATTCAGAAAGTTTTTGATAGCTGTAGTAAACACAGCTGCTTAATATTGATACTCGTATTGGTTTTTAAACCTAAAAAAAATAAATTACTTTTAAACTTTATATATATTTTTCTTTGTAACGAATATGGAGTTACATTTTTTTGGGTTCATTTTTTAGCAGAGTGCTGTCAAGATTTAAAATGCTAATTGTTTAGAATAAACTTGGCATTAGCTAAGGATTAATAGTAACTTGCCAATTTAGCAAAAACCTTGTAAATATTAAGTGAGTTAGGTGATACTCTGACAACCCGTTTCAAGCGAACGACTATAGATTTGTCAAACTATTACATGAAAATTGAAACGTGAAAGCCTTATAGGATGTAACATGTAATGAAAGTCACCAACAAAACACATGGAGCTATGATTTTTAATTGCGTTATTGCTAAGTATTTATAATAATAAAAATGAAACTTTGTTTAAAAATGTTCTACGTTTAGAGAAAATTCTCATTATATATTTGAAAAAACTACTCCACTTCATGTTATTCGTAAGTTATTGCGTTCTAGAGCTGTTTAAATGACCTTTTGTTGCATTTCTGGAAAATTAAGTCGTCAGGTGCGCCAAATAAACGAAATTTGTTTTTTTAATGAATTGTATGCTGGTTGTTGTAAAGTCATTACGCTATGGAGCTATGTTGCTGTATATTAAGTCGCGAGCGCCTATGGGGGCTTGGGAGCCCAGTCGGTTAGGCATTCGCCTAGCATGCGGAAGGTCCCAGGTTCGAGTCCGGGGATCGCCAAAATAACTGCCGACCTATAAACGGCCCGTGCAGCCAAAAATGTCTGACGAATAATACCCCTTGTGGCGGGAGTGCACGTTAAATATCCTTCAAAGATCTCAACGCTGTTTACGATGTCGCCCTTAACGGTTGCGTTGGGTGCCTACTCAGGTGTCGGCTCGTCACTTAACTGTGGTTCTAAAATACGACGCCCGTCGTCAATAGCCCTCGTGTAGCTCTAGTGCGACCATAATTCAAACTAACCTAACCGCGAGCGCCTATCCTCCTTTCTCGCAAGTATGTCTCCAATAGCAGGGATTGAAGTTACGCGTTACTTGTAATACAGTTACTATTTTTTTATAGGTAACGCCATTAGATTTTTTTTAGAAAATAACTAGTAAGTTTTAGCGGTGTCGAAGTTACGAAAAATTCCGTTATTTTTCCGTTAATTCTCTCGCCTCTCTTCACTGATATTTTCAGCACAGTTCGGCGTTTGGTTTAAATTTAATTATTTAACTTTTTAACCAACGTTAAATATTCGTTCTTAACTTTTTCCGGTTGTCCCTATTTCTTTAGCCTTGGTTCTCTTGGAAAAACGGTAATATGGCTAAATTTCAACTTTTCTTGTAACTTGAAATGTCTAGAAGTAACAGTGATTAGTTACTTTTCGTACTAAGTAACTGGTATACTATTTATTTTTCATATTATGCAACTGTAACAGATTTACTTTTTTAATTTAGTAACTGTCACAGTTACTTTTTAAAATTACCTTTCCCAATCCCTGGTATCCAGTAATAAATACCCGTTCTTCGCACGGACTAAAAGAAATATCAAATCGATCCAAGTATTCTATATCTGCTATAGGGAATTAGCTCTTGTTATTGTTCCCGTCCATTATAAAGTATTATATCTCGTGTACTGAAGTTTCAAATTTTTCATTTGGAAAACCCCTTTCTTGTCTGATTGTGTGGAATTTCTCTTTTTTTGGTCACAGAGCGTGAGGGTATGGCAAACGCTGATTACCTTTCTATATGCTTCAATGAGAATTTCAGCAACCCATTTTTTTATAACAGGTTTTACTGTTCGGCGAAGCTTTGCAAAGGTCAACGAAAATAAAAAAAATTCTGCTATTTTTTAAAGTTTTATTGTACTTTTTTTTTGATGGTTATGATTTCGAAGATGAGAGTTGAATAATATTTACAAACATTAAACAAATTGTAGCTAATACGAATATCTAAACTTATGTCACGTGCTATGCTTTAGATATGATAGTACTTGTAGAAGTCTAGATTAACTTTCAAGCAAAATGCTTTAAACTTTTATTAACAGTTTTGAATGTGTACATGTACGAAAGATTACGTTATTATTGCTTCTACGTTAAGTTTATAGTGCAGAAAATGGAAGTGTTTTGCAAACGCTTTGTCCATCTGTCTGCCCTTCACGCTCCACGTAACCCGCAAACAACCTATATAATCGGCAAGTATGTGATTAGCCATACACTTTCGCTTTGCCCCGAACTATGGTAAATTCAAAATTCTAACTGAAACTTAAGAAAAATACGTTTCCTTTTTTTTATTTTGAAAAAACTAAAGAATTTTATCTCGGCTAATATACAAAGAAGCCATTTTATTTAATTATTGCCAACATCTTTTCTAGAGAGTTTTTATAATCTATTGAAGTGGGGGGGGGGGGGGCACACATAACCATTATATAGCTCAAAGAAATTAATTTATTGAATTTCATAATTAAAAACGCATCATCGTGACTTGGAAAAGGTAAAATGAGTCGAGATTTCAGAATTTATTTTGCTTCAAGTTTCAAATATTTTTTTTTATTTGATGTCAAATACGCATGACTTTCATTATTTAAACAACATTGGGATTATTTCGGAAGTATTAAAGGTTATTTTACATTGGACTGCTATTTTTCAATAACAGTTTTGTTTTAGAAAGTCAACCTGGATATTTGATGACTAAATTGGTAAAGTTTTAAGAATATATATTTTATTATTTTAGTACGGTTGTTTCTGTTTTTATATTATATATATTCTTTATTTAAATTATATTGCGTAATCAAAATTTATCAATATTAGAAACTTCAATTTAAAGTTTTTATTGTTTTTTTAAAAGAAAAACAATCTCGAGATGAGAAAAGGTAATGAAACGACATGGTATTCTGTGTATTTTTAAGTATGGTATCGGAATCACTAAAAGCTTTGAAATCAGACAGAAGGGTTTCTTTTTAAATTAGTTAACTCTTAGCAGGTATTTTTCATAATTGGCTTTAACCATTTATGTACTACTAGCTGTTATACCCGACGTTGCACGGGTAGAGGTGGAAAAATAATTTAACAGTCAATTTAACTATTTTTTTCTCTCATTTTAGTTACATAAGATATGAAGATTACCCAGTAATTTTCCATTTAATTACCCAACTTGGATATAGTAACGATTAATATTAATTTCAAAAATACCTTTGATAAGAAGCTCAAATTAAAAAGAATACATATTTAAGTAAAAAATAATCAGTAAGAATTAAAAATGGAAAAACGGCTAAATCTTAAAAGGGTCTCAAACATTTATTTTAACGCAATTCAAGGGAGTTCTATAATAAATTAACTTTTTTTTGACACTTTGCAGATATAAATACAATATAAGCAGTACAAATTTCTACCATAATTCAATACAAATGCTGAAAAATTAAGAATTCAATGCAAATGTATACAGTACTAAATCAATGCAGATATGTACAATAATTGAATGATCGTTCCAAATATGTGTACCATATAACCTGTTATATGATCATAAACTTATGTTATGTTCCCGCTCGTTATAAAGTATAAAATCCCGTTTCATTGCCTTAAAATTCCAAAATGAAAAACACGCTATAAAATACACTCATAAATGTCATCACAATTCCCTCATAAATACATAAAAGCTTTTAGCTCATTTGGCGCGTTTTGGGAAATAATTTGGCGAGAAAATAGATATAGCTACAAACACACCCATTTTACAGCTCTAACACAATGACCTTCGAACAACCGACCAGATTATAAATATTTATAAAAGAAATTGCCCATTTGGCGAGATTTAGTTAGTAATTTGGCGTGTTTGGCAACGTATTTAGCGAAAAAATAAATACATAAAACACTAATATGCGGATCTAGTGCGATGGCCTTCATTAACCATCATAGTTCAGTAATAGCTTAACTATACATTTATTGCTTAAATATACATACATACAGTCAACAGAAAATCAATGAAAAAATCATCAAATAAGCCCACAATAAAATCCGGAATGGAGACTGGCGGAATTACGTCACTTGAAACATGTCAATTATTTTTCAAATAATGAATTTAGTTTCTGAAGGTAATGGCAACAGAATAAAATAAACATTTTCAATTTTAAATGTTTTCGTTAAAAGTTTTATTTAATTTTTTCAGCCGATGGCATCAGGAAAGTAAAAAAAGATCGGATTTGAGCCAAAGTGGTGTAGTTTTTTCACAAAATTCGAATAAAAACGTTCGAAAACTATAGAAGGAATGGTCGGATTCTAAAAATTCTTAGCCTATGTTTGTTCCAGAGATGAGATGAATTTTTGTGCCAAATTTCGTGACGATCTGTTGCGTGGTTCTTTTGATCTCGTGTCTTATACAAACAAACAAACGGAAGTTGCCTTTTATGTATATAGATTAGACGCCCTAAACGCATTCTCTGATTCATAATATAATGCATCTCGAGTTCATATTATTAGTTCTCTTACTTACTTAATTTTTTTTATCAAGTACGGCATAATTGTTTCTGATTTAAAAAAATGAATGTTTTTAGTAGGTTTGATTTGTGAGAAGTTATAACGACGACAATTTTAGCCAAAAAAAACCCCACCCTATTTAATGGTGTGAAGAGGTTTTACCCAGCAATAGTTTTTTTTAAAAACTTTTTTCACTCTGAATACACAACAAAACTATTGTTAAAAATGAGAAGATAACTCATTTGAATTCAAGAGCTTAGTTTAAAAACGTGCTATGTTGCAATTAAAATAAAATGATATTTTTGTTTCTTAAGGGGAAATGGGCGCGCTGGACCACGGGTCTCCAAATTAAAGTGCCTCAGTAAAAAAATATTTTCTAAGCCACATTTCTCATGCTGTATTGAATTTTAAAAAAAGGTTTTTTGAATGATAAATGTAGATAACTTTAACTTACAGGTCTTTATAATCCCACTTTTTGAAATTGCTTCGAATACTTTGTGTAAAATTATTTATTGAAAATTTAAAAGAAATATTCGAACCAATTTCAAAAAGTGCGATTGTCGGGACTTGTAAGTCAGCTACATTTATCGCATAAAAAAATCCGTTTGTAAAAATATTCAATACAGCAGGAAAAATGTGGCTTAGAAAATATTTTTTTTCTCCATTGGATTAACACTTAGGCACTTAGCTTTGGAGTCCCGCTTTCCAGCGCGCCCATTCCCCCCTTAATGAAGATGTCCTCCTTTAACGTTAGTTAACCAGATCCCCTTTTTCATAAACTTTAAGTATATTTTTACCGTTTGCAAGTACCGTTTTCAACGTATCTAAGAGCAAGTTAAACTCTTTAGATGGCTCAAATTTGTCGTTTCACCTTTTTGTCACACATCACGTTCTCCCGCTAAGCTCTCCAATAATGTTCAATCATTAAGCCCCTCCTGTGTGGCAACACCTCTAAAAGGTAATTGACAGGTGAAGGATAAACTTCATTGCCTTTCTTTTGTTTATAATGGACCAGTGACTTAACAGCATCCAATCCACCAAACCATCACTTATTATTACAGAACCTTCTGGTTACTATGCCATTCACGAAAACTCGTGGTTGGCCATTCAAGATGACGTCCTAAATTCGCTTTTTTTTTGTGGGCTGTATTATTTACCCTGAAGAAAATTATGAAACGGTTTTGCTTTTTGTGTTTCTTTTAATGTTTACTTTCTCTTTTCAAACGACCTTCTTGGTGTTCATTTGAACTTATTTTTGATAAATGGGCTGTTTTCAGACTTTTTAACCTTTGTTTCGAATGTGTGTTGGAAGGTATCCAATCAGGTTTGTTTTCATTAGATTTCATATCACCTTGATACCCCCCCCCCCCCCCCTTTTTTTCTGGATTCACCAATGACCAGTTTTGACACCCAGTACTACTTGACTCTTTTATGAAAACTTTTAACAAATAAAAGTTAACTTTTAACAAAAAATTCCCAAGTATAATCGTGAAATTTGCTTTCGTAATCATGTCTGTGTTTGTTTACTAGAATTTCTCTATATATAAAAGGCAAAGTCCTGACTGACTCACTCGCTTATCTATTCATTCATTCACGTATCAATGCCCAGCCCAAACTACTTGAGGTAGAGCTACCAAATTTTAGAAAAATATTCTTTTTATATCGTAGGCGTCATTTAAGAAGCGATTTTTCGAATTTCGTACCCGAACGGGTGTAGGAAGGCAAAACGTGAGCCGATTTCTCCATAGGAATAGCATTGTTATGAACTTTTAATTTATAAATTTCGTTTTCTAATTTGAAACAAATTTCAGCGCGTTCAGCGTGAGCGAAAATTAAGTATAAACACGTCAGAGCACGTGAGTTTAATTTGTAGGATTGTTATTTGAATATCATTATTTTATTTTATTTATTATTGTTTAAATATCTTGATTTTTTTTTGGTTTCCGAATTTAATTTAATTGATGTTTATAAATGGTAAGAAGTGAAGATATTGCTACAATGTCTTATGACTTTAAAGGCGATAACTATTCTAGATCTGATAAAAACTGCTAAGACATGTTAATTCCCACTACGTATAGCGTAAAAACTTTATGTTTATGAAACTGTCAATTTGGGGTACAGCTATGGTATGGCCAATTGAGTTTTGGCATTGGCGGCTTTTGGCGAAGTTAAAAATTTAGCGTAGGGTAGCTATTCCCATCCAGTTGTTGTATGGGTTAGGGTTAGTTTGAATTATCGTCGCACTAGAGCTATACAAGAGGGATTTTTTCACGGGCGTCTTTATTTAGAACCACAGTCATGTGACGAGCCAACACCTGATTAGGCACCCAATGCAACTTTTACATCGTACGCAGCGTCGGGACTCTGAAAAATATTTAACGTGCACTCCCACCACATGGGTATTATTCTTTGGACATTTTTTGGCTGCATTTGCCAAGGATCGATGGATTTTTCGATCAAGCTTAAATTAGAATTCAATATTTATATAGTAAAGACAAGCCAACGTCTGTCGGGTCAGCTAGTTTTTTAATAATTCAGAAACTACAATTTATTTCTAATACCACGGGTTTTTTCAGGAGATATCTCATCTTTTAAGTTTTGCGTTGACGCCCAGGGTTTGGCTTTTAAAAAGAATGTATAAAATAAGATATTTGGTGGGGGAGAATATAGATTTTTTAGGTTCTGGTGACGCGAACAGTTTATAAATTTATTATGCAGTAAACTCGCCAAACAGTATAGCATTAGAGAATACTTAATCGTACGATATTTTAAAATCTGGCTTGCATCCAGCTATAAAAAGTAGGCCACAATACTTTCTTACTACATTCTTTGTTTTTGTCGTGAGAAGGTAACCCGCCGCATCTACAAAAACGTTTTAAAACCGCATTTCTTGTCTTGAAATAATAAATTTTTAGTATCTATACTATAGATGTGTGAAATCTTTCTCTCTCTGAACCACAAATTATAGAGATGTGAAAAAGGTGTAAAATTACGCATAAATGAACGGGGAAATTACCGCTACTTATAAATGTTTCTCCATTATTTCAATTCAGAATGGGTTGGTCAGTTATTGGCGATCGTGGAAAATTGAAGTAATCTTGCTATTTAAATCAAATTTTGTTGAGAGAGAATAGTTATATTTTTCCGGTTTCATTACTTGGCAACGTAATGCATAGCTGTTTGGGACATTATTGAAAGGATTCACCCTTGCAACGCCGGGTCTATAATGCTAGTAATTTCTTATTGGTTGTGGTTAAAGTGTTTAAAAAAACGACTCTAGTTATTCACAAATGACACCCCCTTTGACATGAGCACCAATAGTTCTTATTCAAGCAAGTGGACACGCATCACTTCATATAACTTATATTTTAAAAATCTGCGTCTGGGACACAATTCCGACAGCCGAACTCCCGACAAGCTAGCATTCCGACAGCCAAACCCCGACAGCAAAAAAATGCAAAAATTAGTAATTAAATTGCCCTTAATTAAGTATAACGGTATTAATTTATTGATTTGTCGGAATTTCGTACCTGCAGGGGTTTGTTCCTGTCAGGATTTCGGCTGTCAACCGAAACAATCTATTGACAGGTTATTAAAAAAAATAAAGTTACCGACGCCGTTCAGGTAAAACATTGCTTATTAGAAATTTCTGTACTGTTGTATAGTGTCTATTCATTCCATGAAATTACAAAATTTCTAAAAAAATTATAAGTGAACCAAAATAAGGAAAATTTGAATTACACAATTCTTAATATTTTGTACGTCATCGGGTTTTATCAAACTTCAGATTCATTGCGTTTAATTGAATATTTTTTTGTACTTATATAATTATTTTCAGATACGCACAATTATTGTCTGGAAAGTGAATCTTAAGGGGGGGGAATGGGCGCGCTGGACCGCGGGTCTCCAAAGCAAAGTGCCTCAGTGTTAATCCAATGAAGAAAAAAAATATCTTCTCTAAGCCACATTTCTCCGGCTGTATTGAATAGTTTTACAAACGGATTTTTTATGTGATAAATGAAGCTAACTTACAGGTCCATTTTTTTAAATTTTCAATAAATAATTTTACACAAAATATTCGAAGCAATTTCAAAAAGTGGAATTATAGAAACCTTTAAGTTATCTACATTTATCATTTAAAAAAATACTATTTGTAAATATATTCAATACAGCCGGAGAAATGTGGCTCAGAAAATAGTTATTTTCCCATTGGATTAACACTGCGACACTTAGGTTTGGAGACTCCCCCTGAAGCACGGGGTCTGGGGAGTCCAGTCGATAATGCATTTACCCCCGCATGCAAAAGTCCCAGGTTCGGGTCAGGACATTGCTAAAATAACTGCCGACCTTTAGTCTGTGCAGCCAAAAAGTCCGACTAATAATGTCACCCCGTGCAGAGAAGTTGTACGTTAAATATGCTCCCAACGTCCCGACGCCGTGTACGATGTCGCCCTTAAAAGTTGCTCTGGGTACCCAATCGGCTGACAGTGGTTCTTAATTATGACGCCCGCCGCCAATAATAGCCCTTGCATCTCTAGTACGTCGATAGTTCAATCTAATTGGATTCGTACGTCGAGCCTGTGTCAGGGTAGCGCAAAGCTTCACCACTCGGCCCTCCTCGTGTATAGCTCTAGTGCGATGTCAATTCAACCACCACTCCCTGGGTACATCATCATCCCCCTGAAGCTCATTTGCGGAAGTTCTCGCTGTAAGAACAGGTTTGGTGAATAAGTCGGCCACGTTGTGTGTGATGCAACGCTACGTGACCCGGGAATTTTTCTTTCTTTCACATAACATACTCGCTCGAGTCTCAGAGGGTCGCCGCAGCATATGTGCTTGCACTGACTGTGTATTTTAGAGTAAGGATACTTTTATAAAGGTAAGTTTTCGCATTATTATAAGAAATGAGCATTGTTATTGGAAAGTGAGCATTGTTATAAGAAAAATTGTGTGTCTATAAATTGTATGGACACACATTTTTGAAAATTATTTGGGGGTAAATAAACAATATTGCAAACTAACATTAGCTATGTATGGAATAACTTTTTGAGGTGTTTGGGCCCTTGGATAGTTACGACCTTCGTGGTTTAGTGACTGATTTATTGTATGTTCGGTTTTTAAGAAGTTTAAAACCCCCCGATCGTTAGATCCGGCTTTTTTTCGTATTTTGTGCATTAGTCTTTCTTACAATAGCCTTAAATTTTAAAAATTTATAATTATTAAATTTTTTATTCATCATGTACTTTTTTCATTTGGAAAATTTAAAAGACTATATCTTAAAAATTAAACCGAATTCTGATTTATAAAACAAATGTTATTTTAAATAAATTAAATTTAAAATTTGTGCAGTGAAAATAACCATATATATTTGCCCATTTTCAGACCGTTCGGAAGGTTCATACACTAATTTTTGGAAATTATTTGGGGATAAATAAACAATATTGCAATATCATTAGCTATATGGAATAATTTATGAGGTGTTGGGCCCTTTGATAGTTACGACCTTCGTGGTTTAGTGACTAATTTATTGTATGTTCTGTCTGTACTATGTTTAAAAGACTGAGTTGTGTGTTAATAAACACTTATTTTTCCGTATAAAACACTACTTATTGCATTTTTAAAGGGTTGTTTTAGACATGATATATCCATTTCAGTAAATTAATCAGATGTAGTAATGGTATACTGGAAATGTTTTTGGTTTCTATGCAGATTTTGTGTGCTGTTTATATTCGTCTCTCAGCCCTTCAGACCAGGGCCGGATTTAAAGATTTGCCGCTTGTAGGCTACGATCGATTTGCCGCCCCTGTCACAATATTCTCCTCCTTTAACTAAGGGTTTTTCTATTCCTGTGATGCAGTAATTTTTAAAATGAATGAATTCTTCAATTAAATCGGAATCTAGATAATTTGAATAGATGTCTTTAACTAGTGGCCTTGTTTCTTATTAAATCCTCAGTAATTATAAGACTATTAAATAATTGTGTTAAGAAGTAGAACCTCCCATTGTACGCAACGTTTCTTTTCTTGAATTCATTAATAATTTACGTCTCATTGCATTTACGCATTAATGTAAATTATTTGTTTTCTTTATTATAAAGATACTAATAATTTTTAAGAATATTTTTTTATGCCAAATGCCGCTTTAATTGGTCTTAAAATTTGCCGCCCCAAAAAATTCGCCGCTCTAGGCTACAGCCTACTTAGCCTATTTAGAAATCCGGCCCTGCTTCAGACGTTTAAACTAAAAATCCGTACTTGAAACTTTAATTGATTAGCGTTTTAATATTCTTTCATTTAATTTCATATTTTGCATAAACTTAAATGCTATGTCTTTAAAACGGATATTAATTATTAATATCCGTTTTAAATTTATAATTATTTTGCATATATCCCACTGAAAAATTGGGTTTGTACTAGGTTTGTTCGCATGTAAATATTTTCGCGGAAATTTCCGTATTGAAAATTAAAACGCTTATTAAATTTTATGAAATTTAGAGTAATGATAAAAAACGAACAGTTTTTTTTCTAGGAATTAAACATTTCATATGAAACTTATAGTTTTCTCTATATATGCTACAAAGTTTTGAAGGGAAAAAACGTCCCATGTTTTGTTTACATTAAAACTGCATAACAAACCGTGATTATTTTTTACTACAAAACAAGTAGGTTTGTTACAGAAACTGTCACTTAGAACTGCTTCCGCCCAGACAAAACTACTGGAGGTACGATGACCAAATTTTAGGAGCTGATTCCTTTGGTACTGAAGGCGTCATTTAAGAAGCGATTTTTCGAAATTCGAACCCAAACGGGTGTAGGAAGGGCAAAACGTGAGCCGATTTCTCCATAGAAATAGCATTGAGCATTGTTATAAGATTAGAATTTATATTTTTAATTTTCAATTTGAAAGAAATTTTAGTGGTTCAGCGCAAGCGAAAATTAAGTTAAACAGGTAAAAGCACGTGTGTTTAATTTGTAGAATTGTAATTTGAAAATCCTTATTTTATTTATCCATTTAAAACCTTTATTTTTCTTATGCTGGATCAGATTGTCTCAACTCGATTCAAATATTATTTCCGAATTGAATTTTACTGATGTAAACAAGTGATAGTAAAATGAAGATATGGAGGAATATTTTCAGCGTAAATAAGGAATTTGTACTTTATAAAACTTTTCCGATAATTAATATTGACACGTTTTAAAGAATTGGGTGATATTTGCTACTATGTCTCATAGCAGTTAATTCGATAACTATTCTAGATCTGCTGAATACTTATCCTAAATGTAAATTCTCTCTACATATAGCATGTTTGTGCTAATTAGCAGCAGCAGGTGAACTTTTAAACCGTTTTTTATACAATCGGACATCCCCTTATATCAGAATGGAAAGCGATTATAATATCCTGATTTTACCAGTGGAGAGGAGATCAACTGGTATAAAATAAAAGTTTACATAATATAAAAAAACAATCACCGTTATTAAGAGTACACCCGTGCAACGCCAGGTTTATAAAGCTAGGTCCTTAATACGTCTGCTTTTAAAAGTAATAAAAAAACAGAACGCCTCTCAAACAATGCGAACAATTAAAAAATCTCATTGTGACATACTAAGACGTCATTCCAAACTGATTTATACCACAAAAATAAATGCCCTTGGAATTTTTTATTTAATATAAATATAGTTTCTCGTGCGGTAATTCAATTCCATTAAAAATGACCTTCTTATGCTTTTAAGTGTGCAATCAATTTTGCGGTTTTTTTAATAATTAAAGTACCTACTTCGAATTCGACAATTTTTTTTCTGAGATTTTCAATGTCTTGTTTCGATGTGCTATTTATTTTTACCTATCATACTTGTCTGCAGCCTTTGTAGTTTGGGCTATGAAATTATGTGATGGTAAGAGCCTTTTTTAAAGCTTCCACTTTTGTCAGCATATACACAGTGTGCAAGCTAAAAACAACATAAATTCAATTGCAGTTTTACTAATATGCTGCTGGTCCCTTAATTTGGTTTCTAAGGTGTAACATCTGCACAAGCTTTGCTCCTTGCATCCTTAAATATACTCTTTTTAAAATCTATTTTATGTCAAATTGACAATACTGTATTTACTTCTAAGCAAATTTTCTCATAAGCGTAGAGGTCAATGGTAAGACTCGTGGCTGTCTGTACGGGCTTGTTTATGTGTGACGAGCGAATAACTCGTTACATTTGTCACGCATGATAGTTATTAGTGCGTTTTTAACTATTGCAAGTCCATGACCACGAAGAGATTATACCACTAACATCATTTCATTACCTTGTCTAATAAGAGATCTTTGAATTAATCTCTATATATAAAAGGCAAAGTCCTGACTAACTCACTCACGTATCAACGCCCAGCCCAAACTACTGGAGGTATAGCTACCAAATTTTAGGAAAATATTCTTTTTATACCGTAGGCGTCATTTAAGAAGCTATTTTTCGAAATTCGAACGCAAAGGGGTGTAGGAGCCTAAAACGCGAGCCGATTTCTTCATAGGAATAGCATTGTAAGATTAGAATTTATACTTTTTATTTCAATTTAAAGGAAATTTCAGCGCGTTCAGCGTGAACGAAAATTAAGTATAAGGACGTAAAAGCACGTGAGTTTAATTTTTAGAATTGTTATTTGAATATCATTATTTTATTTTATTTATTGAATTTAAATCTTTTGATTTTTTTTGCTACCGAATTTAATTTAATTGATGTTTACAAATGGTAAGAAATGAAGAAATTTTTACAATGTCTAATGGACAGTAAAGGCAATAACTGTTCTAGATCTGATGAATACGTCTTAGAAATGTCAATTCTATCTACGTATAGCGTATTTACTTTATGTTTATGAAACTGGCAATTTGGTACAGCTATGATATAATGCCCGATTGAATTTTGGCATTGGCTTCTTTTGGCGAAGTTGAAAATTTAAGATAGGATAGCTATTCGCGTCCAGTTGTATGGGTTAGTTTGAATCAGCGTCACACTAGAGCTATACACGAGGGCTATTGGCCACGGGCGTCTTAATTTAGAACCACAGTCAAGTGACGAGCCGACATGGGTAGGCACATAATGCAACTTTTAAGGGCGACATCGTACGGGACTTTATTAATAACGTATTTAATATTTAACGTGCACTCCCACCACACAGGGTATTATTCGGGACATGGGGCATTTTTGGCTGCATGGGTCTTTATAGGTCGGCAGTTATTTTGACGATGCCCGGACCCAAATCTGGGATCTATCGCATTCTAGGCGAACTCCTTTACCGGCTGGGCTCCCCAGCCCTGTCGAGTGGTCGCATATGGAGTGGAATGTTTACCACATTTTGGGCGTTTTCAAGTGTAGGAGGGCAAATAAAAGCTGGCCATTATATCATAGCTTTTCTGGTAATTTTAACACGGCCTTTGGGAAAGCCCTCTAACTCCTAGATCCTACACTCTTAAAACAAACGACCGGTTTTAACTCAGTCTGAGTTAATTTCCACTCCTTTCCGGTGCCGAAAATGCACTTCCCCTATAGGAGTGGATTTCACTCTTTTGTTTTAAGAGTGTAGAAGGAATCGGACTTCTTTTTTAAAAATTTAATGCTGATATTAGATTGGGAGGTAATTATAATATCCTGATGGAGTGCTGACCACTGGAGAGGGGATGAATTGGTATAAAATTAAAGTTTACGTAAAAAAACAAACTAACCCAAGAATCGTCCCCTATGCTCACCAAACACAATGGATTTCGCAACCCTGCCTTCCTTTAGGTTCTGTACCTGTTTTCAAAGTGGACTCTTCTATAATCAAAATATTCGAGATGCTTAGGGCAGGTGCATTATTTAGTTAGAGGGGGGGCCGGAGGATTATGTGGGGGGGTCATGATTAAATTTTATCCTTGAAAGGGGGGGTCTGGTTTTAATATTTCAATTATTTACCAAGGAGTTGGGGGGGGGGGGGGGGTTACAATTATTATTATTAAGTTTTAAGGTCTTCAGAAAAAAAATTCTCGAAGCATGTAAAATTCATATCACACTAAATGTGTAAAATTGACGCTTTTCAAATTTAACCAAGTAAGTTAGTTATACAACAAATGCATAAAGTAAGCGGCTCAGTGGCTGAGAGGTTAAACGTGTCCGCCTCATAAGCCCAAGATCGCGGGGCGTCAGAAGTTAGATTCTA
This sequence comes from Oedothorax gibbosus, assembly GCA_019343175.1. NCBI lineage: Eukaryota > Metazoa > Arthropoda > Arachnida > Araneae > Linyphiidae > Oedothorax > Oedothorax gibbosus. The sequence continues at coordinate 34,664,505 of CM033276.1, forward strand.
GTCGCGGGGCGTCAACATTGGTAGCAAGAGTTGCCTATGTGGTGCCGCAAAGAAATGACTCTCAGTTCTGGGGGATGTGCCGAGTCGGCAAAGGCTTGACCGCCAATGTTACAGCCCTATTAGAAAAAGAAATGCATAAAGTAAAACTTTTTAAAATTATGTATTTTAATTTCTGTGAGCTGCATCATATTAACTTATCAAATCGACAAATAGTACACTTGAAGATTCTCTTTTCAACCTACAGCAAGACAGTCAACCCAGTTGTAAAAAAAATCTGCTTATTTTCAACGACAATTACCAACTTTTGAGAACATAAATAATTTCCGCAAAAAAATCTTTTAAAAGTTCACTTACTTACATCATATTAACGTTTCGAATGAAAACTTCCAAAATTAAAATGTTTGTTCAAAAAATCATTAAGAATAAATATCACCATAAACAAAACTATTGTGTTTTAAGTATAATAAAGTAATATTATCTTTAAATTTTTCACACCTTTACAAATGTAGACCCAACCTACGAAAAAATTACATTCGGTACATACTGCAATTATGATATATGTTTCCAATTAAAAACATTTTATTTAGGCACATTTTATTAATCACTACAATCTGAAGAGCTGCATTCGGAGCTACTAGCATACATAACATCATAAGCATTCCAATATGCTTTTTCTGCCTCTTGTGGCAGTAGATCAAGGATACAACATTTAGCCTCATGATTGAAAACATTGCCTTACAAGCACCAGCAATTTATCAGAGTCAGACGGTGTCAGTTTGCACAAACCATCAAAATTTATAATGAATGTTGGAAGATTTGAGTCAAAGTTAGGGTCCACTGCTGTTTCAGTTGTAACTTTATTGTAAACATCAACTAATCGAGCCTTAAATCTTGCATCCTTTCTTTTTACGGCCTACCTTCGGCTTTCCTTCACCTTCAAGGATCTTTTAGAGTTTTTCTTTGAAGCTTTGAGGTTTTCCCCGAAGACTTACACAACTCCACACTTTTTTTTTGGGGGTGGGGGGGTCAGGTTTGTGGACCTGTTTGACAGATTTTTTTATTTTTTTTTGGGGGGGGGTCATATTTTAAATTTCTGGTCCTAAGGGGGGGTTAACCTTTTTATTTACAGCTGTATTTCAAAATCCTCCGCCCCCCCCCCCTCTAGTTAATTAATGCGCCTGCCCTTAGAAGTGACAGGCGGACTATACCGTGTATGTGGGACCCGTTGGTGTCTTGGTCAATATTCCTGATGCTACAGTATGACTAACGTCGCTATTGGTTGCTTAGAATTCCCACTAAGGTATCGGCTTTGTCACTTGGCCGCAGCTCAAATTACTACGCTACGCGTCGCCAAAAATGTAAAAGTATGTTTATAGTAATAATTGCCTCAACCAAACCAATCTTTTGAATACATCAAAGGAAATCTTTTATTTTAATACAATAGTGTCTGATTAATTGGGACGCATCAACTATATGAGCTCAGCATAAACATCAAAACAGTAATTATTCTTCGTTAATGGATACATTTACTACTTTGGGCTGAATATTTAAGAGGGACTGTCAGTCCCATAGAGCTAATGCATTAGTTTTGAAATCACAACTTTTGCAAAAGAATAACTTTATCATGTTATCCCATTTTCACCAGGTATGGGAATCATCATAACATCGATTTAAAACAAAATTGAAAAAAAAAATAACATCTGGTTATTTGATTATTGATAAAGTTTTAAAATAGTGTCACCATCTGCTGTATATTTTTGGCATTTTAAAACTTCAAAAATATATCATTAAATAACTACATGAAATTTTCGTTTCAAATTTGTTTCATTTCGATGTTATGTTGATTCCCATACCTGGGGAAAAACGGCTAACATGGCAAAGCAATACTTCTGCGGAAGTTGTGATTCCAAAGCTAATACATTAGCTCCATTTGACTGACAATCCCTCTTAAACTAGGAAAACTTTTTTTTGCTTTTAAAAATTTAAAGTGCCCTTCCTCTATACGGGGTATTATTCGTCGGACATTTTTTGGCTGCACGAGCCGTTCATAGGTCTGCAGTTATTTTGGCGATGCCCGGACCTGAACCTGGGACCTACCGCATGCAAGACGAAAGTCTTTACCGACTGGGTCCCCCAGCCCTATCGAGTTGTATGAAATATGAAGTGGAATGTTTACCACATTTGGGCAGTTTCGTTTTGCGCTAATTGTGAAATATAAACAGGCCATCTATATACATAAAAGGCAACTTCCGTTTGTTTGTTTGTATAAGACACGAGATCTAAAGAACCACGCAACAGATCGTCACGAAATTAGGCACAAAAATTCATCTCATCTCCGGAACAAACATAGGCTAAGAATTTTTCGAATCAGACCATTCCTTCTATCGTTTTCGAACGTTTTTATATTTCCCATTCAATGCATTGAAGACCTTGGAGGTTTATTGCTCCTTCAACAGCACGTTTTCACGAATAATTTATTTAGTTCTATTTTCCCCTTTTTTTAAAACGATTTTTAAGTAGATTTAGTTTAATTACAGCTAAACAAAATTAGAAATAATCTAAAACAAAAATCGTTTGCTAGCTTTTTAGCAGTTAGAAAAATATTTAATATTAAAAATAAAAATCGTTTGCTTTAGTATCTTTATCACAGTTAAAACAAAATACAAATAAATATAAAAAATGCAAATCGTTTGCTGTTTGCTGGAGTAGCTTTATAACATCTAAACAATTAGATCATGTAATTCGCTTTCATTAAGAATATTTTATTTTCTGCACGCGGACCATGCCTTTTATGTATATAGATATCTGTATTGATTTAGTACTGTATACATTTGCATTGAATTCTTAATTTTTCATCATTTGCATTGAATTATGGTAGAAATTTGTACTGCTTATATGGTATTTATATCTACAAAGTGTCAAAAAAAGTTACTTAATTTATTATAGAACTCCCTTGAATTGCGTTAAAATAAATGTTTAAGACCCTTTTAAGATTTAGCTGTTTTTCCATTTTTAATTCTTACTGAATATTTTTTACTTAAATATGTATTCTTTTTAATTTGAGCTTCTTATCAAAGGTATTTTTGAAATTAATATTAATCATTACTATATCCAAGTTGGGTAATTAAATGGAAAATTACTGGGTAATCTTTATATCTTATGTAACTAAAATGAAAGAAAAAAATAGTTAAATTGACTGTTAAATTATTTTCCACCTCTACCCGTGCAACAGTTACCCGTGTATAGTTATAACATATAGCTGTTCTGGCAATTTGAATAGGGCCCTATGGGAAAGCCCTCAAACTCCTGAAGGGCCTGGATAAAATCAACCCCTCATATCAGAATGGGAGGAGATTATAATATCCTGATTGAGTGGACCACAGTGGAGGGATCAATTAGTATAAAATAAAAGTTTACATAAAAAAAACCCTACTAATTAGGGTTATTAAGGGTGCACCCGTGCAACGCCGGGTTTATAAAGCTAGTCTATATATATATAAAAGAAAGTCGTGTTAGTAAGACCATTTATATTTATAACTCAAGAACGGCTCAACTGATTTGACTGAAAATTGGTGGGGAGGTAGCTGAGAACCAGGAATAGGCTATAGGATACTTTTTATTCGAACCCAAAGGGTGTAGGAGTGTAAAACGTGAGCGGATTTCGACATAGGAATAGCATTGTAAGATTAGAATTTATACTTTTAAATTCAATTTAAAGAAATTTCAGCGCGTTCAGCGTGAACGAAAATTAAAAAAGAAAGTAGGTTTGTTACAGAATCTGTCACTTAAACCGCTTCCACACAACATTTGTGCTCAACAGGAAACAAACTATTTATACACCTCAGAAAGAAATTCGCCAAACAGAGCCTTTAGCTAGTTGTAATTAAACATTTAACATTAATCTTCTTTCTCAGATTTAAAAATAAGACTTTTATCGTTTGCTAAATTTGTTTGAAGTTCTAAGAATAATGATGTAGGCTAATCTTTTTTAATAAATATCTTTATGTCGCCACAATTTCCCATTTACATTTCTTTCGAAAATTCAGTTATTTATCGTTTGTTAAATTAATTTACAGTTCGAAAAATATATAATTAGTGCAATTGATGCTTTAAAATTAAAAGCGAAACTTTGCATATTTTTTATGCCAAGTTAGAATTCTCTATGAATCTTTCTTCATACATATATAATAAACCATCAAAATAACTCTATTGTGATATTACAACAATCCAAACTGAATTATATCGCATAAATAAATATTTTTTCAATATTTTTTTTTATTTTAACTAAAGTTTCTCGTACGTTTAACGAAATGGCAACAGTGAAAATATTGAATAAAAATGGAATTTGCATGTTATTTCAATGTGGATTAAATTTTTAGTTATTTAAATTTTAAATAAATTTCTAATTAAATTTTTTTAATGAAATTTGGAATGTAGCCTAATCTGATTTTTTGCTTCAAAATGACGTATCCCACTTGTTTGTGGGACTTGTGGATGGCAACAATGAAAATATGAATAAAAATGGAATTTGCATGCTATTTCAATGTAGATTAAATTTTTAGTTATTTAAATTTTAAATAAACTTCTAATTTAAATTTTTAAATGAAATTTGGAATGTAGCCTAATCTGATTTTTTGCTTCAAAATGACGTATCCCACTTGTTTGTGGGACTTGTGGATGGCAACAATGAAAATATGAATAAAAATGGAATTTGCATGCTATTTCAATGTAGATAAAATTTTAATTATTTAAATTTTAAATAAACTTCTAATTTAAATTTTTAAATGAAATTTGGAATGTAACTTAATCTGATTTTTTGCTTCAAAATGACATATCCCACTTGTCTGTGGGACTTATGGTTCTTACTGTGAAAGTGGGTGACAGACGGACTGAACGATTATAATACCTTCCACTTTTTACGTTATAAACGTAGTGTGGAAGCTAAAAAAAAGAGCACGTGGGTTTAATTTGCTGGATTGTTATTTGAATATCAGTATTTTATTTGTTGATTTTAAATCTCTTTATTTTTTTTATGGTGGATCAGATTTCCTCAACTATATTTTAATTATGTTTCCGAATTTAATTTAATTGATGTTTACAAATGGTTTTAAATGAAGATATGAAGGAATATAGGTTAACCTAAAGAATCGTAGCCGGATTTGACGACATTTCAAAAATGTCGCCAAGTCGAAATGATAACAAATCCCGGCACTTGCCGAGATGGTTGCCATCTCGAAATGACCAAAAATACTACCTAATTCCAAAATGGCCGACTTAAAACAACGGAAAAATTCATTAAATTGCAGACCAGATAAATAAAAAAAATTGGAACTTTAAAATGTCTAAGAATTGATTTTAAAAAAGTAAATAATTATTTAAAATCATTAAGCTTCTATTTAATAAAATATTAGTATAAGAAAACTTCAGAATAAATTATATGCGTTTAAGATTTAAAAAGATTAACATTTAGAAATTGTCAATGCAACATCGTGGTTACCAGATTTGGCGTAAAATTGCCGGTCACGATTCTTTAGGTTAACCGGAATATATATTCGGCATAAATAAGGAATTTGTACTTTACAAAACTTTTCCAACCATACAAGAGGATGAATGTCTGTTTTGCTTTCTGATGTTAAGATGGCGTAATGGTCGATTGAATTTTGGCATTGGCGGCTTTTGGCGAAGTTGAAAATTTAACGTAGGTTAGCTATTCCCATCCAATTGTATGGATTAGGTTTAGTTTGAATTATCGTCGCATTAAAGCTACACACGAGTGCTATTGGAAACGGGAGTCGTATTATTCGTCGGACATTTTTTGGCTGCACGAGTCGTTTATAGGTCGGCAGTTATTTTGGCGATGCCCGGACCTGATCCTGCGATCTACAGCATGCAAGTCGAAAGTCTATACCGATTGGATCCCCCAACCCTATCGAGTTGTATGAAATATGAAGTGGAATGTTTACCACATTTGGGCAGTTTCGTTTTGCACTAATCGTGAAATAGAAACAGGCATCATTAGGAAACATTATATCATGTAACTGTTCTGGCAATTTGTACAGGGGCCTATGGGAAAGAGCTCAAACTTCTGGAAGGGCCTGGATAAAATCAACCCCTCATATCAAAATGGGAGATTATAATATCCTGATGGAGTGGACCAGTGTAGAGGAGATCAATTGGTATAAAATAAAAGTTTACATAAAAAAAACTACTAATTAGGGTTATTAAGGGTATACCCGTGCAACGCCGGGTTTATAAAGCTAGTTTACTATAAATAGAAAGGAGGAAAAACGAAAATAAATTAATCATAAAGTGATTTTTATGTTCCAACTATTTTTTTTTTACCTTAATACATTATTATTAATTGCAAATATAGCTTTAAAATAGTCAACGGAAAGTAATTAAAATTAAATCTTAATTCAGAGAATAAAGAGTTAAACTTTAATTATTATACTTAACCATATAATCTATAAATATCAAGATGAGTACATTTTAATAGCTAGGAAAGAAGGCACTTTTTTTAGCTGAAAATCGGTTGCAATAATAGCAGCAAATTGTTTGTTTTTATTTTTTTCTACTATAGTAAGTGATTTTAAAAGATTCAGTCACAAGGGAATTAGGGTAATTGGGTTGTTAATCATTACACTTTGAAAGTTTATCCTTAAGGGTCTTGTATGGTAACGGATCTCTATACAGTTCCAATGGGGAAACATTTGATCCTGTTTTTAAATAAAGTATTGCGACATGTTACTCACGAAAACTTACCAAAAATACAGAAGAAAGTTATTTTGCCATTAAAATAATTTAATATAACTATAATTTTAAAGATTGTTAATTAGTTATAATTAAAACAAAATTTTAGTAATTATTCACAAAATACAGATGGCAGCACTAACTGCATGTAAATATCTAAACAAAAAATTTGTTTTAATTATAACTAATTAATATCTTTAAAATTGTACTTATTAATTATTTTAATGGCAAAATAACTTTCTTTTGTATTTTTTGGTAAGTTTTCGTGAGTACATGTCGTATACTTTATTTTAAAAACAGGGTCTGAAGTTTCTCCATTGGAATTGCATAGAGATCTGTTACCGTACAAGACTCTTAAATTAAACGCTATTTTTAGCATTCAGAAAAGTATAGTTGATTACCGATATTAAGTCAGAAAAACCTTTAAGAATATTAGTAATTACAATAATTTAATTATATTTTGAATTTTTTTTGTCAGCAATGGGAATGTTACAGCTGATGTAACGCTCTTGTTTTCATTTTAATGCGTACTGCGATTTTATTGGTTGTTTCGGGTTTATTCTCAAAATGAACGCACTTTTCGTCTACTTCTGAGTTCTTTGCAACATGCAACGTGTTTTTATCTTGGATCAGAGTGCGGAAATAGATGAAAAGAAACTTTTCTTTCTATGCAAACTTTCTTTAACAAATGTTCTGAACAACCAACAGCACAGCAAGAAGTTGGCATTTAAAAAATTTAATAAGTAAAATATTCTTAGAAAACTCATTTTCGAATACCAAAACAAAAGTCATTCCTGACAACAAACCGTTGGAGCTGTTGCCATCCACGACGCTAAACAACCCCATTATATTTTCTTCTTTAAAAATCGCGTTGAATCGTCCGATTCTCCATTACTTTTATACACTCACGCAAAGGGTCACCCCGGCGAGTTCAACTGGTCAGACAGAATAATACAAACACGTGCTGTGCGGCCTACTTATAGGCACGAACGGCCTTCTTTCGTTCTCATGATCGAGAAGGCATTTTTGCATGTTGCAATTGTCTCTATGTTTGATATGCTTCAGAGAGGGTTTCTCAATCAGTTGGTGTTGACGGAAAGATATTTGAATTTAGTTGAGGTCGGTTATACTCGATTAATAGCGAGATTGAGTATTGCGTATTGGATGGCGAATTATCATAAATGGTTTCCAGTTTTGCAAATTGCCTGATGTCAGGATCTGATTGTACACCTTTAGATTTAGATTAACATACAATTACTCCACCCTAATTATATACTTTAAAAATGATATTGCTAGTAGACAATTCATAAAAACTCCCTAAATTTTTTAAGCTTGCTATTTTCTATAAGGAAATTTAAAAAAAAAAATCTTCACATTTATCTAAACTATTTTTTTCCTTCTAAAATATTCTAATGTATAATGTGTATATTACTACTCTTATGCAGGCCGTTTTTCTAAATAGGCTAAATTGACTACAGCCTAGAACTGAAAATTTTCAGGTGCGGCAGTTTGGTAATTTATTCAATTTGATTGTAGGAAGGGCTTAGCTGCAAAACTCACATCCTCCAAAGCTTAATTGACATATACGGTCTGATCGCTTCATTGGTCATTCCATCCAATTGAATTTACCATTGTCGAAAGTTGCCAATGAACGGTCCCTATATCCAGTGCTGTATTCGTAAAATTTGCACAGAGTATACTGTGCCTAAATAAAAAAAAATGAGAGGGTATACTCTTAATATGAGTTGGTACTTGGTAATAAAATTTACAAATATGTATAAACTGTAATTCAAGATGTAGAAAAAAAAACTTGGTTTAAGCTGCACATAAAATAAACTTTTCTTTTAAATCTTGCTCTTAACTAATTAGAAGGAAAACGAACGGTAACTTACAAAGAAATGTGAAAAATAAGCAAATTATTTATTTTTCCGAAAGAATATCCCAAACAACAGAGCGAAATTCCTTTTCTTCTCTCCCTCGTACTGCAGTCGCTGCTCGATGGTTTACCAACCATGATCTCACATATCTCTTTGGTACAAACAGATCAAATGGTGGTCCATTAGCATTAATGAACATTAAACTTGAAACATTAGAAATCAGTAAAGATGCCCTCAAATCAGTTATTATTATGTTCATTAACTGAAGCCCCGTTCACACTCTGAGCAGGGCAAAGTTGATATTGTCATTAGCAGAGGTTTTAGATCGTCTGGCACAGATTTTGGATTTTCAGTGAAATCTCGCAACGCAAGCCTTGGATGGCTTGCCCCTCATCAATATTGAATCTTCTACACAGTCTTTTAACCTCCGTTTCACCATAGCGAACCACATTCGGCTCAATATTTTTTGGATTTAGTACAGAAATATCTTGAAGAAGTTGTCCGTTGTTGTTATCTGAATCAGAACAAAGTCTTGCAGTTATTCTGCCCGCTGTCGACCAAACTTTGAAGGAATTGACTGTGGTTAATGGGTATAATTTTCGTGTAGTGAACCAATGGTACATTTTACAAACACCATTTCTTCTTGGGCTGTCAAAGCCATCTGGGTCTTCTGTCCTGGACATTCTTTAAAACTTTCTACGATTCTTATTGTTCTCTTCACTTGATGTTCAGCCCATGGTAATGTTATGGTTCGTGATTGAAGCTTTTTAGACATCATAGCCAATTCTTCTAATGTGCCATACATAATAGCCAAATCCAACAGAAATTCTGGACTTTCCAATCTCTTCTTCAGCCCTGAAAATGTGCTTCTCAACTGGGAATCTTGACAGGGGGTTGTGAAGTGGCGGTGGACAGCTTCGTACGACTTCCCCACAGCTTGAACTGTCAAAAAACTACTTGAAACCCATCCAGTTCCAAGTATTTTACCTACTTTCCGAAATCTAATGCCAAGTTCCTGGCGAGCTTCCCCTAGAGAACGAGATTGTTTCGGAGATCGACTGTAAAGGGAGTTTAACTTGTCCATAAAAGCTTTGAACAGATTTCCACCGCGGACATCTTTAACAACATCTGCGACAGAAAGTTCTAGTCCATGGTTCAGACAGTGCCAGGTAACTATATCTGGATACGTGTAGACGAGTTATGACCCCAGAATGTTTTCCTATCATAACTTTGGCTCCATCAGTAGCAATAGCAATCAAGTTTTCTTGTAAAAACTCTTCACTGAAGCCATTCATTTCGAAAGTTTTTAGTAGTGTCTCTTCAATTTGTTAGGCATCTTGAGCATCCAACTCGCACAAGTCAAGGAATAGACATTCCGGATGCTTACCTCCTAAATATGCTTGTAGGTAAATCATAAGTGTTGTCTTGTTGCTGATATTTGTTGATTCATCCATAAAAAGGCTTACTTTTGATCCAAATGAAACAATTTTCGATGTTAACTGCAGTTTCATTTCCTTAGCTATGTGATTGGCTATATTTGTTGAAGTAAATCGGGAATAAATAATTGAACCGAGGTTTACGCCGTTTAACTGTTGAAGTTCTACCAGTTTTTGATGGTCACTAAAAGGTCTATTACTTTTAGCTAAGTAGTATGCTGTTCTGAACACTTAAGTAGTTGGCTGTTCTGGTGAAATAGTCACATTATCTAAACACTCCTTTAAAAGATATTTCTCGCTGTCGATACAAATACGTTCAGCTATGGTGTGACTTTGAGATTCAACATGCTTCTTAATTTTATTTCTTAGGTTTGATAATTTACTAGATCGATCTTTTCCAGCAGCCTCAATTAAACTTCTACTCCATTCTTCAGATATGTGCAAGTTTTCTTTTTTTGAACTTCCTAAGCTATTTGCAGATGAGCAGAATTCGCAGCCAAGTTTGCCCTGTGATCCAATTAAGCCATGCATACTTCTTCTTGAATTCGACACACTGAGAATTAAGTCCACACTTCCGGCCATATGATTTTGGGTAATGGTTGATTATTGGAGTCAGTTTCATGTTCATCAATTTCAGATTTGCTTTTCTTGTTTTTATCCACACAAATCCTCATTTTCAGATTGCCTTTTAGAGCTTAAGTGGCCTCTTTTCAACCAATATACATTTTTTAAATAGAATTAGCAAGTTCACAGCATATCTCGAACATACACCGCATGGTTTGTTGAAATTTTTGTTGCGATAACGCGGAACTTTGCGTTAAGTTGAGTAGTCTCATTCCCAGCTTATGCGCGCTTGTGTTTAGTTTGGTTGAATTTATTATTTTTTGAAAACTAAAATAAAGTGTCAAACTCATTAAAAAATTAAAGGGTATACGCTAATTTGGAAATAAATCACAGAGTATACTCTATTTTTTCAAAAAAAAACCACAGGGTATACACCGTATACCCCCCAATACAGCCCTGCCTATATCTTAGCTGTATACTTTGGCGAATGAAAGTTTTGCATCTCAACTCTGCATGATTTATTATGCAAATCAATAAAATTGTAGTTTTGTCGAAGCTAACTGAATTTTTTTGTTGTATAAAACAAATGTAAAAGCAAATAGTATGAAATTCAGGGAAGGTGACAAATGCACTTTAGACTCTACGGATGACATCCTCAGGGCCTTGCTCGTGTATAAAACTAGGGGTGTGTATCACTACACGACTTTCAGTTGCCATTCAATGTAAATCAATGCCTTTATAGGTATAATTAAATACATTATAAGGTAATTTTCAAGAACTTTTACCTTAAAAAGTACTTTGGTAGCTACCACTTGCTCATGTGCTAATTTCTCAAAAACCTTATTATGACTTCGACAGGTACTGGGAACTCGTGTACCAAATTTGAAGTCTGTATCTTTTTTTCGTTCTAGCTATAGAGCGGTTTCAGACGGACAATCTGACAGACGAACCAATGTTCAAAAACCATTTTTTTTTTAGAATCAACGCCGCTCAGAAAACACAAAATTTTCATTTCGGATTTTCGAAACCATCGCTATACTTTCATTTTTTATTTCATACTAGGTAATTGAAAGTAAAAATATTACATTTGATAGGTTTTTAGCCTACTTTTCTTTTTTTAATTCGAAAGAATTAAAAAAATGAAAAAGTAGGTATTGACATGCGGTCGATGTCCGTCTGTCCGTCTGTCTGTCCGTACCCCCCTTCCAAAATCGGTTCTAATCATCGGATCTTAAAAATTCTTTTTTGTTAGAAAGCTATAACCTCAGATACCCAACTTTCATACTTTTTGTCCGTCTGTCTGTACGTCCGGACGGACATAAATCTACTATCTGTCGGCGAATTTCCCATTGAATTAGCATTGAAATTCAATTTTGAGTCATTTAAATCACTGTAGGTATTGAAATGCGGTTGATTTCCAACTGTCTGTCTGTCCATCTGTCTGTCTGTTCGTATGTCTGTCTGTTCGTATGTCTGTCCGTCTGTCTGTCCGCCTGTCTGTCCGTTTGTCTGTCTGTCTGTACCCCCCTTCCAAAATCGGTTCTAATCATCGGATCTTAAAAATTCTTTTTTTGTTAGAAAGCTATGACCTCAGATACCCAACTTCATACTTTTTGTCCGTCTGTCTGTACGTCCGGACGGACATAAATCTACTATCTGTCGGCGAATTTCCCATTGATTAGCATTGAATTTCAAAAAAATTGAGTCATTTAAATCACTGTAGCTATGAAATGCGGTTAGCTCTCATCTGTCTGTTGTCGTAATGTCTTCGTCTTCTGTCCACTGTCTGTCCTTGTCTGTCTGTTGTAAACCCCCTTCAAAATCGTGTTCTATCATCGGATCTAAAAATTTTTTTTGTTGTAAAAGCTAGACTCAGATACCAATTCATACTTTTCGTCTTCTGACGTCGGACGGACAAATCTACTATGCTTACGGCGAATTCCCAGTGAATTGCATTGAAATCAACTATTGATCATTAACGACTGTTGCCAATCAACATGACCTGAGAAACCTTTATTATTAAATTATATTGAAGCAAAATAATTTTCAGAATCTTTGGATACTCATAAAATGTAGCACAATTTGATTCTTGATTGTTCAAAAACTTATCTAACACGAAGCGGAGGCAACTTGTGCATACAATTATCTTAGTTTAATTCATCTATTTTTTTATGCAGTTTGAGTTTCATTACTTGTTTTATAAATTTAATTATCTTGACAAAACGAATCGCGAGCAGACGATAAAAATTTTAATTAATTTGCGAAATAATATTAAGGAATAGTATTTTGGCTTTAGAAGTTAAATTATTAGCGATTGTGTTCGATTTTTTTTCATCTGATAAATCATGTAGAACGGCTGTATGATATTTACTGTAGACTATTTTTTCCGATTAACTTAGGTATTAAAGTATCAGAAAGTAGGTATTTTAGTCTTATGACTTTTTATTTTTTATTTCTGTATTAAAGTTTCACCACACCAATCTTTTCCGTAAATCAACAATGAAAACTAAAACATAAACAAGGTCTTGTGCTTTCAAGTTATAATTAATTGTTCAGGGCACACCCATCGAACGAGAAAATGTTACCTCTGACATATTACACGATACGACAAAAAGTGGCTTATCTCCAAAGAGATATTTTTTTTTTTTTAGGATCGCTTGAAGTTTAGCGTTTCTATAACATTTTGTTACTGAAAAATAAAAGATCTGTTTACTGTAGCCCAACCGAACTGATCAATTTAAAATTTGTTTTAATCGCTAAATATTAAAAATTTAAGTATATTTGGCAGACACGTTACTTTTCTGGATATATTGGAACTTTTGCTTTAATTTCGCGATATTAGGATCGCCGGGCGAATGAGCTCGAATGACCGCGAGTCTCCAAACCAAACTGCCTTTTTAGCCTACTTTTCTTTTTTCAATTCGAAAGAATTAAAAAAATGAAAACGTAGGTATTGACATGCGGTCGATGTCCGTCTGTCTGTCCGTACCCCCCTTCCAAAATCGGTTCTATCCATCGGATCTTAAAAATTCTTTTTTTGTTAGAAAGCTATGACCTCAGATACCCAACTTTCATACTTTTTGTCCGTCTGTCTGTACGTCCGGACGGACATAAATCTACTATCTTTCGGCGAATTTCCCATTGAATTAGCATTGAAATTCAATTTTGAGTCATTGAAATCACTGTTGCCAAATCAACAATGGCATGAGAAACTTTATTTATTTAAACATATTTGAAGCAAAATAATATTTTCATGAATCAGTTTGGAATTACGTCATAAAATGTAGCACAATTTGATTCTTTGATTATTCATTAATTATCTACCAAGAAAGCGGCAAGGCATACTTTTGCATGCAATTATGCTTAGTTTTAATTTACATTTCTTATTTTTTAATGCAGTTCGGAGTAGTTTCATTACTTTTGTTATTAATAAATATTTAATTATTCTTCGAACTACAAATAAATCACGAGCAGATGATAAATAATATTTAGTTAATTTGCGAAAGAATATTAAGGAAAATAGTTGATTTTGGCTTTTAGAAGTTTAAATTAGCTGGGTGCTGTGTTTCGATTTTTTTTTCTAATGTGTATAAATCTAGTGTAGAAACGGCTGTTGATGATATTTACTTTAGGAACCTAGATTTTTTTCCCGATTAGAACTTCAGTAAGAATTTAAGTAACAGGAAAGTAGGCTATTTTAGTTATTTATGAACTTCTTGTTTTATATGACAAATGTAGCTGACCTACAGGTCTCTATCATCCCACTTTTTGAAATGGGTTCGAATATTTTTTGTTTAATTTTCAATAAATAATTTTATACAAAATATTAAAAACAATTTTAAAAAGTGGGATGGTAGAGACCCGTAAATCAGCTACAATTATCAAAAAAAAAAGTTTTTAAAAAAATATTCAATGCATCCGGAGAAATGTGGCTTAGAAAGTATTTTTTCCCCTTTGGATTGACACAGAGGTACTTTGACACAGAGGTTTGGAGACATCTCGGGCGATCGGACTCATTAGCCCTTATAGGCAGGGCCTGATCTAGGAAAACACTTACTATATAGGCACAGCAGATTTCGGGGGCCCCTAACGAAAATTTTTGTGTATGATTGCCCTTAACTATAGTGCTAGTTGCTGATGTATTAAGTTTTTCAATCCTCTTCCCTATTTACATTGATCAGACCAATCATGTTGAGTAAGTCAAGCTTAAAAAGGGGGGGCCTTAAACAATTATAAAATCTACTACAATTTTGAGGGTCTACAACATTTAGCATAGAAGAAACTGAAATTTATGGGGGCCCTAAAATTTGGGGAGCAAGTTTGAAAAGCCTCATGATGCACACTTTTTGTTATAACCTTCAACCAGCTAGACCAATTAACCTCTAATTTACTGCTATAAATATGATATAACTTTTTCTGTAGTTTTACCTTGAGCAATTAGTATTAGTGTAATGTTCAATTAGCTGCATTGCTATATCTGCACATGGCTGTGCAAATATCTAAAATAACGTTGGTTACTTAAGGAAATGCTGGTTAAACTATGTTTTTCGACACTCATTTATGTAAAAGTATTTTTAGTGTGAGAATGAGTTTCTACGTCAACTGCAGGAAGAAGCACTTCAAATAACAGGAAGTTAGCTAACTTTATGACACTACATATATTCTAACTAAACAAAAATTAATTAAATCAAAATGATAATATTTCTTCGTTTTTATTGCTTATCGACTCAGCTTTATTTCTTTCACCATAAAAGTAACGAACAATCACAGTCCACCTTTAAAAAAATTTTAATGAAGAAAGATTATCATTTTGATTTAATTAAATTTTTGTTTAGTTAGAAAATATGTAGCGCTATATCGCGCCACCAGATACGAGGGACAAAGTCTGAACTTTACAGGGACCTTTATAGCGTCTGGCAAAAGTGTCGGCCGGCGGAAAGTGTCCGGCATTTTGATTATTAACTTTTAACAATGTTTTCTAAAAACATACGTAAAAATCCGCCTTGAAAAAATGACATGTTAACTTATAATTTACCTACGTTTTGCACCTGGTACCCGTAAATTGGCCGTCTGTAGAGCATACACTAAAATACATGAAACCTAATAATCCGATACATTTCATTCGTGAGAAAATAACTTAGGTCTGGGGGCCCTGAGCTCTTGGACTCATTGAATTCTATTATAAGACAGTTATGTCGAAGACCGAATTATCATAAGATCTCTTGGTTTCATATTTGTGTCTTTCTTTAGTTGAATTATTGTTGAGATATCTCTTTTGATACAAATACATGGATAATTCTTTTTCATTAGTGTATTTTATTGTTTTTTAGATAATACTACAGAAAAACCAGAGTCGGACTCAAATATGAAGTATGGGAGCAACCAAAAAGAATACAACGACGTATGTGTTTTTGCATATGATATAAAAATATTATATGATTTTAAATTAATTATATTGTAATGATGAAAAAATGATACAATGTAATGATAATGTATAAAAATAAATTATATAAAAATAATACAATGTAATGCATTAATTATGTACCAAATTATTAAAATATGATAAATTCAGAATACAACTACAGTTTTAGTTAATCCAGCAATGACTGTGTTAACTTTGAAAGACTTAGTATTATTAGGATCAAAACTCAAATTACAATGAATTCGTTTGTATTCTTTTTGTTTTGCCACTGATCATTATTTTTATGCCCACGATTAGTTTAATTAGCAATGATTTTTTACCTATGATTAGTTGTTAGTTCTGCCCTCTATAATACTTTATAAACTATTTTTGTGGTGCTGTCACCTACAATATTTTAATATAAACTTTTTTGTGGTGCTGCCATCTATGATATAATAAAGTAAACTATTTTGTTGGCTCTGTCGCCTATTTTTTTAATCGAATTAACAATGCTAAATTTGAATTGTTATGTCAGTCCATTTTTCGTAATAACTACTAAGATATGAACTCATTTGATCTAGGCTTTGATAATTCATTTTAATTTAATAAATAGTTCAATTTCAATAATTTAATAAATAGTTTATACAATTTCTATTTTTAGGATGAGCTGAAATCTAAATCTGGTCCTACAGCAATTTTCTTATGGGTGTGGAATTTTTTTGCAAACTTAATAACAGACATAAAAGTAAGCTGTATATTTTTTAAATACAAGTTGAAGTATATTATATATTCTATGTAAGGTGTGACCATACTGTCCGGTTACTAAGGCACTCATACTATCTAGTTACTTTGGTGTGGACTGGACTGTGTAGTGTATAGTCTCTCATGTAACTTAGTTATTCAAAGAGGAATTTTCATGTTAAATGTTGGTCTTCTAGGGAACGATTTCTAGATCATGCTGCCTTTGATTAAAGTTTATCAAGCATTTTTTTTTTACTAGGAAGTCCAGAAGGTTTTTAGCTTACTTTTCTTTTTTTAATTCGAAAGAATTAAAAAAATGAAAAAGTAGGTTTTGACATGCGGTCGATGTCCGTCTGTCTGTCCGTACCCCACTTCCAAAATCGGTTCTTTTCATCGGATCTTAAAAATTCTTTTTTTGTTAGAAAGCTATGACCTCAGATACAACTTTAATACTTTTTGTCCGCTGTCTGTACGTCCGGACGGACATAATCTACTATCTTCGGCTAAGTTACACTTTTCATTTAATGTAGTTGGATTTTTGTAAAAAATATAAAAAATTCTAATTAATTTTTTTAAAAATGGCAGCATAAAATAAGTGTAGCTTACCTTCCTAGCTAGAAAATTTCTTCGACTTTCTTATGCAAAAAATAAACATCTAATTGATAAACATCAAAGGAAGGGTGTAGGGAAGGGTGTAGGGGAAAGGAAGGGTGTCTCATAGATATAACCTGGAAAGTAAACGTAGGACGAGAGTTATTTAACTCGCTGTTCATCTTCTCAAATCCCCTGTTAAAAGTTTTCCTGTACAAGATGAACTAAAAACTAAACTCTTTGGCGCAACAGCCCGTTAGAGAGCCAAGGCCTGCCGTGCCCAATCCAGCTTATGTGAACAACGGCGCTGGGCTGCTAGGCCGGTAAGGTGGTCAGCCTCACGCTGAACTCCCAGTGTTTAGTTCCCAAAGCATGCTTGGTACTCATTTTATCGACCCACTTAAGAGATGAAAGGCTGAGTCAACCTCGCCCAATCCGGGACTTGATCCCCGGACCTGTGGCGCGGCAATGCGAAGCACTACCATTAAGCCACTGGCCCTCTACAAGATGAACTATTTGTGACATTTATTGAATAGTTCACTAGCTACTCTAATTGGATTGTTTCACATGACGTAAATCATTCTTGTTTTTATTTCTGGACCGGATTTCATTGGTGGTTTGACAAGGTAAACACCGATCACTGCATTGATTAACCAAACAAGGCCACATTTTCATTCCTGAGGAACTGTTGTCACACAAGACGTGTAACATGCCTATAATATAATGGGAAAATAGATTATGGTCAACTTGGGTTACACACTCTAATTCATATTAACTTAGTTCGAATGTATTTTGAAACAGCTAATACTAATGTATTTTATAGTTGCATTTGCTATTCATGTTTATTTCCTCTTCAGAATGGTGAACTGCTATCAAGGTTTTCATTCCTAGACGCCATGTTCCAATTCGTTATTGCCGTTGCCACATCATGTCATCCACAAGGTAATTTATACTTTTTGTAAATATTCACATTGCACCGGTGCATTTTAGATTATTTTTTTTAATTATTACATGGATTAACAATATTACTTGCGAAAATACATGATTTAGCATGGTCCTCAAACTGCTGAATTCAGATAAGAAATTTAAGAGGGACTGTCAGTCCCATAGAGCTAATGCATTAGTTTTGAAATCATAATTTTGGCAAAAGAATTGCTTTGCCATGTTATCCATTTTCACCAGGTATGGGAATCATCATAACATCATTAAAACAAAATTGAAAAGAAAATAACATCCGGTTATTTAATTATTAATTGATAAAGTTTTAAAATAGTGTCGCCATCTGCTGTAATTTGTGGCATTTTAAAACTTCAAAAATATATAATTTATACTAGATAACAGTTTCGTTCAAAATTTATTTCATTTCGATGTTATGTTCATTCTCAAACCTGGGACAAAAGGGCTAACATGGCAAAGCAATACTTGTGAGGAAGTTATGATTAGAAAACTAATGCATTAGCTCTATGGGACTGACAATCCCTCTTAAATACTTAGTGACATCAGTCTACTATTTTTTTTCTCTGAGTGGCTGAGGGGTATTATGTGCCCGCCTCATCAGCCCAAGTTTGCGGGTTGAAGCCCCGGCTGAGTCGTCAGATTTTCTGGATGGGAAAATCGTGGGCACGCATGTCATATGATATGTGGCATGTAAAAGATCCCTTGAGTACCCATTTGGCTTAGGTTCTCTCGTCAAAATTAAATCTTGGTATACTCTAATATCCACAGAAAGCTCAGGTTCATTGTAATCTGAGCGTCAAAATTGGTAGCAAGAGTCTCCTAGATGGTGCCACAAAGAAATGGCTCTCAGTTCTAGGGAATATGCTGTGTCTGCAAAGTCTTAGCCCCCAATAAAGCAGCCCCGTTAGGAAAAAACAATTCTCTGAGGCAGTTTTTAGCTATAAATTCGTAAATATGTTAACATTTCAATCAACAACAAAGAAGTAAAATCTTCTAAAAGAAGCATAGTCTGAAATTACTCTAGGCTTATAAGTGTAGTTATTACATATTATTACATAGAATATTATTACATAGAATAGTTATTACATAGAATCATTTCCTTGTTATTTATATAAATTTTACTTTTTGCAGACGATCCAGAGCTCGATGAGGTAAGTGAAAAAAGATTACCTTTTTTTAAAAAAAAAATAAGCAAGTTGTTGATAAATGTTATAGTATTAGTTTTTCTTTCTTGAAATTTAGGAGTTTTTAATTTACTAGTATTTCAAAATTCAGAAATCAAATTCACTTAAATGAAGAGCTTAGTGGAAGAACGTGCTAAGTGACAAAAAGGTGAAAACGAGATAATGAGCTTCAAAGTTTTTAGTTTGCAACTTTTCTGTCATTCACAAAATCACAGTTTTTTTTGCATGATATTAAAGTTTGGTTCTTCAAAATGCTTGGTGGCTTTTGGCTTAGCCGTAATTTACGTCATAACGCGTCATTTACAAAACGCGCTTGACACCTCATGCACTTGGCACGTTCTTCCTCCGAAGTGCTTCAGATTTTGGCCAGTCGCTTAGTGGAAGAACGTGCTAAGTGACATTTTTTAGGTAAATTTGATCCATAAACGTTTCATAATTTCTGTACTAACCTTCCGATTTTCAAAATTCTTTTTCTGTTTGGAAGATAGGACTTCACAGATCTCTTTTATACTTATTAATCGTTTGCCTGTCCGTCCATCATTTTGTCCGTCCGTCCATATCCCTTTCAATTTCCGATCCAAAGTTCCTGATTTTGAAAATTCTTTTTTTTTGGTTCGAAAGTAAAAAATTAGATGACTACAATGTATAGTGTTTGGCCACCTGCCTGTACGTCTGCTTTTTTGTTTCTGTCCGTACGTCCTACTACCCCCCCCCCCCCCCCCCAACTTCCTTTGTACCCGTCCAATTTTTAAAGTTATTACTTTCAATTACCTAATATAAAATATAAGGTAATAAAATTATTGTGATAGGGGTCAATAACTCAAAATGAAGATTTTGTGCTTTCTACACGTTTTGGAGGGTGCTCATTCTAAAAAATTGGGTTTTTTTTACATTGATCCGTCTGTCTGTCTAAATTTCTACTTTACAGTTTAAAATAAAGGAGCTACGGACTTCAAATTTAGTACACGGGTTCCTAGTTCCTGTTGGACGTCATAATAAGGTTTTCGAGAAAATTGCGCATGCGCAAGTAGAAGCTGTTATAAACTTTTTTTGGTTTTAAAGATATTGCTGAACAACGAAAATAGATACAGACTTCTAATTTGATACACGTGTTCCCTGTACTAGTCGGATGTCAAAATAAAGTTTTCTACAATATTGTGTATGTGCAAGGAGTAGCTGCCATAGAACTTTTTAGGTTTGAAAGTTATTGAAAATACTTTATAAGGTATATATAACCTTTAAATGAGCGTATTGATATATAGTGTTACACATCCCTAGTTTTTTTTAAGATATCAGTCACCTATCTTATACTTTTTTCGTCCGTCTGTCCCTACTATAAGGATTTCTTTGAGTATTTTTAAGTTAAAAGATAGTAAGACTGTAGGTTATATAAGTTATTTTAGAACTTCTTTCTTAATGTTAGATGAGTAAGTTTTTAATTGAAAATATTTTTTAAGAAATACCATTATCACTGAAATTATAAACTAAATACTTTGAAGAATAATAAGACAAACCAACTTAATAAAAAGTATACAAAAAGATAGTAAAAGATACACAAATGCATTTGAAGTTAATAAATATTAAATTTAAAAGACTTATAAAAATAGATTATAATGCAAGATGTAAGTTTTTGCAAAATAAATTTTTAAATAGTTTTTAGATAAGAATAATCGAATTTAAAAACAAACTTTTATATTTAAAAAAAAGTAAAAATAAGTTGTATGGCAAGATATAGATCCTAAGGCTATTTACGTTTTCCTTTCTCCTTTTCAATTAAGGGTTTAATCAATTTTAAGAAAGCTACTTTAATTTACAGCATTTCTACAACGGTCGAACATGATCGTTTAAACAATTTATTTTTACAATCGTAATGCATAGTACTTTTTTAAAGTCATCAATATTTTAATAAATATTAAGAACTTATAACGTTTTATACTTTGTCACTTTATTTTTACATCAATTATTATAAAAATATTTTAGTTTTACATAACAAAGCAATATCTTGATTAAATTTGTACTTACCGTATAAGCTTTTATTCACACTTTCAAGCAAAAATTCAGCTTTCCGCTTGCTTCTTAATTCCATTTTAATAATTTTAGGAGTTTAGGACATTGCACAAAATGCGTTCGATAGCTTTAGAGATCAAACGTAAAATGGCTTTAAAACGATTTTTGTACCCATAATTCATTTTTTTAAACAAACCAGATGCTTTGAATGTTCGGTGCAATGTTGTTTTAACGCGAACTGCGATCTCCATAGAGCAGGTGCAACTTTGTTTTAATTATACCATCTGATCGCTGCTAAATTATCTATGTTTATTACAATAAAAATCAGACGACATTTTATAAAATGTTAAAACATTTAACTCCGTTTAAATTTAAAATCAAAATGCATTTTTTCCTTATTTTGCTAAATGCACTCAAAACCCAGTTTTACGCAATATAAATTTTATTTCATTGATTATATTTAATAATTAAAGTTAATTAGGAAATATTAATTACATTTTGTTGAATTCTTTTTGATTAAAACTACAAAAGAACCATTTGTTTTGCTATAATGCAAGCGAAAGTCTAAAAAAAATTTCCGCAAACGTGTCACTTAGCACGTTCTTCCACTAAACGATCGTTCCAGAATCGGGCGATTTCGGTGGAAGAACGTGCCAAGGATCCTTGGCTCCATAGTGACGAACGGTCATCTTCTTCCAAAATCGAAAAAAAGTTATGAGCAAAACCGTCGCCCTGCACCAAAACCGATACTTTCAGTTTTGCCGAAAAATATACGAAATTCGAACATGTTTTCTAAAAAATTTGAATTTAAGCTGTTATGTTTTAAAATGCACGGTTAAGATAACATTGATAAATTGGACACAAAAAAACTCCAATTTTTTCAAAAATGTCACTTAGCACGTTCTTCCACTCAGCTCTTCAAATATTATGCCAGTAATGAGTTATATAAAAGCGATTCCTCCTAACATTTGTGAAATAATATTGAATTGAACGACCTTGCATTCAAATTGAACGATCAGTGATTCATTGGTTACAAGATAATTTGAATCTTATTTGGTTTATTAATATATTTTTTACAGAAACCAGAAACTTCTTCTAAAGAAAAAGACATAAAACCATTTGCAGGTGAGTGACTTAGAAAATTTGTTGAAGTACTCTAAAGTTCCACCCATCTGTCGTATGAAACTTTAAAAATTATCAATTCAATAATTTACATTAGTCAGTAATTATTATTAAAGAAATCCCAATAATAAAAAAATAATAGTTGTATATGTTCACATTTCTTATTAGCTTCCACACTACGTTTATAACTTAAAAAGTGAAAGGTATTATAATCGTTCAGCCCGTCTGTCTGTCACCCACTTTCGTAACCCAAACTACAAATGCAACAGACAAGTGTGATACGACAAAAAATTCAGTGCATCAAAATTAGAAGACATTAAAAATCTTGAAGACAAAAAAAAATTTAATTCTAAGCATACTTCAATTATTAAAAAAACTGCAAAACTTAATGTGCTCATTTAAAAAGCATAATAATCCATTTTTATTAGAATTAAATCACCATTGCCATTCGCAACAATCGCTTGAGAAACTTTAATTCTTTTAAATAATAAATTAAAAGAAATTTATTTTTGCGACAGAATCGGTTTGAAATGACATCAAATATATTTCACTAAGAGATTCTTTGATTGTAGGTTGATATGAAATGTTTTGGCTCCATTTAAAAGCGAGTCATATTACATATTTATTCTTTTATATATATTAATTTAGCAAATGATAACAAATTATTACTGAATTTTCGAAATACAATAAATGAAACTAGCCAAATTTAGTGTGTAAATGAATAATATAGATTTAATACTTTGTTTGGTGCCTTTTTTCCTGTTGAACACAAATGTTGTGTGGAAGCGGGCTAAGTATCAGATTCTGTTTACCAACCTACTTGTTTTTTCTTTTAGGTGAAGGGCGAACATTACGTTCAAGAACGGCTACAGCGAATTCCTAGAAAGTCTACAAAAAAAATTTCATTGTTCCTTTTCAGGGATTTAGTTAACTGCATTTAAAAAATTTACATATGTAAAATAAGTATAAAGTATTTTGACTATGAAGTAGTTTTTAAAGTTGTTCTTAGTAATAACTTTTCATTGGTAATATTTTTGTTACCTGATGAAAGACCATTTCAGAACATATTTTAATTATGCATAATATCACAGAACTTTTAATTGTGCAATTTATAAACATTGAATTATATACATATTACTCTGATTTAATTTCAAAATTTAAATATAATTTTAACACTTACATAAATATAAGTTTTAATTTAAAATACAAACTGCTGCATAGATGCAAAAGCTTTCATTTAATGTTTAATTTCATCATATAACTAAACAAAAATTACTGTAAGCACCTATTTCTAACTGTTCCAAACTTTTTGTTACTTTCTTGAATAATAGCGAGTTAGTGCAATTATGTTCTTTCTTTATATATATGTTTTTATTTTCTCAAATCAATAAAGTTTTTTGATTGTATTGGGCTTTGCAAATTTTTTTCTATTGCCTTGCTTACACAATAGATGTATACTTTTTTATACAATCTCGTTTACAAAGACAACATATTTATAACGCTTTAACATTAGGTCCCTTGAATTTCCCATAAACCTTAATGTTATAATATCTTGCTTATAACAATAATTTTTAATTAGCTCCTTGATTTATAACGCTAAAAATATAAGTTCAGATGATATTCAAAATTCTTTATTAAAGAAAAAATTTTGTTGTCACGATTTTTTTTTAACTGATGAGAAAAACTCCAGACAAATTTTAAATTTATTTCCAGCATTTTAAGAATTTATTGACTGCAGAAGAATTTTTTTAAAAAATTCTAGTTGCGAAACCAAAACACTTAAATATGCCAGTAATGAGTTTATTTTAAACCAGTACAAATTGAATGTTATCAGCAAACAGATTATTATGACATTTTAAATATTGTAAATGCATACAAAAATTATGCATAGATTATCGATTTTTTGTGAGTAAAATATTTTTATGAACAAGTAAATAATACTTTCATGGATTTTTTTCAACGAGATTATTCATTTTGAATCATTCTCTTTTACTGCTAACTATTGTTAAAATGGCATAAACAAAAATTATGTCAAAATATGGATACATATCGATTTTTTTTTTGTGAGTAAAAAAAAATATTTTGACACAGGCTTAAAAAAAGTAAACGCCATTATACATAAAACATTTATTTTCATGAAATCATTTTTTATACACAATATTAAAAAATATACATAAAATTACAACTCTAAGCTGCTTTCAAACTCAACTAGAAAACAGTAGTAAAAACAGTAAACCTGAGAAAAGTTAAAACATTTGACAAATGGCCTAAATAAAATGCAATATATACAGAAAAGTAAAATAAAAGAACGATTTTGAGGTAGAACAAAACTAACAACGGCATTATCTCAGAAAATTTGCACAACTTGAAAGAAACAAACTATAGGTGACATGCCCAGCTAAAAAATAGTAACTAATTATTTTTTTGCAATATTTTTTTAAGCATAGAAAAATACAATTTTGCAAGATTTTTTATAAAATAAATCTTTACTAATTTTTTTGTACTTTGAAACTAGAATTAATACAGACATGCACCTATAGAAACTGAAAAATTTGAATTGTTAAATGTAAAAAAAAATATACGAGGAACCAGATTTGGCAATCTATCGCATCCTGTAGCAAAGTAGAAATGTTTACTAATCTTTTTCAAGAGATTGATTTTTTTTTTTACTTTTAACAATTCAAAAGCGGTTTGTGTGAGGGGAAGGAAGTATTTAACTTAAAAACAGGAACAAAACCATTTCTATGGCAGTTCGTAAAGACATGCACAAAATTGAACTGTCTTGGGTTTGTGGCACAAAGTCTATAAAAAAACTTAAGAGTATATCACACGAGCGAAAATTCTCCAACCCAACCATCAACTCAGTTATATCTTCCATGCCAAAGTTTGATATAATCTGCAGTCTGCTTTAGAAGTTGAGGTCGAAGGAAGTATTTTCAACGTCGTCAACTCCATTCAACCTGGTTGACCTGTTATTTGAACCAATCAAAAGAATAGATTACTGCTTTCGTCATAGCGAAGAGAAACATCATTTTAAAGCATGTGTAGATTCAGCCAACTTTGATGAACAAAATAAAAATTTGCACCAGATATGAGGATATTCTATTTATAACTGCTCAAAAATAGAATATGCGAGCAACCGTTCATTGATTCAACGTTGGCAACCCTATGATAAAGGTTGAAGATTTGAGTTGTATTGAGGGTTGGTTTGAATGAATGAGCGTCTATGTGATATGCCCTTTAAGAATCAGTGAACGGCAAAAAACATGTTTAGAATTTTAAAAAAAGTCGATAATCATAGAAAAATGGAGGATGTTCAATGTTATAACAGTGTAGCTCTAGTGTGTCATTTTCCAACCAATATACATTCAAACATTGAATCGAAAAAAAAAATCTAAAGTAACAATATAAAAACAAATTATTTTAAGAAATGAGGTTCTCAAAATCTTTTAGATAATATATTTTCAAACAAGATGGACTTTTGAACTATCTTGTATTAATTACAAAATAGCATAAAATACAACCGACAATCAGGAATTGAAATTAGGATGTTTCTGAGAATTATGGTAAAAATTTAGTATATGTAATACTTTTATTCAGTAGTTTTATAATAAAACATATCAGAGATCTCTTAAGTATAGTGTACTTAGCAATTAATTTGTTTGCCAAAAGCCATTTGCTTGAAAGCAGCAAAAATACCACAGTGAGTGGCCATGTTAGTTTAAAATCATGTTTCAATTTACTTTTTAGAATTTTGGAGCCTCGTTCATCAAATGATGCACTATAAATTTCACTTTTACCTCAGTCAAATACTCAACACATTAAAATAAAACAATCTTCACAACAGGAAAAATACTTATTAAGAATAATATAGGAAAAACCTAAACTTATATGATTCAAAAATTTTAAAATAAAAATAATCGCATTTAAGGAATTTTAAATGATAAAGCTTTTACTAATAAAATATTGATAATTGATTTTTTTTCATTTTTTAAAAAATTACTATTACTATATTTATATTCAATGAATAATGTGTATTTTGATTGCTAAACTTACATGCTATTTACAAAGAGAATGTAGTCTGATGAAAAGAATAAAATTTTCATATATGGTTTGACGTTTTTAAATTTATTTACATATGTACGTCAACTAACAGTTGTGAGCTGTACAATAAAAATATTTGTACTCTTCACTCCTCATAACTAACTTGAGGAAACATCCAAACTTTTAAGGTTTGAATCTAAATTTGCATAGAATATCAAAGGTATTAGTCAATTTGTAACAATTTACATTTGAAGGGTACAGTTGCAAAACTCAGATTCTCGATAAGATAACTAGGAGGTGTGGTCCGTTCATTGGCGACTTTTGATAATGGTAAATTCATTTGGACGAAGTCGCCAAAGAAGGGGATTAACCCTATATCTCAGTTACGCTTGGGAGAATGCGAGTTTTGCAACTACACCCTCCATTTAATTATTTTACATTGTATACAAAATACACCAAAATATGTAGTACCTAGAATGCAAAATAATTTGAAAATAATTCACAAGAAAAAATACTTGAATTGAAATTTCTCATAAATCAGCAAAATTTTCAAATAAAAATCGTAACTGATATTTAATCAGCATTATAAACTAAAATGTCATTTTATGGATATATTTTTAAATAAAATTTTTACGGCAAAACAAGTAAATCTGAATAACTTGGCAAATCCAAACACAGCACTTATATAATTGTCAGTCTACGTAAAGTTAATATCTTTACGGTATATATTTAACTACTTATGAAATGTATTAAAATCAATATTGAGATACCAAAATATTTTAATACTGCATTAATAAAAATAATGTATAATTAGGCTCCAACCTCTAGAAATAATGTACATTACAATTTAAAACCATGAAAAGAAGTTTACTAAGTATTCCCAATAAAAGAGATATAAAAATACCTTTTAAGCTCACAACTGCAGTTTTAAAACTTCACAAAAAAATTTTACTATATGACTTTTGAAATACGATGAAAAACGCAAAATAGGTACCACCTACACTTGAGTCGCCTGTTTGCTACCAAAAGATTTTCTCAGCTCTTATTGGTCCTTTACAGTAAATGACCTGAAAAAAGGACCAATCACAACCAAGAAGGTTTTCATAAGAAACCCCGAGTCTTGTGTATAGATGCATTTAAAAGTTGTAAAAGGCAAACAGCTATCCTGACATTCTTATTTTAGAACTTTTAACTCTGAAATTTAATTTTTTGATTTAATATTTGAATGATGTTTTTCACTATTTCGTAACAGACTATTATCCAACCTACTCCCTCTAACACTATGCACAGATTGAAATGGAAGGCGGAAACTGACTCCCAAATATTAAAGAACTTCCCAAATTTATTTACGGGACCTAACAAATGACATTATTTGACAGCCACATTGCCATATAATTTAACGCCACCTTGCATGGAAAAATGATAGATTTGCAAAAATAAGATTTTTAATAGAGCCTTTTATATTTTAAAATTTGTTGGGTTTATTAATATGAAAACTGAAGGATCTGCTTAGGGTACCAAAAGATTTTATCACTAAATTTTAAAAAACTGGTCGAGTTGAACAACAATTCAAAGACATCAATAAAGGGCAAATGAAGGACATCATTAAAGAAAAAAATTTCAAATACCACAAAATTTTGTTGATTTAAATTTATTATAAAAGACAGCATTTTTCCTAACCATTAAATAATGTCATTCCGTCACGACCACAAACTGAACTTTTTTCAATATATATGACATCATACCATAACATTTTTCGCAGAATAGTAAAACGGGAACAATTGAGCATCTTCACATGACAGATTCGCGAGAGGAAGAAAGGCTTGGAAAAAGACAATTATTGTCCCATAAAAGAAGTCTCAGTATCTAGCCTAGACTATTTATGTACAAATAAGTCCTTTTCAGAAATACTCTCGGTCATTTTTTTAAAAACACCATGTATACACGTGGAATATATATGTACATGTAACATGCACAGATTTGGGCAGTAGGTTTTTATTTACAGTATTATGTACACGCTTGCTGTTACCAGGTTTGAACGATTTCGATTTGCAGGTATTTCTTTTTATAAACGGATTTGTAGAAGTCCCTTCCCCCCCTGTGAGTAGTAACGTAAAGTGTAGTAAGTAACTGCACAGGTAAAGCATTTAAATTTTAATTATGTAAAACAAAATTTGTATACATGATCATTATAACGAGGTCCTCAAAATACTAGGGTTTTAAATTTATATAATTTTTTATTTTTCAATCATAATTTACCCCATAAAAACGGATAATTTTATAAATGTGCCTATTTTGTTTTATCCCTGAAAATTATACAAAAAGATGCATACAAACAATATATATTCATTTATAATGTGCTTTTAGCTTGAAATTAAAAAAAAATTAAATTTCAGGTAAAGCCAACATTTTTCTAGGAAAAGCCAACAACCTCACCCCGCCATTTTCACGGGAAAGAGAAGGAAGGGGTTAATAGTCTTCTGTCATATACCCAATTTCAAGTAAATTTTCACTTTTTAAGCTGCACTGTGCAGTTACTCAGTCATGCATTCCACTGAATATAAAAAATCAAAATGAGTCAAAACATTGATTTAAAAAAAAAAACTAATGTCACCTGAAAGTCAAATTAAAAATATCCCTGAGGTCTGATCTTACAGGTAAACAATATATTGGGCACACAAATATACAACTGAGGTAGATAAAAATGGAAAGTAAAAAAAAATTGGCAGGTCAATCCAAGGTTAATTTGTAACTAAATTGCCAGCAGAGAAAAATGCAATGATTCTGTGTGTAATCGAGAGAAAAAAAATAACTCCTTGCAAGTTATTACAAAAGTTTTAGAATAACTACAGGGGAAAAAATTTTCAAGGCAAAAACATTCTAATTTTGTATGAAATAAACCTATTCCTAATAAATATACAACATTATGTGTAAAAACATAACCCAATTGAACTAATAAAATGCAAAAGAATCAATAACTATAAATAGCAGCCTCGTGGTTGGAAATGGAGAAATAACAAAATAAAATACCCATAAAAGACAAATATAACAATGAATTCCAATGGAAAAGACCACAAAACTCTTAATTATAATACAAAATCTTAAAATAATTCATCCCATTTCAAAGTAATAAGGTATATTTTCCAACAGCATTATTTAGAGAGTTAGAACTTTAAAAAAAAAAACTATAAACTTTCATTATTGCTTCAATACTGTTTCAATATTTGCAGTACTGGACTTCATGGCATATATCTGGAGCTTTTTTTTTAAATGCACTACATTTCAAAAATAAGAATTCTGAAATTTTGAATACTTTAACTCCTTTAGCACTAGAACCTACTATACCAGATTAGGCTATCAACTTGTTTTGATAGCTTCACATTTGAAATTTAACTTCACATTTTTTAAAGGAATTATTTGCAAAAATTTATTTTTATTTCCTAAAGGTGGAATTGGTAAATAACCTTTGCTGCAACCTAAAGTTTTCCAAGTGATCTTCAAGTCTTAATGATGGTGAGTGACCAACCTTCACTATATAATAGTGTAAAAAATATTTCTTCAATGAAATGATTATGATAAAAATTGTTTGCTTTGTATCTTAAATATCCCAACTACCTGTTAAACATTCCCCCAAAAGGTAGTTTGGTATGTATGTTAATTGAAATAATTTTTTTATTTTTCCGATAGATCCCTATGACGATCAAAATTCATATAATTCGTTTTTTTTTTAAAAAGTCAGAACATCGAACAAGTCAGCAATATTTTTTAAAAAAAGGTTAAAATTTTCTATCAAGATAATCTGCAAGATGTCAACTTTATGTAGTGCCTTAGTATAGTTTAGTTAGCAATAAATAGAAGGTTATAAAAATGGAATTACCTACTTTATTTTATTACTACAGAACTTATTACTTTATAGGCATCATAACAGTTTGATGAAATCTGATGAATTATTTCAAGAGTCTTGTGCAATAGAAGGACTTAAAAAATTCCTGAAGTTCACTTTTTAAAAATCTGCCAGAGAGCTCAAACAGGCTGAATCCCACAAAAATTACCAATTGAATCTTCAACTCAAATTGGAATTACAGCAATGAATTTGTACTCTTTTGAAGTATTTTACACATTACTAGAATAAGCTATGAAAAATAACTGCACATGCTTGTTCATTGGATGGGAAATAAGGCTGCTTCAAATATTGTGCCACATCATTTATCAGACTGAAAACGACTCAACCCATTGTAGAAATTACGAAATAGAACACTTATTTCTCTGATTTCGAATTAGATAAAATTCAACAGTGTTGTATTGATAGAATTATGCAAACAAAAAAAACCAACACGATTAAATAAGGAAGCAAAAGCTTGAGAGAAAAGATATTATCATACTGAAAACGACTCAACCCTTTGTAGAAATTATGAAATCGAACACTTATTTCTTTGATTTCGAATTAGATAAAATTCAAAAGTGTTATATTAATAGAATGATGCAACAAAAAAAACAATGATTTAATAAGAAAGCAAAAGCTTGAGGGTAAAGAAAATTCAGATGGGAATAGTAGCACAATTTATAAACGTTACATGCACAACTTATTAAATTCTCATCAGTAACAGGAGCAAACTGAAGAAAAAAACATTTTGATTTTATAAAACAGTTGATTAAATAAATTCACCTTATACAAAATGATACAATATTAAAATATTTGAACAGCAAACTTCATGTTTATTTAAACTTGCCATGTTAAAACTTATTCTTTACCTCCTAGATTAACCATAGCCAATACAAACAGACTAAGCAATTATCGAATGTACCGTAGGTATTTTTCCTCTCATCTGATAAGTCCTGCTCTGCACACTCTTGAAAATTGCATGAAAGGCTTAAAAGCTTTTTAAGTCTACATTAATAATTTTAAGGCCTAATGATGGTTTTATTCTTAAAAAGGGTGGAAATTTAAGGTCTTTTTCTAAATAATTTTAAAGGCCTTATTAGTAAAAACTGATTATTGATTTTGAAGTTGAT
The DNA here is from genome assembly GCA_019343175.1 of Oedothorax gibbosus. Classification (NCBI taxonomy): domain Eukaryota; kingdom Metazoa; phylum Arthropoda; class Arachnida; order Araneae; family Linyphiidae; genus Oedothorax; species Oedothorax gibbosus. The sequence goes on from CM033276.1 coordinate 34,696,192, forward strand.
TATACTTTATAATTTTCGTATCAAAAGTTTTATGAAAAAAAAATCAGACAAGCTTTTAATTTTTAAAGGTATTTTTAATCCACTTGAAAAGAATAATTAAAAAAATTTAAGATTTTCGAAATTGTAAGACATAATAAATAATTTTATTTTTTTTTAAAGTGAGTTGTAACTGTGTACACTTTAATTAGGTACTGAATAAGGCACAGCCACATGTGGCTGTATTTTATAGGGAGTATCAGATACGGATTAATTGAAAAGCACTTTAAAAGTCACCGTGTAGAAAGAGAAGCATTTGAATGGTAGGTAAACATCGAGTTACTTAAGTGGTGTGTTGTAAGCACCAAATGGTTTTAAGCTACCAATTAATATAAATATTTTAGGGTTATTTTTATGAATTAAATATAAGATACACACAGTATTACATTATAATTTTAAAATATTATAGTCATAGTTGCAAAATTGTATAATCATTACTATCAATTAAGAAATAATTTTTAAATATCGTTTGTAGTAAAACAACTCCCAATTTGATAAGTTTAGTACAAGGTATAAAGACACATGGCAAAAATAAAAAAATAAAATTTCCAGTAAACTTTAAAATATGTTTTAAAACAACTCAAAGACTTATTCAGTTTCACTAGTTATTAAACTAGAAAATGTCTGACATATTTTGGGAATATTGTTGATTATAATATAAACTTTAATATTCTAAATTAAAACCATTTGCTACTCCAGTAACTCCAATATACCCGACTTATTCAAAACCTCATTCCTATGATTAAAGTCCACGATGAATAAAAAATTTTTACTTGTTTCGTAGAATCGCAAAAAAGTGCATTGAAACTCTAAACGAGTGCATGAAAAACAGAAAAGAAACTCAAGGTACCGAAGCCATTTTTAACTTCTTAGAATAATCTTTTGAAGAAGAAGGCACAAAAGAAATTAATAAAGGATGGATGGAGAAGATAAACTTATTATATCAATGAGGAAAAGCTCAGAAAACCTCAACGAACCTGTGTGGCATATATCGCATGAATAAGGTGACTGATTCAATCACATTTGTAACACTATTACAGGGTTCTCATTAAACACAAGTTAAACTGAAAATATTGTGTTGCTTGGTGGCAGATTTATAACGATTATCATATTTCTCTTTTTAGTTTTCATTGGATATTTTTTAAAGAAAAAAAAACTCCAGAAAACAGAAGAAAAGAAATCATACACAGATCCCTGATGACAGAGTACCACAGACTTCAGAAAACTGCCCAATTTTAAGGTTTTTTAGGGAACTTCTTAAAAGGTGATTATATTACTTAAGAAATCCGGAATTACAAAGCAGATACATCCACACAGTAGGCATTTTAGAAAACTAGAGGTTCTATAGTAAACTTGCTATTTATTAGATGAATTTCAGTTTAATAGCAAAAAAAAATCCAACAGTTAACTTCTAATTAGGAACTTCGTAATTTAAATTGAAAAACTATTATTCAAATGCTTTTAATAATAAACGTTATAATAATAAAGTCATACAAAATCAAATATATGTCACTGTTAAATTTGTACTTTATAATGCTGATTGTAAAGTATTCATACAAACTAATAAATTCTTAACCTTCTGAACCAAAGGAAAATGAGCCAACATTTATGGTTGTTTTCTCAGCATAAGATTAAATTTTTTTAAATAACATATTTGTTTTTTAAAAAATTATAATTAGGTTCATTATTTAAGTGATGATCACAAAATTATTTTCAAATGAAAAAAAAAAATAGATCACTAAAAATCGATTGATTATAATTTTTTTTTAAATTTCTAGTCATTGCTAGAAGGACTGTTGCAGATAAAATGGGTCTACTGCTCAGAAGGTTAATAAAAGATTAATTAAAAATTACCCTAAATGCTGTAAATATGTCTTCTTTGTACAATTCTTCTACAAGTTCTTCATTTGCAGTACTGAGACTTCCCAAATTCTGTTGTTCTAGAACGGGAATAAAGTAACGATGTTGAAGCACAGACAGTAAGAATTAAAAAGTACTGAAGAGTGAGTCACAAGTCTCTTATAAAAGTCAAGCACCAATATTGAACTTTGTACATTAAAGGATGCAGTACTTTGTAAAAACTACAGAAAATAGTCACAATGCTTTGAGGACATGAGAATCAAAGTTGATGCAATGATGGAAAGTTTTCACTAAATCGACACTGAACTACAGTTGATTGAATATGTAAAAAAGATAATCGAAATAGCAAATGATTTGCTATACATTCCTTATTTTACAAGATCAAAACTCTCAATTACATAAAATAAAACAATGCAACAGTATAATAATTTTACATATTTTTAAAGAATAAGATAAATGGGGGCAAAACTGTTAAAACTTATTTTCACTGCATACTATTATAATTTAAAATTTCAACTTATTAGTTTTAAAAATATGTGTGTATAGATGATAAGATACTTCAGTAATAAATGAGTTTTAGACTCCTTAAAATTTTATAATTTAATAAAAGTTAAAATTTTACATTTTTAAAAGTCATAAGCTAGAGGAAAATCTGATAGACGGTAGGCTGATTAATAGATAAATATTCTTTTTTTTTAATTATTTAGACGGCAAATTTATTGTCTCTTTGGGATATATATCCTGCTAGTTGCCAAAATGATAATACATATCATTATTGATAATTAACTTCATAATTTAAATTGAAAAACTATTATTCAAATGCTTTTAATAATAAACGTTACAATAATAAAGTCATACAAAATCAAATATATGTCACTGTTAAATTTGTACTTTATAATGCTGATTGTAAAGTATTCATACAAACTAATAAATTCTTCGAATATAATTATCAATAATTTTATATTTTAATGTAATTTTAATATTTTAAAAATGATTTCTGAAAAACAGTAATTGCACCAACCATTTAAAAAAAACAAAAAAAAACACTGTGATTAAAATCTTACACACATGCTTGGGAGAATAAAGCATAAACTTTACGTGCAAATGGACACAAACAAAAAATACTGAGTGTTATAAAATCGATTGTATAACATGGAATGCACGTCTTGTCAGTCTTGAGTATTTCGAAGTTGAGAGCAGTTGTAAAAAAGATTTGAATCAATAAAATATCGCTCAAACTATCTAATGACACACGAGTATTGCATAGTTTTATCAATGGAAAACGAACGATGAAAAAAGTAAGTTTTTTTTAAGAAGTAGCGTGAGCCTGCCTTGTAAAAAGACTGTCTATTGTAAGTTGTAAGGGCGTATAACTCGATGTAGTTGTTTGAACCAGTCAGGTACAGATGTGGAACACAGCTGTGTATAGATGACCCAAAATAAACGATAACCAATGACTTATTAACTGAGGTAGACTGAGCATGAACCACTTAGAAAAGATCTTGCTTTTGATGAGGCTACCCTTGGCATAAACACTATCAAAACAGTTTTTTTTCTCCATAAATTGCTCACAATTATCAATAACTGTTTTTTAATACAATGACTTTATAATACAGAGCACACATACCCCAGGAACTCAGAGAGTCGGCTCAACTCGATTTATAATACAGAACGAAAAATCTGTGAAACCTAAAATCCGACAAGTTTTTAAATATGTTTGCAGACGCAAAAATTGTGAAATTATTGGTTTCTTAATATAAGTTTTGCAAATTTTATTGCAAAATGTTTTTATTAATAGTTATTTTTTTAATTTGTTAGAATTTATCTTTTAATATATTTGTGCTATTTCTTTAAGTCAAATCTAATTATTCCTTTTTTTTTTACCTAAAACCTACAAAATTTTAATATCCACATAGAATTGCATCGCAGATTATATTTAAATTTGAACAGTCTACAGTAACAGTACAATAACTCTTTCGGTACCAATATAAATAAACCAAAACTATCCTATTATTTTTTAGTGTAGGCCTGTTAAACATGTCAAGTAATTTTTTAAGCTCACTTGACTTGGGTGGTGATGTTAGTGTATGGTTGTCCATGCTCAGTACAGCCATAATCATAAGCCTTTGATTAAAACACAGGAATAATCGACATTACAAACGAATACAATGACAAAAAAAACTATGTACAACATACACTTAGTAATAATAATATAAAGAAAAAAATGAGGTAGAAGCATCTAAGTGTAACAAAACCCAAAAAACATTTACCTTCGGCGATGGATTTAGTTAATGGATTTTGCATTATTTTAAGAACAAATTTCATTATTTATGAAGCATAAAATTGGAATAAGGAATGTTACTTAGAAAAATTTAGAAGATAATCTTTGAGAGCAAATAAGTTTGCAAGAATAGAATTCAGGAACTAAATATAGCAAAAATTTAAGAAATCGTGAACTGAAACCTTTTTCAATACCAAGAATTTACTTTAAAATGTACTAATGTCTAAAAAAAGTAAATAGCTGCATAAAATGTGAAACTTCAAGACATTTCAAGTGACACATACTTTGAAAGATAAAATAACTTACAAAATAATTTTAGACCATAAATCCAGCGCCGAAGATTTCCCTGTGGAAGATTCAACTGAAGATGCAATGCTTTTTATATAAGAATATTTGAAACACAATAAAAAGTTAGTTATCTAACTTAAAAGTACTGAAACAGATTTTGAGAATTATAAGTTTAAGCATGTATTCAATCTAAAAAACAATTTCAAAAATTAACACCTATATGTTACATTTGCAATAATTCCCTTTCATAAATATAAAAACTTGTGTTAATACCATTTGCCAATCCTTCCACCTTTTAATTGCAGGGGTCGTAGTGGGACAATTCAAAATTTCAGGACAAACATTTAAGAAAAAATCAGGACATTTTCAGGACATTATTTATGCAATAAAATACAGTAGAATTTCAAGCAACGGTTTTAATGACACTGCTATACACGGTTCATACACTTGTTAGGGGGAAAAATTAAGCTTTACTCAAGTACTATTTAAAAAAAATTCAGGAAAATTAAAAAAACTACAAATTACTACCAGTATAATATCTGAATACTGAAATCGTATCTAAGCTGACTCTCAATTTTTTGTATGTGAAGCTAAAACCTGTCAAAAATTAGAAATCAATCCCAGTATAGGCCAAAGTAATAAAAATGCTTAAAAAAAGTTTCTAAGAGATAAACCAAAATATTTTATAACATTCTAGCTAGGTCTTGTTATCACAAGCTCATGACGCACGGATACTTGATCAGAAGAAAATATTCTGGTTGGCCCAACTTAGATTGAACAGGAGCTATGTAAATAACGAACAGTCTTCCGATCACATAGAGCCAGAGAACTGTCAATCATTACGAGGTAATGCGACGTCTTAGGTGGATTTCGTGAAAATTACTTGGCAGCAAAATAAGTAGATCAAGAGCATTTATTAGACTTTTGGTCAGGAGAAGATGACCTGGAGGATTACACTGGCCGTTGGCCGATATTTAAAGAAAGCTTAGTGTATCCTAATCTTAATTAATCTTCAAATTTTAATTAAATTTTTTACCTTTATTATTAAAATTAAATATTTAAACTTGCTTTTTATTTAAATTTGAGTGTAGTTTTCATTGATATATACCGAGAATAGAAGTTTTTTTCGGTTGCGTTAATGTCGTGTAAAATTTTGGGTCTCAGTGTAAAAGCCAACCACTATTTTAAGTGCTATGTTTAGAAGTATAGGTTTAATAATCATTATATTATGTAACCAAGAATAGATATCACTTGCGGTTTCACTTGCATTGGCAATCGCGTTGAGAAAATTTTGATATCCGATTTTGAAAATACCGACCGAGAGATAATGTTTTTGTCTTACTCCTGTTTTTTTTGACACAGGAGGAATAAAAACAAAAAAATGCTAAAATAGCCGCCGATGGTTGAAAAAAGTAGATGTTTACACAGAAATAGTAGATTTTAACACTCAAATTTTCTCAAAAAAAGTCTCCTTCCATTCAAAATAATCGCTTTAGTAGGCTAAATAGTCTCCAGCGGCAGCCCTGTAAACGTATCAAAACATATTTGTTTTGCTGAAAAATTACATGGGGGAGGGTTCACAGGGGCAGGTTATTTCTCGTTTTTATCGGCCTATTGATGATGAGGAAAGAACAAAATACCAAAGTCGGTCATTTCTTGGGAAATCAAACAAAAAAAATCGATTTCCCCGCGAACATACCGAATTTAATAACTTTTTTATTAAATATGTTTTATTGTTAATTCTTGGCTAATGAGCACTTTAGTGCTATTTTACGTTAAACAGAAACCTCCATTTTTTTTTTAATGGCAGACCTTAAAGATCTTGTCTTTAGTTTCAATTAAAAACACAATAGAATTCACTCAGCAACAACAACAAAAAAATCCTAAGTAGCGGGCCTTGACATCAATCACAGGCCATCGTAATTTTTGAAAGTGCCTAAAATTTGGTTGACTGTTCCGCCCTGAACTAAAACAAAGAAAGAAACGGTACATGATCCTACGACGATTACGCTATCAAATACTAGTAAATATTACGAGGAGTTGTGGTTTGGATAATCGATTTTTTCAGAAAAAAAACATTTGAAAAAAAATCGCAAGACAAAATGGCAAGTCCTATGGCAAACTAGCAAATATTACTAGGCGCTGAGGCTGGTTGACAAATCTGATCTACTGATCATACCTAGAACGAGGAACACTAACCTACAGCGATCACGCGGCTACTTAGCAAATGTTACAAGTCATCGTGGGTAGGTTAAGTTTAGTTCCCGCACGAATAAAAAAAACTTTGATAAGAATTTGAGCCTTTTATTTCCAGAAACCATTGTTTGGATTTTTTTAAAAAAAATCCTATTAAAACCATCGGAATTGTTTTTCAAGGCCGAAGAACCGATATTTTTCATTAAATGCTAAAAAGTCACCAATATCAAGGCAAAACAAATCTCAAAAATAAATTTTGCTGGAAATAAGGAAGCTTATCCGTAGTTTTGACTGCGTTTCGTTTCCGTAACTCCGTAGTTTGATACCCTCGTCCGTAGAAACTACGGACAATTCGTAGTAGTTGGAAGGTATGAAATTATGTTTGTTAGTACTTTTTTAAAAATTTCAGGAATTTCAGGACGATGTGGGAAAATTAAGGACAATTCAGGACACAAATTTTTTTTCAGGAATTTCAGGAAAATCAGGACAACTACGACCCCTGTAATTGTTAATCACAATAATCTAATAGTTAATCATTCTGAGTTTAAAGGTCAATCAAGAGTTAGCATATAATCATACTGATTGTTAAACATTCGATCATTATACAGTATCATTTAAAGCCCTTATTATAACCTAATACACAAATAAAAAACTTCACAAACATTCCTGCAATACACAAATATGTGCAGGTTAAATATTGCAAATAAGGTAGGGTTCCCCCAAATATGGAATGTCAGGAATTAGTTGGAGGCATTTTGTTGTTTTGATCCTAAAAAAGACATCTAGTATTTAAGTAAAAATTTTTGAAACTAATTTTTGATTTTGATTTTTTGTAACTTATTCCACAATGAGTAAATAAATAAGGATTTCAGAGATATAAAATCTAAGAAATTTTTCTCAACTAATTAATTATTTCTATGAACCCTAATGAAAAACAGGTGAATTCCCCATGCATAAAACCCAAAACAAAATGCTAGTGTGTCCTTCCCTGTAATAGCCCAAAGTGCAGCTTCAATTGAATCTTCACAAAGGTCATTTTCACTTGCTCAAAGAATTTACCCGAAACAGTTGATCTCACAACAAGGATAACAAAACATACATGAATTCAATCAAAAGAACATGATAAAATTTAAATACGTATCTATGGTACAAGTGAAAAATATGGGTGAATGCTTTCGAGTTATTAGATAAACATTTGTAACATAACTATAAAACAGTCCATAAAAAATACCCGCTTCTGTGAAATCTACAAGTCCCGTGGGGTGGGCCCGGGCCCATTGAGTCAAGATTTGTCAAGAGGACACATTGAAAAGCTTCATTGATGTTGCTTTGTACAAAATAGAACTCTTCATATAACAGCCAATTAATGTAAAACACAAGCTCATATTTTAATAAATAAAAGTTAGTTTTAATGCTTGAAAACACTTAAAAGACCTGATGACATCAGGACTATGAAAAGAAACTGATGGGTTTGTTAAATGCCTAGGAATTTTTTCCATATCTACTACAGAAAGAAATTTTCTACGACCTAGAAACTACAACCATGAAACTTACTAAACTGTGGCAATAATATGTTTGAACACTAACGTACTTGCATTTCCAATAGCCTTTATAATCAAAGGCATATTTCTTAGATTAAGCAGGCAAAAAAAAATCAAAAGATAGTGACTATGCTACTGAAATATAGGCCACAATTTACACTTAAAATTAATACAAGCTTAAAGCTCTTGTTTTATAAGTTATATATAAAATAACTTAAGAATTTTTAAAAAAATGGCTGATGCAGATGAGATGAAGATGTAATGACCAGAACTGAAAGAAAGTACTGGATACTCAAATGTATCGGATGAAAATACCTTGATACACAACAAGCATACAGAACTGGCCCACCAGTTTTCAGGTGCTCTAAATCAGTTAAAACTTTTCTAAAATTATATTATACTTAATAAAGCATACTATCCTCAATTATGCTCATAGTTTACAACTACACACCAAAATACAGGCTGTCGTCTACCTACATTAAAACCCCGCTCGTTCCTCTCGACAGACCTGGCCCCAATAGCCCTTTTTCCCCCGCCACACCCCACGGGCGCCAAGTTATAAAAAGAGTTTCATTTGCACTGTGATAGGTCTGCTCTCTTGCGTGTTCAGATCTCTCTAGGTGGGCTCGGGTGGAGCTGGGTTCTGGTCTGATGATGTCACCGGGGCGAAGCGCGGACCGTGTACGAGGGGCGACATGAACGCGTTGACAGAAAAGGGGGAGGCAGGGGCCGGTTCTTTTCCTGGAAGAGAAGATTGGATTTGTTTTTACAAAAATATGTGTCAGTTCTTGTCATAGAGATCATAGTAAAAGTACTAGAGTGGCAGACCACATGACATCTCATTGCTGTGGCGGAACGCGCATGGAACCAAGACTACCATGGCAAACGTGCCAGTGTTGCCACTTCTTTGATTAAAAAAAAATACTATGGCGTCATCAAAAAAATACCATTTAGTACTATTTGAGGCCACATGATCTGCCACTCTAATACTTTTACTATGATCTGTATGGTACTTTTGTAGAAAATTTGAGTATTTTTTTCTTTTGTTGCATTTCCAAAACAAAAAAGAATTGGCAACCATACAAGAGACACTTAATAACTTTACATGTTACAATAAGGATGTAAACTGCAATCTATTTAACTATTTATCAGTTTTGAAGGAACAGAAAATGGTTGAGTAAATGTCCTAATTTTACGGGGGTTTTTTTTTAAATAACTATAACAATTGTTGATGTTGTTTAAATATTGCAGTATATGATCTTAATCAAGTTTTAACTAAATTAAAATTCCATTTTTTCTTATTTTAATTCTTTTCTGTTGGGATGTTGTGCTATGCCATTATTGCATAGCTGCTTTTGAATTAATTTTAAACCAAGCATATCTTACTTAATATTAAATAATTTAAAAAAAAGCATTTTAATTGTTAGACCCAGATTCAACACAAAACTCAAAAAAGCATACAAATTACAGTCATTTTGTTAATCCTCAAACAACTACACTATTCATGAGGGCTCTAACTTTTCTGCCGTGGGAAGGTAAACTGCAGTATCTAGACTGATGGCTTAGACCATTCTTGTAAGAACTCAATAATTCGAACCCGTAAGAAAGTATACTGAATGACTGATTATTTCAGTGCACAAATAGTCCAATTCCGTATTGTGGTTACTGGCAGTTTTAACCTATAAAACCCAATCCAAGACATTTTACAGACCCTGGGCCCAATCTTCCTATCAGTACTAAGCAAATCATTAAATCAAAATTTAGGACCCACCATTGCGTAACTATTTTGAATGTTACGAAGAGGAAGATTTGGGATACCTTAATGGATAAACCCATTCCTCGTGACCTGCCTAGACCTGTCGTTGTCGCTAACTTAAGAGTGAAAACAGGTCACGACTACCTTAGAAAGCACCCCAACAGATTTGGTCTGGCAGACTCTCCAGATTGGCCACTTTGTATGACTACTGACATGAGTGGGAACCACTTGCATATAAAGAGCTTAGTAGAAGAACATGCTAAGTGACAAAAAGGTGAAACTGAGGAAATGAGCTTTAAAGTTTTTCGTTTGCCTTTAGATATGTTAAAAACGGCACTTACAGAAGGTAAAAAGTACACCTAAATTAAAATTTATGGAAAGGGGGAATCTTGTTCCCTTTAAAGGATGGAACAATCTGTTCATTGACACAAAAACCTAAATTTTTTCAAAAATGTCACTTAGCATGTTCTTCCACTAAGCTCTTCATTTGTGTACTGGACTTTTGAAAGAGGCAGTTTCTAATACTGTTAGAAATCACTGCAACTTTGTGTGTGTTTCTGAACTATATCGGGCTGCCCTGATAAGACTGTTGGCTGTCGTGCCTAGGTCTGGCGTAGGATTTTAAAAAATACATACCCTGGGACGCGGCGTCCTCTTTGGCGTCTCTGGATGGCACAGGGTCGTTGGGTGGGAACTTGCTACAGGAACTTGAGTTAGCACCGTTGGCAACAGGGGACTCGGACCCGGTCTCGTCTAAGAGGACGGTGGACGACGTCACGTCACACGGTTCCTCGGACGATGTCCGGTCCGCCTTGCGGTCGTCCTTCGTGTACCGCTTGTCTTTCGGCGAGGGGATGTCAGGGGCCTGGGGGGTGTATTAGGTTGAATGTTAGCAGAGTTGAAAAAAGCAAACAGTTTTTTGTTTTCAGCAACGGCATGCTTAAACTTTATTGAAAATATAGTTAAACGTAAAAATGACTAGATAGGCGAGATATAGATATATATATAACAGATACAGCAGTTGAGATTCAGCGTGATTTTCCAAAGGGCAATTCAAAGAGAGATGTTCAGAAAGGTTTTAAAAGATCTTCACAAAAAAATTATCAGCAGGCAAGAGTATTTAAGCCCCGCTATGGCAGAAACGCCCTCACTTGGAAATTACGTCACACCAATCACCGACTGCTAGCAGATGCAATTACCCTGTTACATTACAAGGGGAATCATGTAGCCGATGACGGTGTGAATAAATTTAGAGAATTTGCATATTGCTGGTGAGTACAAGTCGGGGAAAATACATGGTTTTTCCCTAACAGGATAGGAATAAGATTACAATACTCACTCAGAGATTGTAAAAACTAAAACAATAATCAGTAGTGCAGTAGCCCAAGGCCTGCTGTGCCACTTAAGCTATTCTGAATAAAGGCTCTGGCCTGGGGTGCAAAGAATATGTCCTTGGTCAACCACACAAGAGAAACACAAGTGTTTAACTCTTTAAGTATGATTGGTTTTTATTTCACAGGCCCACTGAAGGGATGAAAGGCTGAGTAAACCTTACCCAATCCCTGAGCACTCAATATTGACTTGTTATATAATGTGTCGATAATACTTACTTTGTTATATTTTTCCTTGTTTCTAAAAAACATGTACTAAGAGTCACACCAAGTAACAGTTTTGGCAGGTTGGCCAAAAATGCTGCTTTACCTGGCAGAGGCAATTTCCTGGCACCAAACTAATAAACTTGGTGAACACAGGTTGTCATTCTGCCAAGGTTATCACTAATCTGTGTCTACAATAATGGAGAAAATATCTGCCAACTCAAAAATTCTCAAGTATTACAATCACTTAACTGATTGAGAATAGTTTAATAAGAATATGTCCTGGTCAAGTAGTTAACCTCATGCAGAAATGCCAATTTTCAGTTCCAAAGTATGATTGGTCCTCATTTTACAGACCTACTTAAGGAATGAAAGGATGAGTGATCCTTGCCCAATCCTGGTTCACTCAATATTAACATGAAAAAAAGTGTAATTGTGGAAAAGATACAAAAGTTAAACCTTGTTTTATAATAGTTTTCACTTGATATATCATACAAATGGATTAATAAAGATTTCACTCACAGCACTTTTGTCTACCACACCTTCTTGGCTCCCTGTGGACGAACGATTGCTTTTCAGCATTTGTAGGGCATTTCCATTGGCCCTGCCATTGCACATCCCATAACCACCCTGAAACGGACAGAAGTGATGTTAGAAACGCAAGCATGCTTTTAACTGATTGGCTAACTAAGTGTTAATGGACAAATAGGAATAATCAACCAGCATCTAGAATTTATTCCCGCAGTGTCAGATGTAAAAATTGGCTCAACTGGTTAAAATCTTTTAATACTTACCCATGTTTGTACAATTGTAAAGTACAGAAAAAAAATTGATTTAAAAAAAAAAATTTAATAAAGCAATTATTAACTAATGGGTGTCGAGCACAAAGAGAAAATATTTTTTTTCAACTAATACCTTAGTATTTAAGTTAAACTAATTATTTTCAAATTTTGTTGTCGTTTATTTGTACATTATAGATGTACAGACATGGCTATACAGACTGCCAACATGCATCATTAAACAAAAAAATTATATACCGCATATACTTGTGTATAAGTCGAGACATTTTGGACCAAGTGCCGTAAAATCAGGGTCGACTTATACACGAGACATCAAATTTCTAGGAAAAAAACTGCAATCCTTAAACTAAGACTAAATTTCAATCAAACTTAAGGTTTAAATACTACTCTATTAAAATTAAAGACACAAAAGCAGTTAAATTCTGAAGATGAAATAAGATTGTTATCTATTCACTGTATCCACCATAATGATGCTTAATTGCTAACTCTCTTCGCTGCGCGATGCGTATTTTGCACATATAGCTTTGGCACAGGTCAGTTCAGTCAACCAGTCTTCAAGGTGTAAAGAAAACAATGTAGGTTTGTAACCTTAGCAGCGGAGCCTTCAAGCTTCACTGAACATGGCTTCAACTTAGCTTCACCATTTAGGGTCAGCAATGTCAAAGACACCAAGAGCCGAAACCTGTTTTATTTTCATTGGGGTTGAAATTTTGTTTTAAAAAACAAATTTTAAGGTCATCATGAACCGGTTTCTTCTTATTTTCTTCAGAAGGCTCTGGCCTTATTTCCTACCTCGACTAATAATACACACGTTACCGATTTTGGAACGATATTTGGTTTAAAAATGGGGGGTCGACTTATACACAGAGTCGGGTTTTACACGAGTAATCAAAATCTACCATCTGTTTGTCTTGCGTCATACAATTATCAGTCGCAGTTTGTATAACATTCGTATTCTCCACAAACACCATAGAATCACCCATCAAAGCATTTATGTATTAACCCAATACCAACAAAAAGCACTCACTTTGGTGTCTAGGTGCCTGTCTCCGTTGGGGTGATTGAGCATGGGCGTGATGCACTCCATCTCCTGACCCTCGAGATGTCGCGACGTCCGTTTCTGGTGGCCCCCGTTGAGTTGGGGCAAAAAACCGTTGCCCCCTGTTCGGGGGGCGTACCTGGCATCTGGGGCAGAGGGGTCCACTGGGGGAGAGGGGCAACACCTGAAAGGGGGGGGATGGGAAAAGTTAAACATTCGGCTCATTCTCGTGTCGCAGTTTTATAGTAACAGTTTATTATAGCCAGAGTTTCTAAATTTTTCGATCGTCACAATTTTGGGATTTAACGTTCGCGACCAAGTTTCGCAATTTGTAGATCGCAGAAGTTTGTGCGGTATTAACTGCCGAATTTTTGCAATTTTAGAATCACAGTAGAAGCAGGTTTACAAATTTTGGGTCTTGGTAGAGGGTTTGACAAATTTAGGATTAGAGTAGAGAGGTTAATAAATTTACGATAGGTAAAATGTGCGATTTCAAGATAATACAAATCAATTTTGGCAAAATCATTGAAAACCAAGATAAAAATTTTTATTATTGACCTTATAAAAAACTAGTCGCAATAACTGTGACTTAATTTATTTCGGTGTCGCATTTATAGAAAGATTTGCATGCATTTTACGACTAGTGACCATAAATTTCGAACCCTGGTGTGTGCTGCACTTTCTATATTAAGTCCATTAAACTGTCCTAAACCTTTCCTTTCAGAATGAACAGCAGTACCCTTTTGGGAATGGTGGAGCTGGCAACGAAGGACCCTGAGAGGGGATGCAACAAAGGGGACTAATGCTACAGAAATCCTCTCATGCAAATACGGTTCCCTATAGCGGTGACGTCATCGGGCTACTGTGTAAAACGGGGACGTCACGGCATCTTGCTGCGGAGTGCCGCGTACGTTTGCTTACGTTTCTTTCACCGGGCTTCATTTCGCGTCACGGGGTACGCATGCGCAATGCGGATTTTCAACTACCGCGGCTGCGGTGCTATTGTTTAGCGGTATATTTAAGCTCAGGCTTTAAAGTTTCTTACTCACTCTTTCTTTTTATAAGCTACGAATCTGGTGGTGATTTTGAGTTGAAGCGCCGGTGAACTGATAACAACATGGCGAAAACGCCACTGTTTAGATCTTTATTTTTGAACTTTAATTGTAAATTGTTTGATTTATTTTTAATTAAAAATTATTTTGATGAAATTCGTTTCTTGCTTCGTCATTTTGTCAAGTTTCATTTCAACAGTGGTTATGGGCCGTAAAAACCCATGAACCTGACACGTGGCCGGAACTTGAACTCTTTCATTTCACGTTGACGACCTTATCGACGGGGGCCGCCGGCACTTCATTTCAAGATGGAAAGACAAGATACTGAGCGCCAGTTTCCGCTATTAAACTCGGAAAACTGGCATACTTGGAAAGAAGATGCCCGGATACTACTTATGGACAGAGGCCTGTGGGGGTTTATCAGCGGTACAGAACCGGCGCTTGAGTCTACTGCTTCGAAAAAAGGAAAAACAAGAATATCAGCTCAGAAAAGACCGGGTTTCACTACAATTTACTACGCGACATCTGTTGACCTCCGCCAACTAATAGTTTCGGAAACCGATGGCCGAGAGGCGTGGAGAAATCCTCGAGTCGTATTTTGAGCCAGTGTCGAAAGCACGCGTCATCCAACTTCTCGACGAATTCTTAAACATGCGTTTCGACTACAACAACGAATCCATCGGTCTCTACTGTGCGCGACTTCCGGGCTGTCGTGAAGCGTCTTAGGAAGCGGGACACCCGCTTGAGGACCTCTCCCAAAGGTTTTCAGCTAATAAGGTACCTTCCTGCCCAATATCAAGGTATTGTACAACTTATTTATAGATGGGATAAGGAAAAATTTAACTTTAAGAATATCGAAGCAGAGTTAATTGTAGAAGAAAGCAGATTAAAGCAAGTTGAAAGAGACATTGATAAACTCTAAAAGTGAACATTTAAATTTAAGTTCTACTGCATTTCGTATGATTATTCAAAACGTAATTTGAATCAACCTACTCGAAGTAAACCAAATACAATTGGTCCTTGTTTTAAATGCGGGAAACTTGGGCATTTAAAGGCTAATTGTTATGTTAAAGTTCAGAATCCCAAGTTCAATAAAAATAAAGGAAACGGTAATGTTTCATGTGGGATTAAAAGTAAGGGAAAAAGTAAATGTAAAGAGTTGATTGATTCAAATGCGGAAGTGTTAAATAGTACAACTATAGAAGCTTTAAGTGATCAAATGAATAAATTTTTTTGGGATAATTGATACTGGTGCCACCGCACATTTTTGTAACAATAAGGATTTATTTGTTAACTTTCGGGAAACTGATAATAGTGTAATGACTTTAGCGGTTGGTGGTATTGAAAGCGAAATTGAGGGAATTGGGGATATTGAGTTCCACGTTATGATTAACGGTCGTCGAAGTGATATCAAGGTTTATGATGTTTTTTATGCTCCAAAATTAAGAAAACCTCCTCTCTGGGACTGTTATTGAGGAATTTGGTTGCCATTTTGTTGGAACAAATGGGAAAATTTGGGTATATACTCCGACTGGCAAAAGCTATTTTTCGCTAACAGAAGGGACGGGTTGTATATATTTCGCCCTAAATACGAAATCAAGAAAAATGTTAATATGTGCGAGTCGAGCGAAAGTTCAAAAGTAAAAGAAAATAAATCCCCAAAATCTCGATCTGGAACCAAGGCTAATAATCGGAATGAAAATTCTGAATCGCCGGCTAATGACGACATGGGTATTTGGCATTCACGTTTTTGTCACGTAAATTTTGATTATTTGGTTCACACCAGTAAAAATGATAGTGTTAAAGGGTTGCCAGATCTGACTAAACCAAATGCTGATTGTATTCCTTGTAAAATTAGCTAAGTCTAAAAGAGTGTCTTTTAAGTCTATTGGGAAAATTAGGACAAATAAGCCACTTGAGTTTACTTCATATGGACGTTTGTGGGCCGATGCCCAAAGAGTCTCAAGGGGGCAATAAGTATTTTCTAACAATTACCGATGACTTCTCACGAAAAGTGACAGTATTCCCTATAAAAAACAAATCGGATGTTTTTGAATATTTTTGTCGTTATCAAAAAAGGGCCGAAAATTTCTTAAACACTAAAATTGTAAATATTCGGACTGATAATGGTATGGAATTCTGCAGCAAACAGTTTCTTAGTTATCTTGAAAAGGAAGGAATCCATGCCGAAAGGACTAACTACTACAGTCCCGAACAAAACGGCGTAAGTGAAAGGTTTAATCTTACACTTTTGGACGGTGTAAAAGCAATGTTAAAATCAAGTGGGTTGGGCGACGAATTTTGGGCTGAAGCTGCCGTATGTTTCACATACGCATGGAACCGCGTCTGCCACGGAAATAAAGACAAAACACCTTTTGAGCTTTATTGTGGGAATAAACCTTCCGTTCGACATTTAAAGGTTTTTGGTTGCATTGCGTATGTAGGTACCCCCAAACAAAAAAGGAGCAAACTAGAAATGCGGGCAAAATTAGGCATAATGGTTGGGTACGCTCACAAGACCAGAGGTTACCGTATTTGGTTACCAAATGAAAAACGTCTTGTAGAGGTTTCAAATGTTAATTTTAATGAAAAATTTAAGGGCAGTGGATGTCGTTCCTGGGCACAAAGCAAATGGCACATTTTAAAATGGACAATTTTTCTTTCTACGATTCAGAAGACAGTGAGGTTGAATTTAAAAATGAAGTTGAATCTGAAGGGGAAGAAAACGAACTAGATACTACCTCAGTTTTAACCCCATGTCCCCAAATCCCATGGATAAGAATCCCTGTTCTTCGCAAAGATAAATCGCGGACTGATATATATTACAGTATTGAGGGAACAAATACTAGGTTTAAGTCTTTAAAGGAAATTAAAAAATACTGTAACTCCCATAATATAGAATTTAAGGATGATTTGTTTAACTTTTCGGGTAAAAACAAATTTTCTGGGAAAATTGGAGAAGAGAGTGAACATTTAACTAACGTCCCCGAGGTAAATTTAACTGAAGTTAAAATCCCTAAAAGTTACAATGAAGCTGTAAGTTGTCCTGATAACCAAAAATGGAAAGAGGCTATGAATAATGAGATGGAAGTTATCCTAGAAAGGGAAGTTTGGGAACTGGTTCCTCCTCCCAAGGACGCAAAAATACTTGGCAGCCGGTGGGTTTACACCGTTAAAGAAAATGAAAAGGGGGACATAGTACGATATAAAGCGAGGTTGGTTGCCCAAGGCTACGCTCAAAGAAAAGGGGAGTCGTACGACGAAGTTTTTAGTCCAGTCGTTAACTTCACGATCGTACGAATCTTCTTTGTTATTCTGGTAGGCATTTTTAAGTGGATTCACTGTCAATTGGACGTGAAAAATGCATATTTGTATGCTTCTCTTTCAGAAAAAGTGTATATGTACCAGCCTAAAGGATACGTTGTAAATAATGAAAGTGACTATGTGTGTCTCCTTAAAAGGGCACTTTATGGGCTACACCAAAGTGGCCGTGAATGGTATTTTGAAATTGACTGTGTTTTAATAGATTTAAATTTTACTAGGTTACAATGGTGCAATTGTGTTTACTTGTATGATGATGACGTTGTGTTACTATTGTATGTAGACGATATCGTATTGTTTTCAAAGACTCAATGTAAAATGGACTTTATTATAAATTTGCTTAATTCTAAATTTGATTTGAAATTCTTAGGTAAAACCAAGAAGTTACTTGGAGTAGAATTTTGTGAAAGAAATGGTAATTTATATTTACATCAACAACAGTATATAAATAAAGTATGTAATAAGTTCGAAAGTTTTAATTGTTCTATATCCTCTTTACCAATTGCTAAAGGTATTGTCCTTTCGAAACTGGATTGTCCAACCAGTGAAGGGGATATACAACAAATGAAGAGTTTTCCGTATCGGAGCTTGTTAGGATGTTTAGCGTTTTTGGCTAACAGAACCCGACCGGACATTAGCTACACCGTAAACGTGCTTTCTCAGTTTCAGGAAAATCCTGGTTTAAAACACTGGGATGTATTGCTAAAATTGCTTGGATATGTTAAAAGTACATCGAATCTAATGCTAAATCTTTCATCAGCTGTAGATATAAACATCAAATGCTTCTCAGACTCTGATTTCGCGGCAAATAGGGATGATAGGGTATCTATTGGAGGCATGCTATTGCTAATTGACCAATCCCCTGTTTCATGGCGCACCTTCAAACATAAGTGCGTAAGCCTTTCAACCATGGAAGCGGAATATATTTCTCTCACTGAATCTGCAAAGGAAGTAATCTGGGTAAATCATATTATTTCAGAATGCCATAAAATCGGCTTAACTATCAAAGATTGCAGAGTGACAACCAGGCTGCTTTAGATTTTTCAAAATCCCCTGTGGAAAATCATAGGACCAAGCATATTGACGTAAAATACCATTTTTTGCGAAACTTAGTTTTTGAGAGGCCATTTGATGTTAAACATGTATCTAGCAAAAATAACTTGGCGGCCTTTTTCACAAAACCAAGTTCTAAAGAACGTTTAAAGGATTTTTGTTGTAAATTATTTGTGAATGATAAATACTAGTTCTTTTGTATTTCAATGTTAAATTTTGACATGTAATTTTTTCTACTGTTTTTATGTATTTTGCATGAGGGGGGCCGATTGTTAGCAAAATTATAAGTTTTCCTCTCATGCAAATACGGTTCCCTATAGCGGTGACGTCATCGGGCTACTGTGTAAAACGGTGACGTCACGGCATCTTGCTGCGGAGTGCCGCGTACGTTTGCTTACGTTTCTTTCACCGGGGCTTCATTTCGCGTCACGGGTACGCATGCGCAATGCGGATTTTCAACTACCGCGGCTGCGGTGCTATTGTTTAGCGGTATATTTAAGCTCAGGCTTTAAAGTTTCTTACTCACTCTTTCTTTTTATAAGCTACGAATCTGGTGGCGATTTTGAGTTGAAGCGCCGGTGAACTGATAACAACATGGCGAAAACGCCCACTGTTTAGATCTTTATTTTTGAACTTTAATTGTAAATTGTTTGATTTATTTTTAATTAAAAATTATTTTGATGAAATTCGTTTCTTGCTTCGTCACTTTGTCAAGTTTCATTCAACAGAAAGTTATGGCCAGAATTGCTGGATTGAAAAACATTTAGTTTAGTTTGAATTATAGTTGCCCTAGAGATACACAAGGGCTATTGAAAAACATTTAGCGGCTGTAGGTCTGAGCAAAAATTAGGTCAAAATGTGACTAAAACTGCTCAAAAGATTTTAATTTTGTAAATTTCCATAACTTTTTTCTCCGCTGTTTTTTATTCTAGAATAACCAAATTTTTTGTATGTAAAGTAATCCACGAAACCTCTCTACAGTATTTTTTTTATTGTTCTACGAAGTTTAGTTTGCCTGATAGAAAATAAAATCGATTTTGCTTTTAACATAGCGAAATCTTTAGAGTATATATACATAACTGTGGTTCAGCCATTGGCGTCATTTTGATATTTGCGGGCGAAACGACCGTTCCGTCTGATACTTTTTCTGTGTATTTATTTATAAGTTCAATATTACATATGAAAAAATGTGCAATCAAATGTACATTTAAACATGAATTAAATTTTCACTTCTCCAGTTAATCCTAATCAGCTTCCCCTAAGTCCCATTTAATCCAGTTAAAAATGTTTCTACTGTAATAAGTAAGGTAGATGTGTTAAATTGGAGGGATTTTATTGCTCCCTTTTGTAAAAAAACCAAAAAGTATCAAGATATTTCTAACGTGAATAGTACATATATTAAAGCAAAAAACATAATAATGGCTTACCTGTTCCTACATTTGATAATGACAATACACAAAATGAAACAACTCAAGCCAATAACAGCTCCAATAATTATTCCTGTATAATCTGGAGACTGAGGGCCAGAGGCTGTAAAAGTTATAAATGAACGTTTAGAAATCTTCACACATATGGGTGTGGGGATAAAAAAAACTATTAGTACAAAGGAAAATTTTACACAATTTAGATCATAGGTGACGGTTTATGATTGTCATTTGTAAAATTATCTGGTCATTTTTAAAAAAGAAATAATATAAAGCAGTGTGGGGAAAGCAGAATTTTTTTATAGAATTGGAAAGAAAATTAACTGCTGAGCTTGTCTAATAAATCTAAAATAAACAAATAAACGTATTTTCCTTACTATTTAAGCCTTTTTTTAAAAAAAAGGAAAACCTTCACTATCTTGAAAAATTTAATTTGAACACACATTGCATTTTTTCCCCCCCTGAATTAAGAGCGATATTGAAAACAAAACTTTTTGTTGAAGCCAACATAAATTTGCATAGCATTTAAGCCTGGTGGATAACAGAGATGGATTAAAGGAATGGATATAAAGATAGATTAACAAAACTATACTTTCGTGATGTTATAAACAAGTTATACTTATAATATAGTTTTACAGTTGTACTCACTCTGGCTGGGCATCTTCGTGTTATTGTGCCTCACAGGTATATTGATGTGCATGGGCTGGGTGGGGAGACTCAGGCCAGCCCCATTCCTGGCATTCATACGCAAATAGTACAGGGTGTTGCTGGTCAGGCCACTTAGAAGGCTAGTCAGCTCACTACCTATATGCACACCACAAGAGATATTTACAAACGGAACTCACTGTCAAAAGGCTATAATCAGGGCCTGATATAGTTTAGCTTGAATTATCGTCGCACTAGAGCTACATGAGGGCTATTGGCGACGGGCGTCGTAGTTTAGAACCACAGTCAAGTGACGAGCCGACACCTGAGTAGGCACCCAACGCAACCGTTAAGGGCGACATTGTACGCAGCCTTGGTACTTTGGAACATATTTAACGTGCACTCCCTCTACACAGGGTATTATTCGTAGGACATCTTTTTGGCTGCATGGGCTGTTTATAGGTTGGCAGTTATTTTGGCGAACCTGGAACGTTGTCCTCCCCAGCCCCTGATCTATGAAACCTTATGCTATAGGCACATAACATTTTGGGGACCCTTTAAGGAAAATTTTATGCATAATTGGGCCCCTAATGATGATGCCTTGTTGACTGATTTTTCAAATTTTGGTTACCATTTTATCGGCTTCCTACTTATAACATCGATCAAACCAATCACGTTAGGGTAATGTCTGAGTCAAAGTAAAGCTAAAAATGAAATGGGGTCTCAAAAAAATTTAAAATCAACTAAAGTTTAGGGGTCTACAGCATTTAGCATAGTGGAAACTAAAATTTAGGGTCCCTGGGCTATAATATTGTTAATCCTGAAGCAAAAACATGTCATAAATGTGCAAGAACATGAGTACAGCCCAATCGCTGCTAGGACCAATGTTAAGTAAGGCTAATTTCATACAGTTGACTTACACAACAAGAAATCTTCTCTTAGATGGAATCAGACGTAAGTAATAAATCAATTATTAATAAATTAAATTAAAGGTAATGTCTGAGTCAAAGTAAAGCTAAAAATGAAATGGGGTCTCAAAACAATTTAAAATCAACTAAAGTTTAGGGGTCTACAGCATTTAGCATAGTGGAAACTAAAATTTAGGGTCCCTGGGCCTAACGGGTCTTATTATAGATCAGGCCTTGGCTATAATATTGTTAATCCTGAAGCAAAAACATGTCAGAAATGTGCAAAAACATGAGTACAGCCCAATCGCTGCTAGGACCAATGTTAAGTAAGGCTAATTTCATACAAATTTACTCTTTCTGTAGTGTAAGCCTCCTGTGTGTAAAAATTGATTATCATTACAACTTAATAATGTAACCTGATTTATTTAATTTTTTTTAATATAAAAAGATATTTTAACTGTTGACTTACACAACAAGAAATCTTCTCTTAGATGGAATCAGACGTAAGTAATAAATCAATTATTAAATAAATTATAAATAGATTAACATTATTTTTTTAATAATGGCTTTGCTTGTCCAAATAATTTTGATTTATAATCCTGATTGTTTAAATTAAAACAATGACAATTAATGATAAAATTTAGCAAACAATTTTTTGCGAATTTGCGAATTTTTGGTTTTTAATATATTATCCCTTATTTTTTTAAAGAACTTATGTAACAATAAAGATTTTTTTTAATGGAAATTTTAGTCTTTTGCATTACAAAATTTCTTAATACAAATTCTTGACCACAAAAAAATTTCAACTATAAAAAATTTTCATTGCAATTTTTTATGAATTCAATTTTTATTTTCTTTTACCTTTTTCTTCTTTAAAATTCCATGACTCAAGATTTTTGGTGTTTCTGGTATTCCACAGAATTTTGTAGCCAATAATGATGCCATTGGAAAACTTTGGAGGTTGCCAATTGAGCCGAATAGAACTGGCATCAACTGGAGACCATGATAACTCTTCAGGAGGAGATGGTACTGCAATTTAAAAAAATAAAATTATACTACTGCATACCAAGCCTTGTTAAGATCTTCAATGATGCACATATGTATACCTTTTAATATACATAGTATAAACAGTTTTCATTGTCTATAAATAATACAATGGAAAAAAAGATGTTTTAAACTCAAAAGAAGTTTAAACGATGATAAAAATATATAAACACCACAAAAACCCAAGAATTACATCAAGAATGTGCATTCTTGGTGTAATTGTTGGTTAGTAATGATAGTAGAACTTGATATAAGTACAGAAATAAAAATAGTCGAAATTTGCTACACCAAATATACACATACAATCTTCTATCCTAGTAGCACTACTTCCTTGAAATTTACTTCCTACATTTTTATTGTATTATATTATTGATATAACAAATAAGAGCAAAAAATTTCATTAAATTAAAACCTTAAAAACTTACAGGATTCTGCGGTTTTGCATTCCACTGTGGCACTGTATGGACCCTGTCGTTTCTCCACGTCATGGGAACGAACAGCAAATTCGTAAAGAGTGAACGGCTGCAGATCTGTGATGATGAGTTCATTGTTTGTACTATTGGAAAAATAAAACAAAGAAACAACATTAGCGAAATAAGACAAGAACACATTAGCTGCAATTCGAATAGATCAAATTTTGTATGTGTTACAAAACAAGTAGGTTTTTGTAACGGTTACTCTTACTTAGAACCGCTTCCACACGCTATTTATACACTTTTGAAAGCGAAACACGGCCGTTAGATAGTTCCAATTTAAAACTTTTAAACACCGAAATTAATATACTTAGTCTCACCTTCGTATGTAAAAACTGGACGACTCGTTGACAGTGCCACTGGCTAGTACCGGGTGATAGCGAACAGTGTAGTAGCTGATATTCCTGCTTGTTTGTGGCGCCTTCCAGGTTAGACGGATGACAGTGGAACTGGTTGGCTCAGCTTCCAACTGGAGGGGAGGCTCTACAACTGCAACAAATCAATGAAAATCCCTAAATTCTGATCGATTATTGAGTGGAATATGTCATATTAAGAAAATTAAACTCAGTGACACAGCAGCCCATAAAAAGTCAAGGCCTGCTGTGCCCATTCACTTTAAGGGGAAATGGGAGCGGGCCTCCAAACAGAAGTCCCCTCTCTGTGTTAATCCAATCGAAAAAATCATTTTCTAAATGTTCAATAAATAATTTTACAACAAAATATTAAAACCAATTTGAAAAAGTAGGATTGTAGAACCCTGTAAGCCAACTACATTTATCATATAAAAAAAAACTGTAAAAATATTCAATACAGCCGGAGTAATGTGGCTAAGAATTTTTTTTTTCTTTGGATTAACACAGAGACACTTCGGTTTGGAGAAACGCTCCCATTCCATGTTAAGAGAAAAGATACAATGGGGTGCTTTGCAACAGATGTTAGACTGTCATGAAACCACAAATGCTTAGTTCCCAAGTCTCATTTTACCGACCCACTGAAGGAAGGAAAAGCTATGTGAACTTTTCAAAGATTTGAATTTAGAACCGGTGGCATGGTAACACTACCACTAAGACACTGGACCTCAATAGCTTTAATTACATATATATATTTCAAGATCATATTTTTGGGGGGGACTTAACAAATTTGAAGGAATATTTAAATTGCTTTTTTTTCAACTGCTCTGCTCATATCAAAGTAAATACTTTTATAAAAATATCCAAAGAAGGACTAAAGAGGTCCTTTAAAAACAAAAAGAAATATATTTGCTATGTTTCAAGGGGAAAAACGAAAAAGTTGAAAAAAATAAACTGTACATGGTTATGTGGCAGTGCCATAAAAATGTGGGAATTTTTTTTTAAGAAATAATAAATAAGTAAAAACTTTATGCCAAACATTTCAAGATTAAACTCTGTACATTTGTAGATGAAAAAAAAGAGGAAGGAATCTCTGATATGTGACATCTGATACAGAACTCCTATAAATTACGAAAAGTATTAAAATTTACTAAAATTATTAATAACATAAATAAAATCCCACACAATTATAGTTTACCTTCAACAGTTTCTTCATCTGTGTTGTCTCCAGAAGATGTGACGATCTTGCGAACAGATTCTTGGCTCTCCCCCTTCTTGTTGAAAGCAACTAAGTACACTTCATACCACGACTGGGAAGCTAGAAAATTTAATGGCATGTAAGTAACACTTAAAATTCAGGGTTAGGAAATTATTACAGGGTCTATGAGTTGTGAATCATTTTCTTATATTATGAAAACAAATCTAGATGTTAGCTACTAATATACTGTAATTACTAGGAATAGATTTCCAATTAGATACACAATTTATAATTCAACTGTAAAAACAAATGCAAGATTGATGGACGAGGAACACTGATAAATAAAAAAATAATTGAAGTTGTTTGGTGAAAAACCCTCATAAATATAATTTAAAAGATCCTTACCAACTACAAGATATTATATTTCGTTGATCAAAACACTAAATCAGACAAATATGAAAGGTGCAGTTGCAAACCTCACATTCTACTAAGTATAACAAAAATATAGAGTCTGTGGTTTGCTCATTGGCGACTTCGTCCAATTGAATTAAACAATCGCTAAAAGTCGCCAATGAATGGACCGAACCCTATATCATAGTTAAAGTGACCAGACATACTGCAATTCGCAATACTGTTTACTTTGTTATTCAAATAGAAACATCTAGCTATAAAAATTTTGTACAAAGTTTTTTTTTATAGTTTTTTTAAAACAAAAGCAACATAAAAAATATAATTTAATGATGATTTCATAGTTGAAAAGTTATTCACTGAAATAAATCTGGTCAGGCAAATCTTAGTTAACTTTGTAGAATGAGCAACTAGACGCTTCATATAAGGTTTTACAACTCCCTCCAATAGTCTTACAGCAATCACTTAATCATAAAACGAATCCAGCAACTTACCTAGTTCACTCAAAAGAAACTTTGTTGTAACAGCAGGCAGAGTTACGCGAGCGGACAGGGGTTTGTTCTGTTGCCTGTAGGACAGGTAGTAACCGTGAACAGGGTAAGGGTTATCAGCAGGCATGCTCCATTCTACATCTATGGCCGTGCTGTTCACAACAGTCAAGTGAACAATAGGAGGATGGGGCACTAAAAAGAAAAAGCACGCAAATCGTTTTGTTTCATAAGGGAATTTTCTTTCAGAAATACAGTCCCTGGACAAATTATTGGATGCACTGTATTTTGTTTAGTAATGATGAAAACATACCAAAGAATGCCATATCATTAAAAAAGATGTCGATATATATATGTATAGCAAGTAGTATTTTCTATTCAATAGCTTAAGTTTAGGAACACAAATGTTCTTCTAAAGGTATTTTGTTCATCATTGATTGATACATGAAATCTTGCAGTGCGTCTAATAATTTGTCCAGGGACTGTACTAGTGTGTCTGTATAATATATCTGTAACATAGAAAGCTTTGTATTTCATAAAAGGTAATTAAATTTGCATGATACCCCATCATTACCATTCCTTGCTTTTTAAAGGCAAGTAAATGGACACATCACGATATTTTTGTCATATTAAGCGTATAGAATAATGGGTTATGCAGCCTATACTCTTTGTCAGGTAAATAAGAAATGAATTTGTTTGAATAAAGGTAAATAAGTCAAAGTTTTTGGAAGAAAAATCATCCTAAAAGGAGTAGTTAAAAGGAGTTTTTCAGGGTTCTCAGTTGGGCCCTTTGTTATTTCTTATTTATATTAATGATTTCTGTAATATGGATATAAATTGAAACATTAATAGCTTCGCAGACGATACTGTTTTACTATATTCAACCTCATCTACATATGAAGACTTAAACAGTCCAATTAATTCAGATCTATTTAAAATTCGTAAGTGGTTCCTAAATAATAATTTAAGCATTAATGTTTCTAAAACTAAATATATGCTTTTCAGCCTTCAAAATAGCACCAATACTACTCCTCTCAATTTAAAATATCATGACAGAGTTTGTTCAGGTTTGCTTTCTTATAATTGTAATAACCTCGATCAAGTAAATACCATTAAGTATTTCGGTGTTTTTATAGACAATAACCTGAAATGGAAATCACATGCCAATTACATATCAAACAAATTAAGATTCGTTTTAAGACAATTTTATTATTTGAGAAATAAAATGAACCATGATTTTATGCTATTACTTTACAATTCTTTTGTACATCTTTGTTTAATTATGGAATCCTTGCCTGGGGAGGGGATTATGTAACAAACCTCAAAAGAATTATAAACATAAAAAATAAAAGAAAATTTGAGAACCCAAGACCTTTCCTCATTTATCATACTCAACTACCGTTCTATTAATAAGTCTGAATAAAATACTTTATTTTTATAATTTAAAAAACTAACTGTGCCTTACCTTTCGAGCTGGCCAGAGATGGCATTTCGTGCATAACCCAGGGAAAGGCATCATCAGAGAGACTTGGGAAACCGGCCTTGGTGCCACTCAAAACACGGACATCGTACTTCTGCCTGGGTGTCAAGCCTAAAATGAAAGTGTCATGCAATGATGAAGAGGAACAATGATGTTATTAATTAAGAATTTTCATACAATGGCAGAATTGTTTTGATTGATAAAATAAACCTACATGTTTTGGCAGACAGTCTTTTGGAGAGTGTTAAGAAGTAATCAATTGATTTAATTTTGATAGAAGCCTTTAAAGACACCAAATTCATAATTTGCTCAACTTGTGTAAATGAAGTTTTAGGTCTACTAAATGCAATTTTTAATGAGCAAATGAGAGGCATTAAAATAGTTCATCAGAGTGAGTGGAAATATTTCAACTCTTTTCAAGGTAAAAATTCTTTACTACCAGAACATAAAATCCGCTTATACAATTAAAATGACCCACTAAACCTTAAATCATGAATTTGATGTTTTGGTGATGTTGCTGCAAATGATGCAATACATCGATTTGTCCAATCCAACTTTTAACTGTATATAGCCATTTTTTTACATTTAATCTCACTACATTTCTGTGGCCAGTTTAAATGCCCTTTAATAACAATCTTTTAATGGTACTTGTGACCAAAATACTTCATTAATTGATCAAAAAAATGAACCAAACGAAACCAACCTGTGATGGTATATTCAGTTACAGCAGTGTTGATAGATCTCACAGTGTGGGACGCCTGTTTGTGCTTCCTGTAATAGATTCGGTGGCCCGTAATCACGCCACGGGCCTTGCCCAAAGGGAGTTCATCCCATTGTACTTGGAGAGTATTCGGGCTCAATGCGGACAGAGTGATTTTCGGAGCAGCCACAGGAACTGTAAAAATAGATGTTGCATTTATCAAAAATAAAACGTACATCAATTAGGACAACAGTCTCCAGTCCTGTCTTTAATAAATACTGTCTCCAAAAGTCTTGAATAAAAATAGTCTATAGTCATTATGCCGGTTGACATGCTTTTTGCTGGTCACTATTTCTCTCCCCTATCAAGGGCCTCTTTAGAAAGTGCCAACCGATATAAACAATTGCAATAATCTCAAACATACATGATTAGTAAATTAGTCTTGAATATATAAATGCAGTACATTATAGTCCTTTAAGTCACACACCTACTTGCTGATCCCAGTCAAAATCATTGAAAATGTGGAATCGATATAAGTTGCTTCCTTCTGAGGGATACAGACGTATAAAGCCGTCACCTGAATGTCAGGTTTCCCAGCAACACACTTAATTTTTTAAAATTTATAAATTTAATAATTTTATTAAATTTTAAAATTTAAGGCATGGAGGAGCCATTTATAACCATCTACTACAAAAATATGATTTTTTAAAATTTAATAAATAGAATTAAAAATAAAATTAAAAAATTTAACATAAAACAATATATTTAAGCTTAACACTGCTTAAAAGTGCACAATATAAATAGCGTTTATTTTTAAGTTAAATTTACACATATATTTAGTTTTTTACAACTGACAATAAAGACGTAAAAGGTTTTTGTTATAAAACTAAACAAATAATGTTAACAAAACGCTGACATATACGTAAGATATTAACAAAGAAAATGCAAGCAACAAATGTTACATGAGCATTGAGATAAGAAATAATGTGCTAATCAATAAAATTCATAAAAACACTTTTAAATTGCATATAAAAAATTAAAATAATTCAATAGTAACTTACCATCCTCTCCTGTCATTTTTATTATAGGCTTTGAAGGTTCACTGGCACTCTTATTACTGTAAGCCCTCACATAGAAGGTGTAGTTTGTATAAGGCTTCAGACGTTCAATCAAGAGGGAAGTGTTCACAGACACTGTGTCTTGCTCCAAACCACCTGTTCAATGAAATTAGAAGTTCAGTGAAACATAAGAAAAATTGATAAGGGTTTAAGCAATTTTTTTTTTTTTTTTGATTTTCACATAGAACACATTTTTTAAAGGTGTATTTAAATCGCCTTTCAGCCCCAAAAAACGATTTATAATCAGATATGTAAAAAAAAAACATCAAGGTTGCTTGGTTCAAAATTTAGTTTGTTCTTTTTGATGACCTGGTAAATTTAAATATATTAAGAGCTCATCTTTTAAAAAAACAGATATCTAAAAAATATATAAATATTTACAAAATAGTAAAGCCACAGGAAACAAGTATACACTCAGAGTGAAAATTAAGATATTTTAAAATAAGATCTTTTAAAATGTTTTTAGCCCTCTGAGGGATACAGATATAAAACTGTCACCTAACTGTCAGGTTTCCCAGCAACACATAGAATAAATTTTTTTAAAAACTCTATTAGAACATTTATAATTTTACTAAATTTAATATTTCAAAGTATGGAGTCGTCATTTATAATCATTTTCTACATAAATAAAATTTAAAACAATTTTAAAAAATTGAATTTTCAGTTGAAAATTTAGGATTTTAATTTCATACAATGAAAACAAGATTGTATACACATCAACCAAATTGTGTATTCCACAGAGGGTTAAAACCATTTTTGATTAATGAAACTTTAATTATATAATTATAATGTACCACTGGATGGGACATAATGGACTGTGTATGCTTGTATGGGAGCAGATGGCACAGCATGAACAGCATCCCAGGACAGCATGATGGCATTGCTGGACATGGTGAAGGCTTTTAGGTTGGTGGGAGGGGTGGGCTGGTCATCTGAAACAGAGCAACAAACTGATTATTTCTTGCAAAGAATAGGAATATGATAATGTAGATAACTTATAGTTTTACTGTTAATGTTAATCACTGAATTAATAAAAGCAGTGTTAGTCAACAGTACAGATATTTATAAAAAAAAATTATGTCTTATCCCCAAGAATTAGAGCTAAAAAATAATTCATTAACCATCTGTAAGGTCTTAAAACGCAACGACAAACTCTTTTAAGGGGCAGAATGGACCTGGGTTTAAGCTTATAAATGTTTCAAAACTAAAAGGATAAAATAATAAAGTTCTTTGGAAGGAAATTGCTTTGAAAAAAAACTACACAAAGGTATGATGTCTCAAAATAGTTGACAACTCAACAAAATAGCTGACAAGGCTCCTTTGCCCCCAGATAATTGGAGTTCTACTGCATCTTATTTTCAACTTTATTATAACACAGCAACACACAAAAGTTGCCCGTAACAACATAATAAAACCTTTACTTACTAGAAGCATTAACTTGCAACCTTGCTGATACCGTAGCAGTGCCGGCAGCATTAGTAGCCACACACTGGTAAATCCCGGAATCAGATGTGACCGTCTGCGATACCACAAGGGTGTTGCCACTGGAGCCTTTTAGCTTTATCCTCCCGTTGATGATAACATGCTCACCGTCTTTGAACCAATCGAGTGAAGGAGCTGGAAATCCGATGTCGGCTTCACACTCGAATCGGACAGTTTGGGAGGTTGGGATGACTTGGTTCGACGGTACTTTACTGAATGCAGGGGGAACTGGGGAAAATGTTCATCTAGTTAACGTAGTGTTAGTGATACATATAAATTAGGGTGGTTCTTATTAACACGGGCAAACTTTTTTTAACCCTCCGATTATTAAACCAGGCTTTTTCCGTATTTTATGCATCAGGTTGTTTTACAATAATCTTAAATAATAATATTTTATAATTTACAAATTTTTATTCATAAAATATACTTTATTTTATCTGGAAATATTTTTTAAGAATCCAGAAGAAGAATCTTTTTTAAGAATCTCTTTCCAAATAAAACTGATTCTACTTTTTAAAAAAAAATATTATAGTTGAAATAAATTAAATTTTAAATTTATGCAGTGAAAAGAACTGTACATATTTTCCCATTTCCTGGCCGTTCGGTTAAACACCGCTTGCACCAGTTAAAGTTTGAAATAGTCTCTTCCTTAATTAGTTCCCTCAGATGAAATAGTGATAACTTCAAAATTTTATTAAAATCTGTAAATAATAACATGTGGCCCACGGTGCTTAAAGATTAAAAATATGTCAAATTATAGGGTCATTTTTCAATATAATCAAAATCTGCTCACGAATCAAATAAAGTGACATTTTATGAGTCATAAAAGACAGTTTATTCTACTTCTTTTATTTTAGGAACAATAGTTTTCAAAATACAGGGGATTGAGTAAACGCATTGTAGGATATAGTATGTCATGGGGTCATAATACACATGTGCACAATTGCTTTAACCTTCCGAACAGCCTGGAAATGGGCAAAAATGCATGGTTGTTTTCTCTGCTCAAAATTTAAATTAAATTTATTTTAAATAACATATTTGTTCAAAAAATAAGAAATAGGTTTATTTTAGAAAAGGGGATCTTAAAACCATTTCCAAATGAAAAAAAAAATACATTATGGATAAAAATGTATTAGTATTTATAAATTTTTGGAATTTAATGTTATTGTAAGAAATATTGATGCATAAAATTCGGAAAAAGCCAGGTGTAACGATCGGGAGGTTAAAAAACATAACCCAAAAGTATTTACGAATTCAAGCCATTAAATATGCTACAATTTAAAAAAGTTTGCAAGTGGTGTCATTGCTTGAGCAGGGTACCATTTTTTCATATGAAGGAACAAATTGAGTGGCGAAACTTTTCAAAATCCGAATTTAAAATAGTGTATAAGAGTATGACAACAGTAATTGAAAATTTAAGTATCAAGACAGTTTCTAGAACAATTATGAAAAGGTTGGCTATTAATACTAAACAACTGTTTAGCACATGCATGATACAATTAAGTGCTACACCGAATCTTAGTTTTGTTAGTCTCAAAACAATAAGAAATTTTGATTGTTGTTTAGTTTATGTAAGTTTTACCAAAAAACAGTTGAGTATTTTTAAGTTTACCCATGTAGGCAAATAACATACAATTTTAAATTTTCGGGAAAACTCTTGCAATCTTTAGTGAGACTCCAAATGATATCTTCTATAAAACAAAAAATAAGCACTTTTCCAAAACTCCTCTCAGACATTAAAAAAAAATAAGAATAGAAATTAAAATTGTTTTAGCACTTTCTTTTTGCCAGGAAGTCTCAGTTTCAGAGATAACTCTAAACTAAAATTTAATGTTTACAACTGCAAAACCAGTAGGATTTTGGAAGATGGTGAATTTTGGGTCCGTAGACTTTCGACGCTTCCTTGTATACTATAAGTTTTACAATTTAATGAAAATTCTATATTATCCGGAATTTTCGATTATCAGACCTATCTCCGTTCCCAAATAGATCAGATAATAAAAGTTCTAGTGTATTTAAGTGTTTTTCAGATGAAATATCATTAAGCACAGAGGGACAGAGACACTGAAAACAAGATTTTTACCATGAACCGTCAACAGCACTTTTTGTGTTGCAGTGGAGACTTGCTCGGTTTCTGTGTTCAACACTTTAGCTGTGCATATGTAGGAGCCACTGTGCCCACTTAGTACTGCAGGAAAATGCAAGTTTCCATTTTCCACAGTATGCTCTAGCATTTCTCCATTATCTAAACACAATAAACATTAAAATTATGAAATGCAGTTCAAATTATAAATTCAAAGTTTGAAAATTAGTAAAGTTTAAGAATACTGACTCCTTAATGACCTTTAAATCCCAAATGTTTGCAACAGATAAATATGGTTTTAGGTAGGACTAGAAAGTTGAAAAAATTAGAGCAAGTTTGGTACTTTAGAGAAAATTTAAGGGCTTTTCAGGAGCTCTTTTTCAAATTTAGGTGCTTTTTAGGTTATTTTTTAAAGAGCATTCTTCTGTGATCTTTTTTCAGCATAGACCTTAAAATGTTGCCAATTGCAGTCAAGACCACATGGAGTCATAATTTTGTAATAAGCCTTCCAGGAAATAAATCGAAAAAATTCCTTTTTTTTAAAGATTATTTCATCATAAAATTAAGACACAAAATTAAAAACAGTCACTAGACATTCAAGGAATTTCGGCAGATTTAAATAAAAATAGCAATCTCAAAAAAAAATATAAGAATTTAAACTAAAGATATGATATAACACTTAAAGACTTAAAAAGCACATATTCATATGTTTCTTTTATCAAACTATTTGTTAACCCTTTAAGTACTAGAAGACTTCTGAACCGATAAACTCAAAATGGACTTGGACGTCTTCTACTACCTAAAGGGTTAATAAACATGTTGTCACCAAATAGGTGTTTAACTGTTTGTTTATGCCACAAAACAAAGAGTTGGAAATTTATCAACAATAAAAGGCAAGTTTAAAAGTGAAAGCTCCAATTCCAGAAATAGGAAACAGTCATATGATGTTTTACAATATTGTTACGAATTTTGTAAATAAGTTCAATTTATTGTATTTATTTAGTTTAATCATTTGTAATACATGTCGAGAGCATGACGGGAAAACATCATTACTGTAACATATTGCTGAGTTTGGCGATCTTTTCGACAAATTTGGTGACAAAACGTCATATCCTGTTCTCGAAATTTTGTGACATTTTAACCTATTACATAACAAGATTTTGCTGAATGGTTCTAGAAAGATTTCCAGGTCTTATAAAATCTGCTCGGCTTGTATTATGTGTGTGTCATTCAAATTTTCAGCTGCCTAAACTGAAGATCTCCGATTATTGAACAAGCGTAGCTTTGCTGTGTTATTGTTTGGAGATTGTTCTCTGTTTCTATACAGTTGCTAACTGTGAACTTCGTTAGTGAAAACATTATCTTTGCTGAAATAAAGTGAATTGTTCTTATAAACTGTTGTCTTTAAGAACCCGGAAATTTGGCAACAATATTTTAAAAAGGCTATCACAAAACTTTGTAGGGTTATCACCTTCTCTCTTCCAGCTAAGTTCAACGGAAGGAAACCCATCAGCAAGGCATTCCAAAGCAGCTGGTGAACCTTCATCCGCTGTGACTTCGCCACCCGGACTTAAGAACACAGGGGCTTGGAACTCTTCGGTCCCTAAAGAAAAGGATTAAAGACAATGTTATCTAACTTTATAAATGTATTGAAATTATAATATATTTTTTCTTTTTGTATTTCTTTAAATGCACTATGTACGTGCCTACTTAGTTACTTAATCTTGACAAATAAGAAAAAATTTGGTACAAATGTGGATGGTTTCATACAAAGAATGTATAAGAAAAACAGGCAAAAAAAATAACATAGAAAGAAGATGGAGAAAAATAAATTCCTAGATGTCGCGAGCCTACCAAGTTTGGTTTCTTTTTATTGTATAATCAATCCAATTATCGTTTGTAAATATTTAATTGTATTCGTTCGAAAATAATTAATTGCATTATCGTCTGAAAATAAATTTGTACATTGGCTGTGGCAACAGTTCTGATTGTTAGAATTTTGTAATAAAAATGGAAGAAGGTTTACAGAAACCGTTTTAGTTTCTTCTTTTTATTAGAATATATAATATTTGTTTGTAAATTTTATCCATACCGCAAGAGAATTTTAGATTTAGTCTATTTTCATTAGCGCATTCAACGAAAGACTCAGTATAAGTGCAAGGAGAGAATTTACTGGCGTCTGTTTAAGAAGAAAGTTGGAAGCTAGGTTGATTAAGTAGTCAACCTTTAGAAGACTTCAACACTAACAGTAAAAAAATAATGAAGGATTCCCCCTTCAGGGACAAACATCAGGCTGAATTGATTCGAAATATTGTTGCACAAGAGCTACACAATGGTTATTGGCCACGGCCATTGTATTTTACAACCACAGTCAAGTAACAAGCCGACACCTGAACTAGCACCCAACACAACTATTAAGGTCAACGTACTATGCAGCATCAAGACTTTGGAGCATATTTAAAGTGCCTCCTTCTACAAGGAACAATATTGGTAGAACTTTTTGCTTGTTAAACACAAACAACACAACTGTATATAGATCAATAGTTATTTCAATGCCCAGGCTCGAACCAGGGACCTTTCGCATGCAACGCAAGCATCTTACTAACTGGGTTCCGCAGCATTTACAAACATCAAGAAGTGAAGAATATGAAATAAACTTTTTTCAACAAGAGATGCCCTTGAAAGCACCATCCATGTAGATTCTGATAGGCTAAGTAAGTGTTGACAAATGAATGACATGAACAGACATCGTAATGTAGAATAGTTTGGACATTCAAGTTTAAGACTTTGGTAAACTTTTCAAGAAAATATTCCATACATTTACACTTAAATGGCAGTTATACAAAAAAAAAACTTACTTGGCTGCACGGTGAGGGTAGCCGCCGAGCTCTCTTTTTGTCTAGCAATGTTGGAGCAGTAGCATTTGTATTCTCCAGCATCGATGAGCGAGACACCATGGATTTGCAGAGTACCTGAGGATAGGAAAGTGTACCTGTGGGGAAAGTAAAAGATCAGTTTGATAAACATCAACCTAGAGAAGAAAAAAATGGACTTTTGGAAGCAGGTCTTGTAATTTTGAACAGCATTCAAGTGATAAGAAGTGAAATGGAAGATGGTACCAAATGCAACCTTATAGCGACTTTGTTCTGGGACTGCTGGGATCTGGATTCTGCTGGGACTGAATATTAGAACAGACTTAACCTAAACAAGTGGATTCAGCTTGTATTATTTATTAGATAGAATTTTGCACAGCACAACCTGATTGTAAGATGGCAGTGTTAAAAACTTTATTCCAATCCGAAAATACTGCGATCGCTAAGTCTGAAGTAGAAAAACCCTCAGCGAATGGGCTACTATGTGTCAATATAGTTTTAAAAAAACTTTAGCCCATTTCTTTTAAATTATAAAATGTGTTACAAAGACAACGTTAAACTAGAGTTGAATTGAATAGAATCATTGTTGCACTAGAACTACACGATGGCGTCATAATTTAGAACCACAGTCCAGTGATGAGCCAACACCTGAGCATTAGAGAAGAAGGTCAGAGGTTAAATAGTCAGAGGTTAAATGCAGTTTAAGGGCGAAAGAGCTCGATCGGCTGCGGGTCTCCAAACTTAAGTGCCTCAGTGTTAATCCAGTGGGGAAAAAATATTTTCTAAGCCACATTTCTCCAGCTGTATCAAATATTTTTACAAACAGATTTTTTCATATGATACATCAGACTTGCAGATCTCTATCTCTATAATCCCGCTTTTTGAAATTGGTTTGAATACTAGTTTAAATTTTCAATAAATAATTTTACACAAAATATTCGAACCAATTTCAAAAAGTGGGATTTAGAGACCTGTAAGTTAGCTACATTTATCACATAAAAAAATGTTTGTAAAAATATTCAATACAACCGGGAAAATGTTGCTTAGAATTTTTTTTTTCTCCATAAGGTTAGAACACTTAGGCACTTTGGTTCAGAGACCCGCAGTCCAGCAGGCTCATTCCCCCTTAATGACAATTTACCACCTTTGGTACCCACCTGCTGCTGTTCTGAGGTAGTAGAACGCCATCCTTGTACCACGTGATCTGTGGGGGTGGCGCAGCATATATTTGGCAACTGAAACGAGCCTGGCCACCTTCAACGGTGGTTACAGGCTCCGGTTCTTGGGTAAATGCTTTTCCCATACCTATAGAAAGACAGTTAACATTCAATGAAAGTTGAAATTTATAAAATGGATTTCTTTAAAATGTATAATGCTTCGTATATTCTTTTTATTATTTCAAATATTTAATCTCTTTTGCTAAAATCAAATTTTGTTTGATTGAATTAACACACTTTAGTTAAACACAGGCTGCTGGTGGAGAGGCTTGTAATTTTGCAAAATGTAGCAAAATGACGAGACTGACATCCGAGTGAGCGCCCAATTTAAAAGAAACATTGCAAACAGGCTTAACAAGGACAGGAACCAATTCAATCTACACCGGCCCATATTTATTAATGGGTTATTTTGTTCTGCCAAATGTGCTTAAAAGATAGCTAACAGAGGACAATCTGCAAATGTTCCCTATGGCATGACGCCGAGAAACACTTTTACTTGGTTGGCCTCAAAAACTACATTTTGGTAAATCGTGTTATGCCTAAGAACTTTGTATCTGGCTTGTAAACACCATTATCCCATTCTTTTCACCCTAAACTGTCATATTCAGATAAACTGCAGTATCCACAACTTGGACCACTGTTGTAAGCACTCAATAGCTACAACCTATAAGAAAGTGTACTAAAAGATGGATCATTTCAGGATAAAAACAGTTCAATTCACAGTGGTAGATACTGCACAGTTTACATTCACATGGCATTAAAGTCAGCCTTTGGTATTGTTTTGGAGTAGTTTTGTTTTGGCGTATGTTTTCAGTCTTAAGATGTAATAATACTTAAGTTTCTATGTGTGTTGTGGAGAAATAAACCTTTAGTTTCTGAAGAAATGCTTTTTGGAGTCAGTGAATCATACAATTCCCAGTGGCCTAGTGGTACAGCTTCGCATTGCCACACCACAGGTACGGGGATCAAGTCCTGGATTGGGAAAGGTTGACTCATGCTTTCATCCCTTAAGTGGGCTGATAAAATGAGGACCAAGCATTCTTGGGAACTTAACGGTGGGGGTTCTGCGTGAGGTTGACCCTCTAACCAGGAAATATGCCTAGGATCCAAGAGCCCTTGGTCAAGCTAGCTGAAATGGGCACGGCAGGCCTTGGCCCACTAACATTCTGTTGGGTCCAGGAGTTTAGTTTAGAATAATACAATCCACCTGAACAAGCCTTTTCCGTGACCACAAATGCAAAGCATAAAAAAGCTCACATCAGCTCTGTACTCACGAGCAAAGTTCACCCTGATGGGCCTGCTGATCAGGCTCCCCAGCCTGTTCCTGAGCAGGCAATTGTAGCTCCCCTCCCAGCGGCGATCCTTCTTCTTGGCCGCCCTTTCCGCATACAGGGAGTTATTGGGAAAGATCTGAAAGTGCTTGTCACGTTCACGGATCAGCGTATCCTGGAAAAAAAGGAAACAATAAGTACCATAATGGTATGCTAATATTTAGGGTCTGATCTTCCATAAGGCCCAGGCATAGGGCCAAAAAAATTGTAGTTTCTTTTATGCTAAATGTTGTGTCCCACAAAATTTTATAATTTTTTTAGACCATCACTTTATTTTTTGGCTTGGCTTTCACTTAGACATTGACTCAGCATGATTGGTCTGATCAATGTAATAAAGAAGATGATGGAAAAAAAACTTATCAAACACTTATAAAAATACATCAGCTAACTAGCACTATAATTAAGGGCAATCATACGCAAATAAATTTGGTAAAGGGCTCCCAAAATCTGTTGTGCCTGCAGTCTGTGTTTTCCTAGATCAGACCCTGCTTATATTGCATTATGGGCAGAAAAGTGACATGTGGAGGGTTCAGAATACAAGTGAAGTCCATTTTTTTTTTCGAGAGAGCAGCGCAATGGCATTCACTTAACTATGTAGAATTTCAGCGCAATAATAAAAAAGTTCAGATAATATCCGCTAGGCAGCAGGAA
This sequence comes from Oedothorax gibbosus, assembly GCA_019343175.1. Lineage (NCBI taxonomy): Eukaryota > Metazoa > Arthropoda > Arachnida > Araneae > Linyphiidae > Oedothorax > Oedothorax gibbosus. The sequence continues at coordinate 34,734,883 of CM033276.1, forward strand.
TTTCAAAAGAATAAGGGGTAGTTTTGTTGTAAAGCTTTATAACTTTAAACCTCTGTAGCACAAAGAATCTTTTTATGGAATTGGTTCACTTGTATTCTATTGAAAAAAATAAGTCATTTTTAGGTTAAAATTACTTAGAATGCAATGCAGACATATAGACTCGTCAAGTGACTGTCGGGTTTTCCTGCAACATATAATTTTCGAAAATTTATAAATTAAAAAAAATAATAACTTTAAAATTTCAATTATTGAGGTATCTTTTAATACTATTATCTACAGAAAGGAAATGTTAAATATAAAAAATGAATTAAGAATTTAAAACTCATGCAGTGAAAAAAACTGTATACTTCGGCCTAAAGAAATGCATGGATTAAATATTCAAATTTGTAAGATCTATTAAGTTAAGGCTAAAGTTGCAAAACTCACAATCTTCAAAGTATAACATTGGCAACTTCTTCAAAATGAATTTATGATTATTAAAAGTCGCCAATGAACAGACCAGATCCTATATCTTAATTATACTTCGGAGAAAAATAGTTTTGAAACTACATTCCTCAATTGATACAATTCTGAAATAGATTGGTTCATTAGTTAGGCTAAAATAAACAAATCAGTGTTTCTTTCACAACAAAATGCAATAGAAAAACATAACTTCAGACATTCCTCTAGAAAATCATATTTTTAAGGTACACCACATTATCATGCTAAACTCAATAGGTGGTAATAAATAATTATATTATGCAACATTTGTAAGCAAATGGCAACCAACATTGCAAAAAGACTTTTGGTGATGTAGTAAGACTTTGTACGACGTTTGGGAATCCCAAATGGTACATGGAATATTTTTTTATGAATAAACAAGTATTTGGTAAATGTGCTGCAACATTTACATTTCAGTTATTATGCTCACAGCAAGAGATGCACCAAATACTCTCTTACTATCCAGTTCAATTATGCAGCAGTGAAGCCATATATGATGTTCAACTTATAAGTAAAACTTGCATCAAATTACAAAACACTTTTAGAAAAAAGGACACTTTTGAAATGAAAATTTCTTGATTGAGGGGGAAAGGGAAACAAAAATGACTTTCATAGAAGTATTTTCATTTCTTTTTTTTTAAGCTGCAACTAATTGCATTTATTGCATTTTTGTTCGAAAACAATGTCATCTTTTGTAAACAGGCTAGATTGTCAGAATTGGGTAATATTAACTATTTTGGCTAGTAATTTGACTAATTTCGAAGCAGTCATTGAGTTTTTTTTTCCTTTAATGTGTTAACTTGTATTAAATTGCATATTGAATTTTCAGGTGCCACTGACTTTTAGTTAAAATAGTTGAGGCACTTTGTGAAAATTCCTTCTGTGATAGTTGAGTATCTGTAAAAAAGATATTTCAAGAAAATATATTGCCATTTGTTAAGGAATAAAGATTATAACTGTGTGATTTATGTTGTCGAAAACAATTGTACTATACTTGTTGGGTTTAAGGCACGGTAGTTTTTTTTTCATGAATTTGAACTGAGTAACTATTTGGCATCATTGAGAATCGAAACAGCACTGCAAGACTGCTAGTGGCATCAATTTGGAAATTGAAATGTGTAAATACCAAAGCTTATATTTTTTGTCACTTTTTTTTAATAGTGCTATGTCTTAAATAGTCTTTTAGTTGCTTTAGTAGCATATTTTGTTAACTATGCCGGAACCAGGAACTCTGTGGCACTGGAAATGAAGTAATAAAAGTTATATTTAGCTAAATTTAGCAATTTTGACCCAACTTGGTTAGTTTTTAGAAATGTCAACTGGCAATTTTGTAAATAGGGCTCACATAACAAGACTGGTACCTGGCAAAGGTAATAATTTTCTTGAAATTTTTGTACAAATATTGAAGATTCATTTACATTAAGACTGAACATATATATTTCTTGCTTAATATGTACCTATTTTTAGCAAAAACATAAAGACAATATGGAGCAAAATACTGAAAATTTCCTTAAATGTGGATTGGATCTTGAATATTAACCCCTACACTCTGACGTTCTCCTTTTTTTAATACAAATCTCCGGGTCCGAGCCCCGGCTGAGTCGGCAGATTTTAAGGACATGACAAAATCGTGGGCACACGTCATATGATTATGTGGCATGTATAAGATCCCTTGAGTACCCTTTTGGCTTGGGTTCTCCCGGCAAAACTAAATGATAGCATACTCTAACATCCTCAGATTCATTGTAATCTGAGCGTAAAAATTGGTAGCTAGCCTAGATGTTGCTGCGAAAAAAATGCTTCGAGTTATGTGGAATATAGCAAATGGCTTGATCAGCCAAAAAAAAGCAGCCCCAATTTTTAAAAAAAAAAGGTTTTAAAGTATACTATATATGCAGGTTTATTTTTACCATAGGGTTAGTTACAAAGTTTTCCTATTTATTTATTAATTTTGAATAAATGTTCAGTAGACTTTATGCTACTTTTACAAATGCAACCATACGACCTTTACACCTTACAGGGTACGAGTACTGACCTGGTACTTCCATGCGACGTGCAGGGGCCCCTCCTCCGAGTACCCTGAGCAGTTGAGCAGCAGCGGCTGGCTCCTCAGCAGGAGCACCTCAGGGGGAGAGAGGCGAGCAAACCCCAGCCCAACACCACCTGCAAACACCACCCCCATTAGAACCAATGAAAAAACATTACTAGCTTTGGATATATAGAATAGTAACATTTTATGCATTCATCTTTTTATCATTATTGAAATTTAATTTGTAGAGCAATATACATATATAAAATTTCATTATTTTTAAATAAAATTTTAATAGTTGAGCAATAATTGTAATTAAAATGACATTAGTAGAGCCATATTCAGATATAATTTCAAAAATAGAGCAATATTTTATTTAAAAAAAATTCATTACTAGAGCAATATTCAAAAATAAAATTTCAATAGTTGAGCAATATTTATAATTAAAATTTCATTAGTAGAGCCGATATTCATAAATAAAATTTTATTGGTAGAGCAATATTTGCAACATAAATAAACTTTCATTAGTAGAGCTTCGAAATAAACACAATATAGAGGACAAATAAAGTAAGAGAAATAATCCATGTAACACAAATAAAAACACAATTTGATATTTAAATCTCATCTTATATTATTTACCTATTAAAAAAAATTTAAAAATATTTAAAAATGCGTAAAACTAAAATAAATTCTCCAAGTTCAATATAAATATAATAAACCACCTCTCCAGTAAATTTTTAATTGTAAAACAATTATTTATAAAATTTTCACACGATCTTAAATGTGTGGAAGTTGTTTTGACCGGAACTTTTCGCCCGCGCAATCAGTTATTTACGGTAAATTTTTAATCCTCGAAAAGATATAAAATTTTCACACAATCTTAAATGTGTGAAAATGGGTTTAAAAAAAAGATTCCAAGTTTATCCATCCAAATACCTCCGCGACCAGAACATCCCGCATATGCATTTATTTACGGTAAATTTTTAATCCTCAAAAAAGATATTTATAAACTTTTCACACGATCTTAAACGTGTGAAAATAGGTTTTTGAAAAAAAGATTAACTTAAAGTTCAACTTAAAAGACCTCCGTGACGGGAACTTTTTTTTTCCGCGCATTCAGTTATTTACGGTAAATTTTTAATCCTCAAAAAAATACATTTATAAAATTTTCATACGATCTTAAATTGGTTTTTAAAAAAAGATCCAAGTTCTGACCTAATAAACACCTCCGCGACCGGAACTTTTTTTCCCCGCGCATTCTCGTTCTTTCCCACGTGTCAGGCGGTTTTCTTTCTTTTGTAGCGGATTAAAAATCGCTCTCTTTGTTTCTTTCTCTTCTGCCGACCACAAAAAAACAGGTCATTAACCAGGCCCGGATTCAAGAAGCGTAAACACGGGATGATGCGTGTGGGGTTGTTTTTCTGGTCACCCGATTGCGACACGGCAGGATAAGATACGACACAGAAAATATTATTGATATTTATGAAATAAACTTTAGTTTCATTTAATAGGTCACAGTATTTAAATCGTAATTTTTTTTAAGGTGACCAAAGATAAACTTCAAGTTCAACCTAATAAATATCTCCCACAACCGGAACTTTTTTTCTCCTGCGCATTCTAGTTAGTAAGAGTAAATTTTTAATTCTTAAAAAAGTTATTTATAAAATTTTGATCGATCTTAAATGGGTTTTAATAACAAATAAACTTCAAGCAATCATCCACAACGATTCTTAAAAATCTCAATTTGACCTTGGTTGCAAATTGCGATGCTTTGCCGACGATTTTTTCGGCTCATTTCGCAGCTGCAGGGCAAAAAAAAAATTAGGTATCCATATTCCATATATAGTGATGGAATATTTATTTTTAGATAAAGCTATGCACGAAAAAAAAATAGAACATTGGGGAAATTGCAACCTGCGTTTCTCCAGAAGCTTAGCTTGGTAAATGCACAAAGGATCGCTATTGTCCAAGAGGACATTAAATTGCATTTGGCAGTGAAAGGAAGCTTTCGCCATCTTCTCGCAACTCTTTTATATGAGTACACGTCGATATTGAGGGACTCTATTAGCAACCATGCCCAGACACAAACCGATGTTAGATCTAGACGTAGGATTAGAAGTGTTTCCCAATCTTAATGTAAGAGGTGAACCCCAAGACATTTAATAGGGAATAGGCCGAAGTGCCATATTATAAACGTAACATCCGTCCTTTTTCTTCCAAGGTACAGATAGTCGTCATCCGGGATTAGGAAGGTGCAAATGACAGCTAAGTCCGTCTTCTTCCCTAAGCAGCGGATTAAAGACGGACGACCGCCAAATCACATTTCTAAAAAGCATAAACATGCTAACCATGAGCCAGAGACCGAATTAGAAAACGCATCAGCAGCCCAGACATAGCCAGATCGCCCGTGGCAGATGAGAGCCCTGCGTAAACTTACTGCGATTACCCTTCACAAGCAAAATACGTCTTTAATAAATCGTTATGAAATAACGTTGACAATGACACTAAAAGGACGGTTTCAAGAAAGTTAATTATATTTAAAAACTTATACATTATCCCTTTAACTTCTAAAACGACCCGGGCGGCCTTACTAGTAAGGATTCGATAATGCTATTTCTATAAAAAGTTACGCGGCAACAAAGTGCTTGCGTAGCGAAAGTGTTAATAAAAACAATCGGTCTTAACTGACTTAAGATTTTTATTCCCTCTTATGAGGCCATCATTCTCTTTTGCTAGGGGCCCGGATGGCCGAGTGGTTTGGATAGCAGACCATTACGCTAGCAGTCTGCGCGCTGTAACGGGTGCGGGTTCGATTCCCGCCTTCGCCCTGGGTGTACTTCGTTTCTCTGTGACAGTAAAAAAAAATTCTGTGTCTGTCTTACTTGACGAAGGCTTATATAAGCGGGTCTCTGATCAAGCACACAAGCCGGAATTATTTGTACCCTACCCTTTTGCTATTCAAGCTTTGCTACATTTACCGTCCCGACAATTTTTAATCGGCGCTGACTGCAGTTAAAAATTAGGAGGCCCGTTACCAATAGCCAGGGCCTGATCTTCCATAAGATCCATCCGTTAGTTAGGGCCTGTGATTCCCAAACCTTAGTGGCCCTATATTTTAATGTTTTGTATGCTAAATTGCGTTACCCCCTTAAACTTCTTTAAATTATGTCATTTTGTGGCCCCGCATTTCTGTAAAGCTAGGGAATAAAGTACTATTAAAGTAGACAAGTTCAGCGAAATGAGTTGAATTAATGATTATTTAGATTTTTTTTTAAGCTCTAGCTTTTGATTTATTTACGTTATATTACTAGCAATCATTCACAAAAGTCTCCTTGATTTTTACGAGCTTTCCCCGAAAATGTGTCCTAGATCACGCCTTGCCTAGATCCTTGTGTTACTCTAGACCAGGCCTTGATAGCTCTCATGGGATTCAACAATAACAACCAAATGACCTTGACATCCCAAACCAAACACATGAAAAAACTTCCAAAGGTAAAAAAACAAAGCAACAACATCTCATTCATTGACTTCGGCCTAAAAATGGGTATGAGCAATGAGCATTCAATTTTACGTAAAAGAAGAGGCCCCTTCTACTGAACTTCCTACCCTGAAGGAGGCCCCCAACTTCCTTTATTTAGAAGGTGCTCTCTTCTGTTTTAAACTTGGGAATTTCGGTAAACAGGGGCGACCTATATTTCTGGGGATTCGTTAATTGCTGTGTTGCGAAGTGTCGATGGAGATTACTTTAAAAGCGTAGCGGCTTGGGTGTACAATTTATTAGAGTGGCCCTAGAGTTAGGTATGGGCTATTGGTCGAGGAAAGTTTATTTGGAGAAACGTAAATGCAGAGACAGAAGCGTTCATCCAACGAATCTTTGTAAATTGAATATAGCGTCAGGTTTGGAGTCGCTAGAATTAATATTGCACACGGGCTATTGGCAAACACTCGTAATGACGACCTGTATTTTCGGCGAGTTCTAATTTACCAGCCGGGGCCTTTTTGTGTCCTCCAGCCCAAAAGCTATTGGCTATAATAAGCTTCTGATGATCGCCAAGGGGTTGCTTTTGACGAATTTCGCCAAGTTGTCACGACTCTGTCCCCTCAAGTAGAGGCAATATCTAGTACACCTAATGATTCTTTTTAATAGCCATAACCATTCCTAATTCAAGATATAAGGCTCCAATGACGTAGAAAGGGTCTTGGCAACCTTGACGAAATAATAGCAACCCACGTTTACTACGAATTTAGAAAGGTGAATACACGGTGAGTCGCTATTATTTATTAGAAAGTTATATGGCAGCCTTTGCGAAAGCTTGGTTTTCTCGAAAACCTTATTATGACGTCCGACAGATACTTGGAACTCGTATACTAAATTTCAAGTCCGCAGCACATTTTCAGAATCAGCATTTTTTTAAGGTGACCAAAGATAAACTTCAAGTTCAACCTAATAAATATCTCCACAAGCGGAACTTTTTTTCTCCTGCGCATTCTAGTTAGTATAAGAGTAAATTTTTAATTCTTAAAATCGTGTAAACGTGATACTCCAAACCGTGTAAAAAGCACAAAATCTCCATTTTGGCGCCATCACAATACTTTCATTACCTTAAATTTCATTGAAAGTAAAAAGTTTTTTTTAATGAGTCTGTTAGAATTTAAGAAAAATCAGACCGTCATAGGGAAGGACATCAGGGAAGAGACAAGGAAGAGACAAACGAACAAAAATTATAAAATATAGGTATCTTATGCCATACCTTCATAGCAAACAAAAAATTAGAAGAGAACGTATCTGTAGAACCGCTTTTGAAAGAGGGGTACAGACGGACGTCTCCACGATGTCTATACCTAGTTTCTATTATTTTTTGAATTCTTTCGAATTCGGAAAAGGAAAGTAGGCTACAAAAAAATCAATAAGGAAAGGAAAAAATCAAAGAACGTGAGATAGATATCGCACCCCCCTTCATTCCAAAGAAAAACAAGTTTATAGCCTGACCTTGGAACTTAAGTGCTCTCCAACATGGAGAATGACATCTTTAAAAAAATAAAGAAAAGCAAAAAGGAAAAGCATTAATTCTTAATATGGGCTCCCCTTTTAATATTCTCGTGATAACCAGAAATTAACCTCAATTGGGCAATAAAGTTGGGAAGGGAAGATACAATGTAACATGGTTTTTTGTTGAATCAACTTTCGCTGCATTTTTTCCCCAGCATGGTTTAGAATGCGGATACAACCGAAATACCAAGATAGGGTTCCCACCAACGTATTTGTTGGGCATCGGAATTTTATGTTGAGTATTTGCTCAGTTTTTAACCTTTGCTTCCCAAGAGTGGCCGGCAAATAAACTCAGGGGTCGTACACTCATTGCGATATTCTAAAAGGTAGCCATTAAATTAACTTATCTGCAATCCCGTCGGCAATCACTGCTTTCCTATAGACCAGGGCCTGATCTACCACAAGGCCCGGGCCTAGGGCCCCCAATGTTAAGGGGCCCCTAAAATTTAGTTTCTATTATGCTAAATACTGTAGACCCCAAATATTTCAGTAAATTAAAAAAAAATTCTGAGACCCCAATTTATTTTTATCTTGACTTTGACACAGACATTGGCCTCACGTCATTGGTTTGATCGATGTTATAAGAAAGCAGATAAAATAGTAGCAAAAATATGATATTGACCAACTAGCATCATCATTACGGGCAATAATACACAAAATGTTCCGTAAAGGGGAGGCCCAGTGGCTTAGTGGTAGTGCTTCGCATTGCCACGCCACAGGTCCGGGGATCGAATCCCGGATTGGGCGAGGTTGGCCCATCCTTTCATCCCTTGAGTGGGTCGATAAAATGGGTACCAAGCATGCTTGGAAACTAAACACTGGGGGTTCCGCGTGAGGCTGACCACCTTACCGGGACATATGCCTAGCACCCCAGAGCCCTTGGCCACGATAGCTGAATTGGGCACGGCAGGCCTTGGCCCAGTAAAAGGCTGTTGCGCCGAGGAGTTTTTAGTTCCGTAAAGGGGCCCCCAAAATTTGCTGTTCCTATAGTGAGTTTTCCTAGATCAGGTTGACTTCCAAAATTAGCGACTGGGCTGATGTAATAATTCGAGCGATTTTCAAGCTAACAAAGTAGTTTTGACACTTGACCAGGGCGCTAAATTACGAGGCGTAATTGGCTGTGTTAAAGCTCCTGAAGGAGGCTAGAAATAGGCAGCCGGAAACGATTACATTAGTAGTTTTGACTTCATTTGTTTTAGTTTGAATTTGATCCATCGATAATCACACCTGCCAATTCTCAAAATTTATTCCGGTAATACAGGATTATTAACTACTCTCTGAATTTCTTTTTTCGTAGGGGGGGGGGGGGTGCCTTAACTTTCTCTTGGCACCCGGGGAATCCGGAAAATGGTTATTACCGATCTAGAATATTTGGCAAGTTGGTTGATTGAATGCACAAGCACATCGCACTAGAGCCACAGTTGGCAGGTCTGGGAATGTACCGAGCGGACTCTCAATAGCATTGAACCCAAATTCATTCAACTTATCAACGAGCAAACTATAGATAACATAACCATGAGAACTTTAAAAACTCTAAATGAACTAAGACAGGAGGTCGAAATGAACTTTTTATGCCAGGTGCACGAGTGCACCCAAGTCTTGTGACTTGACGAAAAGTCATGAATTTGAGCAAAAAACGATCAAAAGTCATGAAAATCGAAAATCGATGAATCGAATCGCCGGAGTTTCGCAACTTTCGGATCGCTGGAGTTTCGCGATTTTCGGAACGCCGGAGTTTCGCGACTTTCGGATCCCCGGAGTTTCGCGACTCTCGGATCGCCGGAGTTTCGCGACTTCCGGAACACCCCAAGTTGAAAACTTATGTGCACAATTTTCTTTAGTGCACGGTGCACCCGCTAATTTCGAATCCTGACCTAAGGCAATAATTTTCCGTCTGAGTGATTGTTACTTGGATGCCTGGTCTGATCTAGGAAAACTCGTAACTATCGGCAAACAAATTTTGGTGGGTGTTTACGGAAAATTTTGTCCATGATTGCCCGTAATGATGGTGCTAGTTGGCCGATGTATCTTATGTTTGCTAACTTTTTATCGGCTTCCTTATAATATCGATCAAACCAATCGCTCTAAGTCAATGTCTGAGTCAAAGTCAATCTAAAAACTAAGTGGGGTCTTGAAAAATTTTTAAAGTTACAGAAATTCTGGTAACAACAGCATCTGGTATAATGGAAACTAATATTTAGGGGCCTCTAAAATTTGGGCCTTATGGTAGATCAGGTCCTGCTTGGATGCATTTCTTTCTTGGGTCTAAGTTTGGCACCATTGGCGTGAATGGTAGTGACATTATTTGCCGTCCTTTTATTTTTCCAATGGCCAAGTGTCGCTGCCCAAACACGGTAATTGGCGATAGTTATCACCCGCTGCGAAATCAAACAAAAGCGGCAGATTCCGCTATTGACACAGAGGTGCGTGCCATCTCTTTTCCTTCGTCTTTTGTTTTTCTCTTCGATTTCAGCTGCAACGATTATCCGCATACAAAATGTTAAGGAAGGGTAAAAATTAATAATTAAATAAAATGAGGAGTTCAATTGAAGATATTAATGGGGAAAAAATGTAGAAAGTCCCAAAAATATGGACCCACTGACTTCAATATTAGAAATTTCACCAAAAAAAACTTTTAGAAAGAAATTAGGGTGAAAACTTTTTCAGCGTTTTTTTTTCTGTCCTTCTAATTCACACGTTCAATGCGACAATTTCTAGATCATCCTGCTTGTGTGGGAGAGATTTTAAGAGACAGTTATTGAAAATATTCCTAATTTTCCCTAATTGAATGATTCTTAAAACAAAAGCAGTGTAGCACGTTACACAACATGAAATTATACCACGCAAATTTTGGGTTAGGGAGTCCAGTCGGTAAGGCGCTTGCCTTGCATGCAAAAGGTACCATGTTCGGGCCAGAGGCATTGTTAAAATAACTACCAGCCTATAATCAATCTATGCAGCCATAAATTCTGACAAATAATACTTCGCTTAGAGGGGGGTGCACATTAAATATGCTTCAAAGTCCCGATGCTGCGTACGATGTCTACTAAAAATTTCGTTGGGTTCCTATTCAGGTGTTTGCTCGTCGCTTGAGTGTTTCGTCACGTCGCCAATAGTCCTGTGTAGCTCTAGTGCGACGACAATTGAATTCAACTCACGCAAATTTCCATTAGCCCTATATGCAAGCTCTTATTTATAACGTGATTCTGCGAGATTTACACTTTACACCCGAACTGAGAATTGAATTAAGAGTTATACTACAAAATGTCGAGCAACGAGTCCACGCGCGCCTAATCTAGACATGAAAACACCACAACAATAACATTGACAACACGTGCCACCACGAAAATCCCCAAGCGTTACCGAAAAAAAGATATCGTCTGATGGTCTTACAAGGTTTCGGTAACTAGTAATTAACGACTTATTCTACAAAAGATCCTTTGAGAATTTTAGTAAGTAATAAGACAATCTTCAAGTTAAATTAAATTGTCATATTTTGTATTATGTATAGCGTGAGTTATATGAAATTTAAATGTCGTAGACTGGAACTAATCTTCTTTAGAATAAATTCAGCTAAATTAACATTTATATTGGAAAAACACAATGGGAAACTACCGTTAAAAATGTCTCTCAAGTAATATTCAATTAATTAAAAAAAAACTTATTTAACTATGGTCTTATTGTCATAAAATTCAATTAACTCAGCCGAAACATTATTAGATTAGTTTAAACACGCATAACAAAAAAATATATGAATATAATGCTTTTACGGATAATTATTTTCAAATACGACTGGGAAATATTAATAATTAAACTGAATGTTTACTCAAAGTAAATTAACTTCAGGTGACTTCGAAAGACTAATTGAATTCAAATACCAATGAAAGCAACCAATTTACGGTTGGTTTATGCTACAAGGGTAACTGTTTTTTTTTTTAATTTTCAATTAATTATTCTACAAAAAATATTCGAACGAATTTCGAAAAGTGAGATATAGAGACCTATAAGTAAGCCGCATTTATCAAATAAAAAAAACTTTGAAAAAATATTCAATACAACCGCAGAGATGTGGCTTAGAATTTTTTTTTCTTCGTTGGATAACTTTGGTTAATATAATTTCACTTTGGTTAATATAATCCATTACACTTTGGTTTGGAGACCCACGGTCAGTCGGACTCATTCGCTCTTAAGTCAATTGAATCTTTCTTATGCGACGGAAGCGAAAACTGTTCTTACTGTTTTACCTACGGTTTTCAATAAAGGGGGAATGGGCGCGCTGGACCGGGTCTTAAAGCAAAGTGCATCAGTGTTAATCCTATGGAGAAAAAAATATTTTCTCTGCCACATTTCTCCGGCTGTATTGAATAGTTTTGCAAGCGGATTTTTTTTGTGTGATAAATGTAGCTGGCTTACAGGTCCCGACCTTCCCACTTTTTGAAATTGGTTCGAATATTTTTTTAATTTTCAATGAATAATTTTACACAAAACATTCGAAGCAATTTCAAAAAGTGGGAAGATGGAGAACTGTAAGTTATCTACATTTATTATTTAAATAAAAACCGTTTGTAAAAATATTCAATACAGCCGGAGAAATGTGTCAGAGAAAAGTTTTTTTTTCCATTGGATTAACACTGAGGCACTTGAGTTTGGAGACCCGCGATCCAGCGCGCCCATTCCCCCTGAAGTATGGATAATTTTGAAAGCTGATGACATACAGTGGCAATGTAGCGCAGTAAATTTTTTTCGCACTTTAAATTCACTTAACATTACCACTTATTGATTGAAAAACGCAAGTCAAACCGTAAGTACGGTTTTCGCTTCCGCCGCATGTTAAATATTCAATTGATTTGAAAATGAAATGATATGGTCAGAAAAAAAATTGTAATGAAAAATTAAAGGTAGTAAGGCAAGTTTGAATTATCGTCGCCTTAGAGCTACACGAGGGCTATTGGTGACGAGCGTCATAATTTAATGAACAATTAAAAGAAAGCATATAATATTGCTTTAGCCTATTTATTTCCAAATTAGTTTAGTAGAAATTTTATTTCGTTATGGAAAAATAAGTTTTTTTTAATTAAAAAAGGCTGTTTGCTGACGCAGAATTTTTGAATGATCATTTAAAACAATTAAAAATTCTTTCCCGAATTATTAACTTCTCGATTTATTGTTATTTGTTCTCTAAAAAAATTCATTTTCACTATTTTGAAAAATATCCCATCAGAACTTTTGAAATTGAATGAAAAATATTGTATTTTGCAACTAAAATAATTTTATTTACAATATCTTATATCCCCGTCAAAGATGCAAGAATCACCAAAAAACATTCGAAACCACTATTCAAACAGTGATATCAAATAACACATAATAAAAAAAAATATTATAGATCAAATCAAGAAGGAAAAGGGAAAAAAAATCGCTCTTTCTGGATTTCTGGCACAGAGCCAAATGCGCCAAAAAAAAGTGATACTGCTACCTTTTTATATTCCTAGTCTTACGAATTACTGAAGAATTAAGGCAGCATTAACAAAGACATGCGATCTTGATATAAGTAAACAACACGAGAGTTTCTTCAGTTACGACTAAAATAAGTTGAGAATTTCAATTGGTTGGTAGACATATATATTCAGATTTGTGTGAGAATTTCAGTTTATGGAATGTTCTTTTTTTCTTATTATGGGGTGATTTTCTTATTTGATTTGAATTCACATTACACTAGTACAAGAGAATACATCATTTGGTAGAACTGGAGCCGCATACGGGTTATTGGCGACTGGCCTTGAACCGCGGTCAAATGACGAGGCCAGCACATGAGCAGGCCCCTAATGCTACAACCCTACAACCAACATCTTGCGCGATAGGTAGGTAGGTTGGTACATGTATTGCCTGGCTTGTATTCACCGTGCGCTGTTTAACGCGCACCACCAATATATGCGGCGTAATTCATTGACTGGATAGTTTTTCAGTTTATGGAATGTTCTTTTTTCTTATTATGGGGGGGGGGGGAGTTTTGGTTTGAATTATCCTTACAGTAGTACTAGAGAATACATTATTTGGTAGAACTGAAGCCGCATGCGGGTTATTGGCGACTGGCCTTGAACCGCGGTCAAATGACGAGGCCCAACATCGTGCGCGATAGTTAGGTAGGTTGGTACATGTATTTTCCGGCTTGTGTTCACCGTGCGCTGTTTAACGCGCACCAGCCAATATATGCGGCGTAATTCATTGACTGGATAGTTTTCCTGCAGAATTTTATCTTTTGTTTAAGTTAATATTTCTTTAAAAGGACTAATCTTTTTATGGATTTTTAAGATCAGGGTGCCCCAAACGTTTTTTATCTTTGGATTCATTCTGCGAACCATATAATAATTACATTAAAGACCTACGTTTTACGAAGTTGTCAATATGTTTTAAATATTTCGTTGTAGTTTATGAGAAAAGTGAAAAAATGTAAAAACAAAATGAGTCAATAATTTTGTCCAATTATCCTCGTACAGAAAGAATACTTTTGGGGGCCACACTTATACCATGCCATGTATAATATATTTATTTGGAGTCTAATTTATTAGAGTCTTCACATTCAACATTTAACTCTTTTTTCCCCTAGAAAATGAATTTACCACCATTCTACGCTTTTTTTTTATTATTTGTCCATTGCCGCTTTACTTGCCCATACTTCGCTAAAAAAAAAAGGGGGGGGGGGATTCCAAATTAAGGCCAAGAATTTTTTTTATCGTTATTTTTTAATAGTGAACTACATTTTTCAATTTTAATATGTCTCTAAATCAACTTTTTTCTGAAGGGAAAAAAAAGCTTATAAATAAGTATTTAATTCATTAATAACTCTTATTTTGTTCATCATTCAAGGATTTTTTTGGGCGGAACGCCACAAAGAACGCAATTCAAAAACAAAAATACATCAAAGACGTTTATTTCGACGAGTAAATATTCAATCCAATTATTTAAAGCCATTAGCGAAATTTCTACTCCCCTTCAAATCGTTATTTTCTGAGAGCAATGATTACAAACATTAGACTTTTGAGGGGGAGTCGGAGTAGGAAGGACGAATTCAAGAGACATTTTTGACTATTCACAATCCGGAAGTCAAAAGATCTCTAAAAAGACAATATTCGAAATAAACGCGAAAATTGGCATGGTGCCAAAACAGTGAAAAGAATCCAAGTCATATTTAGGATCTTTCTTGCGAATAGTTGTTTTTCGTCCTTTCGCAATATACTTTAACATATAAAAGTTTCGGTAAAAAAACATAAATTACTTATGATGTTTGAGCTAAAACATTTTGTGGAGTGGAATATGATCATAATTTGGTGTCTAATGAAAGATAAAGCTGTTATAATCAGTACTACAAAATTCCTTTCAGCTAAAAAATAAATTTCTGTGCACGTATTGGTCTATAATCGAAAAATTTGAATTGTTAAAAAAGAAGAAAAATCCCGAATACACACGTGTTCGTGTTTTGAAATAGAAGCAAAATATAGTCAGAGCAAACGTATCCAGAAAAGTAAAAAATAACGAAGAAAGAACAAGAAAATATTAACATAACGCAAGAACCACCTGTTCTAAAAAAGAACAGGTATTAAATACTTGACAGGTTTTAAATACTTAAAAGAGCAGGTGTAAAAAAAGACATGTTAATAAATACATTGAGGCTTGCCTTTTCGAATTTTGGCAACAATAAGAAAGAATAAAGGCCAATTGCAATTGTTTCGATGAAAATGGTGTATAAAATTAGTATTAAAAACTAATAAATATTAATTAAAAATTGATAAATAAATTCAAATTATTTTTATCGTAAGGTGATCAATAAAGTGGCGAAAAAATATAGTTTTTGTTTTCAATATGAATAAGTTGACAAATTGACTTGTTCCAAAGTTCCAAAGCCAATTTCGATTTTTTTTTTTTTCAATATCCCCGAAAAAAGATAGGTCGTGAGAGAAATATTTTTAGAGCTTTACTAATAAATACATTAAAATACTTACAAACAAACGAAATTCTGTAAAGAATTCATGATTCTCTTTAAAATCACTTATTAAAAAGAAATTCTACAATATTTGGCTAAATACTTAGGGGGACCTAAATTATTCATTGCTAGACTGATAAGATTATGTACATTTCAGTAGTTATAGATATTTTCACTCGTACAAATTTTTAGACTTGAGGGTAAATTTTAAGGTACCTCCATGACAAATAAATGATAAAAATTTATCTTTTAGGAATACTTAATCATGCGATCCTACGATTACCAGTTGCTTACGGTTTTAAAAAAGCACTCCTTTTTTTCGAAACTATTTATTTATTCTTGGTATAGCGAATAGAGAGAATTATACATACATTTTTCTACAATTTCACCCAGTATGACACAACTTTCTAAAAAAAAGGGATGGGATCATCAGAGGAAATGAAATTTTTAGTAAAATCAAGAATTTAAATGATCCCTTCAAATTCCTCCCTGTCAAAAATTAAAGGTTTCCTGATCTTTGACACCATGTTTAGGCAATTTGCTAGTTTCAAGTAAACTTATCTCAGAGCTTAAAGATTTTTTTTTCAATGGTTTTTTTTTCTTGACGAGCAATTTGCTAGTTTCAAGTAAACTTATCTCAGAGCTTAAAGATTTTTTTTTCAATGGTTTTCTTTTCTTGACGAGCAATTTGCTAGTTTCAAGTAAACTTATCTCAGAGCTTAAAGATTTTTTTTTTCAATGGTTTTCTTTTCTTGACGATTTCACATCAAAATAAAAAAAAAATTCAAGAAAAAACGGCTAACTTTTTCTAACAAATAGCATATCATTTTAAAGTACATAAAATTCCTTATTATTTCATGCATGATAAGTCTTCCTAAAAAAAGATGGCATAACAAAGCACGAAAGTTTAGATACATCGAAAATTCTCTAGAAAATCTTATTTATTAAATTCCGATGTTATTTTTAATTATTTTCAGTTGCATTGTTGTTGTTTTAAGTCGTAAATTAAAAATTAAGGAAAATTAAGGAATTTCCGTAAAAAAACGAAATTTTTCCTGTCAATCCGTGCCACAAAAGTTTTGGCACAAATGCTAATTTGATTTTTAAAAAATTACATGAAGTTATGTTAAAGTAAATTAAATGGTAAAAAAACGATTAAAAAGTTTTTTGGTTTTTTTAAAAATGCGAAGTGAAACATATTATATGCATATGCCGTCCCTTACACGTGCCATACAATTCAGAAAGACATGATAGAAATGCCTTAAGTCTACTTAGAAGTTATATCCATAGTAATAACACTGTTTTTCGACATTAACGACTATTTCTGTTTTATAAGTACCATTTAATCCTTGTGTGAACAATGAGATTGCTGCCTAAGTTTTCGGTATGCTGGCTTTTTTCAAACGTATGGTAAGTTTCAGGTTATTTTCACGTGAATGCATTCAATGATTGACCTCTTGCATGTGATTTACATTATAAGAATTCAACCTTTACCATACTTGTATTACATCATTGATAGATTTTTGATGTTGAGAAAATATGATTTGAAATTGAAAAACATATGTACATTTGCATTTCAACCCAATAAATGGTCCCTCGATGTGTGTAAGATTATATTTTGGGATGATAATGATCACCACATATTATTACATATTACATGATAATAAACCATTTTCCATAACGATTTATTACTTATAAAGTATCTTATAAGTGTTTATTTTCGGAAATTAATTTTTAGCTTAAAAATACATTTTTTAATATTTTTTAAAACTTTTAACGCATTTTTTGCATTTGAAATTAATTAAAACCTTATGCAGAAAGAATAAAACTACTTTTGATTTGGTATCTTTTCTTATGACATTTTCATGAAATTAACGCTGTTACCTAAACTTTCGAAACACGGTTTTATAGATTACTATACTTACTCATTTTACTATATTTTTTTCTGAAATGCAACTTACTACTTAAAACATATATTTTTTAATAGAAAAAACGAAAGAAAAAAGATTTTTATTGGCTTTTAACTTTTTTAAATGCATTTTTACAATGAAAAAAAAACTGTAATATCGTATTCAGCAACATAATAAATTAGATAAACGGAATTTTTTTTAGCTATTTGCAAGAAAAAAGTAGGTTTGTTACAGAATCTGTCACTTAAACCGCTTCCACACAGTATTTGTGCTCAACAAAAAACGCACTATTTATACACCTCTGAAAAAAATTCGCCAAACCAGGGCCTTCAGCATATAATTTATTTCTAATTCAAACTTTTTTCGCCAAAATTAACTATTTTCATTAATCTTCTTTCGCAAATTAATAATTATTCCTGATCGTTTGCTGAATTTGTTTGAAATTCGAAAAATAATGATGCAACTTTTTGTAATAAAAATCTTTTAGTTGCCACAATTTCCCATATTGATTAACTTTCTTTCGAAAAAGAGAATAATAAATAATTAGTAAAATACATGCTTTAAAAATAAAAGCGAACTTTCGCTTATTTTTTTATTCAAAGTTAGAATTCTCTATGCATCCTTCCTCATACATATATAATGAACCATCAAAAGAACTCTATTGTGATATTACAACAATCCAAACTAAATTATATCTCATAAATAAATATTCTTTCAAGAGTTTTATTTTAAGTAAAGTTTCTCGTACGTTTGACGAAATGGCAACAGTGAAAATATTGAATAAATAAAAAGGCGCCAAACACAGCATTAATTCTATATTAAACATTTACATGCTAAATTTGTCTAGTTTCATTTATTTTATTTCGAAAATTCAATAATTGAAGAGTTGAGCGGAAGAACGTGCTAAGTGACATTTTTGAAAAAATTGAGATTTTTGTGTCAATGATCATGTTATTACCTGCTTTAAACATAACAGCTTTCAATTTTTTAGAAAACATTCGATTTCGTATATTTTTCGCATACGAAGTTGGTAGGTGCACGCGTTTTCGTCACTTTTTCAATCGAAGAACGTGCTAAGGATCCTTAGCATTTTCTTCCACCGAAATCGCCCGATTCCGGAACGATCGTTTAGTGGAAGAACGTGCTAAGTGACACGTTTGCGGAAAATTTTCAGACTTTCGTTTGCATTAATAGCAAAACAGATGGTTCTTTTGTAGTTTTAATCAAAAAGAATTCAACAAAATGTAATTAATATTTCCTAATTAACTTTAATTATTAAATATAATCAATGAAATAAAATTAATATTGCGTAAAACTGGGTTTTGAGTGCATTTAGCAAAATAGGGGGAAAAAATGCATTTTGATTTTAAATTTAAACGGAGTTAAAGGTTTTAACATTTTATAAAATATCGTCTACTTTGAATATCGTCTGATTTTTATTGTAATAAACAGAGATAATTTAGCAGCGAACAGATGGTATAATTAAAACAAAGTTGCACCTGCTCCATGGAGATCGCAGTTCGCGTTAAAACAACATTACACCGAACATTCAAAGTTTCTCGTTTGTTTAAAAAAAATGAATTATGGGTACAAAAATAGTTTTAAAGCTATTTTACGTTTGATCTCTAAAGCTATCGAACGCATTTTGTGCAATGTCCTAAACTCCTAAAATTATTAAAATGGAATTAAGAAGCAAGCGGAAAGCTGAATTTTTGCTTGAAAGTGTGAATAGCATCGTATACGGTAAGTACAAATTTAATCAAGATATTGCTTTGTTATGTAAAACTAAAATATTTTTATAATAATTGATGTAAAAATAAAGTAACAAAGTATAAAACGTTATAAGTTCTTAATATTTATTAAAATATCGATGACTTTAAAAAGTACTATGCATCACGAGTGTAAAAATAAATTGTTTAAACAATCATGTTCTACGGTTGTAGAAATGCTGTAAATTAAAGTAGGTTTCTTAAAATTGATTAAACCCTTAAGTGAAAAGAAGAAAGAAAAACGTAAATAACCTTAGGATCTATATCTTGCCATACAACTTATTTTAACTTTTTTTTTAATATCAAAGTTTGTTTTTAAATTCGATTATTCTTATCTAAAAACTATTTAAAAATTTATTTTGAGAAAACTTACATCTTGCATTATTATCTTTTTTATAAGCCTTTTAAATTTAATATTTATTAACTTCAAATGCATTTGTGTATCTTTTACTATCTTTTTGTATACTTTTTATTAAGTTGATTTGTCTTATTATTCTTCAAAGTATTTAGTTTATAATTTCAGTGATAATGGTATTTTTTTAAAAATATATTTTCAATTAAAAACTTACTCATCTAACATTAAGCAAGAAGTTCTAAAATAACTTATATAACCTACTTTCTTTTAACTTAAATACTCAAAGAAATCCTTATAGTAGGGACAGACGGAGACGGACGAACAAAAAGTATAAGATAGGAGACTGATATTTTTTTAAAAACTAGGGATGTGTAACACTATATATCAATACGCTCATTTAAAAGTTATATATACCTTATGAAGTAATTTCAATAACTTTCAAACCTAAAAAGTTCTATGGCAGCTACTCCTTGCACATGCACAATATTGTATAAAACTTTACTTAGACGTCCGACTAGTAAAGGGAACACGTGTATCAAATTTGAAGTCTGTATCTATTTTCGTTGTTCAGCAATACCTTTAAAACCAAAAAAAAGTTTATAGCATCTTCTTCTTGCGCATGCGCAATTTCTTCGAAAACCTTATTATGACGTTCAACTGGAACTAGGAACCCGTGTACTAAATTTGAAGTCCGTAGCTTGTTTATTTCGAACTGTAAAGTAGTTTCAGACAGACAGACGGATCAATGTTAAAAAAAACACAATTTTTTAGAATGAGCACCCTCCAAAATGCGTAGAAAGCACAAAATCTTGATTTTGTATTATTGACCCCATCGCAATATTTTTATTACCTTATATTTTATATTAGGTAATTGAAAGTAATAACTTTAAAAATTGGACGGGTACAAAGAAAGTTGGGGAGGGGTAGTAGGACGTACGGACAGAAACAAAATAACAGACGTACAGGCAGGTGGCCAAACACTATACATTGTAGTCACCTATTTTTTTTTACTTTCGAGCCAAAAAAAGAATTTTCAAAATCCGGCACTTTGGATCGGAAATTGAAAGGGATATGGACGGACTGACAAAGTAATGGACGGACAGGAAAACGATTAAAAAGTATAAAAGAGCTCTGTGAAGTCCGATCTTCCAAACAAAAAAAGAATTTTGAAAATCGGAAGGTCAGTACAGAAATTATGAAACGGGTATTGACCAAAATTACCTCACCTCAAAAATGTCACTTAGCACGTTCTTCCACTAAACGATGTCAAAATCTGAAGTACTTCGGAGGAAGAACGTGCCAAGTGCATGAGGTGTCCTGCGCGTTTTGTAAATTTCGTGTTATTACGTAAATTACGGTTAAGCCAAAAGCCACCAAGCATTTTGAAGAACCAAACTAAAATATCATGCAAAAAAAACTATGATTTTGTGAATGACAGAAAAGTTGCAAACTAAAAACTTTGAAGCTCGTTATCTCGTTTTCACCTTTTTCTCACTTAGCACGTTCTTCCACTAAGCTCTTCAATTATTACTTATCGTTTGCAAAAATTAATTTATATTTCAAAGAATAAATATGTAATATTCCCTCGCTTTTAAATAGAATGAAAATATTTCATATCAATATACGAAGAATCTCGTAGTGAAATTTATGATTGTACGCTTTCAAGATCTGCTTGACAGAGCAAATCGCGTCCATTTAATTTTATTGTCTAAGTAGGCTTCCTAGCTGTTTTTAATGAGGATTAATGTTGCAGTTTTTTAAAATAATTGAGTACTTCGAATTCGAATTTTCTGAATTTCAATGTATGATTTCGATTCGCTAAATTTTGGACGTATCCCACTTGGTCACGTCTTTGTTTGGGCTATCAAAGTGTTGACGACCGACCAGCACGGAACGAAGTTGAATATTCTTCCACTTTTTACGTATAAACGTTGGGTGTGGAGCTAAAAATCATTTTTTTTCAAAATTCTCTGTTGTAACCAGATATGATAGTTTCATAAACTAAGTTATGGAATCATTTTTTTAGAAAGACTATCTACATGAATTTGGAATACTGAATTTTAATTGATAGTAGAGAAATATAGAAAGAATATTTATTCTTCTACTCAATTCAAAAATACATTTAATTTAGTTCACGCGAGCCTCAAATTTACGAAATAATCTCTGCTAATCTTATATTTAAGGCAGTTCAAAAATTTAAACCATATGTTTTAGTATCTCAATAGGAATGGGATAGGATCAGGGCTTTTAGCAGACTAGGAATTCAAGAATATGGACCAAACATTTAAAATTTTGGAACTGTTGTATGTAAACATTGGGGACAAGTTTTTAGAACTAAATTACAAGATTTTATTAGTTGTTATACATTGTAATTATTTATTTAAATACAAGTCCATCCTGTTTATTTCAATTGGAAACTGAATAACTTAATTAATATTGGTCTTTTTTAACTTAAAATTAAAAAAATATGGTGCCTTTCAACTTTCCTGTTAGTTTTTTTCTTTTCTTAAATCTTAGATTAGTGTCCATACAGATACTTATTTCGATAACAAAATAACCAATTAAATAATATTTAGTCTGGCCTTTTCATACTATTTTTTGATAAAATTATATTTCTATTAAAATATCTTGGGTTTTGACAAAAATCAATATTTTACCATGCCTTTTCAATTGGGATAAATTTTAAGCATACTTTTTGGTCTCTTACTTTACAAATTATGTGGACAAAAAAAACTTTTTTTTTTGAAATTTTGGAGTTTCAAAAATTTATGTATATAAATATTTTTCACAGAGCAGGAAAAAAAATGCTGTCTTTGATTTAATAAAAAGTATTAATTTGGATATTTGGTAAAACACTCATTGAATGAAACTAATGTTCTCAGCCATTTAACCAAAAAATTTCTTATTTTTATGCACGTTAATGGCTTTCTTTTGTGAGCTAAATTGAGTCTCAATTAGGTCAGTTCAAAGTAAAATATAAAAAAAATTACAGATGTTAAATTATAAATTTCATGGAGTCTCAAAATAATTTCCAGGGCTGTGGAAAAATTTTCAGAAAAAAATTTGTTTTTGCAAGAGTTTAATAATTTGAATTTTAAAGAGAAAATTTAAATTTAAAATATTTAAAAACTTATTTTTAATTTGAATAGAAGTCTAAGTTCTGTTTAGGTTCAAATTGTAAATGGCAAAAAAAAACTAATAACATCCATGATATATGATGATTAATTTTATACTATATAAGTTACTTAATTCAATACTTCATAAAACAAAACTTCAGCGAAGCATGCAACAATGCACTTACATGACTTAACAAAAATGTTAAAGGAAATTGAATAAAAAAGAACACAAAGTGTTTGAAAAATTTTCTATTTGTAATTTAGTCTTGTATGACTTTTTTACTACTCATGTGAGGAACCGTTAAAAAAATTATGTGGCAGGAGACTAGCAAAAAAAACCTCTATTTTGCAATATAAAGCATAAGTTCATATTTGTTCACAGGATCTGTTGTAACTATTTTTAAAACTTGCCAAAAAATATATTTTACTTTACTGAAAGTTTGGAACCTATAAACTTGGCTTGTTTTGCGACAACAAATTCTTTATACAAAACTATTAATAATAGGAATTGTTTAGTTCTAAATTGAATAAATGGTTTACAGCAAATATTTTTTTTAGTTTCTAAATAATTTAACTCTTCTAGTGACAAGCAAATAACCATGATCATTGTGAAGTTGAAAACAAGTGACACCATAAACAATTATGGACTTTAAGGAGTAAACTAACACAAAATAGTTTTAAATCAAGAATTCACAAATTACTGATACTCAAGTCAGCTTAACCCATTAACGAAACATTTGTGAACACCATTAACACCTTCGTTCCCGAATAAAATCATTAACTTTAAAGTCTTTTAATTTGTTTTTCATGCAACATAATTTGGCTTACATAAATTGTACGATACTATGGTCTTCATTGGTTTTATATATTGATACATTTAAGCAGGATAGCTCATTTTCATTTGGAACAGTTTCTGGCTAATGCTTTTCTTTTATGGGGATTTCATGGTGTGGAAAGCTTATCTAAGAAATTTAAGATCTGGTAACAATATATCATATTTTTTAACCAGCGTTAGATTAAGAGTAAATACATTACATTATTAATGTGTGAAAATGCTGGAATGCATCAAAGGATCAGATTTACTGTACGGTCCCCCTTGGCGCGATTTTTTCTGATTTGGCGATAAATATTTTTTTCTAGGGAACTGTCTGTCAACTGAGTTCGAACTGAAGAATTTTCCGAACCCTTTCTCATAGAAACGTTCTCATTACCACGTTAAAACGTTATTGCGAAACCCTTCCAAAATCGACGTTAGTGCTTGATGTATACAAGTAAAATATTTCTAACGATTTTTATTTTTGAAAAGTGTTGTTTTAAATTTTAAAAAGTCGCCAACGACAAAAGTAATCGGCTTTTGGCGGGAGGTTTCCGAAAGTTTAATCGCAAGGGTACGCTACAAATACAAAGTTTCACTTACTCACAAATTCACAAAAAAAGCAAATGAAAAAAACCTGATGCTGCATCATGTGTGGAGTTTCATAAGATATAAGAATCTTGTAGTGTTTTTGCGCCAGAGATCAAAATTGGGGTTTCAAATTCTGATTAGAACAATAAAAAGGAATGGTAAAGTGACATTTCCAGAAACATTTTTTTTTACATTCTGATTGAAATAATGTGTTGTAGAAGAATGTAGTACCTTGGAGTACTGTAATTTGAACAGTACTTGATTATGTGATGTGCTAACTCTTGATTTATAAAGTAACAAAATAACACAATTCAGCTGGAAAGTCATTCGTAGTATAAGATGACTAAGTTCAAAAAGTTATAAATATCATTTGAATTAATATTTTAAAAAAACTTTTTAAATTCTAAGTCTAAATTTGGTTAATTGAAGGCAGAAAAACTATAACATATAAAAAGTATAAACAAAAATATATACTTGTTGGATTTTAAATATTTACACATAAAAAAAATATATAAAAGATAGCTAACGAAAACTAACTTTAACTTGAATTCAAGTTAATTTAAATGAATATAAAAGAACTAATATAAAAAAAAAGGAGAACTATGAGTTTGTTCATCAAAGGAAAGATAAATTGTTGATTAATGTTAGGTGTATAACATCTATTTGTGTGCCAATGAAATAAAAAAAATTATAACGGAATCTGTAACTTAGACCACTTCACTTCCACACAACATGTGTGCTCAACAGAGGAAAAGCACCAGACACAGCATTTAATCCTATATGAAACATTTACAACTAAATTTGGCTAGTTTCATTGTTGTTGTTTTTTTCACAAATTTAATTAGTAATTATTCCTTTTCCCTTGGTCAATTTATTTTTCAAAGAATAAATATTTTTGTAATGTTCCCTTGCTCATAACCCTTTGAGGAATACAGACCGATTTATAAAAATTTATATTTTTTAAAATTTAACTAAATTTTAAAGAATGGAGGAATCATTTATTTGTCCTGAGATGGAAATATAGTTTTATAACATTAAAACAAATTTAATTTTGGGTAAAAAATTTAAACTCATGCAGCGAAATTAAGTTTACATTTCAGCCAATTTGTTTACCCTTAGAGGGTCAGAAAAAAACATTTGTAATCAACATACAACAACATTAAATAAAACAATATATCATCTTCAAAACCCAACTACATAGAAAGGTTTTTAAATATCATTTAAAAAAAACTAAAAGCAACAAAAAACACCTCATAATAGACCACAAGGAATAAATAGTATTAAAATGTCATTATCCATTGATAAATGCTTAAATGTAAATGGAGAATTATGTTTGCTTTTTAAATAAAACAAAATAGAACACCTTCTGCCTGCCTCCTTTAAACAAATAATGCAAACTATCGAAGAATCTGAACTTGATACTATATTATGATGTCATTCAAAACTGACTATAACACATAAATAAAAAAAAATAATCTATTTTTTTAATAAAAAGTATCTCCAGTGATGATTGAATAGAAATGATGTTTTAAAAGAATTACAAAATGGCCTTCTTAGGCTTTATTTAGGTAATTAAATTTTGCAATTTTATAAAAATTGAAGTCCTTTGAATTCTATTTTCAATGACTTCTAGTTCAAATGCGTTGAATTTTTATTCACACTTGTGTGTGGTATTTGTAGTTTGGAATATGAAAGTGGGTGACAAACAGATGGACACTTAAAAAAGCTTCCACTTTTTAGGTTATACACGTACTGTGGAAGCTAAAAAATAAACAAATAAATTGTGGCATTGCTCAAATAATAACCACTGTGAAATACTGGTTGAATTGATACATTGTGAAATTATAAACAAAGAGATAAATTGCTGATTAATGATAATTATGATCGCAAAATAACATCGTACACGAGTGAGGATTATTTTGTAAACAAGGCATGATGGCGGGCTAATATTCTGAAAATAGAGCTAAAGGAAAATTTTAGCACCTTCATAGGGAGAAAAATACAATTTTTAATTCATGCAAACGATTAATAACAATGGAAGAAAGGAAATCTAGCGGCGAATCAAGGAACAAAAATAACAAACAAAAAAAGCTCTAATACGATAGATAATAAACACTGTAGGAAATCATTGTAAAATCATAATCCAAACGAAACATTATGCATTAATGATAGTTAAGTAATCATGCAATTATCTATGGTCATAATATCATTGTACATTGCATGCCGATTATTTTGTAAACAAGGCATGACGGATTCCGTAAATGGAACAAATAAAAAATATATTTTAAAAAAATATTGGCAACATCATAGCGTGATATAACGAAAAATAACCTCAATTTCCTTTTTTAAATTGATGCAAACGATTAATAACAGCCGAAGAACGGAACATCTAGCGGTGCGTCAAAGAATAAAAAATAAACAAACAAAAAATAGAATCACTCTAAAATACAATAATAAACACTGCTGGAATTCATACGTAACCCGAGACAATCAGATGGGTTAGGTTTCGATTTTATTTTATGCGTTGGCGATAAAGCCAAACCGAAATATTTACATTAAAATCGTTTGCTTTTAAAAACAAAAACTGTTTCGGAATATTTTTTTTTCCTTTTTCATTCGCGCACTCAAGATGCCACTGATCCGGGAAAAACCGAAAGTCAAGGCCCATGCGCAATTCATCTATTTAGTAGTGAGTGACGATAAACCATTACTGCAGAACTTATGTTAGTTATCAGTAATTGTTATGACGGAGGGGGGGAAGGCACATTCCAACATCGGAAAGGCGGCGAAAGGGTAGGGGGGTCAGCCATGATAGGTTGACCGACGAAACAGACTTCCGTTCAGGCTATGTTAGTTCGCGGCGTGCACTGAGCATACACAACACAAGGGAGGCGAGAAAAAAGGTTCCGACCCACCTTCGCAAAGAGTTGTTAGCAATCCAATTAGAAGCAGACAGCAAAGTGTTGATATTCTGGGCGCCATAAATTCCCTTTCTGGAGTAACTCCATAGAATTACTTTGTTCAATTCCAACATGAGGTGGAGTGGGGGGAGTAGGGATACATTGACATGACGAAAAACGGAACCTACGCGCTCACTCCGTAGTAGCGTGCCCCTCCGCTCTGGCTCTTACGTCATCGGAGCATCCTCAAAACAAAGTAGTGCATTCCATCATTCGCCTCCATTATTCTCCATTACCCACACAAAATAACACCTCCATAACTTAAATATTCGATCAGATAATAAAAATCACTCAACAAAATTGACGGAAAATATTCGAATGTCGAGTAGAATCGTGACGTCTTACGTTCGTAGTAGGGGGGTGGGCGCAAGTAGGTGGATCAGCGTGAATGGGGAATGTAAACGTAAGAGAAGCTGCATTCCCGCCTAAATGCTACATAACAAAAGCGCGTGGGCTGATGTTAGTAACTATTTTCAATGAAAATAATCGAATAGCGGTTTCACCCCTCCCCTACTTTTTTTTATTTTTTTGAGAAAAAAAAGAACATTAGTGTTGTAAACATATGTTAATGGAGAACTTGGGACGTTTGACCGATTTTATTTTATATTTCATTTTTTTTTCAGTGGAGTAACTTTGATTTAGGGATTTGTTTGGCTGATTTTAAATAATTTTTCTTTAATTTTTTTCGATGATTAAGTTAAATTTGTATAACATTTTCACAAATGACGTGGGTGTTTTTATTTAATAATCTCTAGCAATAATATTTAAGTTTTTTTGGCGGGGTAAAATTATTGTTAGGATTACCATGATTTTAGGGCTCGAAAAACCGCCCGTCCTCAGCGGTCGAAAATTCCCCGAGGACAGCTAATTACTCGATCCCTACGTCCTCGGACGGCCATTTCCCCGTTAATGTTTGTGATCCCCTTTTGCATATTTGTTATCTTACAAGAGTCTAGATCTCACTTCTAAAATGACCTTTTAATCTAGAAATTCTGTTGATTCCTTCATCAGACCAAATGCGCAAGTTAGTTTTATGCACATGTGTAAAAAGTTGATTTTGTGTCTCGTGAGTAAATTAAAACCTTTTAGAACACCGGATAATCAAATAAGTATTACTCCCGTCGCTTTAAAAAGTTTTACTTTAAGCACTAGTTGCATAAATAATAACTATTAACAGTTTTTTTTTATTTAAATCATTGAAATATTTTGTCACAACAAAAATCAATAAAATTATATTTAAATTTACATTTTGGAAGACAAAATAATTTTATGAACAAATATTTTAAAAAATCAAATACAGTATTATTCTTAGCCTACAGTAGAAGAGGGTAACTTTGGCAATGGAGGGTAACGTTAGCCATAGCGTCGGGAAAAGATGTGTTTCTAAATTTCTCTTAATAAAATGATCCCATCTTAAATTGTTTTACATATTTGGAAAGGTGGGAACATTGCCTTTCATTTCATGTAAAAAAAATCAATCGCATTCTAATTTTGGCAATACCACCCAATAACGTTTGTATTTAATGAAAACAACCTATTTCTTCCAACTTTTGTCTGGAACACCTAAAAAAATGTTGAAAATAGCTAAATAAAACACTTTATACTATTCTTTTATTTATAGGGATGAATATTACGCCATTTGTTTTAATCTAAGTTGAATACTTTTTATGCTATATTTAATTATTGATCACAGGGAAACTTTTGGCGATGAATACGGGTAACTTTGGTCTAAGATGTAAGGATTTCTTTATGGAACTTTACACTTTCAAAAAACACTTTACACTTTCAAGTGCTAAATAAAACACTTTATACTATTCTTTTATTTATAGGGATGAATATTACGCCATTTGTTTTAATCTAAGTTGAATACTTTTTATGCTATATTTAATTATTGATCACAGGGAAACTTTTGGCGATGAATACGGGTAACTTTGGTCTAAGATGTAAGGATTTCTTTATGGGAACTTTACACTTTCAAAAATGTATGTAAAAGTGTATTCTGTTTAACTATTTTTGAAGAAGTCTTACTCTTATGATTACCCCTTTTTGAGATGATTTTAAAAAAAAATGAACGATTTTAAACATTAAAAAGATAAAAAGCAAGAAACGTACAACATTCAAAATCGCTAATGCCGAAACGTAAACATTTTCAAATTCCTAATTACGAATATATTATAGTTTTCCTTTTATAATAAAATCGCGTTTGCTTTTTATAAAAATGTTTGTTATTAAATCTTGCTTCTAAAAATAAGTTAATTTTCCAATATTAAAATTGAAGTTTACATTTCTTCTGTTAAGCGGCGATCAATCGTGTTATTCATAGTGTAATGTCATTCTACGATGCAATGCAATGCAAATGTTAGGCCATAAACCATTTTTAATAACTTTATAATTTATAACTTTATCATTTTTATGTTTATAGATTTTAACATTACTTTTTAATTATGTAGCACAGCTCATAAGGATGGTGAAAGGTGTGTTTCGTATGTATTTCATGCTTGGACCAAAGTTACCCAATCAGACCAATCACGAAGGTTTGATAGCCCTCTATTTTTTTTCTTTATTAAAAAATCGATTGAAAAATATTCCATGCCAAAACTTAACATAACATTGAAAGTTTCTACCATACCTGATGGGTATGGATTAACCTGCCTAGTCAACTTATAAAGCCGGGGATGCTGTTTGACGTCACTGTCACTATGATCGTTATGTTCCAAAGAAGAAGAGGTCTGCTTTCGAAACCTATTTGAAACCCAAAAAGTACAGTCAGCAGTGCTCAAGCATGTTTCTTTATCTTCGGAACACTCGACACTCCGAACAGGCCGGCTAGTGCGGCGTCAAGGAGAGCTTCTATGGCTTTATAAGTTGACTAGGTCGTGGTATAATCCATCTGGATGAGGCGTTAACCGTCAGACACATTATCCGGGGGATCCCTTGGAGTCTTATTCTCTCTGAGTGATACACAAATTTGCTGAAGTGTAAACTTGTTAACACAGCATAAGATTTAAATTTTTTACTGAAAATGTAATTTCTTCAAATTAACTGTATTTCTGTAGCAAACGATTATTAATGACTCCACCATACTTTACATTTTAAAATCGTCTAAAATTTTAAATGTGCGTTGTGTGCTGGAAAACCTGCCAGTCAGGTGACGGGTTTAGACGTCTGTATCTCTCTAAGTGTTAATAAGTTTTTGACTTGTAACGCTGTCATTTTATAGACGGATTGTACATCAGTGCATCTAAAAATCCAACGGAAAATACTCTGTCTAAAAGGGGGTTGTGCACGTAAAAATGTTCTAAATCCATTGATCTGAAGCCGGGTACAATGACGCATTTACCTGGTATACCCACTCAGAGGACCTTCTCAAGTGTCCGCCTGGTCACTCGACCACGTTGCCAATAGCTCTAGTGCAAAGTTAATACAACTAAACTATCATTCGCCCTGATGGTGAGCAGTAATAGTTTGCATTTGACGGCAAATTCGTACTGTAAATAGGTCAACCGAAAATTATCGGCAATTGTTTTAGCTATATAAACTTCTTAACTTAAACTTAAATAAACTTTTCTTAAACGTAAATAAAAGTAAATTTATGTTTTTTAGTTTAACATATTTGGATTTAAATTTTTCTCTTAAATATCATTTAACAACATGTGGACAAAATATTGACTGTTCTTGTATAAGTTTAAACTCTACAAATAGTATAAAATATCTTGGACTGCAGTATATATATAGATTCTAATCTGAAATGGAAAACTCATGTTTCCGAGTTATTAAAAAAACTCCGTTTTATATTATACAAATTTTATTACTTTTCAAGAGACTTACTTATTAATTTATATTATTCCTGGTTCGATCCCATCATTAATTATAGTAGTATTGTATGGGGAGAAGATTATAAAAGCAATATTAATCCGTTGATTTCAATTCAAAACAAATGTTTTAAAATTCTGAAAGGACATCTTTATTCGAACATCCCCATTTTTAAATTTACTACCGATTCGACATAATGTTATTTTTCGAATGATTTTATATTTACATCGTAATAATTCTTTTTGTAATTTAAAAGTAAATATATCAGCTAGACGTTTAAATGAAATTTATCATATCCCATTTCCACATAAAGAAATTTTTCGAAAACATTTTTCATATTTAGCCCCAAAAGTATTCAATAAACTACCTACTGAGTAGTAGTCAAAGTATCCCTTCTTTATGCAGGTTTAGAAATTCTTTATTTAAATTTATTTTGTCAATAGACGATATTGATGTGTTTTTTTTAATTTATAGAAGCGAACTGGTTTTTTTATATAAATTCCCGCTGACCAGAATTTTGGGCATTTGTTTTGATTATATAGCATTAGCATTGCCACATTTTTTCTTTTTGTGTATATTTATGTATTTAAATTTATTATTTTTTGTGGGTTTTTTTTTAACTTATAATGTGTCTTATTATTGTGACTTACTAATTATATTTATGATTATTTAGTCACATATACGGTGTTTTTTTACCCCCTTGTGACGAACAAAAATTATAATAAAAAACTAGAGGGGCGTAACACTACACGACTTTCAATTACCCCTCAATAAATTTATACATTTAAAGGTAATTACATGCCCTATAAAGTAATTTCAATAACTTTAAAACCTAAAAAGTTACATGCCTGCTACCATTTCCGCGTGCGCGATTTTCTCATACACTTATTATGACGTCCGAAAGGTACTGGGAACTAATGTACTAAATCTGAAGCCTGTAGCTCTTTTCGTTTTTCAGCAATACCTTTAAAACCAAGAAAGTTCTATGGCAGCTACCCTTTACACATGCGCGATTTTTTCGAAAATCTTATTACGACGTCCATGGCTCTTTAGTTCGAGCTTTAAAGTAGTTTCAGACCAACGGACCGATGTTCAAAAACCACTTTTTTAGAATTAGCATCCTCCAAAATGTAAAGAAAACACAAAATCTCCACTTCGGATTTTCAACCCCATCCTAATGCTTTCATTACCTTGTTGTTGTTGACGTGTGTCTCCAGGGCATAGCCTAGAAGGCAGAATGGTTGCAGTAACTTCCATTAGCACAAGGCTTAGAGCACCCATGAGAGTTGGAAGTCTGACTTCTGCTCCGAGATAACGCCACCTCCTCAATTTAGGCATGATGCTGGAGGCTAGGGGCAATTTTCTACAGACAACCTGCACCCATGGTACTGCGCTATGACCGCCCACAGGACTTTTGGACCCACAGATTTAAACGGGGAACGAAACCATCATATCAGTTGACGAGCGGCTTCCATTACCTTATATTTCATGTTTGGTATTTGAAAGCAATTATAAAAAAATTATTTAAAAAATGCAATTAATTATTTTGTGAATGGGCCAACAGTGAAAACTATCGGTACCTTTTTTTTTTTGCTGATCAAATCCAAATGTGGACACATTTAGGTTAAAATCATCCGTGAGAAAACGCATCGATGGCAATTCCCAAAACAAAAATTTACCCTGCGCTGTCTTTAAACTGAAAACTGCTGACATCTTCTTAATTGAAGAACGTGCTATATGACAAAAAGGTGAAAACGAGAAAATGAGCTTGCAAGATTTTCGTTTGCACTTAGATGCGTTAAAAACGGCACTTACAAAAGGTAAAAAATATACTTAACTTAAATTTTGTGAAAAAGGAGAATATTGTTACATCTAAAGGAGGGAATAACATGTTCATTGACACAAAAATCTCAACTTTTTCAAAAATGTCACTTAGCATGTTCTTCCACTAAGCTCTTATTGAGAACAACATATTAAAGATGGCGCCTCTTTAAAACGGTCAAAACAAAACAGACGACGGACGCGACGTTCGAAAACAAAATTAATTAGCTGATGGTTACTGATTTTGTTTCGGTTAGTCATCTAAGTAAAGGTGAATGAGTTATTTCAGAAACGATTTGTTGCTATAAAGAGATGCAACACACAAAACAATAACTATAATCTGCCATCTTTGAGGCAACTACAGTGGGTAAAAAAAGTTTCCGTACGCAGTTGGCATTTGTAAATAACACTTTTATTTACAAAGAAAATGCAATTGTAAAATTAAACAAACGACATATTCTTATAGGAAACTTAATTATGATTAACTTAGAACAGGTAAAAATACGAAATCATCAATACTTTGGCAAGGAATTTGAAAAGAGTTTCAAGAAACAAAAAATTTAACAAAAAAAGTTTCCGTACGATGCTAAATATCTGTAAATTTATATATTTATTTTCAGGTAATATTTTCTTTAGTGGTCAGTTGATCCACCCTGGGTTCTGATCACCTCTCTGAAACGTGTGGGCATCACTCCAACGAGTTTTTTCGTTGTCTCTGGAGTTATCTTGCTCCATATGTCTTGAATAGCATCTTTCAGCTCCTCTTTACGTTCTTTATTGAACATTCTTTCAGTTTACGACCGATTATATCCCACAAATGTTCGATGGGGTTCAAGTCGGGACTCTGGGGAGGGCTATACAACTGTTCTTTTAGGTGATATAAGCACCATTCCTTGCAAATTTTGGCCATACGTTTAGGATCATTGTCCTGTTGGAATAAATCCTGCTCCCAGATTCAGTTTCAAAGTGCTTTGCTTAACGTTCTCCTTAAAAATGTCTAGATACTTGTATTTGTCCATGATTCCATCAATAAAGGTCAAATTTCCGACTCCAGCTGCGCTCATACATCCCCATACCATTAGTCCTTTACCACCGTGTTTGACAATGCCAACCAAATTCTTTGATTTCATTTGTTGATTTGGCTTTCGCCATACCATAACACGTCCGTCGGATCCGTGGATGTTAAATTGTGACTCGTCACTGAAAAGTAGTCTCCCGAACGCCAGTGGCCCGTTCTGCTTAGCGAACTAGAGCCGCTTCTTCTGGTTCACTTTACTGATGAAGGGCTTCTTCCAGGCCACCCGGCCATTATAACCACTTTCTTTTATCACATTTCTTACAGTTTGAGGCGTAACTTCAATATTGTAATCAGTCTTCAAACTTCCTGCAAGTTTAGGTGCGCTTAGACGAGGGTTATCTTGAATATTTCGCGTTATGTACCTATTTTTGCACCCGCTCTAACTTCGTTGGCCGTCCAGATCGAGGTCGATCATCACAATGTCTGAGATAGCGATACCTTTCAACAATATACTGAACAGTTGAATTCGGTTTCTTGATAATTTTCGCCATTTTACTGAGAGATAAACCTCATTTCGAGATGTAATTACTAATGCACGAATATCTTTGGAAACTTTCATAATTTACTAAAAAGGATATAACTGATCCATAAAACTGCTGTATATTTGAGTTTGGGAAGATCACTAGGTTCCAACACCTAAAATTTACTGCAGAACTGGTATGTATGACGACATTACTTAGTTTTTTTAAAAGCGTACGGAAACTTTTTTTTTATCTCTTTTATTGTTATATTTTGATTTTTAAATTTTTTAAGTTAAATTCAAAAATGTTTTTTTAACGACAATGCAATTTAGTAAGTAGACGAATAAGCTATTTTAAATCCGTAGATTTTGATTTTTTTAAAGTGTTCAAGTTCTTTGAAACAAAGTGTTTTTAAACATCCTGGATGCGTACGGAAACTTTTTTTACCCACTGTATATAATTGATTTCATTGGAATCAATGAAATAAATTAATGTGATTAATAAATGCAATTTTATTTGACAAATTTTATATTTTTGTGTGTCGTTAACAATAAAAAACAAGTAGCTTTGTAACAGAATCTGTCACTTAACCCGCTTCCACACAACAGTTGTATTTAACAGGTAAAAAGGCGCCAAACACAGCACTGATTCTATATTAAATATTTACATGCTAAATTTGGCTAGTTTCATTTATTTTATTTCGAAAATTCAATAATTATTACTTATCGTTTGCAAAAATTAATTTATATTTCAAAGAATAAATATGTAATATTCCTCGCTTTTCAATAGAATGAAAATATTTCATATCAACATACAAAGAATCTCGTAGTGAAATATAATTGAAGTCATTTCAAACTGATCGATTTCGCAAAAATAAATTTATTTCTTCATACATACATAATAAACCATAAAAAGAACTCTTTTGTGATATTACAACAATCCAAACTGAATCATATAACTTAAATATTTTACAAGTGTTTTATTTTTATTTTAAATAAAGTTTCTCGTACGTTTAACGAAATGGCAACAGTGATAATATTGAATAAAAATGGAATTTGCATGTTATTTCAATGTAGATAAAAAATTTTGTTATTTAAATTTTAAATAAACTTCTAATTTAAATTTGTTAATGAAATTTGGAATGTAGCCTAATCTGATTTTTTGCTTCAAAATGACGTATTCCACTTATCTGTATGACTTGTGGTTCTTTCTGTGAAAGGGGTGACGGACGGACGGACAGACAGACATACGGACTGAACGATTATAAAACCTTCCACTTTTTACTTTATAAACGTAGTGTGGAAGCTAAAAGAGTCTACGTACGTTGCTTTAATTAAAAATGTAATAGCTATATTGTATTAAAATTATTGTGTGATTGTGTACTTATATGTTTAAGTTGAATTGAAATTGATGAATAAATACAACTTACTTAAATCTGACAAAAAATATAAAAAAAAATTATGTAGGCCGAATATTCGGTATTCGGCCGAA
Organism: Oedothorax gibbosus; assembly: GCA_019343175.1. NCBI lineage: Eukaryota > Metazoa > Arthropoda > Arachnida > Araneae > Linyphiidae > Oedothorax > Oedothorax gibbosus. Next base: position 34,770,599 of record CM033276.1, read on the forward strand.
TATTCGGTATTCGGCCAAATTTGATATTCGGTGCATCCCTAAAGAAGACAATAAAAGACAAAAAGTTCTGAAAGAAATTGAATCGCCTGTCTAAAATGTGTACTTTCTTATTACTTTAATTCCTATTGCTCATAAAAAGGGAATTTAGACAGACGGACAGATATCCCCAAGATGTCAATAAAAATTCAACTAAAATTTCAATTTTTTTTAATTATTTATTTAAAAAAATATCCGTAATATAATAGTTAAAATATTATTATGAGAAAATATAATGTATCACATGATTACATTAAATTTGTTTCGTCTTGACTTTTTACGGCTAAATATCGACTTAAGTTCGACGTTCATGATCATTTAGAATATTTTGATATTTCAAATCGAATCCACTTTTTGTCATTTTCGAGTTAGCAGCGCAATTGCATGCACTAACTTTGTGGAAATTCAGTAGCAAAGGAGTTTTTATGGACTTGGTTCACTTGTATTCTGAGCCCTCCGTATATGAATAAAACTGTTAATATTCATGAGTTTTGGCAATGTATTGTTGTAAAAAGAATAGTTAAAGGAAATCTTCTAAAAGATTACCTCTTTTATAGTTAACTATTAAATTAAAACGAAATTAGATTGTATGGTATAAGTCCCCGGCAACACACAAGGTACTATAACAATATTTAACCGTTATGGTTATTTTCAAAATGTGTCGCTTCAAGAAATAATAAAGTGCATAAAAGATATAAGAGATTAAGTTAATTACTAATGCAAATTAATTTTATTACGTAACACATACACTTTACGAAATAAGTAAGCTTGAGATAGGACGTAATTTAAACAAAATTACTTAAAGTTGTTTGTTATCTACATCACACCGCTTCTTTAGTGTTATTTTGTTTGTTTACGTTGTATTCATTTGGGAGAAAATGCGAAAGGTAATCTTAAAATCCAATTAAAAGATTTCATAGAAAAGGGCTAATTTTCTTCTTTGGTATAATTAATAATTACGCATAGCTACTGGCATGAATAAGCATAACGTGTTAAAATTGAAGTTTCGAGAAAAACATGACTTTATTAAGAAATATGATGAATTAAAATTACTAAAACATGCCGCAATTTAAGATTTATATACTATTTGTGAGAGTCTTAGACATTGAAGATCCAAGCTACTTTGGGTACTAAACAATGGGGATTTTGCTTCAAACTGGGCAACACTGGCAGAAGCATCTACTACAATACACCCTTTGCCTCGCTCTTATAAAAGCTGTAATGGGCATAACAGGCCTTGGCCCTCTATGGGCTTTAAAATTCAAAAACATATTAAAACATCCGAATACTAATAGTACTATAAAACACAATAAAAACTAAACTCAGTTTGATAGCCCAGACCTTGGACCACACGGGCCAAGGTCTGATGTGCCCATATCAGCTCGCGAGACCTAGGGCGATATAGTGGGCACTTGGCCAGACTAACGTGAAACGCCATCGTTTAGTTCTCAAACTAGCTTGGTTTTCATTTTGAAGTGATGAAAGTTTCTGGATTCGTGCCCCGTACCTGTTCACTTGAGGCAGGCTTGTAGCTCAAAGCGATACCCTTCGCAGCTCTTAAAATGAAATAAGTTTTTTTTTTTAAACTTTAATTATAACTTTATACGAATTAAATAAATTTAAAAGCCTAGCACAATTTATCTTCGATAAAAACTGACAAAATAATCCTATTCGAACACAATAACTATATTCCGATGTCGTGCTATATTGTGTGTTACTAGAAGGAAGTTTATATTGTAAACTAAACGTACATAAAAAGCTTTTAGAGTCACAAATTGCAATAGTGCTGAGATGTCACAGTGAGTGCTATTTATTTTAAGAAATTACGAGTAGATTTTTTTACAAGGAAAATATTCAGCGAAAAACACTAATAACGTAGCGGAATATAAAAAAAAATTGTTGTATACGACTTATGACGTTAACATTTGATTTAAAGATAAATAAATACAATAAACATGCGTTGTGTTGCGGTAACAATATTGTTATCGTACCTACTTATTAAGGGGGAGGGAATGGGTGCGCTGGACCGGGGGTCTCCAAATCTAAGTGCATCAGTGTTAATCCTATGGAGAAAAAAATATTTTCTCTGCCACATTTCTCCGGCTCTATTGAATATTTTTACATGCGGATTTTTTTATGTGATAAATGTAGCAGAGTTACAGGTCCCGACCTTCCCACTTTTTGAAATTGGTTCGAATATTTTTTGTAATTTTCAATAAATAATTTTACACAAAATATTCGAAGCAATTTCAAAAAGTGGGAAGATAGAGACCTGTGAGTTATCTACATTTATTATTTAAAAAAAAAACCGTTTGTAAAAATATTCAATACAGCCGGAGAAATGTGGCAGAGAAAATAGTTTTTTCGCCATTGGATTAACACTGAGGCACTTGAGTTTGGACACCCGCGGTCCCAGCGCGCTTATTCCCCCTTAAAATATATTTTTCATCAATAAAAATTTCGTTTTTTTAACAACAAAGTTATTTATGCAACAAGTGCGGTTTTGAAAAAAAAATGAACGAAGAAATTTTTTAAAAGTTAAATTTTCACGTGTTTCGTATAATAATTTTGATAATTTAAGGTAAACATAGCTATTTAAAAGTGCGCAAATTAAAACTTTTACAATGACGGGAATAATGTTTATTTGATAATTTAATGATTACCCAGTGTTTTAAAATTTTAGATTTACGAACAAGGTTTGGACACATAACTTTTTATAATTACGTGCAAGAAATATTTTTTATAGTACATACAAGATTTTAACGTTACTTTATAATTTAAAAGTGTAATTTTTTTCGCGCTCGATATGGTATTTTTTATTATCACATGAAAAATCTAGGTGTTGCAAAGCAGTGTGAAAAAGCTTCTTTTATGCACTTGTGCTTAAAAGTAACTTTTGCATTCTGGTTTCTTAATTTTCTTAATAAAGCTTGACTTAACGCACAATGGGGTTGTTTCACATCGTGGATGGCAACAGCACCAACGGTTTGTTTTTATTTGTTGTCTGGAATTACTTTTGCTTTGGTATTCGAATATGAGTTTTTTAAGAATATTTTACTTTATTATTTTTTTTAATGACAACTTCTTGCTGTGCTGTTGGTTGTTCAAAACATTTGTTAAAGAAAGCTTGCATAGGAAGAAAAAATTCTTTTCATCTATATCGGTTATTTTGAGACTGAAACCGAAGCAACCAATGAAATCGCAGTACGGAGAAAAAAAGAAAACAAGAGCGTTACATCATAAGGAACATTCCCATTACTGATTTAAAAAAATTTTTGTTTTACACGAGATTATAACAAGTAGGTTTAACACATTTAATGCAGTGCGTAAAAATACTTTTAATTACAGTGTTAAAAAGTACCCTTTAATATTTTTGATAACAGATCCATCTTATGCAAGATCATTGACTTGGGTGAGTGAGAATTGATTGATTTTGAAGAGAATTGTGTGTGTGATTGATTTTTTTAAGGGTACATAAAAAGCTTTATAAAAGCTTATAAAATAGTATTAAAATTTGTTGGGTTCATAATTTTGTTTTTATATCAATCTTTAATTCTTTTATAATTTTAGTTTATTAATTTCAATTTATTATCTCTAATAATTTAAGATTATGTTTAAACGCGTCGCGTTACTTGTGCAACCGCAGAATAATTTTACTTTTCATAGATTTCGACTAACATAAATGGATGTTTCATCAATCGAAAGTTTTTACGTAACCCCTTGATTGACTAGGAATCTTTCAGTATTCAGGTTTGCTTGGCGGATATTGGCGACATGAAACCGGTTTCTCCCTTGGTTCTTCTCTCGTGGTATAAACTCGGGACTCGTGTCTCTTGTGAATCAGGGTTGCCGCGAGAGAAGAGCCAAGTGAAAAACCAGTTTATTTACACCAGTTTAGGCGAAGACTCGCTATCGCTATCGTCGCCAAAGAGACCTGATACGGACAGATATCCTGTCACTTAAGGTTTTTTTAACCCCTGTACTCTTCAATTGTCAATCATTGTTTATTGTATAAGAGATTTTATTACAATTCACAAAAAAATAATGTTGCATCTGAGGCCGCTTTGTACGAGATCGAATTTCCAAGCAAAAGTCATCAAGCTGCGTAACTCATTTTAATGAAATCTAATATTTTCTCGTTATTAATATTATAATCTTCGATATCACCATCATTAATATAATCATCGGAATTAATCAACATAAAAAGGAGCTTCATTACGATCATCATATTTGTTATCAACATCATCACTAATAGTATCCTTATTGCTGTCGTCATCATCTATCTATATATTTATTATTCATTATTCATTATTCATTATTTATTATTTATTATTTATTATTTATTATTTATTATTTATTATTTATTATTTATTATTTATTATTTATTATTTATTATTTATTATTTATTATTTATTATTTATTATTTATTATTTATTATTTATTATTTATTATAATACACTATTCCAGTGCTAATAAATTGTGTTACCAGATAGTGTAATGCATAGCAGCATAACTGCATGGTTGTTAGTCAATCTGAAATATAAAGTAACATTTTCGACTATGCTACATTTAAATTATAGTAACTCATCTATATTGACTCTGAAATATTTTTAAGCAAACACACATTCTATCTACGGAAATGGTTGGTTCGACATTCATATAAGAATTCATTCGGTCTCTATTTTTTTAAAAATTTACTTACCGATTCAGAGCTTCAAAAGGTTCTCTTGGAATGCGAAAAAAAGAAAGAATTCTTGTCCTGCAGAATATTTGTGGTTTAGTGCAGTAATTACCTTCAATTGCCCGTAGCTTCTTTTCTACGAGTACACTTCTCAGAGCACTTATAAAAAACCGCAAGGGAAAATAGTTTTTTTTTGTAAAATGACTTCGTTTTAAATGCAATTTTGTACTTTTGGCACTGATTTTAAAAAAGAATTACAAATAATAGTGAATAAAATGTTAAAATAAATTATATAAATAAAAAAAGGCCTACAGACACTCGAATGAATAAAATCAACAGGAATTGTCGACTTCTCCGAAATCCCGGCATTTTCTAGACGAGACACTTTTAAACTATTACTCAGACCAATATTATTTTATATAAGCAGGAAAACAGTAATAGTTAGAAGCTCGTCATATTTTATAACTAACAAGGGGCATATAACTCCCTGCATATCTTTCCCTATAGACATGCATTATTTATATCACAAATATATACCAAAGACTTTCATTAAGATTGCACATTTGTAAACTTAAAAGGGGACCAACATCATACATAACCTAGTCACGTGAGTTCTGGTAGACCGACTTAGCGACCTTAATTTTTTTTCTTTTAATTACTTAATATGAAATATAAGGAAATTATTGCGATAGGGTCAAAAACCCGAAGTGGAGATTTTGTGTGTTTCTACACGTTTTGGAGGGTTCTGACTCTAAAAAAGTGCGTTTTCGAACATTGGTCCTTCTGTCTGAAACCACTCTACAGATCCAACTAAAAGAGCTACGGACTTCAAATTTGGTACATGTGTTCCCAGTACCTATCGAACATCATAATAAGGTTTTCAAAAAAATTGCTCATCAGCAAAGAGTAGCTTCTATAGAACTTTTTAGGTAGTAAAGTTATTGAAAAGGTAAATACCATTAATTGTGGTCACACACACACATTGATTTATTGAGCGGAAATTTACACACCCCTAGCTTTAAAAATAAGTGGTATTTCAAAATGTAAGTGGTTGTTTTAGTTTGCTTGAATGAACGTAGCACTAAATACTACTAATAATAAATTTTTTAATTGTACATAAATAACAGACATTAATTTGAGGGGAAAAAAACAAATACAAAAGTAATAATAAAGTAGACAGAACACCAAGGGTCACAAGGACCATATTGGCGAACATAAAAAAGTAAATGACGTAAATTTACAAACACAAAAACTATATAGATACTCCATCCAATTCATTCGCGTCGTTGATAAACACACAATATTCTTAAACATGGCGATCTTTTACTTCTAGGAATATTTTCATCACCATGTCTCACTCTGGGAAATAAATATGTCTAAACACACAGTTTGTGTAGTTTAAGTGCGGGGAAATAAAGTAATGTAGACTTGACTCATAAATATTCGGGTTTACAAACTGCGTCCCATAAATATGTTTGTATTGCTTCAAAAGTTGTCGTCTCGTTTTAGCATATGATTTAGATAAGTGCGAAATTGAAAAATTTAAATCGAGCACTTTTCCCGTCTATATTTCTGTAGCCAATAAAAGAGGGCATTGTTCAGTGTTTTAACATAGGACTTCCGGCTCGTTTTAAAGTGTTAGTTTATATACTGCATGAAAAAGAATATTTTTATGAGAATGAGAGTTGTAAATTTTCAATATTTTATCAAACTTTTGGGTGGTTTGAAATATGTCTGATCGTTATTTTTACGGATCAAGCCTAAAATAGGTTATTTTGCGCGTTATTTGAAAGTCATAAACACATTTTTGCTATGACTTGATTATTATGATTTTTTCTGTGAGACTACCAGGTCATTTGCTTATCACAGTCAGTTTCATTAATTTCACGTTTTTTTTTCCTCAAAACTTAATCTAAAAGAATAAAACAAAAGCATTTTCACAATTAAAAAAAAGTTCCACACAAAATTGGGTACTTTGACCATTCGTCCGCCTACAGACTAGCTGCCACAGAAATTTTGCTTAAAGGCATTGCTGAAAACGAAAAAAATTACAGACTTCAATTTGGTACGCAAGTTCCCAGTACAAATACAAATACAACAAGAAGTTCATAAAGAACTAAAATAGCCTACTTTCCTGTTACTTAAATACTTACTGAAGTTCTAATCGGGAAAAAAACTAGGTTCCTAAAGTAAATATCATCAACAGCCGTTTCTACACTAGATTTATACACATTAGAAAAAAAAATCGAAACACAGCACCCAGCTATAATTTAAACTTCTAAAGCCAAAATCAACTATTTTCCTTAATATTCGTTCGCAAATTAATTAAATATTATTTATCATCTGCTCGTGATTTATTTGTAGTTCGAAGAATAAATATTTATTAATAACAAAAGTAATGAAACTACTCCGAACTGCATTAAAAAACAAGAAATGTAAATTAAAACTAAGCATAATTGATGCAAAAGTATGCCTTGCCGCTTTCTTGGTAGATAATTAATGAATAATCAAAGAATCAAATTGTTCTACATTTTATGACGTCATTCCAAACTGATTCATGAAAATATTATTTTGCTTCAAATATGTTTAAATAAAGTTTCTCATGCCATTGTTGATTTGGCAACAGTGATTTAAATGACTCAAAATTGAATTTCAATGCTAATTCAATGGGAAAATTCGCCGACAGATAGTAGATTTATGTCCGTCCGGACGTACAGACAGACGGACAAAAAGTATGAAAGTTGGGTATCTGAGGTCATAGCTTTCTAACAAAAAAAGAATTTTTAAGATCCGATGATTAGAACCATTTTGGAAGGGGGTACAGACAGACAGACAAACGGACAGACAGGCGGACAGAAGACGACAGACTACGAAGACAGACATACGAGACAGACGATGGACAGACAGACAGATGGACATCAACCGCATTTCAATACCTACAGTGATTTAAATGACTCAAAATTGAATTTCAATGCTAATTCAATGGGAAATTCGCCGACAGATAGTAGATTTATGTCCGTCCGGACGTACAGACAGACGGACAAAAAGTATGAAGTTGGGTATCTGAGGTCATAGCTTTCTAACAAAAAAAGAATTTTTAAGATCCGATGATTAGAACCGATTTTGGAAGGGGGGTACAGACAGACAGACAAACGACAGACAGGCGGACAGACAGACGGACAGACATACGAACAGACAGACAGATGGACAGACAGACAGTTGGACATCAACCGCATTTCAATACCTACAGTGATTTAAATGACTCAAAATTGAATTTCAATGCTAATTCAATGGGAAATTCGCCGACAGATAGTAGATTTATGTCCGTCCGGATGTACAGACAGACGGACAAAAAGTATGAAAGTTGGGTATCTGAGGTTATAGCTTTCTAACAAAAAAAGAATTTTTAAGATCCGATGATTAGAACCGATTTTGGAAGGGGGGTACAGACGACAGACAACGGACATCGGCCGACATGTCAATACCTACTTTTTAATTTTAATTCTTGCGAATTAAAAAGAAAAGTAGACGCTAAAAAATTCAACCAACAAAAGGCCAGATGCCCACAAAGGTTGGCCAAAATATAGTCTAATAAAATTTACCAGTTTCCAATGACTATCAAGATCTTCTAAAAAACTTCTACTCTTTCGAATAAACCATATAATCTGGAATCAAGCATTCCACTCATTGACAACTCTATGGTAAAAATGTTTTCTTACCTCCCTTCTAAAGCATGATTTATTCAATTTCTGATCATGTCCTCTGGTCCGGCTATTTAAGGCAAAACCTAAGCCCTCCATGTCTCCCTGTTTCATGAACTTGAATAACTGAATTAAATCACCCCTAGCTCTCCAATTTTCCAGGGAATACATGTTTAAAGATCTTAATCTTTGATAATAAAATCATTACCGTGTCACTTACGGTAAGTATACCCGGTATAACGGTTACGGTAGTATTACCCGTAATCATTTTTATAGCCCTATGCTGAACTTTTTTAAATTGTCGAAAAATTACGCACGCGCAAATGGTAACTACTATAGAACATTTTAGTTTTTAAGGTTATTGAAACCACTTTATAGGGGATATGATAGCCAGAAATTTTATAGATTATAGAGTTCAAACTCTGGATACAAGCTTCGCCTTTCCTGTCGCAGGTTTTCTCACTAAATTGAAATCGACATTTTCCTGTTACTTAGTAATGCTCGTAGTCTATAAAATACTCGAACTCATCCGCTAATGGATTCTCCTGTTTCAGGTTTCCTCTGCATATATTGTACATGAAAGGAAAAACAACTTTTACAGTAACTATACCTAAATTGAAATCGACATTTTCCGGTATCTTAGTTATACTCGTAGTCCATAAAATACTCGAACTCATCCGCTAACGGCTTCTCCAGTGGCAGGTTTCATCTGCATATATTGTACATGAAAGGAAAAACAACTTTTACAGTAACTATTACTAAATTGAAATCGACATTTTCCTGTAACTTAGTCTATAAAATACTCGAACTCATCCGCTAATGGATTCTCCAGTGGCAGGTTTCCTCTGCATATATTGTACATGAAAGGAAAAACAACTTTTACAGTAACTATTACTAAATTGAAATCGACATTTTCCTGTAACTTAGTCTATAAAATACTCGAACTCATCCGCTAATGGATTCTCCAGTGGCAGGTTTCCTCTGCATATATTGTACATGAAAGGAAAAACAACTTTTACAGTAACTATACCTAAATTGAAATCGACATTTTCCGGTATCTTAGTTATACTCGTAGTCCATAAAATACTCGAACTCATCCGCTAACGGCTTCTCCAGTGGCAGGTTTCATCTGCATATATTGTACATGAAAGGAAAAACAACTTTTACAGTAACTATTACTAAATTGAAATCGACATTTTCCTGTAACTTAGTCTATAGAATACTCGAACTCATCCGCTAATGGATTCTCCAGTGGCAGGTTTCCTCTGCATATATTGTACATGAAAGGAAAAACAACTTTTACAGTAACTATTACTAAATTGAAATCGACATTTTCCTGTAACTTAGTCTATAAAATACTCGAACTCATCCGCTAATGGATTCTCCAGTGGCAGGTTTCCTCTGCATATATTGTACATGAAAGGAAAAACAACTTTTACAGTAACTATACCTAAATTGAAATCGACATTTTCCGGTATCTTAGTTATACTCGTAGTCCATAAAATACTCGAACTCATCCGCTAACGGCTTCTCCAGTGGCAGGTTTCATCTGCATATATTGTACATGAAAGGAAAAACAACTTTTACAGTAACTATTACTAAATTGAAATCGACATTTTCCTGTAACTTAGTCTATAGAATACTCGAACTCATCCGCTAATGGATTCTCCAGTGGCAGGTTTCCTCTGCATATATTGTACATGAAAGGAAAAACAACTTTTACAGTAACTATTACTAAATTGAAATCGACATTTTCCTGTAACTTAGTCTATAGAATACTCGAACTCATCCGCTAATGGATTCTCCTGTGGCAGGTTTCCTCTGCATGAAAGGAAAAACAACTTTTAGAGTTTTTCAAACAAAATTGAAATCGTTATTTTCCCGTTACTTATTAATACTTCGTAGTACCTATACTTATTTTTCGTATGACAATGGATGGATTTATAACGATGAAAATTTAAAATATACTTTAAAAAATAATCTTTTGAAAAGACCACTCAAATCCCTATATGAAAAATATCTAAAAATTACAAAAAAAACCTGTTACAGCAAGAAGCTTACATGAATTGATACGACTAGTCTTTTCAAAACTATTTCACGTTAAAATTTTACGCCCTCACCATAATGCATCCATTATAAAACGATAACTAAGTATAAGGAATAGAAAATGAACATTTTGTTTTAGAATTAGTTATCTGTAAAATCTGTTTATCCTTTCATGTACATTATATCGCACCGTACGCGGAAAAGAGACCTATCGCGAAAAAGACCATTCTTCAGGAGAACCGTTTAAAGTTTTAGTAAAATTTCAAATTATCACAAAATCGCTCCCCTTTAACAGGAACTGTCTGCATAGATTATGTACGAAAGAAACAAATAACTTAAGCAACAAAGAAATCGACATTTTCGTTACTTAGTAATATACAAACTTACCTTTCATTGTGGATAAATATTGTGTTATATTGGTGTATTTATATTTCCCTGTAACATATATAAATCAATAGTCCGAAACCAAACTTAAATGGTCTCTCATACAGAGGGATTCGTTGGCAAAAATATAATAAAATTGATCTCATGACGGGGTTTCCCTAGTATACCGGGACAGGCGTGCTCGTTAGATCTGTGGAGTCCAAAGTCCCGACGGTGTCAGCGTACGATGTCTCTCGAAGTTTCATTGGGTGCCACCTCAGGTGTCGACCTCGTCACTTGACCAGGGTTCTAAATTACGAGGCGTAATTGACTGTGTTATAGTTCCTAAAGGCGGCTAGAAATATACAGCCGGGAACGATAAAATTACAAAACTTAAATGCCAAAATATGAGCTCTTGAAAACTTTTTACGACTTTGTTGGCTCTAATTTATTTTAAAATATTTTCGAGGGTGAAGAACTATAATACACGTTGCAGAATATTTTAAGCCTCAACAATCAGTATTAGAAATATTAATGATTAAACATCATATTGGTTAAAATATTTTAAACAACAGTGTCCTTAAATTTGTTTAAAATGTATAGATCGGTGTAGATTCCAAAACAATAGTAAGCTTCCAATATAAAACTCATAAAGTACGCGAACAAAAAGTATTTCAAATAAAGAAAAATCAATATGGACACAATTATTCCGGATTCAAGACTCGTGGGCTATTTACAGAATGTGTTTGGTGTACAATAAATTGTAAAATAAATACCTCATTCGAAATATATCTAGAATATTTACGCAAATATGTAAAGCATTTGTCTCAAAGATGTAATAGCTTCGAAATTATAGCAATAAATCCGTGAAATAAGCGAATATTTGTGTAAGTTCTCTCTTAAAACGCCCCTGATCCCTCTTCATTAATCCTTTGATCGGTAACACCAACACCATTGGTCTACAAATGAATCTTTTAATTGTAATAAACAACAAAATAATTGAAACTCACCGCTAATGCGATGTCACATTTTGATACAATGTTTCGAAAATCTTGGGAATGACGAGAACATTAAACTGATATAATAAGCACATATTTCAAAGATCTATTGAAATACAATGCATCATGGGATTGGTTATGTTAGTGTATCAGAGAGGTACGCGCAACCTTTTATGTTGATTTCTTCCGGAAGTTTAATAAAATTAATGCCTTCTATCAAAGCCTCTTTTGGTTTATTGACAAGTGATTCTAAATTCCTTATGCTAATCAAAAAGTGCTATTAAATACAAAGTTATTGGAAACTAATTCGCTAAAAATATTTGTTAAAATAACTTTAACGCAGGCAAACCGTCCCGGCGAACTTAAATAGTTGTGTCTGTGTGGGGGTAGGTTGCGTAACTATTTGTTATAATAAAAAATGATATCATTCATTTCGTTTCATTCTTAATACCGAGCCGTTCTCCAATTGGTGCTGCGTTCCCACGTGACACTGATTCACCAATCGATGCTCGAGGAAGAATATTTATTTTCATTTAGCATTTCTTATGCCACTCAAGACCTGAAACATGCCTACGGTTAGAAAAAAAATTTTAATTGAAATATTTTTAACGCATCCAAATCACCCCAGCGGAACACGTCGCATTAATAGGGCAGTCGCGTGCGACGATTGTGTTGAATCCACTCAAACAAGGCTCGACTCGAGTAACAGAAGCAACACTTCCCGCAGCGTTGAGAGGACAAAGATGTCACATGCTTTGCATGAGCAGTGTTGGTTTACGTTATAACGAGAGAACATCTACAGTAGAAATTAAATGGGAATGTTTCAGATGATGTAACGCTTTTTTTACATTTGTATGCGTACTGCGAATTCATTGGTTGCTTCGGTTTCACTCTTAAAATGGCCGATATTGATGAAAAGGAACTCTTCTTTATATGCAAGCTTTCTTTAATAAATGTTCTAAACAACCAACAGCGCAGCAAAAAGTTGTGGCTATTAAAAAAATTTAATAAAGCAAAATATGATTAGAAAACTCAGTTTCGAGTACTAAAACTAAAGTAATTCTAGACAACAAATGAAAACAAGTCCGCAGGAGCTGTTGTCATTCACCACGTGAAACAACCCCATTATCCGAAGTACGACTATTCATGTTGATTTTCTGAATAGCTCCACTCGTTTGTAGAGAGAAAACATTATGGGAGTAACGACTTAGCCAAAGTATTAAATTGAAGGTCTAACATTGATTGACGTTTAAATCAGATTATCCGATTTTTTAACATTTATTTTCCGAATGGGTTCGGTTTTCAATTAGAATTCGGATAGTTGGAATTCTACTGTATTTTGAAACCTACTTTCCTTTTTTTTAAAAATTTAATTAAGAAGATTTTTTTTTAATTGAGGTGGTGGAATTTTCCGTTCCGTACCCTTCTAAACATCTGTTGTAACCATCAGAGTTTAAAAATTTAATTATGTGTGCGTTGTGTTTGAAAGGTATGTCCGAACTTAGTTTGTCTGTACTATAAAAACTTTTGTGATTTTGTATTAAAGTAACAAGAAAGTAGAAGGAATAATTTTTTCTCCAAGCAGTTTTAAACCTTTAAACAAATTTATACAAAAAAAATAGAATAATTTTTTTTAATTTATTACAAGTTTGCAAAAGACCACAGGTGTTTTAACAATTAAGAGTGCTGGGTAGAAAGACAGATCCACATTTTCAGAAAACCAACAAAATTAAATAAAATTTACTAAACTGTAAATTCCTGTTGAGATTACAAGGAACTAGTAAAAAAACACGAATCGTTCCTTTCTTTATTAAATCTAATATGTTAATAGCACTCGCTCCGGTCTCAACAGGAGGTCTTTTGTGTAACCATTTAAGTGAAATATCGTTCGTTATCTCTGGTTAATCTTCTCGGTGACAAAAGATATTTACGTTGGCGATGTTTTGTAATTTTGTAGTGGGTTTACTTTCAAACGACATTGTCAGATTACGGATTAATAGATATTTATTTAAAAAAAATTTGCTTAAAAACACTAAAAAAATTATGCGACATTAGGATGTCATATCGGTTAAAACGAAATCGACTTTTGAAGATGTATTTGCTTTAAGGGGAAAGGGAACACAGCGAAGTTTAAAAAATTGACTTTTCATTTTAACTTTAAATCACTTAAATGTCTTTTTACAAAAACAAAAAAAAACTTATATAATACAAATCTAGATATGGGGGTGTAGTGAGCAAAGTTGATAGTTAATTTCAACGTAACTTTGTTCCCAGCTTTCCAATTTCATTATTTTAAAACACAGATGTGTAAGATTTAATTTGTTTCGAAAGTATTCATGCCCTCTAAAATATATTTCATAAAAAAGGGTACTTTCTTTGAAAAGACCCCTGTACCAATAGCCTATGAACCTCTCGAGTCTAGTGATATCAATCAAACCTCCAATAGTTTTCCAAATGCAAAGGTCAAAATGCACATATGCTCTGTTCCTTGTAAATATATTACTTTTATTTTAATATCTCCATCAAATAGAATCATTGCATCAAGATACGAGTAAAATAAACAATTTTATTGTGGGGAAAAACGTTATTTTTATCCTGCCCTTTTGTATTTCTCTTTTTGTATCACTTACACACGCGCATAAAAATGTTATTACTGTAAAACACTTAAAAATGTAGCAGTAAAACGCAGAAGACATTAAAGCAAATATCTTGAAAGGTACTCGTAGAGTTAATCTATTGAATGGGATTGGGTTGAATTATCGCCGCACTAGAGATATTGGCGACAGGCGTCATAATTTAGAACCACAGTCAAGAGACGAGCCGACAGTTAAGTGAGCACCCAACACAAATTCTACTTAGAGAAAAAGGGCTAATATTAGCAAAGCAATACTTTCTCAGAAATTAGGACTTAATAGACCTAATACATTAATTTTAAACTGACTGACCATGAGTCTTGAGATAGGAGTTCTAATGAGATGTATCCCTCTACTACTAGTCGCAACCAAGTAGTAGAATGGAATCATTATGTAAAAAAGGGACATCTCCACAGAGAATATCTTAACACTCTTTTCTTCTAACATTTTAGTGTTGTTGTTTCACATCCCCATGAACAGCAGAACTAAATCAGGTCCATGCGGTTCTGCACTCTGTCCAGTACTAAAAGTGCAGACTTTGAAACGTGTATTGCCACAGATAAAAGTCAAATATTTTAGGAAGCTTTTGGGGTCTTCCTAAGGACATACCCATCTTGCATTACAAAATCTTCCTATGGACCCCTTTTTACATTAAACCATTATAGTTAAGACTTTATGAATACCATTAGCACCTTCATTTCCAAATAAAAGTTTTCATTTGTTTTAAATTTTCTTAATTTATCCCACATAAATTGTTCTTGGTAAAAAGGTTGTTTTTAATATAAACTTAAATTATTTCCAATGGCCTATTTTCTGAATTTCTCTTGAGATAAAATTTTCAATAGTTCCAAATATGGTACCATAAACTTTATAGAGCATAAAACCCTCATAATAAAATCCCGTTTCATTGCCTTAAAATTCCAAATGAAAATACGCTATAAAATGCACTCATAAATGCATCACATTCCCTCATAATACATAAAACCTTTTAGTCATTTGGCGCGTTTTGGGAAATAATTTGGCGAGAAAAAGATATAGCTACCCACACCCATTATACAGTTCAACACAATGACCTTCGAACAACCGACCAGCTTATAAATATTTATAAAAGAAATTGCCTATTTGGCGAACTTTAGTTAAAATTTGGCGAGTTTGGCAACGTATTTGGCGAAAAATAAAGACATAAACACTAATAGCTCTAGTGCGATGGCCTTTATTAACCATCATAGTTCAGTATAGCTTAACTTACATTATCTGCTTAAATATGCATACATGCAGTCAACAGAAAAATCAATGAAAAAACATCAAATAAACCCACATAAAATCCGGGAATGAAGACTGTCGTAAATTACGTCACTTGAAACATGTCAATTATTTTTCAAATAATGATAAATTTGTTCTAAAGTAATGGCAAAAGAATAAAATAAACATTTTGATTTTAAATGTTTTCGTTAAAAGTTTTATTTAATTTTTTCAGCCGATGGCATCAGGAAAGAGAAAAAAATGATCGGATTTGAGCGAAAGTGGTGTATTTTTTTCAGAAAATTCGAATTTTCTTAAAAATGGAACAATATGAAAAAACTAAGCCTCAGGTGCACACGTTAGTATTAAAGGGAATCTATCTTAAAAATTTCGAATTTCTGAGGGCAGTATAAGTAGGTCTTTTACGATCCGATAACAGACACACTACACAGACAGACAGACTCTTTCTTTTATTATTATAGATTAGTGCAAATGGGCATTAGTGCAGTATGGGCAAAAGTGTTTATTCCACCTTTTTTTTACAACATCCCCTACATTGGATCTGGTTATTTTCAAAACTTTGTACTAAAGCTACATGTTAGGTAGGGAAAACGCCCTACTTTATCTATGTGGTTCAAACACTCTGTTAAATGGCTATTCTATACGTTTTGTCTAGTAAAGTTTTTGGCGAAGTCAAACAAACTGATGCTGGTGGTTTTGTTTAGTTTGAAAAATGCAATGGCAGTTAAGAAGCCAAATGTTGTGTATATTTATTGCAAACAAAATTGAATATCATGCATTAATTGTAAAAATGATTTGTTTGTAATAGAGTTTAGTCAGATTTGGATAATTAGTTGAAAGGATTAGTCAGAACTTTGTAAAATGCCAATTTTTTTAGGTTTTCTTTCATTCTCTTTGGTCTTTATAGAGATGTGACGGAATAGATATGTCTAAGGATGAAAATTATTTTTTTAAATTATTCTTTAATAAAATAGATTACGTTTGAGCACCATATTAGAAAGTATTATTATTGGAAAATATCACTTACAGGCTTGAAGCACACACGAAAAAAATTCCAACTATAGGGTATAAAATTCTGTGCAACAGGAGAAAATACATTCATTGTACAGATTTTTTTTAGGATTTTATGTGTATGTGTCGATTAGGCAACTTAAGTTTTTCTACTTTGGGGGCCTCCATTAGCCATGTGATGTAATTTTTATAATTTTTTTACCCCCTCCCCCCTAATAATTTGGGATATTCAGCTCAACCCCCCCTTCACCTCGTCACGTGAGATGTTTCAAAATTCATATTTTTTTTATTTGATTTCTTTTTTGGTGAACTTTAAATAGATTTTTATAGCTCCAAAATTTTGAAACAAATATGATTCGGAAAGCCACGATAAATATTATGCAAGATCTTGCCAAATTTAAATGGAGAACATATTTTGCTGGAATTTAACCATATTTTCTCGCAATTCTACGTTGATTTTTTTGCGGCGAATAATTAAATGATATTTGACGACACCTCCCTCCCCATGTGAGATTCGGTGACATTCAGCTCAACCCCCCCCCCCCCCCCAAAAAAAAAACATCACGTAATTTATGGACACCCCCTTTTTGAAAAATTTAATTAAGAGAACAATCTTAAATGATAGTTGTAAACATGTTTCTAGGTTTTTAAAATTTGTAAGGTATTATAATTATTTACTTAAAAATAAAAGCAACACCCAACAAATGTAGAAAATACTATTTTTATAATAAAAATAGAATGCAGAAAGATAGTTAAAAACATATGTACAAAAGTTTGAAATCTATTTGTACAGATAAAATATAATTTAAAAACATTATATCTGAAAGCTTCTGATTCCTACGAAGTTTTCTTTAACCTAAAAAAAATAATAAGTATTAAAAAGTTACATGATTTTATTTCCATCTTCCTGTATTTTGGAATGAAGAAATTTAAAAAATGGTTTAGTGTTCAGTTGAAAATGGGTTTTTTTTTTCAGACATATTTATTCTGTTTGCACTATCACTATGGTTTTTATGTAAAAAATAAATATTTTTAGAATGAGATATAGATTGGGGACTTCCAAAGTATTTTTGTTATAAAGAAATCAATTTAAAGCATTCAAAATAAACCCACATGCTGCAAATAAGTATGGGCCAAAAAACCACAATATTGACATTTTGAAATTTAAAATAGGGGAGACCGGGGCTAGTTTTCCACATTTTTTTCTGTTTGGTTGTATGTTTTTTTACTTTTATATATTTTGAAGAAAACAAGATATCATTGGCTTCCTTACACTCTTACCTACAAACTAGCATTACTACTTTTCCAAAATATAAATATGCTTTTTGACAGCAAGTGGTTAAATACAAGAACATTGAACTGGAAAACATGTCCTGTATACAGGGTACATTTTCCTAGACAGCCAAAAATGAATGGGGCAAATTTTCCAACTGTTTTTAAAAATAATTTATAAACTCAAAAAGCTTTTAATAAAGTAAAAGCTCTGAACAAAGATTCTTGTGGGTGGTCTATTACATGCTGTTCCATAAACCAAGTCGCCAGTTGGCTGTCTGCCATTGCTCATTTCATATATAAGACCAGGTGGGAAAACTTAGCCGACAGGAAAACTAGCCCAGTCTCCCCTATTGAAAACTTTTTTAGAGCCCCTTCACTATGGAAATTTAATTTAAAGGTTATATATTTTAATAAGTTGATCTTGTACTAAACATTGTGCAATGAAAACAAGTTTATACTTTGTCTCGATTTGCTTATCTAAAGGATTAGTATGTGACTGATTCTCTACTATATTGTCTCTAGAAAAATAAATAATGGAGGGCAATGGATAATGAATAAAATGAATATATAGCACTCAAAATTGTAACAGAAATTAATACCTTTTACTTTGGCTTGTTTTTGGCTCCTTATCTGTGCACTGATATTCTTCCAATAGTTTTCTTTTCAGAACAAATTCTTCTATCTAAACAAAGTTAATATAAAAATCACATTAGAACCAAGATTTGTTTTCACATATTTGTCAGACATGCAAAACAATTAATGACATTATACTGTAAACTGTACAAATAAAAGTAACAGGCTAAATTGATTTCGAGACTAAGATTGAAAGTTATTTTGAAAGACTTTAGGGCAAATAAAACCTTTTTTTTTTGCTAAGTTTTATAATGAAGGAACTGAGGATATCGAAAAAATTTTGTGAAGTATTTTCAAGTGACCTTTTTTTTAGATTTAAAAATAACTTTTCTTGAAAAGTGTCACTTTAACAATTGTTAAATGAATAATCCATTTCCCATTAAAAGTTGTTTGTAAGAGCAAAAGTAACCCTCCCTAATGTGCTTTTATAATGAAAAATTACTATAGTTGAGCATTGCATTTCTTGATAAGATTGAGTTGATAGTTTATATAGTTACATTGAAACCAGTTCACTTACGTCTTCATCTACTACAGTTTCTACATCTATCACAGATGAACCATCAGATGAGTTATTATCTACATATGTTGAATGAGCTGAAAAATGTGTAAAATATAATTAGAAATCCAGGTAATTCTATTAAATAATACCATCACAATTTTATTGTAACTAATTAAGGATGTTTTAAATGTACTATATAAAATCTCAAACATGTTTATCTAGAAATCCATGTTATATCCCTTGAAATCGCAGTATATATATATTCAAAATATTTTTTAGTTTTCCACTAAATATCTTGTTCTATCATTATATTACATTAGTATCCATAAATCTGTGAGACAAGAAACCCCATAATTTTGTGGATCTCATTAAACTAAATATGAATTTGTCCTTCATTGTGTTAAAATATGCATATTTGAATATGTATCATGATATATATTAGCCTTATTTTACTGCAAACATTCATAAGATTTTAGAATTAAAAACTAAAAAAAAATGCTATTTTTGGTATTATTTGCTCAGAAACCTGCAAAACTCAAATCCACAACTTTTTTGGATATGGTTATCCAATATGCTACTAAATATCTTAATCATCTTAAATTATCTTGCACATTGCAATAGGTTGTTTAGAAGCGTCCATAAATTATGTTAAGTGTTAGGAGAAGGGGGGGGGGGGTCCAACCAATTTGGGAGTTCTCATAAAAAAATTACATATATTTACTTAGCAAGAAAACGGTGCAAAATTGCAAAAAAAAAAAATTTTAAAAAAACGTTCTGCCGAATTATTTTGCTTCCTAATTCCAGTTTTAAGTTAAATTTTGCATGTGCAGCACATTTTCCAACTAATTGATTTTAGAAGCAGCAAACAATTTCGACCTTTTAAGTGGCATGAGAGCAAAGTTGTTAACAGATTAGTACAGTATAAACACACATGCAAAAAAATACCTACCATTATGATTAACTTTCTCCAAACCGTCACTCCCAGAATGACTTTTGGCTTCTTGAACATCTTCAAACTTATGCACGCTGTTCACGTCTCCCAAAACCTCCTCTATTAACGTAAACCCCTCACCATACAACCGTGGCCGCAAATTATTAAACTTCGGCAGACTCTCATCCAAAATAACCTCCACCTCACTATACAAATTCGTATCTTCTAGAGCTGTCGACCATTTGGAGACAGCTTCGTCCGTTTCCTCACTTTCATTCAACATCTGATACGCGTCTCTTGCTAAAGATTCATCCTGGTCACAATAGAGACCGTATTTTAGACCAGACCTGGTTGTCATGGCCCCTAAGTCATTTGGTGGTCTGTTTCTATCAGTCTGGATTTGTAGTAAGCTATCATCGGAAGTTCCACCGAATGCTTCTGTAAAGTTGGGGAAAGTTGGAAGGTTGTTGTGTGAGGCACCCACTCCGACTAAGGTGTCTATTTCGTCTGGTTTTGTAGCTTTTTGGCAGAAGTTACCGACGTGGTTGAGGTGGTAGGGTTTGGCTATAGTTCGATCTGGTGAATGACTGTACATTTTCGATAAACGGGCGTAGTCAAAATCTCTAACCAAGTTGAGGATTTTTGAGGCGCAGTCTTCGTCTCCAGAATCACAAGGCGATTCCTAAAAGAATAATATAATTAACATGAAAAAAATTAATAGTTTTAGATGTTGACTTATAATAATTGGTTAATTACTTTTTGAAATATGCTTATTAACATCTGCTAGCAATACCAATTGAAGAAAGTTTTAAAAAAATATACATTTTGGATGCCTTTTAGGTTAGACATTTAAAAAAAAAGGATAGAAAAATATAGTAAAAATTCCAAAAATCTTAGAAATAAAAATTCAACTTACTGATTGAGCTAACCATGGCCTCCTGAAATAAATAAAATATGTTAGAAAAATTATATTATTCAAGAATAGAGTTATCAAAATCACAATGGTGTCAATTTTAATTTAGCTTACTTTGAACAAGATAAAGGAATATCTTTATTAGGAGATAAACATGGTGCCCATGCTGAAGTTCTTAGATCATTAGACTCTTTCTTTGGCTGAAAAAAAGGGGATACCTATTATTAACAAAGTTTATAACTATTGTAGGTATATATTCATCCAAATTTTAATTTTGTTGTAGGAGTGCAAGAAAACAATTGTTCTTATTGAAATGGGCATTTTAGTTTTAATAAAATTTCAGCCAATTAAAATCATGACATGATAAACTAGAAGTATGTAACACGACACGACTTTCACAATTAATTCAATAAATCTATATATTAAAAGGTCATTATATACCTTACAAGGTAATTTCATTACATATAAAATTCGACAGTGGCTCCCTTTGTGCACATATTTTATCAAAAACCTTATTATGACATCTAACCGATACTAGGAATACATGTGCCAAATTTGAAGTCCATGGTTCTTTTAGTTCTAGCTGTAGAGTAGTTTCAGACAAACAACCCGACAGATCAATGTTCAAATACAATTTTCAAAATCATGAACCCCAAAATGTGAAAAAGCGCAAAATCTCCATTTTGGATTTCTGACCCCAATCATAATACTTTCCCTGAAATACTTTTATATCAAAATTAAAATGTTAACTATAAATCGTGTGCATCCGACCTTCTTCCCAATGACTTGACTTTCTCTTAAGCTTTCGATGTTTGCTGAGGAGGACTGGATGGGGTCAACAATTGACAGCATGGCTGTGTGCTTGAGACGAACCCGCTTCAGCTTTCCCTTGCGTTCAGATTGGACTCTTGATTTTTCTTGACTAAACATAGACACAAGAATAGTAAAAATGGGTATGTTACAGAAATCAGTTGAAGTGAACATTTCCTAGGCAATCTGCAGATTAACTTATTTATTCCATTAAAGTGCTTTTTTTTCAAATTACATAGCAAGTCTGAACATTAATTACAGTAGAACCTCGATTATTCGTCCCTCTTTTATCCAGAACTCTCTGTTAACCAACCATAATGAGTAATGAGTCAACATCCAAAAATTTCCCCAACAAAGTCATTCTCGGTTGTTCACATAAGAAACTAATCTCAGAAATCTACAGTGATTCTAAAGTAAGAAATCTCCAGTGATACTAAAATCGGCTATTCAAAAATTGGGAATGTTCTGGTGATTCTGTAACCAGAATTCTCCGGTGATTCTGAAATCGGGAATTTCCAGCGTTTGTGAAATCAGGTGGTTTTAAGATAGCAGAAATTAGACGGCAACTCAAAAAAGTAAAGGCGAGATTCTTACAATCTTATATATTTTCAGAAAACTCCCAGAAGCTTCTAAAATTGTGAGACACCAAGTGATATTTACTATAAAAAAATAAGCACTTTTACCAGAAATCCGCTAAGTTATTTTAAAAAAATAAAACAAATATAAATTTGAAAAATAATGTTTTAGCACTTTCCTTTTGTTAAGAAGTCTCAGTTTCAGAGATAAATTAATACTAAAATTCAATGTTTACAACTGCAAAACCAGCACGGATTTTGGACGTTGGTGAATTTGAGATCTGTGGACTTTCTGTGAACCTCTGTACCATGCAAGTTTTACTATTTAATGAACATTTTCTATTATCCGGAATTTTTGATTATCCGACCTAACTTCGGTCCCAATTAGACCGTATAACCGCGGTTCAACTGTACTAGATACTCTTAATTGGAAAAAAATGGCAATAGTTTACTGGAACAATGGCAATAGTTTACTGGAACAATGGCAATAGTTTACTGGAACAACGGCAATGTTTCTATGCACTTAAACTAACATGTTTAATTCTGAAGAGGACCTAAAAGGCCAAACTAGGAGGTGTCCATCTCTGTTTTTACAGCCTAGCCTTGGGTCTGAAGGGATATTTATTAATAATTGTAAATGCTAAGTGACTAGTTTAACAAAGGCCTCTTGGCTCCCGATTAAAAATCTTAAGAAAGCTGCATTTTGGCATATTTTCACTATCTAGTTTTAGTATTTGTCAAGGTGTCATTACAGCTCTAAGGTAATTACAGTTTAAGGTAACTAATTTCAAGCTATTACAGTAATTAAATTGAACATGGGTAAATTTGATCATACATAATATATTAAGTATCATGAATTATTTACCTTGAAATGAAAAGCTCGGAAGAAGAGGCACAATTCTTAAACACAAAAAAACATTTTATTAGTATATGTTATAAAAATATTGATAAAAAAACTAACTTTAATACTCACATAACAAGTTCTAAAAGAACTATTATAAGCTACCATTGTTTTACTTTAACACTCACAGAAATTCTTAAAGTACAGAGAGACAGAACAAAAAAAACTTTGAAAATAGGATGATTGGAAAGGAAATTAATAAAAGTGTGCGGACGGGCAGTAACAGAGACATACAGACAGATGGACAAAAAGTATAAAATGTAGTTCTCCAGTTTTTTTCGACCACAATAATAGTAAATCACACGACATGATTATACACGCTTACCGTGTCTTCATAATTATCTAATGATGAATCTGATGCAATATCACTTGTATATCCTAAGTGTTGATTGATATCACCATTTGGAATTGAAGCTTTCGTTTCGAAATCTTTAGACTGCGATGCCTAAATGAAAAAAAGTAATTGTACAGGCTGTTTCATAAGTAATGATTCATTATCATTAAATAATAATTTTTTAGAACTAATATACGACAAAATTTCAAGAGATTGATTGCAAGCGAAGAAATGATTTTAATACAATAAGCCAATATGTCGGCTCATATTTGTGCCCTCTTAAAATAGGCTTTTTTCTCCCCGAGAGTGAAATTTCAGGTCAGTTATTTTATTCAAGAGACTTTCTGTGATGGATGTCAGAGGGTTCCCAAATTGGCTGGAAGGTTTTTCTCATAATTTACAGAAACTAATAAATATCAGAGAAAACTTTAATATTTTGGTATCTCCAGGAAAGCAAAGCCACCCTAGTCCTTAACTTATTATGAGTCTGTAACCTAAAGAAGAACAATATATTCCAAGGCAATAGACATTCAAGATAGGATTTTTTAAAAAGAAATGCTGCACTTGTAGTAAGGTAAATAACACAGAGAAGTTTTCTAAACAAAGGGCCATACACCTCTCTTTGTTGTTTTAAGAGTTACAGAACTTATTTCTTTAAAAAAAAATCAACTTACAGTAGAGCTTCCTGCTTGAGATAAAGGTATGTCATAATACTGTGAAGTGACATTGTATGTAGAGGCGTTGTTGGAGCCATCAGGAGATTCGGTAAAAGTAAATTCCATTTGGTCATTACAAAAAGCTTCAGAAGCATTAACATAGTCCTGGTAGAACTGACGACGGGTTTTCTCTTCTTCTGCTGTTTGCCAAGATGCAACAACTACTGACTGAAAAGGAAATGACAGTTTAAATTGTTTAATTAGTTAAAAAATACTAAACGTTATCTAGATTAATTGTTATCAAATCAATTATTTAGATAAGTTTTTTTTTACTTAGAAAGATACAATTAAGCTAATTAATTAAATTAAGCTAAGATATCAATCTAAAGTTTGTCTCTACTTATTTTACTGATAATAAAAACTATAAAAATTAATTTATAACATTTTATAATAGCTTAATACTTACTTTAGTTTTTATTAATAATTTGAAGGAAATATATAGTTGAGACATGTATTATGAAAAAGTTAAAACTAGTTCAATAGTAGGATATTTTAAAAATAAAATTTAAAACAAGAATATATAACAACTTTTATGTATTAGCTTAAAACAAGCAACTTAGGAAAAAAAACTTAATATTTACCAGCAATTCTTCCTTTTGTTGAATAGTCATTCCTTCTTCATATAAACCTAAATCTATTGGAAGATAATAAGAGTTAGAGAGCAAAAATCATACATGCAGAAATGATGCAGTCAAAAATACGTTAATATACAGTACACTATTGCGAAGAGACAGAAAAATAATACAATAGAAAGTCTTGAGGTTCAGTTTGGTAGACAAAAACAAATAGGTTTGTAACAGTAACTACCACCCAGAACCGCTTCTGCACATGTTATACAAGCCTAAGAAACAAAACAACAAACATAGAATTTGGTGCGAATTTAAACTGTTAGTCGCCATAAATGCCTATTTTCATATTGGTATGTTTCCAAGGAATTTTGTCCATAACTGCATGAGAATAAATTCATTGGTAAATCCCAAACCCAGCATTTGTGAAATATATCGCCTACCTTCGAGCTTTTTGTTCAGCCTAAATTCATAGGGCTGTGGGTCCTCCGATTCTGCTTGTTCTTCATCAGAGATCAACACCTCTTCTACTTGAGTGGTGGGGGGAATGGCAATCATCTGGAAGGGGGAGAACGAGATTTTAAAATTATGATTTAACGATTTCAAATTATTCAATGTAAATGTAGAGCGTAGAGAAAGAAGGTGCTATGTGGCAAAATGAAGAAAGAGAAAATTATCTTGAAGTTTTTAGTTTGCACTTAGATCCAGGGTTGGCATGGTTTTTACCACTCCCGATAAATACCATGGTAAAAACTCTGATTATGAAACAAACAGTTAATTAATATATGTTGTTCAATAGACTTGATTAAAATTATTTTAATTTTGTATTTCATTAATTATCATAGACATTTTTTAAATAATTATTTATGTTAACATAGATGTGAACATTTAAATAATATACAAAATAAAAGTACATGTTTATTATATTACTCCATTGGGGTAAAATAATAACGGAAGATTTGCAAAATTAAGGGGTTGTAGAGTAGATTTTTTCTATAAAATATGATAAATAGAATTTTTTTTGCCAAATTAGATGTTTAAAATGTCGTTTGATAACTTTCTATGCCATTAACTGTGTAGGTACAATTTTTTTATTTTTTAAAAATTTTCAAACTTTCTGTATTCATTTTACATTTAGTCATGTCTACTAAACAATATACAAAATAAAAGTACCGTATATACTCGTGTATAAACCGAGAAATTTTGGACAAATTTAGTATCATAAAAATCGTGGTCGACTTATACACGAGACATCAAATTTCCGAGAAAAAAATCACCAATATTTAAACTAAAACTAAATTTCAATCAAACTTAAGGTTTAAATACTATTTATTAAATATAAAGTTAAAGACACAAAAACAGTTAAATTCTCAAGATGAAATTAGATTGGTATCTATTCACGCTATCCACCATAATGATGCTTAATTGTTAGTTCTCGGCGTGATGCGTATTTTGCATGTGTAGCTCAGGCACATGGCGGTTCAGTCAACCAGTCTTCAATGTGTAAAGAAAACAATATTGATCTGTGACCTTGACAGCGTGATCTTCATGCTTCACTGAACATGGCTTCAACTTAGCTTCTTCATTCAGGGTCAGCAATGTCAAGGACGCTCAGAGCCGAAACCCGTTTTATTTTCATTGGAGTTGAAATCTTGCTTGCAAAATAAAATAAAAATTACGGTCCGCCATGAACCGATTTCTTCTTATTTTCTTGGGCCTTATTTCCTACCTCGACTAATACACGGGTTACCGATTTTGAGAGGATATTTGGTTTAAAAAATGGGGGGGGGGGGTCGATTTATACACGAGTATATATGGTACATGTTTATTATATTACCCCATTGGCCTAAAATTATAACGGAAGATTTTCAAAAGTAAGGTGTTGTAGAGTAGATTTTTTCTATAAAATATGATACATAGCAATTTATTTTGCCAAATTAGATGTTTAAAGTGTCCTTTGATAACTTTCTATGCCATTAACTGTGCTGCTAATAATTGCTGACGTTCCGATTACGTTTCTTTAAAATGTTGGGTTTCAGCTAATCTGTAGTGCTTTATTTTGAACAGCCCAGGCATTGCAAATAAAACTTTTTATCAATGGCCTAAATAATTGTAAAAGTTAGAAGTAGCTCAGATGGTCACTGAAACCCTTAAAAAGTGCTTTGTTAAACTTGTTGACAGTTAGAGCTGGCTATAGTGTCTACATATATTGACTAATGTTAGTAAACATAGCCCCAACACCTTTTCCAAAATATTAATCCGTCTTTGCCTGAAGCTTACCATGGTGGATTAAGCATAAAAGGTATTAAATTGTCCTTGGGCAGTGAAGGAAGCATTGCCCAACTCACCAAAACCACAACTTGTCGAGAGTCATATGCAACTACAATTCGATATTTAGTGACTCTATAGCCTTGGCCATTTGCACAAAAGTGGGTAAATCCCATTTCTAGGTTGGTTCATAATTGAAGAGCTTAGTGGAAGAAGGTGCTAAGTGACAAAAAGGTGAAAACAAGAAAACTTAGCACTTAGATACGTTATGATTAAGGGTTTATCTGGTATTGATTATGATAACAGATTAAGATCTTTAAACATGTATTCCCTGGGAAAACAGGAGAGCTAGGAGTGATTTAATACAGTTATTCAGGTTCATAAAACAGGGAGACATGGAGGGCTTAGGTTTTACCTTAAATAGCCGGACCAGAGGAAATGATCAGAAATTGAATAAATCGAGCTTTAGAAGGGAGGTAAGAAAACATTATTTTTACAATAGAGTTGTCAATGAGTGGAATGCTTTACCAGATTATGTTTTGCATTCGAAGAGAGTAGAAGATTTTAAGAAGAAACTTGACGGTCATTGGAAAACTGGTAATGTTTTAGATTTATTTTGGACCAACCTTGCTGGGCCCCTGGCCTGTTCTTGGTCGACAATTTTTGTATTTGTATTTGTTAAAAACGGCTCTCACAAAAGGTAAAAAATATACTTAACTTAAAGTTTATAATTTGGGAGAATCTTGTTATCTTGAAAGGAGGAAATAACATATTCATTGACACACAAATCTCAACTTTTTCAAAAATGTCCCTCGGCACGTTCTGCCACTAAGCTCTTCAATTGTCTTTAAGCAGTATGTGCTAGTTTAATTACACCTCTATTAACGAGAATGAAGTAATGATCATACATAAAATTCAGTCTGTTGAACTCAACTTGTACTTACCTTTGAGTTACTATTGTCTTCTTGTTTAAAAGAATCAGAATCCTTTGGCATCGCTATGAAAATTCCACGCTGTGCTTACATCAGCATAAACATTGCATGAAAAAGCACTGTAAAATAATTTAAGTGTCATGAACAAACATGCTTTCCTGTTTCTTTATTCACAACAAACTTAGATATCAGAAGAAAAAAAATTGAAAATTAGATCATTTAAATGTCAAATATATAATACCTTAACCAAATTTATTTATAATTATACAATTAAATGCACTGACTATAAACTAAAGTGCAAAAAACTATAAAAATCCATCAATACATTTAAAATAGTCAAAAGAAATAAGACTGAGATAGATTCCAATAAGTAGGACAACATCAATTCATTGAATCCAATTTAGTGTGATAATAAAATGTTGGTTTCCAATAAATAAAATTCAAATCTATAATAAAATTAAAAAGTAATTAATTAATAAACTTTTTACGGATTTGAATTTTGTTACCATACGAGCTGTTGTCGATGACTTCCTATTAGGCATGCTTGTCATAAATAGCGCGAAATTTAACCAGTGAACTATATTTTAATTAATCCAAAAATTAATATTTCCAAAACTCACAAATAAACAATTCAAAAAATTGTTAAAAATGTAAAGACTACGGTTAAAACTAATATTTGAGACTAACATATAACTTAAAAACGGAAAATTGTTTTGATGAGGAGGTATGTAGCTTACTGATAAAAGTTTAGCAAAGCAGAAACTGTGTAGAGTTGACTGAAGGAATAAGCTGGCATAACATTCTTTAAGTATCATTCATTATTAATAAGATTAAAAGTATTTAATTTAAATTTAAAAAGCCTTTTTTAAATATCAAAGGCTATCAAGGGACATCAAAAGAAATCGAAAGTTTACATTGCTAAGATTAGTTGTTTCAGGCTTTCCAATGTTTATGATGGCTGAATGTGAGGCTAAAATATAGCTAAACTGCGTAGTAAATTATTTTATAGGTTTAAATTTATAATATAGTTTGTAAATATCAAGTAACTCTTTTGATAAATTTCTATTTCTTACTTTAAAATTTAAAAAGTAAGTAAAACTTTTTTTTGTTTTGCATTAGAATAAGCTGGTTTCAGGTGACGTACCTTTCCAGTCTTCACTTTGACAATCGTGGCTCGAGGAAGAATTTATTTTCATTGCAGCATTTCTGTTGCCACCCAAGACCTGAACATGCCATATTGATGACCACCCACTAACGGCCGTATTCACAAGTTCGGGTCACCCGCAGGTTTCCCCGTCTGGGGGATAGATCGGTAGGTTTCGTCAAATTCCTTATTCACAAGTGCGAGTTATGCCAAAAGGGAGGAGATAAGGAGCCGAATCTGCTCTGCGGGTTATCCTACCAATATAGGTGGGTTTTCAGACGGATATCTCTGAGAAATGTTTAAAATCAAAACAAACATAGCTTATCGGGTTCTTCTTTCAAACTAGTGATTATAATTATTTAGTTCTAATCCATTTTAATTGATCTTTATAAGATTGTTCAATGTAGAAGTACAGTATATACAGTACAGTATATTTATATACATATAGTATATACAGTACAGTACAGTATATTTTCAACATTATTTAGATTGATACTAAATTTCTACGTAGAGACTTACGTGAGATATGCGATGATAATTTTTATTGTACAATCCATTTAAAAACGTATCTTTAAATTGACTAAAATTGTTTTAAAAGTTGTGTGCTGCGGTAGTTATGCACAAAAACGTTACAAACTTAATAATAAAATACAAATAACAGAGGAATATTATAACCATACTAGTATTTGCCACTGTAAAATATAATTAGCAGGTTAATATTCTTGGTTAAAGATTTATACCTATACATAATGATAATTATAAAGGCATTAGTTTTTCTTATTTTCCAATATTCCTTTATATTTTTAAATTAAAGCTATTAAAACTTCAGAGTCATCTGGCATAAAGTTTATTTTCTTCGCTTCAGCCATTTTTATAAAGGGGAGTCGGATGGGTGTTTGGGTCAAAAATGTCAATCTTCTGTGTTTCTTTTATTTTTAATCTGCATATCTATAGCTTTAATTTAAGACCAAGATTATCGATTTCTGTTTAGTAGTTTTCTTTTTATAAGCATTTTTCAGAAACTATGTACATCAGTTACCTTAATTTTCTTTTGCGTTTAGGAACATTTTTCTCAGGAACTATAAAATATATCAGCGTATTTTGTTTTATTATCCTCAGTTTAAATTAAAGAGCTATATGTAAAGAACAAACTATAAAAAATTCAAGTTCCTGGGAAAAATGTTTCTAAAGTTAGTAAAATTAACATTGGCGAGATAGAACCATCCGACTCCCCAAAGGCGATTGCGATCTGTCTCACGCTGCAAATAGAACACGTGAGAAATATCTCTAGCAGTAAACAACGTCACGTGATTCCGCTTGACCAATGATATGTCCTGTTACAAAAATCTGAGTGGAACCTGGGGAAGAAACTCGAAAGGTGAAACCCAGATAAATCTCGCGGTTGTGAATACAAATTTGAAATAACCCTCAAGTTGTCCCTTCCTCGCAGGATTCATGTTCTGGGGATATCTCGCTACTTGACTCGGACTTGTGAATATGGCGGTAAGCATTTAGATCGAGCTCGGGTTAGGAGCTAGATAAAAATTATCGTCGCACTAGAGCTACACGAGTGCGTCATACCACAGTAAAATGGCAAGTTGACACCCAACGCAACTTTTGAGGGCGACATTGTAATTGGCGTCGGAACTTTGGAGCATATTTAGCGTGCACACCCTTTACATAAAAATTCGTTGGATATTTTGTCTGCACAGACAGGGAGTTATTTCGGCAGTGCCTACACCAAACCTAGGACCTTTCGCATGCCAGGCAAGCACCTTCGAACGGTGCGAGAGGAAACTTTTGCCAATAAAAAAAATGCGTGTTGTCGATTATCATGATTTTTGTACGCAAAATATTTATGTTAGGAAAACTTAATATTGGAATTATATTATAACCCTTTTAACTTGAGAAAGATTCGATATATTTATCACGATCTGTGTTACATGCAACTGAGTATAATAGATTAGTCCGCTGAATAACAGATTTAAAATATGGTTAACTGCTCTGGCCAGTAAAAAAAAAAAAACATTTACAAAAATGACTCGCAATAATTAGATACGTTTTGTATTGCGTGTTAGGATCCATAGTTTTCTCTAAATTTGACAGTACCTATTAACTTGTCAGAACAATTAACCCTATAAGTACTATCGTATGTTAGGTTTTCTTCGCTACTTTATATTTTCACAATCCTTACTGATTAATTCAGCAAGCCAAATAGTTAATAATTTCAACTAAGTTATTCATCATCAAAATTAAATGCTTGTTGTATCAATAACACACAAACACATATACTGGTTATATTAGAGACTGGTATATTAGAGAAGCCAATATTCTGCTGACATCAGACCAAGATTTAACTTATACCAGTTTCTTCTACATGAAGAATCAACTTTAGCTCCTTTTAAGCAAATGTTTTATCAAATGGGCATTTATGCTGTTGTATTATCAAAAATTGAGATAGTCAGAAACAATTCCAAGACTACCCTGTCTTTGATTATCAATTTAGCATTTATTCTTGCACTTAAAAAATACATTCATATTTTCAAAGAATCTCAGGCTTATAGGAAAATATACGGTCTGTAGCATAGGATCTTAAGGGGGGGCGATACATATAACCGCATGAATTTTGATCGTTTTTCAGAGGCGTTAAAAAGGGAAGGAATACATGAATCGTTTTAAAATACAGTATGTTTATAGATTATACATAATTAAAATACAAAAATCAGATTTTTTGCTTTAGTTTTTGCAAAACGGCCGCCGTAGTAACTAATCTCCCGAGACCCTCGTGGATAAAAGTATCAATCAGCGGTAATTCTAGCTTCCCCTAAAGTGATTTAAAATCAAAAATTTTGATTTGAAAGTGTTCATAAAACTTACATCTTTTAGTTAAACCAATAAAATAACAAAAAAAGTTGAAAATAGTAAATTGGCACGCCTCAGAATAAAAAGGTTAGATTTTTTAAACTCCTTCTTCATAGGTTTTTGGGTAAAAAAACTATTTTAATTTTTTTTTTGTCATTTTTGAGGTTCAACTAGAAGCTAATATTATAGAGAAGATGTATACTAGATTTCATAAAGGTCTATTGACAACTTTTTGAGTGATCTTGCACGCCAATTTAAAAAAAGTAATTTAGATATACACGGGCTTAAAGTTTCGGCAAAGCCCTCAAGCATTTGAGTTATTAATCGATAAATAATGCGAATTTCATTCTAAAAATTTACAGGCATATTTTTGAGATGTTATTTTTAACTATTTATGAAATTTAAAAAACTCGATTTTTCCTGTATCGCCCCCCCCCCCCCAACGTAAAGACATTTTCTTGACTATTTATGCCGAAAACCACAAAACGCCAAACTTAAAATCAAAGGTAGGAAGAAAAAGAAATTGTCACATAACCTAAATGTGAGATGTGAAGTTAGCAAGTGATGGTCAACTCCCTCTGAAACACTAGTTCAAATACACAATTTTATATTTTTGACTGAAATTGCCACCCTGAAGGTCAACTAAGAAGCACTACAACAATAAAACATAGTTTACAAAGATAAACGAAACCAAAAAAAAAGCTCTTATTCTTAAGGATTTTTTTTTATAAAAAGAATAACATATTTAATAACAAAATTTAATGATATCAGTTACACAAACAACATTGTTATAGAACCATTGATGTTTCGATGAGGTTTATTACAGCACATATACATGAATGGTATGCATGAATGTTAAAATGCATTTCCCTTTCTTTCAAATCGTCCCTAATCTAAGTCTGAAGAGGAACTCTTCTTTTTTTTCTTCTTCCTTTTCTCTTTTTCAGGAGATTGCTGAAATAATAAAAAAATTTAGTTGAAATAGATTAATTGTAACACATCATTTGTTGACTGTTGATCAAAACGAGTTAAATATGAATTAGAAACCATACCATGCAGTTGTTTATATTAACTGACACTAAAAGTTAAAACGTATTTAGATAAAATAAAACAGTATGCAACACCTTTAGGATAACTAGCATAATTTCATAACTTAACAACTGTGCATGATGTTATGGCACCACATTGTATCATGGTAGATTTAATGAGCATTAGCCGCTCTGAAGAGCCAAAGAACAGATTCGATCTGAGAACCTGGTTAAAGGCATAGTCTGGTGTGTTCCTGATTATGAGCATCACCCAAAGCACCTTAACTAGTCTGATCTTTTAAAGGTTTAATAAAGGCCAATAGTTCAAAATAAATTACCGTTTTTTCTTCAGCATCTGAGCCATGTTTCTGCTTCTTATGCTTGTGTTTCTTCTTGGAAGCAGAGGCTTCGTCTCCACTGGCCTCAGAGGTTGGACTAGCAGCACGCTAAAAAATTTTTTTAACATGATTGTTGAAAATTACTAATAAAAGCACAATTCTGATAAAATTCATAGTATAATTTTGCCAACCATTTTATGAATTCAAACTCTTTTGAAAGTTCGATAAGCATGATGATCCTAGTGGTTATACAAACTAAACGATTCAGCTATATCATCCACCCTTTTTTATGCTATTTTAATTAACACTTAATAGTGAAATCCCAGATGTAAGGGACGAACTAACACACAGAGATTAAAGAAATGAATGCGCTATTGCAAAGTATATCTTTGGCCGATTTACTACAAATTTAAGCCATAATTTTATAGACAAGTTAACACCCCAAACAAATTTAACACATTGACTACCACAGCAATTTTCAGAAATCTGGGAATCTCTTATATGACTTAACCACATATTATTAAAAAAAAACTAATTCCAGTGCAAAGTTATAATAAAAAAAACGTTAAAAAAATTTTGTTCTAAAAAACGGTCTTATAAATTATCGTGTAGTTGGCTGCTGTAATAAAAATCTCTTTGCGGAAGCCAATACAAGGTAAGTCACACACTCTTCTCTAAAGCTGAATCATAAATACATGTCCATATTCGTTAGTAGTATCTCAGAAATCATTGAGTGCATCACATTTACGTCTTTTCTGAGTGTTTTGTTTTATAAATAATTAGTGTTCTAATTAAATCATCAAGAACCCAATATGGAAAAGAAAAGACCAGTGACTCAAAATGAAATTAAGTACTACCAGGAGTACAGAGGATGAGTTATTCAGTTGGGAAATGCCAGGAACATGTCCTCATAATTTTACAGTCTTATCTAAGATCTTTCCTTTCCGAAAAGTATGCACTATCCATACTAGGGTGTTTTGCACTTGAACCCTAAAGAAAGGGACTTAGGACCAAGTTTTAAAACAAATGGCCTAGGGACATTAAAAAAATAATTGACAATGGTTAGATTGTTGGAACATTAGAAAAATTGTTCATTACGTCAACAGCCCTGATGTTTTTTTTTTTAAACCAACATAATGAAACAAGAATAGCAAACAGAGAACAGGTGAAAGAACAATATTAGTGTAGCAATTACTATATACTTACATGGTACTAATTGTCAACAAAAAAATGAGCAACTTATAAGATAGTTACTAACAAGTTTTTCAAAGAATTTAAGGTTAGAGAATAACAGCATTGCTTACTCTTGGAATCAGTCACAATTGCAATACAAGTCTTAGAAGCGACCTTTTTCCCGCTTAAACTCTAAGTCTAATAATACATAATAAAAAATACTTTGAATGTTCTTCAGCAATAATAAAAGTACATGTACAATGATGAGATCTATATTTTCAAGTTAAAATACAATTAATCTTTATGTATTCTAAAATAAAAAAAATATCAAGATTTTAAAAATATTTAGCAATTGAGGGAACTTGTCTTGAAGTTGTGCTTCGAAAACTTATTATTTAACCCCACATGCAGCATCCCATGATCAAGGTGAAGCAAATTTTTGTGTAAAATTAACATCGACCACAATGCTAAGCAAAGGCTAAATTTTTGAACACTTTTGAAATTACTTTTATTAACTTTGAATTCTTTTCAAACTTTAGCCAAAAGAAATCACATTCTTAGTGAAATGTCGAGGATGAATATCTAAAAAAAAAATAGCAGTCTCGAAAATGTAATTTAGTTTGAATTATCTTCGCACTAGAGCTCACGAGGCTATCGATATTTGTGGAAAATCCGGTTTTGAACGCGTTTATTTTTACCGAAAGATGCGCTTAACAATCCTAATTATCCGTTTTAATTAAGATAAAATTGCTGTAAGATCAAATTAAAGTAATACATAGTCCATAGAGGGAAAATAAAAATAGTACTTATACTTTCTAACGACGACGAAGATCAAAACTAAAACATGTGCATATGTGATTGGAAAACGTATAAACACCTGGTCTGCTGAAGGGCGAACTTGACTTTGAAGACAAAAAAACTGGAGCACACCATTCCACAAAACGAATGTACAAAAGACATCACTCTTTTCCAGGCAAGGGGGGAAGGGGGCGGGGACGGACAAACAGCTTTTTATCCAATCAACCCAAAGGATGTATCCAACTGAAAATAACGAATATTCCCAATCCCCATTTCCGAGTGAAGAACAAAGAATATCGATACAAAGAAAAAAAATAGTGTGCGCTAGTCACATGGTAATATTTAAAAAAAAAGGGACTTAAGGTACCAAAGATGAAAAAAGGGACTAAAAGGGACCTAAAATAAAAGGGACTTTTAGAGACCAAGGGATCAACTCTAAACGCCCTGCATACTATGACAGGGGGACCAATGATGTAAAATCAAATGCTTTAGAATAATAAAAATAAACCTTTTTCTGAAAATGAAGAGTTAGTTCATTTTCGTTATAAGGAACAGGTTTAAAAGACAGTTGTTCTTTTACTTCACATCAGCCTCTATGGATGACAATTTTTTCTTGATATTGTGGCAGTCAACATGCTAAGCATTAATGTCAGTTAAAATGACATAGCAGGATATTAGTAAGAAAGGTGAGAAGACTAAAATATAGTTAGCATTAAGATTGACAATAACTATTAACAATGAAAGTAGCTTTAAAAATCTGTAAAAAAAAATAGAGAACTTGTAACTAAAGAAAGTCAACAAGTTTTGCAAAAGAAAAGGCTGTAAATGCTTACTTTAGGAACAGGGGACATCATTTCAGTTTTGACAGCAGACTCTGTTGGTTCCACCTTAACTTTTCTGTAAAAAAAGAACAGAATGCACTTGAGTTCCCATGAATAAAAAATATTCCTATCAATATGGTTAACTTCCATTATAAATACAAAAACAGGGCCGTAATTATCAAAAGTAAAAAGTTATCAATACTAAGCAGTTAATAAAAAGATACACATGGCTATGTTGAGAGATTGGCCTTAGAAATAAAAGATGAAACCCCATAATTCACTACAAAAATCAATAACTAAAATTTAAAAGGTAACACACTCACAGGAAAAACTAGAATAACTGTAATAAAATTAGTTTAAATATTCATTTCAAAATATTAGTAAAAGAAATCAATAGAATGTGAGGTTGGAATAGTAAGATAGAATAAATTTCAAGAGTCCAAAAGTAAAAATTCCAAGCTACCCTTCGTATTTCTCACTCCAATCTGCAGGAGTGCTCTCGTTTGGCCTTCCATATTTGTCCAGCAGACCCTCTTTCACCATCTTTTTCTTCAAAGATGCCTGCAAACACAATATCACTCCACATTAACATTTAAATTACACAATTGTGCAAGTCCAATTATATCAAGTAACAAGTAATAACTGAAATTCTTAACAATTACATAAAGTATGAATACACCTTATTAACTATAAATATGTCAATATTTGTTAGTTTAAAGAAAATTGATAATATCAGTATCATAAAAAGGGATTACACTTTCAAATTCTTTGGGCTGTATCACCAACATCTATTTTACAACCAAAATTTACAGTTTCATATATTCCCTTTAGAATGCACGAAGCATTTCAGGGAGAACTTTCCCACACAACCACAACCGTTAGAGTTAGTTTTAAATTTTCCATAAAAAAAAGGAACAACCCAACCTAAATTTGCACCATTGGCCAGGGGACATGATCAAATCCTGGCAATAAAACACAACTTTAGCGCTTACAGAATGGATTTTACTTAAACACAGACAACTATTCTTTTTAAAAATTACATTTTACATACAATTTTGGGAAAAGTTAGATATTTTATTAGTAAAAAAATTGATCAACAAAGCACTAATCAAATAATAAACAGTGTAATGATCTCTAAATGCACAATGAAAAGAACTTACAGTTGGTCCTAATCCCCATCTACGTGGGTATGTGTCCCTTTCCATAACAACTCTTTTGATTTTGGCAATCAAACCATGGTTGCAACTGGCAATGGTAGAAGTCTCCATCAAAGCAATGCCTATATAAAAAAAGTAAATCTCAATTAGGAAATTTACTAAACAAATTTTCATCTGATAATAATTAGTAGATATTGATATAATTAGTAAAAGGATGGATAGATGTATGTTAATTCGTTATATCAGAAAGGTCCTCTTCAAACAATAAAAATAAACCAAAATTTAACTTTTAAATAATTTTTTTTATTTTTATAAGTTAAACAGATTAATTATGCCTTCATATATTAGATCTCGCACAAAAGATATAACATTTTTCAGAAACTAGTCCATACATAAGATAAACAAATGTGGTCCTTTTGGTACCTATAAACAAATCTGGTCCTAAATGACCATCAAGGTGATATTTTTGTATTATTAACAAGGCTCAACCAAAGCAATTTAGAAAATGTCATCAAAATATTTCCCCACAAAATGAAAAAAATCTCCATTTTGTTTTGAGAAACATTCACAATCATTTTATTTTGTGAAGCATACAATAGCAGGAATAGGACACAAATGTCTTACCCAAAGCAATAGCTTCACCCTTTGTAGTCATTATAACAACTTCCTGATTCAATACTATATTATCCTCGAACTGCACCACGCCTGGCAACATGATCTTTGCACCATAACAAATGGCATTTACCTGTTGGGGAATGGAGCATATGGAAACTTACCATTAAAAAAATAACATTTTACGCAGATACAGCTTATATGGATAAACATCAGTTACGAAATATCTTTCAAATTAAAGAGGTTAGTGGAAGAATGTGCTATAATGTGACAAAAAGTTGAAAATGAGCTTTGAAGGATTCAATCGCAAGTTGATGCGTTAAAAGCGGGAAAAAATATACTTAACATATAGTTTATGAAGGGGAAATTCAAAAGAGATTAACATGTTCATTGGCACAAAAATCTTAATTTATTCAAAAATGTCATATAGCATGTTCTCCCACTAAGATCTTTAATTAGTTCAGGAGGTTAAATAAAGTAGTTAATTAAATAAAACAGTTTTCACAAAGTGAAGGCAAAAAACATGTGCAATTGACTAGACTTTTTCTAAAATTATTATATTCTCTAACAGAAATAAGAATAAACTTTCACATAGATAAACTTACAGCTGTGTCTTTCACAATAATTCTCTTGTGTGTCACCAAAAGAGCTTCAAGGGGTTGAACCACTCTCCTCAAGTAGTTCTCATCATTGTGGTTCTTGTAGACATAGTTGGCATCCATCACATCGTGCATGGTGTACAGGTTTTGCTAAAAATACAACATAAATCTAAGATGCATTTAACAGACTGGAATTAGTTGAAAACAGTACTACAAAAAATAGTACCAATTTAAATAATTGTTTTATGATTTAGTTTGCTTTTATGCCCTAGTTTAATAATTGCTTAATGGAATCCGCAAGGCAAAAGAAAAAGAGGGAAGCCAAAAACAATGTGACGTAGAACAATCAACAAGGAAGTAAAAGAACTTAACAAGTCATGAGGAGAGATAAAGACCGTTGCTGCCAACAGGGTGAGGTGGCGGACCATGACGGAGGCCCTATGCTCCATGTTGGAGTGAAAGAGGTATAAGTAAGTTAATAATTGCTTTATACCTTATATATTTTTTTAACTTCAGAAGCAAAACACCAAAGTCAGGAGATTCAAACCATACTTTTGACCATCAATGTTTGAACTAATCATAATTGTTTGCAATGGGCTCAATTTTAATGTAGCCTCGAGTAACAAAAACACAATAAGCTTCACAATTAAAGCAAAATTGCTCTGAGAAGACTACCTAGTACTATAAAACTTGCATATTATTTAAAAGAACCTTTTCCAACAATCAGAACATTTAAGCCTCATGCAGTGAAAACAAGTATGCACTCATGCCTCTTTACTTGCTTATGCCTAAGAGAGTTAACTTGTAAACAAAAAGAATCCTAACTACATCAGATAAATGCATCCAAAATATTACACTTACTTTTTCACTTTGAATTCCTGATCTGACTCGTCTGAGTTCCACCATTTGTCCCCCCACGCCAAGAGTAAGTCCCAAATGGACACACATGGTCCTAACATATGTTCCAGCTTCACAGCTCACCCAAAATATACCTAGGAATAAAAAACATCAATGAGAAACTTCTTCAATTATGCTATCCTTATATAACTAGTATATTAATATTTTTAAAATTATTCAAAGTCTCTGTGCCATGTTTTGGTAGATCCAAGGTTTTTGGTCATTCCAAGTAAACAGAGAAATCAAAAACAGAGAGGACCCTGTCAAGATGGTCTGTGGGGCTTCCCACATAATGATGTATTTATAGGGTGTTTAAGCGGAAGTGGCAGGGATCAATCTGCAGTCGCATTTGTCGCAAAATGCGACGAGTTGCACGAAAATGCGAAAAAAAAATTGTTGGCCGTCGCGAAAATGCGACGCCGTAATTAGGTGAAACTAAGCTTAAATTTCAATAAACAACAAGTTAAAATAACCGATTCTAATAATGAAAATAAAAATTTTAATCAAAATTAGAAGATGAATTCAGATTAGATTACACTAAGATGTCTTCAAATCTCGGCCAGCCAGTGCAACCTCCCATTAGAAGAGCAGTCCAATAATACTTCCTGATTTACTTAATTTGCTGCCTAGTAATTTTAACGAAATCTACCGATGACGTCACATTGCATCAGAATGATTGACAGTTCTCTGGCTGTGCGTGATCAGTATCTCGTTACTTTTGTAACTCCAGTTCAGGCCAAGTCTGACAACCAGAATATATTTTCTGATCAAGTGTCCAATTCACGGTGTCCTTGAGTCGTGATCACAAGAACAGCTTGAATGTTAAAATACTTTTTTGTTTACATTTGAACTTTTTTTCTAATTACACTTGTACTGGGGTTTCTGATTTTAAACAATTTTTATTTTTTTTTAAAAATGGACTTATACACGCTTTATATATTTAGATTTTATGTTGCTAGTAAATTTCTAGTCCTTGAATTTTTCTGGAAAAGTTGTGTGCATTTTATTTTTCCTTACAAATGTATGAACCATGTTAATAAGGATATGTATTGAAATTGAAAGACCAAAAGTTGGGGATTTCAAACAACCAAAACTTTATTCCAATGCGCCAAATGAACAGCAAAACCATGTTCATAGACAAATCTGAAGATGATCCAACGCCATAAATAAAAGTAAATGTACTTATTTTAAAATGTTTATAAAAAAAATTAAGTACATTTAGTAGTGTTGTATTATATAATTATTTAAATTTGTCATGTCATGATTCATAAAAAATATGAATGTATTGTTAAGCTATACTGCTAAACAGAATTAATTTACTGCTATACAAAGATTGATTTGTGTATAGATTCAAGTGATTTAATTGGCGTGACATTGATTTATAAGCAACTAATTTTTCTTTAGCATTTTGCTACAGCTTTCTTCTACATTTTAGCATTTTTGCTACAGCTTTTTTTGACCCAGGTTGATACCTGGGAAGTGGGTTCTTGTTTACTCGAAAACGGTATGATATTATGCAAGTATTTTATGTGATAAGTTTTTTCCAAATGTATGTGCATTAAAAATTCTTAAGTTGAAATATTAGTTAATAATTGAACTTCATATTAGTAGATTCTGCTAGCACATGATAACAGTAACCCAGTTTCATGGGAATGAAAAGGTTTTCTGGTTTGAAGCAGCTTTTGTTCTGGAGTCTCATATCCATAATTTATTAATAAAAAATTAACATTTTAGGGACCTCCAGGAAACCAAAAACTTTTTTTTAAAAAATAAAGACCTATATCTGTACTTGCATAATATTGTACAGATTTTGACATTCTAACTTCTTTGTAATTCGAGCGAAAGCATAAATACGATAATACAAATCCTTGAAGATAATCTTCAGAAAAAATACACCTTTTTTAAAGACCCATAAGATTATACAAACCCTGTAAGTCGACCAAGAACTTACCTAAATTCTTTTCATTGTCATATTGATTCATTTTCACTTCATAAATAGTCCTAACACGAAGCTGACGTTTTACAGCCGATATAAGAGGAGGTCTTTGGAACAGAGCTCCAGTTAAAGTTTCAAGAGCCTAAAAAAAAGTTAAAACTTTTCTATATTGATGATTTGATTTATGGAAAAAAAACTAATATATTAACTTTTTAAGAAGTTTTGAATGTGTCAAAGTTGCAAGTATAGTTATGTACTATAATTTAAATTTTCAGATTATCATATTGAAATACTTTTCTAGTTAGTGTAATTTTGTACAAATACAAGGGCTTCGCATTCTTTTACATTATTTTTATACACATAATTGGAGGGTTCAGAATACAAGTGTACTAAGTCCATAGTGGACTTTGTTCACTTGTGAACCCTCCAATTTATACAGATCAATTAAATAACTAGTAATTACCTTAAAATAACTTTATGCAGAAATATTTTTTTAATTATAAGTAATCTAGTTTTATAAACATGACCAACTAAATTTTTTTGTTACTTTACTCTTAAGCATAAAATAAAAGACACCACTACACAAAGCACTTATATATAAAAGCTTAAGACTTCAATATTTTTAGCAGCAATTACTAAAATAAAACACATTCCCAAACCAACTTACCCTAGGTACTCTGCAGGGGTCATCCACAGCATTATGCAACTTAAAAATGCACACATACTCTTTACCAGCCCCTTGCTGCGACTTGACCAGCCTAGTCGCTCGCCCTATACACACGACCAGACAACCGGTAACTTTAGGATCTAAAGTCCCGCTGTGTCCAGTCTTTGGTACGTTAAGGATCCGCTTGATCCATGCCACGACTTCATGAGAGGATGGATTTGAAGGTTTGTCAAGGTTGATGAACCCGGAGTTGAGATGGTCGGTTATTTCACGGTTGAGTGGCGAGCAGCCATTTGAAATTGGGACGAATTGCTTGGTTTTCACATTTAGTTTGTCGACACCCTGGAAGATATGGATTGGTTAGCGAGATGGTTTCACTTAGTAGTCTTAGTACAATATATTGTCTTAATTTGAATTCTAAATGTATTAAAACTAAAATTTAGTGAGATACAATTGACTTTTTTTCTTTAAAAAAAATATAAATTTAAACTAATTCCTAAATAAGTTAAAATGCTTTAAATGATGTAAAAAAAACTCAAAGATGATCTTCATTTAGGGTTCATACAGATTTTAAAAAGTAAAAATTAAGTAGTTTTTAAGGACTTTAAAAAAAATTTTAAGGACCTTATTTTATATATAATTATATTATACTACTAACTTATACCTTTAAATTAAGTACATTTTCTTTGATTTATGATGTTTGAGGGGTGGGGGGTCATCTCCAATCTTCATCAGATTTGTCTATGTGTGTGTGAACATGCTTTGCTGTTCATTTGGTGCATTACCATCAAGTTTTGGTCGTTTGGCAGTTTCATAAGGCTAGAAATTTAGGCACCGGGTTTTGCAAAAAAAAAAACCTTGACTGCCCTCTGAGATTGAAACCCAACTTTTGGTTTTTTAATGCATATCATTTAACATGGTTCATACATTTGTTAAAAAAATCAAGCCCTTTTCCAGAAATATCCGAGGACTGAAATTTACTAGCAACATAAAATCTAAATATATAAAGCGTGTATCCAGGGGTGAAACTGCCCACCACTGAAAAAATCTGAAACCAAAAGTGTGTCTTATGGGGAGGGGGGGGGGGGGATAAGTGACAAAATAAAAATGTGAAGATACTATAGTGAGGATAGGGGTAAAGTGAAAAATTAAGAATACATAGGATTTTTAAAAAAAATAATTTTAAAAAAACTTATAGGACAATATAAATCATCAAATAACTGCATACAGTTAATCATAGTGTCAACAGGGAAAAAAAAGTTTTTAAAAAATTCTTGATGACTCCCTGTTTATCGCAATTTTACGACATGTTTTTTTTAAGTTTCACATAGTTCATAAAAATTATTAAAAAGAAAAAAAATTCAAGTACTTTTCCAGAAAAATTCAAGAAATAGAAATTGCTAAAATCATAAAATCGGAATAGAAAAAGCTTTATAAGCCGTCCCTCAATTCTTTTTGTTGAAATTAAAACCTGTATAAAATCCGAAACGCCAGCATAGTAGAAAAAAATGTCCAATAAAGGCTTCAAACATAATTCTTTTTCATTCAAATTTTTCTTGCCATCACAAGGTCACGACTCACGATCCCTTGATTAGAACCAATCGAACAAATATTCTGGTTCGTTGATCCAACTTAACCTGAACCGGAGCTACAAAGTGATAAGACACTCTTCCGATAATGCAGAACTGTCAATCATTACGAAACGTGCGACGTCATCGGTGGATTTCTTGAAAATTACTAGGCAGCAAAATAAGTGAATCAGCATTGTTGGATTGCACCGGAAGTTGGGTTAGCCGATATTTGAAAAAAACAAAGATCAAAGTGTAATCGAATCTTAATTAATCTTCAAATTTTAATTAAATTTTTCATCTTTATTGCATAAATTTATTATTAAAGCTTGTTTTTCATTGAAATTTAAGTTGTTTTCATTGATATAGACCGAGAAAGGAGTTGAAATATCGTAGCACTAGAGCTACACGCGGGCTATTGGCGACGGGCGTCATAATTTAAAGCAATCAATTGAAATTTTGAATGCAGTGATTTAAAAGGCACGAACGTATTTTTTTACCTTTAAACAATTTTTTTACTCTAAAATAAAACCCGGAGTTCCA
This sequence comes from Oedothorax gibbosus, assembly GCA_019343175.1. Lineage (NCBI taxonomy): Eukaryota > Metazoa > Arthropoda > Arachnida > Araneae > Linyphiidae > Oedothorax > Oedothorax gibbosus. The sequence continues at coordinate 34,814,827 of CM033276.1, forward strand.
AGGAAGAATATTTTTAAAAAAACGAAATTTCGGGGTACCCCTTGAAAAGTTTCACTCCTGAAAGCCGACACTTTAAAAAAAACTAAAAATTGTCTAAAATCAGAGAAGTAGCGAAGTAGAACAGAAAAGGTTCAAACCTAAACAAAAAGTAATTTAACATTCCGCTGTTCTTGAGATTACGACAAACGGACGTTGTCAGACACTTGATCAAAAAAAATATTCTGGTTGTCCGACTTGGCCTCAACCCGAGCTACAAAAGTAACAAGATACTCTTTCGATCACGCAGACCTAGAGAACTGTCAATCATTCTGATACAATGTGACGTCATCGGTAGATTTCGTGAAAAATTACTAGGCAGCAAAATAAGTAAATCAGGAAGTATTATTGGACTCCTAATGGGCGATTGCACTGGCGGGCCGTGATTTGAAGACATCTTAGTGTAATCAAATCTTAATTCATCTTCCCATTTTGATTGAAATTTTTATCTTCCTTAAAAAAAATCTGTTATTTTAACTGTAGTTGAAATTTTAGTTTAGTTTCACCTAATTACGGGCACCATAAAAGTGGTACGGTGGGAAAAAACAAACAATCGTTCAAAAAAGGCATCGCAGTTGTAGCGAATCGCTTGTGTGTCGACAGTTTGTGCCGTTAAAAAAAAAATTCAAACTGAGGCTTATATCTTGTGCATTTTAATGTGTGTACAAACTGAATAAAATATATTTAACGTAAATATAAAAAATTATTTGTTAAGGACAATATTCGAATTTTTAATTCATACAATACTAGAAAAATGTATTACTCTAAATATTACGGTAAACATGATTTTTAAATGAGTTCCAGAGTGTTGAATTATAATATAATTTTGTTTACATTTAATGCCTACAAAATTATTTCGAAATATTTATTATTTTGCCCTTTAAAATTAGCCATTTTTGCATGGGCCAAGTCTCCCTTACCATGGGCCAAGTCTCCCTTAATAAGGTAGACTTGGCCAAGTTTCTAAGTTTTAAAAAACGATATATTTTTTTTTTAAAGAAAAAATGCATTATTTATATTATCACTATTATATAATTGTTGCCAATAAAATTTCCTTTAATATGTGCTATTACAAGAAACTTTTATTGCAAAAATAAAATTTATAAAAATAAAATTCTAAAAGCATGGCCAAGGCTTCCCATGCTCCCTTAAACCATTCTTTCGAATTACACTACTAACACTTATTGGAAGTTAGGCTTTTTTTTAAAAATGGCTGCTTCTTTAAAGTAAATAAATCAAGTTTTTGCATGTAATTATGTGCCTTAAAAGCTAAGATACTTACTTTTAAAAGTAGGGGCCAATCTTCAGAATTAAGGACATTGGTTTTGCTGGATGGCTCAACTGCAAATGTTTCTTCATGTTGAATATCCTATGAAAAAAATATTTATTAGTAGGAAATAGTTGTGATTTGAATGATGCAAGTCTAAACCTTTAGGTATAGGCAAGTATAAAAAGGCTAATACTGGGATGTATGTCCCAGAATCAGCTTCTCTGTACATTTTAGGAACATTTTTTAACAAACTTTAAATGGATGAACTGTAATGAACTTTTGTATCCAGGTATTTCTTTTTATAAAAGTGCTTTGATAGTAAATGACATTGCTCATCTAGTTAGTTTTAGAGATAAAATCAAATTAAAGTACTCTTAAGTCAAAAATTAACCTCTAAAATAAGAAAAATTACATAAAACCTAAATCTGAACCAAGAAGCACAAATTTTACAAAAATATCAAGAGATGGTCAAGGTTAAATTTTATTATTAGTTGATTTCACATTTAAAATAACTGAATTTGTCATGCGTACATTTGTTTTCCATTGACCGAACAATAGTCAACAGTTGAGCCATATTATTAGTGGTAGTTATTATCATAATAAGATGAGAATAACCATGAATTGCTGGAAATTTTTATTATATTTTGACTTAGCAACAATAATTCTGTGCTTTTCCATTCAGGTTAACCAACCACTAGACACACTTGAGCTTTAGAACTCCAGTCACGTGAAGAGGCCTTCTAAATGGTCCCAATGCCATCTGAGAGCAACAGATTTAACATGCACTAGCTCCCTAGATAAATTTTCATTGAATTTCTTGCCCACACTCCGGTTATATAGGATGGCAGAAAAAGTGAAGCATTTCATTAAAAAAAAATTTCAACGTTGCTTATAAAGATGACTTACTGCTAGTGATCTCTTATCCTTCTTTTTCTTATGCGACTTTGGCACAGGAGCTTCTAGAAAAACAAAAGGATTCAGTTTTTTAAAAACAAACATTTGAATACATTGAATACAAACATTTGAATACATTGAAAGATATATCTTCATGGCATGAAATTTTTTATATTATTGATTAGCAGGTTAACCTAGATTGTATTTTACTCATGTTAATAAAAGGTAATAAAATCAGTTACAATAATAAACGGTTTAGGCAAGTTATTGCAAAGGCGTTTAATGCAAAGAAATGTGTAATTTAAACGAGCAATTAGTACATAACATTAGTTTTAAACAACCAACACAAAACAGAATAAATATAGCTGTTTTTACATTATAAAATAATTTTAAGCATTAAAATGTGCTTATATTTCCTGTTATGAAAGTTCTTTTTATGTATTACACAGAAATATAAGGTTATGAGACCATGCGATCGGAATTCGGATACTGCATTTTTTAAATGAACTACGAATCTTCTATGTAACAAATATTTGATTTCGGAACAAAACTGAAATTTAAATAACATAATTATTTACCTTGTTCCAGTCCTAATACGTGTGTCGCTTCCATTATTTCAATATAAATTATCAATATTGAATACGAAAATATTAAACAACACACGTGCACACCGGGCGCATTTCTGTTAAAAACAGAACTCTGTGGTTACAGTTAAAAAATTCAGAAATGAACACAAACATAAGAATTTGTTTCGATTTTAAACATTCAGATTTAAATCAATTTTTTTCTTGCAAAATTTAAAGAATATCTATTTAAATATAAAATTCTTGTTTAAAAAATTATCTTATACTTTAGCTCCTTCCAGAAAAAAGCAACTTGCTTGTTTCTAGTGATGTAACTCTTTCAGCTTTCTTTCCCTCAACTCTTGCGATCGGGGCTCTGTTGATGATGGTGATATGACATGTTAGGGGGGCGTATACTAATTACGTGATACGATTTTGATTTTTTTTGATAACCTCCCCCCTACAAATTTAGTCCGATAAACTTTATTTGCTGTAATTAACTAGTATACGTTCACGCAATTTTGTGTTGATTTTTTTTAAAGGGGAAAATTGTGATATTTGACTGGCCCCCCCCCCCCCCCAGGTGAAATTCGGTTTGCCCTCTCCCCCATTAAACGCATCACGCAATTTTATGGACGCCCCTTTAAAACTAAACAACATAATTTCGCGTCAATTGTATCAAATTCAATTTAAAAGGAATATATAGAAATTACAACTCAATTCACCCGTTTTCTTCTGGTGAAGTTGCTACGGATGTAGGACTATCATAGTTTAACTGGATGCCTTTCAGCACCAAATGCGTTAAATACTTTTCAATAAAAAATTTCTTTACCACTACATATTAGTATTAACACCAATTATTGATGTCTTTGTCATGTCTACATGTGTTTTAATACCGAACGAACAAAAAGCTTTCAAATATTACGTGTATATAAAATGGTATTTAATATTGCTGCGCTGCAATATTTTATAAATTGCAGTAATATTGTCGATGGAAACATTTCACTAAGCGATTTTCCACCGATAAAAACGTTACTTTTTTTTTCTCATTTCGTACTCATCTGTTCCCGAGCGCGGACGTTTTTCTGTAACCTCGTCCTGCGAATTGAATTACTCCTTTCAAAAATACGATTTTTTTATTAGCTGTGGTCGTTTATAATTAAAAATAGAAGAGAATAAAATTATTATGAATACCCAATTTATTATTAATGATTTTAAAAAAATAAGTTATGGATTAAAGATATTTTAGAAAAATATTCTGTAGTACAATAGAACGAGTTATTTTAAAAATAAATTAATAGTTTAAATATTTTGGATGATTCCTAAGCAAATATTATTGGAGTATATTTTTAATTCTTTAAATCCCAACTAATTTTTTGTTCTAAAAATCTAAAATTTGTGAAATAGACTCATAATGCATCTAAAATGAAATGTTGAAAAAAAATCTTAATTTTTAAACTAAAATTTAAGGAATTTTTTTTTGGAACTATAACTTTTGAATACATTATAACAATACTTTTCAAAACTTTATTTGTTAAAAATAATTAAATTTTTTAATTATTTAAAAATGCAAGCATGAACAATTTAGGACCAATTTATTTAATAAAATTTTTCCATAGGGAATTTTATTTTTACCATGTTTACAAACATTATTTAATTCTCCAAAATACATGATTCTTCCATCTAACGAGTAACGACACAAAAAGAAAATATAACTTTATAGAAAAATGTATAGAGAATTTGATAAAATTTATTTGAAATAAGTGCGAGTTTTAACTTAGTGAGAAAAAAAATCGCAAGTTGATGATTCCAATTTGGAATCATTAGGAGTGAAAGGGTTAATATATTAAGGGATTTTTTTTCAGATACTTTTAATAACTTCTCATTCCAATACCAAGTAAATATAGTTTCAAACGAATCCCATCACCATGGTTCAAGAAATGTCCTAGTTATAAGTAATTTGTGGTTAATTTATAAGTCATCATTGCGTGAATACCTATTAAGCGGTGCCTATAAATAATCATTTGACAGTTTACTTCGTACACTATGACTACACTTAGCTAGGGCACAAACAAAGTCAAGTGTAACTAAAGCACAATAGTTAAGAGACCAACATCCAGTGGCGCCGGAACTTATTCTTTAGAGGTATGGTAAGAAATGCCTCTATCTACGGCTACCCCCTCCTCCCACTTCCTCTAGAAGATGTTTAAAATATAATATAAATTAATTAATTTTAAATTAATTAATTTCAAACAATTATTTAATTATTATTAATTAATTTCAAACAATTATTTAATTATTATTAATTAATTTTTATTTATTAATAATAATTAATAAGTATAATAATTAATTATTATTATATTTATTAATTAATTTTTAAGTAAAAAAAGTTGAATCGCAAATTTTTGAAGTGCAAAGTACCTAACATGTTAAACAAGGCAAACAATGACTATATATCTTGAAAAATCACAGAGTTATCTATAGAGTTTAACTAATAAACTAAATACGACATATTTAAAAATTCAGTACGACATATTAAAACAATTAAATAATTTAACATTTCAAACTTCACCTAAGCTAATTAATATTTTTAATTAAATTTACGACATCGTACGGGCGAAAGGTCAATGAGAAATAATTTAAAAATTGTTTTCATTTGTCTTTATATAAAAATAGAAACTAATTTTTATAAAACATGTTTTAAATATTAAACAGCAATTAAAATTTAATGAAAACAGAACTAAACAGCCCCTCCTAGATATATATTAAGAATTCAGACAAAAGCAGTAATTAGGATAGGCAAAAAACCCACCCAAGTTCCTTACAAACATGCTCGTATCTTCAGATATTTTTCGTGTTTTCTAAGCGATGAAAAATAGATATTAAAAATGCATTTGACAAATGACAAGAACCATTCTAAATACATTTTTAAACTGAAAGTTATACAACAAAATATTGTTAATCACTATGAAATGAAGGTTTGATTAAAACTTATTTCTTACTCTTAAGTGCTCTTATGGCGCGAAAAACCTTTGAGTTACGGTACACTTGTTTTACTTTTGTTTTTTAAAAAAAAACAATGAAAGAAAAAGTAATTTCATTCTTAGATAGCACGTGTCAGTTAGGGAAGGGGTGAGGATATTTTTTTATTATTTATTCTGTTTTACATTGCATAATATCATGACCTTTACAGATTTGCAAGAACACGGTACACACACAATATTTAAGCAACATAAAAAAACGCAAAGAAATGAACAAGATCGTCTCCACATATCTTTCTATCAGAATGGTGGCTTTTTTGTAATGCCCTCCACATTAGAAGAGTTACAAACTTTTGTTTTACACAGATGTACTAAATGCAAAGTGTTTTTTCCCAAACTTCTTTTCACCTTGGCGTTTTTGAATTGAAAACAAAGTAAAATGTGACTGTAATACGGGTTTTTTTGGGGGTCTCTCCCGTGGTTGCGCGCCACGCTCAGAGTTTTAAGTGTAGGACGGATTTAAAAATAAAACTTTTGTCAAATACGACACGGGGTCGCCTGACCCCTTGACCGCCCCCCCCCCCCCCCCGGATACGCGCCTGCTAAAGACACCAAAAGCACCGCCCCTAAAACCAGAGGTTTTTTTTATATATAACCCATCCTTCCTCAAATTTCAACAAATACAGGGTGTCCTAAAAGTTCTCGTACTGACGATTCGTGAATTTTTTACACACAAAACAACAAACTTTAAAACATTGTTTTTATGCTAATGGTGAAAAGCACTATTAACAAAACGTAGGAAAAAATTTGGAACTTACATTTATATTAAATGTTCAAAATGTCCGCCCCTTTCATCGAAGCAAAGCTGAAGGCGTTTGCGCATATTTTTAGAAACGCGTTTCAAGATGCTAGGAGTGACTTCTTGTTACCTTTGTGTAATGGCATTTTTCAGATCATCTATTGTTTGTGGATTATCTTCATAAACTTTGTTCTTTAAATATCCTCACAGGAAAAAGTCAGGATACTCAAATCAGGGAAACGAGGTGGCCAAAGATTTCTTGGGATGAGTCGATCGCCAAAAAAATCTTGAAGCATGTCCATGGTTTCATTACTTGTATGGCATGTTGCACCGTCTTGTTGGAACCAAGAATCTCGTTCATTCACTTCTAATAATGCAACAAATTGTTGGGTAAGTTCTCTGCATACAGTTCCATCCAAAGAGTTCTATAGTAGGGTAGAGGAACGACTCGTACTGAGCTGCCATCGGCAGCCATGGCTCACTACGGAGCCCGAATAGAGTGGCAAAGTGCTAGTTAATTTATAATTTTGATACTGAGAAAGGAAGTACAGCTGGGGAAAAAAAAACGATCCACCCTTCGTTTTTCGGCTGCTATTGATCAGGGAATTTTGTTTAAGGTGTCATTTTTCAGGAAATAGCGTAAGGAATTCAGAACTGGCAACCAAAATTGTATAAGGGGTCGTCTACATATTAAAATGAGTACCAACTTTGAAAATTCCAATGGCAACACCCAACTTTTTTATATAAAAATGTTTATCATCTTCAAAATACCCCAGATCCAAAAAAAAAATTATTAATTTGCATTATTTGTTGAGATATAAGCATTCGAAGTTGAAAGCCCATAATGTTAAAAAAGTTTCACAAACTTTTATTCATACCTCCACAAATAAAATGAATTAAACCAACATTTTTTTTTCACTATATACTTCTTAATCTTCCAAAAACAAATCACACAAGTTTTTTCATCAATTTGTAATTTTTATTATTTTTTTATTTAAATTTAAATAAGAAAAAATAAAACATGAATAGCAACCCCAAATTTTTGTTACATAAATCGATAAAGTAGATCAAGTAGAACCGAAATCCCGAATTTTTTAATTCAACAATAATTATTTGCCGAGTTATTGTAAAAAAACTGAAAAAAACGAATTTTAGGGACCGTGTAAAAAATTACTTAGCAAATTGGATCCTAATTTGCATTATCGTTTGGTGGTTGAAAAGCGTTTTTGGTAAATGTTTATTCAAATTATTGATGTCTGTCAAATGTCTAAAAATCTTTTCTTGTTTCAAGTGCATACAATGTATTTTGTTTGTATAATTAACATTAAATTATATCGATTACTATGTTTGAATGTATGTTATTCCAATTTATTTAATTATTTATTATAAAATTTCCAATAATATGTTATTTCCTCGATTTTTTTTAATTATTAGAGATTACTTATTTATTTAGTTATTTAGTCAGTTAGTTATTTAGTCAGTTAGTCAGTCCGTTAGTTAGTCAGTCAGTTAGTCAGTCAGTCGGTTAGTTAGTTAGTCAGTCGGTTAGTTAGTCGGTCAGTTAATTAGTCAGTCCGTTAGTTAGTCAGTCCGTAATTAGTCAGTCAGTAAGTTAGTCATCAGTAAGTTAGTACAGTCAGTCAGTTAGGTCAGTCAGTCAGTCAGTTAGTTAGTCAGTCAGTTAGTCCATTAGTTAGCCAGTCAATCAATTAGTTAGTCGGTGAGTCAGTCTGTTAGTCCGTTAGTTAGTCCGTTAGTTAGCCAGACAGTCAATTAGTTAGTCAGTGAGTCAGTCAGTTCACTGACTAACTAATTGACAGTCAGTTAGACTAAGGTAGTCAGTCTGGACTAACTAAAGGAGTGACTAACTAACGGAGTGATTAATTGACTGACTGACTAACTAACTGACTAACTGACTGACTGACTTACTAACTAACGGACTGACTAACTGAATAACTAACGGACTGACTAACTGAATAACTAACCGACTGACTAACGAACTAACTAACGGACTGATTGACTGACTAACTAACTGACTGATTAACTAACTGACTGATTAACTGACTGACTGACTAACTGACTAACTGACTGACTGACTAACTTACTGACTGACTAACTAACTAACTGACTGACTGACTAACTAACTAACTGACTGACTAACTAACTGACTAACTAACTGATTAAATAACTGACTAAATAACTAAATAAATAAATAATCTCTAATATTTAAAAAAAATCGAGAAATGGACAAAAATCTATTTTCGGGATTTAGACCCATTCGGGATTTTGACTCATTCGGGATTTTGGCTTGTCGGAATTTTGGCTTGTCGGGATTTCGGCTGTCGGGATATGTCCCAGACCCAGTGTGCCGAATTTTAAACCAACCTTTTGTAGCAATATGAATGAAACAAAAATTTGCATAAAATGTAAAACATAAATGTAATAATCATGTTTGTCTGATTGTAACTAATCGCATTTGAAAATCTGTTCGTTATAAATAATCGTATATGTGACTTAATTTAAAATTAAAACTTTTTCTCGTCTACCCTTTATTTTATTTCTGACTTTTAAAAAAAGGTAAAAACATAAAAAAATCACTATTAGTGAAGAAGGTTTAATTCTAGCATCCTTTGGCGATATTATGGTAACCCTTTCGCTAGCTTGTCGTTTCGAAAAAACACAATAAATATTACCTTTATCAATTTGGAGATTTCCCCCCAAACGAATTGAAAATTAATTCTTTAATATCTCAGCAAATAATGCAAAATGAATAATTCTTTTTTATACCTGGGGTATTTTAAAGTTGCTGAACATTTTTATGTAAAAAAAATTGGGTGTTGCTATTGGAATTTTCAAAGTTGGTACTCATTTTAATATGTAGACGACCCCTTATAAAATTTTGGTTGCCAGTTCTTAATTCCTTACGCTATTTCCTGAAAAATGACACCTTGCACAAAATTCCTTGACCAATAGCAGCCGAAATATGAAGGGTGGATCGTTTTTTTTTTCCCCAGCTGTACACCCAGGGCAAAGCCGGGATTCGAACCCGCACCTGTTACAGCGCGCGGACTGCTAGCGTTATGGTCTGCGATCCAAACCACTCGGCCATCGGGCTCCACATGCCACCCTATATTGTCTCCGTGTTGGTCCATGGAGCTGTTGGCAGGTTCAGTCTCTACCCTACTATAGAACTCTTTGGTTCCATCCACAGTTGACTCGAAAGAGGCCCAATAATCCTTTTACGTGATATGGCACACCATACGCTAATTTTTTGAGAACGTTAAGGTTTTTGCATTAATGAATGAGAATTTGTCGTCGCCCAGATGCGGGAGTTTTGAGTGTTCACGAAACCGCTTAAATGAAACCATGCCTCATCGGAGAAAAATTTTTTATCCAAAATTTTGATGTTGTTGCGAATAAATCTCCGGAACCATCGACAATAATAAAGCCGCTTCTCATTGTCCGTTGGCTTTAGCTCCTGTACCATTTTTACACGATAAGCCCGAAAATTCGAAGCTCTAAAAGCCTTCTGTGTCGATCCACGTGATGTACCCATTTGTTGAGACAAACGCTTCACGTATGTTTGAGGAAATTGCAATATCCTTCGTTGAGTTTCTTGCACAAAATCTGGTGTAACAATTTTCGGTCTTCCACTTCTGTGTTTGTCTTCCACCGAACATGTCTCACGAAATCTTTGAACGAGTTTATATAGAGTATCTTTACTCGGTATAGCATCATCTGGATATTTATGTCGCCAAAAATTTTAACATCTTTCATATGATTTACATCCAAAATTAGCCTCAAACAGCGCAATTCTCTGAATGCGTGAAAAAGTCATGTTGCAATGAAGAACAAAATGACATGGAATTTTATTATAGCACAACTTGAGCGCGAAAAAAAAACCAAACGGTAAAAACAAAAGATTTGATGAAATAATAAGCAGATGATAAAATTCAATATTTGAAAAATTAAACACGGATAATGATTTTTTAAGTTGGAGTACGGGAACTTTTAGGACACCCTGTATAAACAACCAAATTTTGCTTATACTAAACAACTACTGACTGAAAAATAATTCATAAATTAAAATAGTTAACATTATATCGAGTAATAAAATATATAATACAGAACTTTTCAAAATTGTTAGGTGTGTATAGTATTATTATTATACTTATAACTGATGTCTACAGAAAAACATTTTAACAAAAAGATAGGCATGAAATACCGTTAGAATTTCTTTAAGTATTTTATTAAATTTATAAATTGTTTTTCAGTACTTAGCGGGGCAATAACATCAAAATGGAACATTTTGTCTTCGGGACAGTGAGACAAAAAGCGGGATTATCCCGCCAAAATCGGAATGTCTGGTCACATTAAAAATTATCCAGTTGAATGAAAAAAAAACCGCATAAAATATAATCTGTGCAAAAGTTGGTATCGCATCGCAGCTACCATACCAATTCCTGCCCCACTGCAAAAGCTGGTATGGCAACTGCCATACCGGTTCCGGCGCAGGTTTAGATGAATTAACATCGCACTATAGTTACCTGAGGGTTTAGTCACCCCTTTGAACTACAAAACTCCAATTATCTGAAGCGATGCTGATTATCTGAACTTCAAAAATCAAATTTTAAACAAGTCTTTGGTTCGGCGGAATTAACTTCGTACAAGAGCCTGTTATAGATCAGGTGTGGACACACTAATTTGAAGAGTTTGTCTTTTAAATAGGATATTCATATTAACTATGCAATTGAAACGTTTGTCAAAAATACAGATAAGGAGAAGAAATATGAATCTCCTGTCTTTGTATGATTGGCTTCCAGGGCAGAGTTCAAACAAATCTTAAAAACGTTTAACAGATCCAATAACGAATGCATGGAAATTACGTATATGGTCTAATGCAATGATTTACAAAAAAAAACTTCATACACCAAGTTACCAATAACCACTTTTTAGTACCTAAACAGGAAATAAGCACAATTTTCTCTTTGACCCATTGCTGTTTTAAGAAGCAATACGAAAGTATAGAAATATTTTCGAAAATAGCCGCTATATCCCCCCCCTGCTTTCAACAGAATTGATAAACAGCCGAATTCATTGAAAACCCTACATAAATGTTCTATTCAAGTTAGGATTACCACTTTTTGAATTTGAATGTCCAATTAAAACTACATAAAATAAAACACCACATTGTTAACAAATATATTTATTAAAAAAAGCTATTAGTACCTACAAACTCGCCAAAAATAAAAAAAGAAGCAGATCCGAAGTACAAAATAAAGTTACATAGTATCAAAAGGTAAGTGGTATCACTGGATTAAGAATACTGCAAGCAGGAAGACAGAAGAAATTCGGGCCCCAAATTTATTTTATTTAGGCAGTTTCAGCCACATCTTCTTCCTCAAAGTCCCCTTCATCCTCAGCAGAGGCCTCTTGGTATTGCTGGTACTCGGACACGAGATCATTCATGTTGGATTCGGCCTCTGTGAATTCCATCTCATCCATGCCTTCTCCGGTGTACCAATGCAAGAAAGCTTTACGACGGAACATAGCTGGAAAGAAAATTCAAGTGTGAGAAGGTTTATCAATAACAGTTTTATGTAATTATAAGCCTGGTATCCATAATAGGGCAAGTTCTTAAATGTTTATTCTGACAACATTAGATAAAGTCAATGTTTGAAGATATTAATTTAATTTCTACTCCCTTTTTTTAGGTTATCGACGGTGGCCATTATTTTTTTTTGGAACCCAGAGGAGATCGTACAGTGTAACAAGACTCCAAGTTCAGAAATTGAAAACTTTTTTTAAAAAAGTTTTCTTAATTTTGAAAACATGCTTGTTTATTCTCAGCTTATCCAACACCAAAACAAATCTACGGCCTAGTTAACCCTTACGCTACCAAACAAGTTGAACCAAACTTCTTTCAAATACACTGTTTAATAATGTAATGATTCTGAACACATTACTGCTGCTTGAACAGCCCAAGCTTTTTTATTCTCATTTGAATGAAAGGGCAGCCAATGCTAATTTTAAAAATATATTTTTTTTAATGCATAGTCAATAGAAAAAGTAGTATCCACCAGTAGCAAAGGCTTCAAAAAAAACTTCAAAAACTTTCTTCTCACCAGTAAACTGATCAGAGATCCTCTTGAAAATCTCCTGGATGGCAGTGGAGTTGCCAATAAATGTGGCGGACATCTTGAGTCCTCTCGGTGGGATATCACAGACTGCAGTCTTTACGTTGTTGGGAATCCATTCAACAAAGTAGCTCGAGTTCTTGTTTTGGACGTTCATCATCTGTTCGTCAACTTCTTTCATCGACATGCGGCCACGGAAGATGGTGGCTACGGTTAGGTATCTATTCAATGAGAAAGATAGAAAGTTTTATAATGGGAAGCATTAAATTATAGATTACAGGGCATAAATTAAAAACTTTGCGACCAATTAATGGTCCTTTCGAGTTACAACTTCATACTAATTGGAACTGTATCCATCAACTCATTCCAGGCATGCCAACTGTGGCTTTTAGTGTGACGTCAATTCAACCATTTAAATGCCAATCTCTCAGAATTTAACTCTGTAACCATTTTCCGGATTCCGAGCATCACAAGAAAGTAGTTAAAAATCCAGTATTGCAGGTTTAAATCCAGAGAGTTGGCAGGTCTGCAATTCTAACTAGTTTGTTTTTATAAATCTATTTTAAAGCCTAATTTTGATATTTATTTTTTAAAACAAGCACAACTTCAATTATTTATTGAAATTAAAAAAAATTAGTAACACTTCAAACACACCTTCCATGTCTAGGATCACATGCAGCCATCATGTTCTTGGCGTCAAACATCTGTTGGGTGAGCTCTGGCACAGTGAGAGCCTTGTACTGCTGGCTTCCCCTTGCGGTGAGTGGGGCAAATCCAGGCATGAAGAAATGCAGCCTGGGGAAAGGCACCATGTTGACGGCCAATTTGCGCAAGTCGGCATTCAGTTGACCTGGGGGCAAGAAAGGACTTAGATTTAAATAACCTTCTTGAACAACTTCAATAAAATTTGTCAATGGTTACTATTTTTGAAAATGTTCTTCTTTTCAGTTATTGTAATATTTAAGTTAGTTGGGAAAACCCGAAATGTAGAACAAAGTTTCAACACTTCTATTTATATAATATATTGAAATTTAAAAGAAATGTTATAGCAGAATTATAGAAGTGTTAAATATATAGATAAACTCCATTTCCATTGACTGGGTTTTCCAGGCCCTTATCAGGGGGTTAGAGGTCAAAACATCTGGGGGCTACTTCGGATTGAGGCTGGACACGTCGCCTGTCACATCATTAGTGTGTGCTTTTCAAAAGAGGAAATCGTTTGAAGGGATATGGGACAAGCAAGGTGCATGTTTTCAGAAAAATAGTGTTTGTTTTCGGTTATTTCTTTTACCTGCAGTCACCATATGCTTCCTTTTCTACTCCATGATTGAACGCTGACTTAGTGTTGTTTGGCTGAGAACTTGAGTTTGGGGTGAAGAAATATTTCAGAGAGGGTTGCGAGCAGTCATAATGTACAGAGGCTCATGCCTGCTAACGGTACCACCCTCAACAGATACCTTATCATAGGTTTAATTTGATTAAAGTCTGGTCAACGCAACACATCTGTTATTGACACAATATTGGTAAGAAATAATATTTGTCATAATAATCATATTACCTGGGAATCGGAGGCAAGTTGTGACACCAGACATTGTGACTGATACAAGGTGGTTGAGATCTCCGTAAGTAGGGGTGGTAAGTTTGAGGGTTCGGAAGCAGATGTCGTACAAGGCCTCATTGTCGATGCAGTAGGTCTCATCTGTGTTTTCGACAAGTTGGTGGACAGAGAGGGTTGCATTGTAGGGTTCAACAACAGTGTCGGATACCTAGTAGAATGTGACATGGGTAATTATACTTGGGGTATATATATTCAAAAATCATAATTTGAACAACTTGCATCATCTTTTTCATTGTGAATATTAAATAAGCACTATATAGAAAGGGATGGTAGAAATATTTATTTAGAATTTTACTACACTCAAAATATGTTATGATTCATAACCGATCATTTCAACTCTTAATATTTTTGTCTTTAAAAATTAAATTGAATAGTTCTTTTTAAAATTAACTATAGTTAGCACCTTAAACATGCATAAAACTAAGATACTGTATGACATTTTACATTTGTAAAAGTCATAAGGTTAAATTTAGCCATTTGCCAAACAAGGGGGGGGGGGGGGACATACTTTTACAACCAAGAAATTCTAAACAAATGTTAATCGAAACCTTCCTCACCTTAGGAGAAGGCATCACACTGAAAGTGTTCATAATCCTGTCAGGATACTCCTCTCTGATCTTAGAGATGAGCAGAGTTCCCATGCCAGATCCGGTGCCACCCCCAAGGGAGTGAGCCAGTTGAAACCCTTGCAGGCAATCACAGCCCTCAGATTCTTTTCGTACCACGTCCAAAACTGTGTCCACTAATTCGGCTCCTTCAGTGTAGTGACCCTTGGCCCAGTTGTTACCTGCACCACTCTGGCCTGAAAAATTAAATTAATCCCTTAACGATCAGATAATTTTCAAGAAAGTGGTCATAAGTGATTATTTTACCCCTGAAAATAAATAAAATTTAAAAAAAAATTAGCGATTTCAGAAAAATGTAGCATATTGTTGCTGTATAATTTTCTGAATGAATTACAAAACATCCTTGTAACAATACTATACTCCTTCGAAGTACAACACTAGCTTCAAAAACACTTTATTCCCCTACAACCTTGTGTGGTTTTCCCAAGAAACAGCTAGTGTGTTGCTATTCTAAACCTACCCAATTTGAGGCTATGCTGCGAGGTTAACCACAATAGCTTACTAAAATCTAAATTATGCAGGGCAAAACTAAAATAGTAACGGCCTCACTGTTTCCTGAAAACACTCTAAGGGGTAAGGGAAGAAAGTTTAGTTTGAATTATCGTCGCATTCTAGCTACACGAGGGCTAGGGGAAGAAAGAAAATTTGAAGCTTGTATTCTGATCAGAAGGAGTATAGTTGGAGAATTCAATCATGAGCCAATAATGAACAAATCTTAAGTTGTCCACAAAATGTACTGTACAGTTATACAGTAGAGTTTCGGTTATCTGAATCCTGATTTTCCAAAATTCGGCTTAACCAAAAGGCGCCGGAATTTTTTTTTGTGTGTGCTAAAATATGAAATGTACGCATAAATAAAGAAATACACAAAAAATAAATGCGTACTTAACTTACAAAGTTGGATTTATTTATCAAAATATGCACTAATTTTTTGCTGCTCAATTTTGGTTCATTTTAAAGCAGCCCTGCCATCTTTTAAACAAGAGAACCTCTGTAGTAGTGACTTCATCTTGCGCTTCTATATGTATCTAAGGGCCTGATCTAAGATTTTTGTAGCTTCCGTAAGAGAAATGCTGCACTGCATTAACTCGGGCTCATCTTTTACCCCTGGTTACCACAGCGTCTAGCTCTTGATCAGTTGTCCAATTCATCGGTTTTTGAACCGAGCAAATTCTTCGACTTCAACGTTGTCTGTCCCCAGGAAGAGATTTGAAAATTTTCAATCTTAATCAAATTTTTCTTAGCCAGCGTTTTTCTAGGTGTGAAGCGGATGATTCCCAATTATCCGAAAATTCCTATTGAATCTTGATTAACCAAAAGTGCTCCGGTCCCCGACCTTTCGGATAAGGGGGACTTTACTGTATTTATGTACCAATAGTGAAATCGGAGTTTCATCATCTTACAGATTTTGCTTTAAATCGCATAGTAGTCTGAAATTATGAAATCTATAATGATTCTAAACTAAAATTACCAACATTTTCAGAATTACTAAATATAATGAACTTAAAAAGGCATTTTATTTATATGACAAGACAAAGTGTAATTAATCAAACAAATGTTACCAAATATGTAGTTATCAGGCCTAAATAGCTGTCCAAAAGGACCTGATCGCACTGAGTCCATGGTGCCAGGTTCCAAGTCCAACAAGATGGCCCTGGGAACATATTTCCCACCTGAAAATAAAATTCAAAGTTAATTTCAGGTTAAATTCTTATATAAACATCAACATAAGTTCTCTTTATCATTTTATAAATATTATTTATTGCAATCAAACTTCTAAATTGTTTCCTTTAATATAGAATTAATGGGGTACGCTAACAAATAATAACACCTAGAAAAGTGTGTGGGTGTAGAGAAGGCCAAACTAGACAGAGTATCAGGCCCCGGTGACTTCTAAATAAATTCAGTCGCAGCTATCGGGACTAGGTAGTTCTTTTTTTAAGTTTCAGTATGAACTTAAGGTGGTTTCCAAAGACCTTGCCAAAAAAAATAATTCTAAAATTGCTAATTTAGTAATTTCAACAATCTTACATGTGTCAAAATTCTCTTATGTGATCCTTAAATCACAAAACTCCGGTTATACATAAAATGCAATACTTCGACGATTGAATAATTTAGAAACTAGTGATCATTATTGTAATTCCTAAAATTTTGAAACTTTAGCTTTCCCAAAATTGTGAAACTCTGGTGCACAACAACGTGCATAAATCACATAAAACCAGCTTTTCCCCATAAATATTTTTATTAAATATGCTTCCCGATAATGTGCATTTGCTCCTAGTTTTTTAAGTTAGTAGCACCGATTGCACCTAAATTTTTTCATCCAATTTCTAACATTGGGGACTACATACTTGGAAGTGCCATTCTGGGAAAATGGTTATCTAATGAGAGATACTCTGAGTTAGTAATTAAAAAAAATTCTGCTTCACTCGAGTAGTGTTCGGTACAGTGAAGACACGCCCAAGTTCGGCTAAGACATTTAAATTTAAGTAATTTCCATACGACTAGTATAAATACAATGCTAATTAGTAGACTTATTTAGTTAGTTTTTAGAATTAGTAAAATTAATAGAGTATCAGGCCTGGACATCCAAAAAATTATAATTTTTTGGATGTCCAGTCCTGATACTCTATTAATTTTTGCCTTGGTAGTAAGCAGAGTTCCTGTTCTCTACTTTCTGAAAATGAATTAGGTAAGCTTAATTCGAACTAGAAAATGAAATGTAAAAATTTCGATAAAAAAATGCATATTTACCTGAAGCTTCATTGTAGTATACATTAATTCTTTCTAGTTGCAGATCAGAATCGCCGTGGTATGCACCTGTTGGGTCAATTCCATGTTCATCAGAAATAACTTCCCAGAACTAAAAAAAAATATCCTAGATTAACATGATGTAAAAACCGATGTTTATTCAATAATAAAAAATAAATATTGGAGAGTTAAAAAATTTTAATAAAAAATAAAACTTTATTCTAGATGAGTCATCGCAGATTTCATATCTGGAAATTTCAGTGCCTACCTACACTTTTTCGTCCTTATAAGGTCAATGATGTCCCACTGTGAAAAAAATTAAAAATCAAATATTAACCAACCCACATCTTGACATTGCGGCCTACACGTCTCATTGACCTGCTAAAATATTTGTGTTTTTTTTTTTTCGGCTTAGGCCTACGACCATCCGGTCGTGTCATCCTGTAAATTAAGAATTATTTTCTTACGAATTCTTATAAATTTAATGATGACAGTTATATTAACAAAACCCTACACATAGAAAAATGATATTTTCTTAATATTAGTCATAAAATAATAGCTAAATGTTATAAATTCGGCGCCACACCCTATACGGTATGACACTTCTAAGTAACAAAGGATGTATAAATTTCTTGAAAATTAAAAGTACCTTAGCTCCAATTTGGTTACCACACTGTCCAGCTTGAATGTGAACGATTTCTCTCATGTTTAAGTTAATGTAATAACGAAATTAAAACTTGTAATAATTTTAAGGCACTGCAGCGACAATACAAGTTGACAAGTACGAACGAAGTAGTCAAGTCAACCGTCAGCATCAAAGAGGAACTGAAGCTGAACTGCTTCCAACTCAACTCAAGACTCTCGAATCATAAAAAAGCGTGGATGGAAAATGGGGAAAAACTAGTTCTTCAGCTAGTCATACATGTAGCGACTCGGTCCCTTGAACTTGCGTTAGCATTTTTTCCCCCTACGTGTTTGTTACTCTACGGCTACGCTTTAGATAAGCAGCCTTCTATATTAGTTAGACCAATCAAAAAGGAGGGGGAAAAATCCGTCGTTCCGGTCAAGGAAACAAGTTCCTCCGTGTATGCCTAGGTTTGCAAAAAAAGCTGCACACACATACAGGGACTTCGTACCTTAAACTTGACTGGGAGTATTTTTTCCCCTTTCTGCATTATTACTCTGTGCCTGTGAGTCACGTTAGGGAACAAAGGGATTGGTTAAAACAACTGTACTAGGTGTATAGATTCGGGGGCGTCCATAAATTGCGTGATGGGGTTTTGGCGACTTTTTCGATCTCCTGGTGAGATTTCCAGATATTAATTCGTATTTTTTTTTTGTTTGAACCTTTTTTTCGCCACTATTTAATATTCGGAAATCAACTTTAAAGTACATACTAATCGAAGTGAAACCCTAAACTTGGATAGTCCAAACAGCAGCTGCATCCTCTGACGGTGCTAAAGTATTTTTCTCATACGATGCACATTTTGTTTACTTTTTCTTAGTGAACCCTAAGGGAGAAATTTCAAGCTGTGGTAGAGCTATGTTTGTGCCAAAGCAGCAGCCAGCTCATCCACGTAACATGTTCAGGGCCGTAACTTCAACTTTTTATTGAGGGGGGGGGGGGGGGAGACGACTAGATACGAATTAAATTAATTACACTAAATGTATTTGTAAATGTTATTAAACTTAATTTAAAGCTAAATTTGAAAAAGTAAACATTACTTCAGTTTTTAAAACAAATTTAAACTTACAATTCAAAAATTCGATGTTGCCGACTTAGCTTTCGGCAAAACTATATTAATTATGATTAATTAAAAATCAAGGGCTAATTAATTATTAATTAACGGAAAGGGTAAATTAATTCTAATTATTTAACTGAAAGGGCTAATTAATTATGATAAATTAACAATTATATTAAATATTTAAAAAAAATCATTAGATATCAAATAATTTAACTAAAATGATTTTAAACTATCGATAATAAATATTAAAAGAACACTTACACCCCTTACTTCTAATTAAAGTTAATAATTTATTATTAGAAAATAAAAATTTCACGTGTAGGGGCTGCCTATTTAAATAGATGAAAATTAACAAATATAAGCATAACTTTATATTAGTCCCTACAAATATCATTACAAAATGAAAATTATAAACAAATGAAGAGAATAATTAATAATATATAAAATACAACAAACCATCTCTTACCTCTTACGCTTTGAAGATTTTCGTAATTAAAAGTACGGAATTTTATTTTGCTAAATTAAGTAATTTTGGTTATTTAATTTAAATAACCAAACTGGCCCGCCCGCGCGGCAGCTATGTTGAGATCTGTTTGAGGAGTTTTGTAGAAAAAACAGTAGTACTAAAATTGCGTTGTTTCAGAAGCTGTTATATCGAAGTCAATGGCTATAATAGCTTTTAGAATTTTCTTATACGTTGTACTTTTGTATTTCATAAACTATGTAGGATCTTTTTTTGGGGGGAACTTCAATTTCTCTGCGATTTTTTTTTATGTCAAACTCAATTTTTCTTAATAAACACTTTTAAGTGGACCGTAATTAAGTATTAGTAGTTAAAATAATAAAATACTTTAAAAGCTCAATTTTACTAATCTAGTAATTTTTAATATAATTGATAAAAATATATTTAATTATTATTTAATTAGTCATTTATTATGAAGACGAAATACGAATTTTAATATACTCAATGTTTTTTTTAAACATTTTTTTAAAAAAAATAATGATAGAATTGAATTACGGGCCATTTATAAGTGTTTATTGAGAAAGATTGAGTTTACACTTTTTTTTTCGCTGAATACAAATCGAACTAACCAAAAAAAAAAATTTAATAGTTAAGCAATTATAAAAGTACTATCAAGGGGTCTGAAAAAATTCAAAAAGCTACTAGCCATCGACTCTGATACAAACCCCGCGATTTTAGTACAGTTCTATTCTGCATAACTCCCCGAGCAGACCTCAACATAACGGGAGAAATGAGTCATCTCTTTACTCCCTGTGTCTCCGGAGTCCGACTCCTCTTGAAAGTGTGGCGAAAGGATTCACTCTTCATGGTTCTAACCCCCCCCCCCCCCCCTCCTCCACCCTTCTTGGATCTTATTCGTATTCCCTTTCTGGACCCTCAAAAAAAAAAGCTCAGTCTGGGCCGTTGTTTACTTGGTCTAAACTAAAAGTCCCCCTTGCCTAAAGCAGACTACCTACCCTTCCCTACAGAGTTTTTCCTTATCTTAGGTCATAAATTCCACAACCCCAAATGTTTGTATGGTTGCAGAAAAAAAACTTGGATCTTCCCTTCTGTTTTGAACGTATACTTCTACACTAGCAGTTCAGGGAATTCCATGGGGATGGGGTTATTTCGCGAGAATTTATCAGTGAGAGGGTGGAATTTTGCTTTCCCGGCCTTCCTTCAGAATGAAGCGGTAAGAATTTTCGAAGGAGTTGGGTCTAAAAAAATGGCGGGAAGAAATTACTGAAGGAAATTTTCTGAGGGCGCCCAAAATGAAATAAGGACTTTTTTACTTATTTTTGTTAAGTAATTGTTTTAAAAAGTTATAATAGTTAATAACATTAAAGAGGACACCATTTTGGGGGCCTAACGGCACCCTCTATAAAATTATTGGGGGTCCCCCTTTAAGTAACGGCCCTGAACACGTTGTGGTCGGTTCGGGGAGTTGCGTAGAATAAAACAACACTAAAATTACGCCTTTTTACAATGACATTTTTATATCGGTGTCTATGGCTAGTAGCATAGCATTTGACATTTTTTTGGCCGTTGATTGTACTTTTGCAATGGGCTTGTTTTAACACTTTGTCGAAGAAAACAAAACAACCAATGAAATCGCAGTTCGGAGCGCGTGACGTTATAAAAAACCAATGAGCTTGTTACAACACTTTGTCAAAGAAAACAAAACAACCAATCAAATCGCATTATGCAGGGGTCGTTGTGGGACAATGCAAAATTTCAGGACAAACATTTAAGAAAAAATCAGGACATTTTCAGGACATTATTTATGCAATAAAATACAGTAGAATTTCAAGCAACGATTTTATTGACACTGCTATACACGGTTCATACACTTGTTAGGGGGGAAAAAATCAAGCCTTACTCAAGTACTATTTAAAAAAAATTCAGGAAAATTAAAAAACTACAAATTACTACCAGTATAATATCTGAATACTGAAATCGTATCTAAGCTGACTCACCATTTTTTATGTGTGAAGCTAAAACCTGTCAAAAATTCGAAATCAATCAAGTACTTAAAAAAATAATAAAAAAAAATAAAAATACTTAAAAAAGAGTTTCTAAGAGATAACCCAAAATCTTTTATAACATTCCAGCTAGGTCTTGTTATCACAAGCTCATGACGCACGGATACTTGATCAGAAGAAAATATTCTGGTTGGCCCAACTTAGATTGAACAGGAGCTATGTAAATATCGAACAGTCGTCCGATCACATAGAGCCAGAGAACTGTCAATCATTACGAGGTAATGATACGTCATAGGTGGATTTCGTGAAAATTACTAGGCAGCAAAATAAGTAGATCAAGAGCATTTATTAGACTTTTGGTCAGGAGAAGATGACCTGAAGGATTACACTGTCCGTTGGCCGATATTTGAAGAAAGCTTAGTGTATCCTAATCTTAATTAATCTTCAAATTTTAATTAAATATTTTACCTTTATTATTAAAATTAAATATTTAAACTTGCTTTTTATAGAAATGTGAGTGTAGTTTTCATTGATATATACCGAGAATAGAAGAATTTTTTTTCGGTTGCGTTAATGTCGTGGAAAATTTGGGGTCTCAGTGTAAAAGCCAACCACTATTTTAAGTGCTATATTTAGAAGTATAGGTTTAATAATATCATTATATTTATGTAACCAAGAATAGATATCACTTGCGGTTTAACTTGCATTGGGAATCGCGTTGAGAAAATTTTGATATCCGATTCTGAAAATACCGACCGAGAGGGAATGTTTTTGTCTTGCTCCTGTTTTTTTGACAATATCAAAATAAATATCTTTAAAAAATATGCACAGGCAGCATATGGTGTAACAGGATTCTCTATCATATTGGTATGGTTGATTAAACGTTTCTTTAGAACATTTAATAAAAATGTAATTAAAATTTAAAAATTTTTCAAAAGTATTTTTAAAAGGTCAAATAAATGAATGTATAGTAAAGGTATTTAAAAAGCGCATGCTAATTTAAAATTATGTACAAATTATAACTATAAAACTATTCCAGGTTAAGCACAAGTAGGCAAGATAAAGAAAACATACTGAAAAAGACTAATTATTTCAGAGAAATTTTTTTCTAATTCATTGTTGTGGTTATGTATTACTGCAGTTTACTAGCCAAAGGCAGCGTTTTTGTATGCTTTTCTGTATTAATTGGACAATCATTAGTGCATCTATTTTTGGATACTTTAAGTTTATTCAAATAACTAAGAAATTCAGCCAAATAAGCTTAAAAAGCATCAACCCGATTTTTTAAATATGAAAATATTGTATTTTCTTTCTTAAATCTAACAAAAAATCTTTTTAAATCTGAAGAATGTGCCATTATACCAGGAAACAGACCTATGAAAAAAAATCCAAGGTCTTATAATAGGCACTAATGGTTTGATACAACATAAAAAAAAAAGAAACAAACACTAAGCAATAAATGTTTATTAATTAAAAAAATCCTAAAAGTTCAACAACAGTTCAGAATCAGAGTCCAATAATGTATGACCTCCCGCATGGGTTGTGGATATTGCCCACAATCGGCTTGGTTACCATCCACTCATACCAGACATTACGGGGAGACACACAACGCCAGAAGTTGACCTCTACTTCGGCATCAGACTTTACGTAGAGCGGGTCCTGAAAGGAAAAGAAAATCATGACTTGTATTTTTAGAATTTGCATTATCATATTAGCTGTACACAAAAACAAAAGAAATCAACAGTTGTAACAGGGTTTTTAGGTTTAAACTTAATGAGTTTTTCCATAAAACCCCTAAATGTTTTCACTAAATTTCTAATATTTTAATTCTATATATATATTTTTGTTTCATAAAGTTTGAAAGGTGATTATGATGGGAAATCTATAAAACTCAAACTTAGTAGAATTACTACTCTGTGCTCAAACTGTACAATGCAGTAGTTTTTTTTGTTGCTATTTACAACTATTTAAGGTTACTGATACCAAATATTAACAAAAGTCAATATGTTTTTTTTGTTTAACCTTTTGACATTAAAAAAAAATTATACTATTCACAATTGAAGAGCTTAGTGGAAGAACGTGCTAAGTGACATTTTTGAAAAAGTTGTGATTTTCATGTTAATGAACAGATTGTTCCATCCATTAAAGGGAACAAGATTCCCCCTTTTCATAAAATTTAATTTAAGTATACTTTTTACCTTCTGTAAGTGCCGTTTTTCACCTATCTAAAGGCAAAACAAAAAACTTTAAAGCTCATTTTCTCAGTTTCACCTTTTGTCACTTAGCACATTCTTCCACTAAGCTCTTCAATTGTCCCTTCAACTTCCTACTGCATGTAAATTAAAACTGCAATTAATTTGTTGAATAAAAAAAAACCTGGATGGATTTTGGGTTATTTCCTGAAAAAACAAAACATATATCTTTCCGAATCCTAAGTTGTAATAATAATAGAGATAAATAGTTAGTAATGCATTGAAATATTACAATCTTTAAATTATTGGCCCAGGGTAACTTTAGTTAATTTAATCAAAAACTTGATAAAATTTTAAAAATCACGTTTTTAAAGATTTAGTAATTAATGTGGCAATAAAAATTGTACCTTAAGAGGGAAGAAGATAGGAAACCAACTAAAAAGCCCTGGAGAATAAGATGAAGGGTGAATGCCTGAAAAAAAAATATTTAGTTAATTAAACCTAAAACAAGAAGATCTTAAAGAACTAAAATACCCTACTTTCCTATTACTTAAATACTTACTGAAATTCTAATCAGGAAACAACTAGGTTCATAACAGTAAATATCATCAACAATCGTTTCTACACTATATTTACACACATAAGAAAAAAAATCGCTAAACACAGCATCCCAGTTATAATTTAAACTTCTAAAAGCCAAAATCAACTCCTCACTATTCTTTCACAAATTAACTTAATATTATTTAATCGTCTGCTCGATTTACTTGTAGTTCGAAGATTAATTAAATATTTATTAATAACAAAAAAATAATACTCCAAACTGCATTAAAAAAAATGTAAATTAAAACTAAGCAGAATTGTATGCAAAAAATATGCCTTGCCGCTTTCTTGGTAAACAACAATCAAAGAATCATATTGTGCTACATTTTATGACGTCATTCCAAAATGATTCATGAAAAAATTATTTCGCCTCAAATATTTTTAAATAAAGTTTCTCATGCCATTGTTGATTTGGCAACAGTGATTTAAATGACTCCAAATTGAATTTCAATGCTAATTCAATGGGAAATTCACCGGCAGGTAGTAGATTTTTTTATGTTCGGACGTACAGTAAGGTGGACAAAAAGTATGAAGCTTGGGTTTCTGAGGTCATAGCTTTCTAACAAAAAAAGAATTTTTAAGCTCTGATGGATAGAACCAATTTTGGAAGGGGGGTACGGACAGACAGACGGGCATCAACCGCATGTCAATAACAATTTTTCATTTTTTAAAATTCTTTCGAATTAAAAAAAGAAAAGTAGGCTAAAAATGACTAACTTCTTCTTCTTCGTTGACAATACATCCTGTTACAGGCCAAGGCCGTCTCTCCAAGTCTTCTCTATCCCCCGCAATAGCCCTCCATCGGTTACTGCCAATGCCTTGAGCCGATGCCTTCCACCACATCCAACCATCTAGTTGGGGGTCTTCCTCTGTGTCGTTTTCCTTCTATCTTGGAGAAAGTTACTTTTTTAGTCGGGAAGCTGTCTTCATATCGAAAAACCTGGCCCAGCCACCTAATGCGGGATGCCTTTACCACCTTTACAATGTCAGGATCACCATACTTTTTGTATATTTCGTGGTTATAGGCGATTCTCCAAACACAGTCTTGTTTAATTGGTCCAAAATTTTTAATATTTTTCATTCAAAAATCGATAAAAGGTCTTCTGCCTTGTTAAGAGCCCAGTATTCACTGCCATACAGGGCCACAGGTCTTATCAGGGTTTTATATAAGTTTACCTTTGTTTTAGTACTAATGTATTTGGATTTCAGTTGGTTTTTAAGTCCATAGAAACATCCATTAGCCATTGCCAGTCTGCTTTTAATTTCTAGCTTTAAGTCATTGCAGCTTGAGATTATTGTGCCCAGGTATTTAAACTGCTTAACGTTTTCAAACGTGTAGTTATTTATCTTCAGTGGAGCTTTAGCTACAGTTTTATTTGTCGCAATCAAGTATTTAGTTTTATCTTCATTGATGGTTAACCCCATCTTACTAGCTGCAATCTCAAGTGAGGTAAAAGCATTAACAACAGCGTGTTTAGTTCTCCCATGTCGATGTCATCAGCAAAAGCAAGCAGTTGAACTGTTCTTTGTAAGATGGTTCCACTGGTGTTTATCTCTGAATCTCTCACCGCCTTTTCTAGAGCTAGGTTAAACAGAAGGCATGAGAGGGAGTCACCTTGCCGCAAACCCTTCTCAGAAAGGTTCAGAGAGATGCGACATGATTTTTATTCTACATTCGACGGTTTTAAGAGTCATTCCAGTCAGATTTATTAGTTTTGTTGGTTAGGTTAGGTTTGAATTATCGTCGCACTAGAGCTACACGAGGGCTATTGGCGACGGGCGTCGTATTTTAGAACCACAGTCAAGTGACGAGCCGACACCTGAATAGGCACCCAACGCAACCGTTAATTAGTTTTGTTGGTATTTCAAATTCCTTCCTAACTTCACGTAGTTGTTCTCTGTTGATGCTGTCGTATGCAGCTTTAAAATCAATGAACAAATGGTATGTATCAATGTTATACTCTTTTGTTTTTTTCCTAAAATTTGCCGGATTGAATGTATTTGGTCTGTTGCTGTTCTTTCTTTCTGAAAACCACATTGGTAGTTGTTGATCACTTTGGAAGTATATACAAGTAATCGCTCATAAAGAATGCTGGAGAAAATTTTATATGCTGTGTTTAATAGGGTGATACCCCTGTAATTACAACATTCCAGTTTGTCTCCTTTTTTATATATAGGACAACCCTTCTTCCCACTCAGTGGGCATTAGTTCCTGTGTCCAGATGCAACAAATTAGTTTATGGAATTCTTTATATTAGCTTACTGAAAATGACTAACACAATATAAAAAAAATTAATTATTCATTTTAAATACATCAGTCAGGAACACAACTTTCATGTAACAGTAGAATACGTTGTGTGTTGCCAATACTTTTTACTACCAGCAATTATTGAATAATAAAAAGAATCATTTTTTCATAAGTGTAGCACAATAAACAAATCAGAATAATTTAAATTAGAGTAGAAAATATGAGTTGAACAATGACCATTAAAACATTGTAGAAACTGAAAATACGATTTAAAACAACATTTTACATTACTGCTGGGTATAATGTTTCCTGATTTTCACATTGAAGATACTTCAAAAAGAATAATCTAATAATTTAATTAATATTGCCTATTTGTTAATTGTAGCTCATTTTAAAATATACGTTATCTATTACCTTAAAATTATAACTGATATAAATTTACAAATCCAAGTCAGCAAAGAATCACTATCATGTAATAAAAATAGCCTTACAACCGAGGTGTTTATTAAAAGAATAGCATTATTAGCAAGGCATTCTATTATTAATGTTAACAAGCAATTGAAGGGACCTTACTTTTAAGAAGTTATAAACAATTAGAAACTGAAGCACGTCTAACAGTAAAATCAACAAAAATATTGGTATTATTTTTTATAAGTATACAGCTATGCTATGAAATATATATTAAAGTACATAACACAATTTACAATTCAACTTACTTAGTTTTATATCCTTATACAGAACAGTGTCAAAGTAACCTGCAAACCCATGGATGGTGCAGTTGTATGTGATTCCAAAGCTAAGTTTACCGTATCTAGAATTGTCAGGAATTTCCACTGTGGAGAAAAGAGCAGATTAAATTTATATCCATACAACTAAAGAACTAGAATATGTTTAAATGTCATAATTGACTTTAAGGTAGCTATTTCTATTATCGAATCCTGATACTACAAACTCCAAACAGACTGAGATTTATAAATTGGATTTATTAAAATTATATTAATACAACTAAAGCACTATACTCTGTTCAAATGAAACAGAAATTCCAAGATTGTATGAGCTAACTGGATGCCATGGTAACGCGCCAAGCAAATACACAATCCAGACCAATTTTACGATGACTATTTCTACGTTGAAGCCTTGCCATATCACTAATTCTCAACAAACAGATTGTTATGAAAAAGGGTTTGCTGCATCTGATTTTACAAAAATATTCTTTATGCAAATTTAAAATTGTTAATATGATTGAATGGAAAAAACCCCCAGTAGAGACATTAGGAAAGCTGTGGTTAAGGATTGGAGGATTTTGTAGAAACATTGTGAAATTTTACCAAGCATGAAAGTGCAAACTAATCAAAAAGGCTGAACACTGAATTCAATTTTTTTGCACTATCGGCGTAACGACGTAAAACCAATTAGAAATTTAGTTATATTAGTTCCTATATAATACACACATAGAAAATAATGCTTAAATAATGTAATTTAGTTTTACTTTAAAACTGTATATCGATGCCATATTAAATCATATTTAATACAAAAAATATGATAACTAATGAATTACTCTTACTATATAAATGTAAAATCATAACACAATTACCATTTAAGAGTTTAGTTCATCCCATTACGTTTCAAGCAGGGTTCTATTTATAAAAAAAAATTCAAAACTCAAAAAAATTCTTGACTACCTCTTTGGGATTGAAATCCCCAACTTTTGGTCTTTCAATACATATCTTTATTAACATGGTTCATACAAAATTAAAAAAAATCAAACACTTTTCCAAAAAAAATTCACGTACTCGAAATTTACTAACAACCTGAATATATAAAGCTTCTATAAGTGGACACTCCATTTCTTTTAAAAAAAAAAATTGCTAAAATCAGAAACCACAGTATAGGCCGAAGTAGGAAAAAGTTCAAACGTAAACAAAAAGCATTTTTTAATTAGAGCCGTTCCTGTGATCACGACTCACGGACACCGAGTCAGACACTTGATCAGAAAATATTCTGGTTGCTCGACTTGGCCTAAACTGGAGCTACAAAAGTAACGAGACACTCTTCCGATCAAACAGAGCCAGAGAACTGTCAATCATTCTGATGCAATGTGACGCCATCGGTAGGTGAAAATTACTAGGCAGCAAAATAAGTAAATCCGGAAGCTTTATCCGACTCCTCTTCTAATGGGAGATTGCAATGGCTGGCCGAGATTTAAAGAAAACTTAGTGTAATCTAATCTTAATTCATCTTCACATTTTAATTAAAATTTGTATCTTCATTATAATAATCTGTTATTTGAACTTATTGTTTATTAAAATTTAAGTTTAGTTTCACCTAATTACGGCGCAAAGAAAAAGTAAACAATCGCTATAAAAAAATGCATCGCAATTCTAGCGAATCGGTGGACTATTTGTATCGCTGTTTCAGTGAATTTGCATTGCGATGCAATACCGCTTTAATCGGACCCTGGTTTCAAAAATGCACCACTTGTTCAAAAATTAGCCATCGGACTCCGAAGTTAACTTAGTGAGAAATCGGTTTATCGGCTTTTAAAAATATCGGTATACCGATGGAAGCCGATGTTTTTTTATAAGAAAAATAATAATATTTCGAACTCAAATTAAATGAGATCGTAACTGAGTTTATTCAGAGACGTGTTACTATGATCGCATTTGAAATATTTTCCAATTCTTAGCATAATTGCAGTTACGTCTATTTATTTTTACAATATAGTTTTGGTTCAAGACGGATCATTGAACCAAAAAAACTTATACGAATCGTAATATTTACTAGTTCGCAGCGAAATCGCACTAGTAGTGACTCTTTATTTTTATAGTTTTAGTTCAAACAGACCTACCAATCAAACTTCAACACCTCGTAATTTGTGCTTATTTTGAGGTAAAATCGGAGTCTTATTTTTATAGTTCAAGGATCAGTGAACCAAACCAGACCTCGATACCTCGTAATTTTTGCTCGATTATTTGCGGCGGAATGGCAATATAGATTCCGTTATTTTTATTGTTCAAGACGGATCGGTCAACCAAACATTGACGTCTCGTAGTGTTTTGTCTCGCCTCGTTTGATCTTGGACACCCCCCCCCCATATATATGGGACACAATTTCTCAACGGTTTTGCACCGATCTCAGGATCAGCCAAAATGAGATTTAAAAAAGGCGGATTTCGCCGAAAGGCGGAAAACTTTCATGCCTGAATTTTACTGAGAAATATAATTTTAGAAATTTGGTTGGCACACTAGAAGAATTTGTTGGGAAAACAGAGTTAGTTCGCTTTAAATTTTTTTTAGCTAAATTTAGGTGCAATTAAGGTTTTTTTTCAAAGGGGCCTCTTATAATTATGTTTGGAGGATGTTATTATGTTAATGTAATTATGTTATATGTAATTATGTTATTCAGGATTAATTAATAAAATTTTAGGCCTAATTCCTGATTTTACAATGCCTGAATACATATCTAAATTAATACACAAGTTGACCTTTAGTTAGAAATTTTAGAGGTTTTATGCAAAATAAGAGCTTTTTTTTGTTGCACTTAAGCGTAAACTTGGGACCAGTAAAACCATTTTTAAATTTAGGCGGTTTTTAAGAAAGGAGTAACACATAGCATTTGAAATTAATTACCTGCTATTGCAGATTGTTAAAGAATGCTTGAAAAGGCATTAGTGATATAGAGTTTAAGCCAGGACCTTAGTAAACGTTTTTTACAACTGAGGGGTTGTTACATTTGATGTAATGCAGTATAGTTTGACTATATCTGCAAAAATATATAAAGTAAATTGGACTTGTATAAGTTTATGCAGAGTTTAAATTAAGAATAGAAACAGATTTTTCAAATACGAATTCTTGAAAATGGATGCTCTTGGTTTGGTTACTAACCCAAACTCAATAATGGTTTGACTAACTCAATTCATAAATAATTGGGTATTTCAAAGAAAATTCTGCGCTTAAGTATACTTTATATTTAAAAAATATACCTCTGTTAGGATGTACAAAAGTGAACAGGGGCTGGGGACTAGAGAGGGGTGTGTGATTGTGAAGGTGAACAACATAGGGCATTTCAAAGAATGTCTGTAATAAAAGAGAAATTAGAAATGCAAGAAAAATAAGGCTTCGTTTCACAAATGGCACAATTAATTGCAATAATACATAAAAAAAAATATCACAAATAACTCTTCTTACAGTTAGAGTAAACCCCATAAGAAAAATCATACAACACTTTAGCTCAAAATTTGTAAATGAAATTTTAGGGTTTTTTAAGACAATTGAATTAGGGCTGTATTATTGACACAAGTTTGACTAATTGGTTTTACATTCTATTGAAACAAAAACATTTATTTCAGGTTTATAAGTATTAAGTATTATATTTTAACATTAAATAAATTCAATTTACTCAAACAAGACTAATATATATTTAAATTCATTTGTGGACCAAGTCATTTCATGACTCAGCATAAAACTCAAGTGATATTTTAATGTACTCCTATTGAGCAAAAATAAAAGCATGATTCTAGGATTAATTATAAAATTAGGGACTTTTTAAAGGTTGTGAGAAACTTGGACAAACAGGAGGCAATATTTACTCACAAGTGGGTGTTTATCTTTTTCTCTCATTTGTGTAATTTCACTGTACAGTTTGGGAGCACTAACTGGTACAACATAGTTTGTATAACTGCAAGGTATGCTGATACCATCATCTGAAAGACAAGTTTTTGTTTTCATCTATTTTTATCTTACAATAAAATACAACAGGGAAAAAAACGTTAGTTTTTAAAACAGTTTGAAATAAAAAATCTTTGAGAAAATCACTTAAGGTGCAGTGTTCTATAAATGCTTTTAATGTATTTTGTCCATTCTTTGGCTTACGTTATAACCCTAAATTTCTAATCTACTCTGTGTATAATAAATTATTACTATACACAAAAACGTGCCATGTAGCCAGAACTTTTAACTAACCCTAAGTCATCCAGTTCAAAATAGCATTACACCAAATATAAAATCCCTGAGAGCCTTTGAATGTTTTTTTTAGAATCTGCACCTTCCAAAACATGTAGAAAACCCAAAAATCTCCACTTGGATATTCGACCCAATATTTTCAATGCCTTGCATTTCATATTAGGTAATCGAAAGTAACATTCAACTCACCCTTCAGGAACTTCTGTGCTCCATCAAGACATTCAGGGGAGAGCTCGTTGTCGGCAAAAGAGCCCAGCAGCTCGGAGACTAGGATGTCAGCCTTCTCTGGGGGCCGGAATTCTCGCATATCACAGGACACTACAGTCACTTGGTCGCCCCACATTTCATCTTGCTGGGCACACAGTCTGGAAATATATTGCATATTCATATGAGCGAGAAAAAAAACAATGCTCCATGCATACTGTTCAGTGTTACAACTCATCGAGTAAAGCTGTTAAAATTTAATAAGTGTACAGTGGAAACTTGATTATCCGATCTAATTGGGACCGCAGGTAGGTCGGAAAATCGAAAATTCTGGAAAATATAGAATTTTCATTAAATAGTAAGACTTATAGTACAGAAGACCGTGGATATCAAACCTTTTGTTTTATTGTAGATATCATTTGTGGTCTCACAATTTTAGACGATTCCACGATATTCTTTCAAAATTTAGGATTTCAATAAATTCACTGTTACTTTTTTGAAATGCTGAAGTTTTGCTATCTTAAAATAGAAGTTTTCCCGATTTCATAAATACCAGAATCTCCAGAGAATTCAGATTAAGAATCGCCAGAGATTGCTCATTTTAGAATCACCGTAGATTTCTGAGCCTGTTTTCTTTGTGAACAATAGCGAACGACTTTATTTCAGATACATTTCGATGTTAGTTTAGGGCTTAGGGACGGTCAGTTAACAGAGAGTTCCAGGTACAGGGTTCATACAACTCTTGGTTACCCAAATTCAAGGCCTTTTCAAGGCTCCAGGCCTTTTTAATGATTTTCCAGGCCACCATATTACACAGCGAGATGAAACTTTGATAACTCAAAATCAACTTACTTAGGAGTTATTGAAGATCAACTGGTTGAATAAAAATTTGAATGTAAAATTACTGTAAGTTACAGAACTATATATTGAGTTAAATAATTTTATTAGCAACCATATTGCATTAACCCAGACAAGAAACAAACTAATTTCTAAAATTATAACATAATATGTGGAAATAAAATAATGAATGTAAATATGTGGACAAAATAGAATTAACTGGTTCTAATAACTTAAATACATAAAACGATCAAACTAGTACCCAAATGTAAAAAATTAGCCCTTTCACCTAAAACCTTTTTATACAAAAATATTCTCCAGTAAACCCCATGTTTCTAAACAGTCATCAATAGCTACAGTAGATGTAGAACTCCAATTACCCAAAGCGGTGCTGATTATCGGAATGTCATAAAAAAATTCCATTTGGCCTACCTGTTACTGTCGTCTTTGAATGTCATGCCTAGTAATTATTTTGTACCGACCAAACAAATTACTAGGCATGACATCCAACAGAGACAAACAGACCAAGTGAAAAAGTTTATATGTCGTATATAAACTTTTGTAAAACCAAGATTCTAACAAAAGTTGAATAGCAAAAAACTATTACAAAAAGCCATAACTCAAACTGCCAAATGACATCTTATAATTTGGATTTGGTTGGATTGATTTCATTAAAATATGTGGATGGTTAGGTCCCAATTTGCTTCGATAATTGGAGTTCTACTGTACTGCATAACTTGTTTCCTTCATTCTCTCCCCCCCCTGCCCCACCTCCCGGACCATATCAATGAAAAATAAACTTACATTTCAATAAAAAAACAAGTTTAAATAATAAATTTTAATGATTAAGATATACAATTTAATTAAAATTTGAAGATGAATTAAGATTACACTAAGATATCTTCAAATATCGGATGTCGACAAGTGCAATCCCCCATTAGAAGATGATCGTCTTTACCTGAACAAAAGTATGCAATCCAATAATGCTTCCTGATTTACTTATTTTGCTGCCTAGTAATTTTCAAGGCAACCACCGATCAGGTTGCATTATCTTCTAATGATTGACAGTTTTTTTTGCCTTTGCCTGATAAGAAGAGAGTCGCGTTTACTTTTGTAGTTCCGGTTAAGGCAAATCGGACCAACCAGAACATTTTCCATTAATCCGTTAGTAGTGATCACAGGAACAACCTAAACTTGAGTGATTGACACTTGCGGGGTCGTTCGGACATGCACAGAAAAGCGGAGATGTTTTGTCCACAGCTACGCTAGTTCGATTCAATTTTGAATCGTATAAAAACTGGAAATTCAAGGAATTTCCAGGCTGTCTGTAAATTTTCCAGGCTATTTAAGGCCTTGAAATAAAAAAATGAAATTCCAGGCTTTTCCAGGCCGCGTGCGAACCCTGCAGGTAAAAGAGGGACAGATAATCAAGGTTAAACTGTATTTAGTGAAGAGGGTACAGAGCAAAGCTTGGGCAAATGTCACCTAAGGACTAAATTTGATGGTATTTATCTATAGGGAAAATATCCACTTTGAAAAACAACTAGTAACTGTTAGCTGGAACTGCTTCCACACAAGATTTATACAGGGAGGAGAGAGGGGTACGGAGAGGCCCGTAATATTAACGAATTGAAGTATTGCCGTCAGAAATTTCCGAGTTCTGCGCATAACAAAACCCAGTGCATTGTGGGATACATCTCTTATAGAAAAACTGTCTGCTCTCTGTGCAGGTGTTCAGTCTGGTGTACTAGTTAGATGGAGAAAAAGTAAGATGAAGTTTCATTTTCAATGTTTTATACTTTTATAAACAAATATTTTGCATAAATATGTTGATTAAAGATAGACATGTCCTTCCTATTATAATATGCATGACCTATTATGATTGCAGTTTCTTACATTCAATTGTGCATTGTGGTTCAATTGTGCATTTTGTTTGATTTCAATAACGTTTGGTTTTAGGTTGTATATTTTTGGTTTATAGGTAAAATATATTTCCAAAATGTCCTGTGTAGCCTTTGGATGTTACAATAAATCTTCGAAGAATATTGCTGGTATTACGTTTCACAGGTAAATACACTTTTATTAAAATTAAACTTAGCTTTTGCATCACGTCCAAGCATTTATAAGTCTGTCATAGTAAATCCTTCTGTTTTGTGATTGTTGATTAAAGGAAGTCTATTATAATATGTTTGTAAAACTGATACTTATTTTTTAAAAATTAAGCTACGTCTTTTTGTAGCTATGTAGTTGCAGAATTAGCATGATTGTAGTTTTATACATTCAAGTGTGCATTGTGGTTTAATTTTTGGGTAATTCCATGTTAAATCAAATCATAAAAAAATTTGGGGCCTTGACCTCTTGGATTTCAATAACATTTGGTTTTAGGTTGTATATTTTGGGTTTTAGTATATTATTTTGTATATATTTCTTATATACATATATTGTTTTGGTTTATAGGTAAAATCTATTTTCAAAATGTCCTGTGTAGCCTTTGGATGTTACAATAATCTTCGAAGAAAATTGCTGGTATTTCATACTACAGGTAAAAACGTCTTTTAGTAAAATTAAACTTAGCTTTTGCTACATGTGCAAGCATTTAGAAGTCTGTCATAATAAATACTTCTGTTTTGTGATTGTTGATTAAAGGAAGACATGCCCTATATAACATATTTCTAAAACTGATACTAATTTTTGGCATGTATAATATAATAAGTTTTTCATTGCATTTTGAGAGACAAGCAAAAAAAACCCGCACAATCACGGTTTTTAGGTAAGGGTCACCAAAGATTACAGAATAATTGGTGCGGCTACACGCAAAACATTGACCATCAATACAGAAATATAGCTGGCAACACTTTCAAGAAATTTGCAATATTGATGGCAACTTGGATATTTTGATGAAACATTGTTCGGCAATCATTGCAGGAAAGAGTTGACCATGTGTAATTGGGCCTATATGACCACATTGCAATATTATTTAATTATATAGTTTTCTAAATCCATATTTTGCTACTAGATCGTACCGGAACTTGATTATGGATTTATTGCATGGTTTAGTTTATTTAATTCATTTAAGTTAGGCATTTTTCATTTTGAGTTACGTATTTTAATTACATTTTAATCGCTAAATGTAAAAAAAGGTACTACTTTCACTAAAATGTTAAAATAAGAAGCATAGTAGAAGATTCGCCAATGGACTTGGCCCCTGTTTACATATAGCAATTCATTTGTTGTTAAAAATTATGAACAGCTAAATAGAGTTTTTTTTCTGTTTTCTAAAAGTTTTCTTGTTACCAAATTTTAGGTTTCCAAAAGAGGAAATTTTAAGAAAAGAATGGGTAAAAGCTGTCAAAAGGGACAATTGGAATCCTTCAAAACACAGTGTACTTTGTTCAGAGCATTTTGAAGAATCGGATTTTGATAAATGTTCTACATTACGTGTTTATTTAATATAAACAGAAGTCTGCAAATGTTAATTTCTGTTTCATTAAAAACACTTTTTCAATGTGACTCAGTTCCTATTTTACTTTTTTATTTTTTTGTTTATGTATAATCCAAGAAGGTAGAGCAAGTGATTTTAGATGGATTTTTTAATAACTAAATGGTTATTTTATAACACATATTTAAGTTCATTTGAAAGTTAGAGCTTATTCGTTTTCTAAATTAATTTTTAAAAACTATTGTGAAATTTAGGTGTTGCATGTTCGAATATACAGTCCTTGAAAATCTAGAAATATATCCTTGAATGCTTCATTTCGTTAATATTATAAGGCATACTTTGCAATTAAGACAAAACATTTTATTTTACAGTTGTGTTTGAGCAAAACCCACACATCAATGAATATATATGTAATAAATGGATTGTAATTAATTTTAATGGATAATTATTATATTTTAATTAATTTAAATGGATAATTAATTAGCTCCCATTAATTAAAATGGTTGAAAATAGGTCTTGGCTCCTCCAAAACCAATTTATGGATCCGCCAATTATTAAACCAAGACGATCTTTCACACTCCATGCTTTCACCTCATTCGTCTGCATTACCGATCTTGAAAACCGAAACTCATTATGCATCCCAAGATGCAATGCGGCGTTGGCTTCTTTTGTGCGCTACTGCGCAGGTACTGGGGCCTCTCCATACCCCTCTCTCCTCCCTGGATTTATACCCTTTATAAAAAAAATTGCTTAGAAATTAAAAGCACAAATTGGCTATTTTCCTTACTTTGTTCACAAATGAAACTACTCCAAATTGCATTAATAACGAAGAAATGTGAATTAAAACTAATCAGATTCATAAGCAAAAAAAAAAAAAAAAGAACGACTTGCCATTTTCTTAGTAAACAAATAATGAACTATCAAATAATTACATTGTGCTACATTTTATGACGTCATTCTATACTGATTTTCATGACACAACAAATTTTCTTTTAAATATTCATTTTAAATAAAGTTTCTCATGCTACTGTTGGGTTTAAAAATAAAGATAGGTCTTTGATTTCACTTCCTTTCTTAATTTTTTTAAAAGATCCAATGAACTGATTTTGGACAAACATCTCCAGCAGGTCAATACCTATCCTCCATTAAAAAAAAAAATTATTTTGAATTGCAAGGAAAGTAGGCTAAAACTTAGAGGTCATAACAACTTAAAAGGAAAGCTCCCTTCTTATTAAAGATTTTAAAATAAACTTAACAAGCATTAAATTCATTCATAACAAAAGAAAAAACAACATACGTAACAATTGCATTTGGATTCTTTTCCACAGCATACACCTTGACTTTTCTCTGGGCGTTAGTGGCTGCAGATAGAGCTGACCTCACAAGTGGACCTCTTCCAGCTCCTACTACCATTATGACCCTTGAAGAACAAATACCATTTAAGAGAACTGATATGTCAACAGCCAGATTTCAGAATATGTCACAAACAGGCCAACATTCATTTGCCAGCTACTCTATAATTAGTTAAAGTCAAGTATAAACACGAAGTTTGTTTGGTTTATATAAAAATACAATTCTAATAGTTTAGTAAATTAAATTTTAATTTTCAAATGAAAATGCTGTCACTTTTTAATTCGCTGTTCTAGGCTGTAGCCTGCTTAGGAATACTGCCTTGAACATAAAAACATGGGACAAAAATTAAATTAGAGCTTTTAGTTTAAGATCAACAAGTTGTAAAGAACCCCTTCTTCTCATTTATTTTATTTAAAATTTAAATAATGTAGGTTATTAGCATTAACCCCAAACATCTTTCTATAAACTTGTGATTCTCATACCTTAATATTATTACAATGCTTATCACACACATCATAGCTTACATTAAAAATAATTTTTAAAAACTTGCACTATTAAAATTTCTACACAACAATTCTTACTTTCTTAATATAGAGCATGGCTAAAATATTCACGGGTTTTGGAAACTAAAAAAATGAAATTTACTTTAACAAAAGATTAAAATCAAGGTCTTTATAGGGACAGGACAACTTCAATAATTTTATTAGTTAGCTTATAAATAATGTTTTGCAAGTTCTCAAAAACTCTGAATATTTTAGTCATCTTCTATATTAAGAAAGTAAGAATTGTTGTGTAGAAATTCGGAAAATTAGTTAGTGCAAGTATTTTTAAATTATTTTAAATATAAACTATAACAATAATTATTTTTTTTGGGGGGGGGGGGGATATTTATTGTAATAATATGAATGTATGCAATCACGAGTCTATAGAAAGATACTGCTGCATAAAATCAGTGTTAGATAAACACAGTGAACTACAAATTTTAATCATACACAATAACTACACTATATATGCACACTTACACATTTTTTGTTTCCTTTTCCTCCTCACTCACACGATCTATAAGAGCACTATATATGGCCTAAAAGAAAAGTTAAGATTACATTTTCCAGCCCAAATATGATTTTAAAAATTAATATCCGCAGTGAAACTTTGAACTAATGTGAACTCACTCGCTTGTATTCTGTGTACTTTGTTGGATCTTTCTCAAATACTTCATATGTGCAGGATTCCAAGTTATCCATTAAAGGCTGAAATCATAATAATTAATAATTATAAATCGCATTAGAAATTTAGCATTTGTTAGACAATAATTTTAGGTTTCATTTCAGGAGCAGTTTAAAATTCATTAAGCTTTACACCCCCACAGCCTCATGAGCAACTAAGATATAGCAAAATTTGAGCAGCCTGCTGTCTCCATGAAGATTGCATTTATGGTTACATTTTGTGTGATGTTTAACTGTGTATAAGTACATTTTCATTAGAACATATGTGTTACTTTGTATTTCATAAATAAACATAATTAAACAAAGATTTAATTTTGAGTATTAATTAAATCTTGGTTTCAAAGAAAAGTTGTCCAAGTAGCCTAATTCTATATCAAAAAAAATTTCTGGTGCATATTTTACCTGTAAAGTATGTTATACTTTAAAAATGTAATAACGAACATTAAATTATTTAAAACCTATTTTAATGAAAAAAATTACACAGCATGGAAGAAAGGCAAAAGGTTAAAAGAGAGAGTAGCAAGTTTTTATTTTACTAAATGCTACATACCTGTAGAGGAATTTGCAAGTAATCTTCATAACCCTTTGCGTAACTTGACAGAGGATCATCTGGATCCTGAGTCTAAGAAATGAATAATACATAACTTAAAAGTAGAAATCCTCAAGGCTTTTAAAAAAGAAATTCTAGCAGTTAAACCGTATAAATTAAACATTATACCCAAGGTGAAAAAAATAGCCAGTAAACTATTTCGTGAAATCAGCAGAAAAACACAAATATCTTTGATGGAAGAAATTAAATGTTTAATCTTTTCAGATTATTTTTAGTATGAAATTTATACAAAGGGACACAGCTAAACAATCTATCTTAATCAGAACTGCTATCTCAATCAGATTGAAAAATGACATGTTTTCCATCAGTTACATTGTCAACAATAAACAAAATTTATAAAGTGTAGCAAAATAGTTTATTTTTAATAAATTTAAAAACTAGTTCCATTTTTTGTTAGTATTTTACTGTCTTTATTATATTTGCATATAAAACAGCTTTACATAAGGTATACTTCATAATAGTTAGATGGTTAAATAAATAGTAAAAAAATATTAATATTACAGTCCAGAGATGATCCATGTACTTGTGATAATGCCGCATACTGCCATGCCTGTTGCTGCCATAGACCACAACTTGAATATCAAGCTTCAAAATAAAATAAACTTATTTTATTAAATACATTAAGTGCGAGCAGCACATATTGAAATTGAAAGCATCAACTGATTGCTATTCAAGGTTGAAGTGCAAACTAAATAATTTTAGATGTTGCTAAAACCAATCAAATATAATCATACTTATTCAATTTTTAAGTTGGCCAATATATGTTACTTATCAACTAATTTTCTTAAACGTAAATCTTATTTCAAAACCATCTTGTAATAAAAATACCAGCATTGGCTAATCCTATAGTTTCAACTAACCATCTGAGGTTCTCAGATGTATAATCCATCTAGGAACTGTCAGTTTTCTAACATAATTTTTAAAATGAAAATATAATTTATTAACAAAAACAAACATTTTGTGCTAATTACATCAGGCAAAATGTAAACTTCTTTAACCTTACACTATTAAAATGTTAAATTCTGCCTAGTCTTTTGAGGTGTATCAGAGAGTGTCTAAGTTTCCATAAATATTAGACCTGAGGTGCTACTTTTGAACGATTGTCCATTTCAAGTGGCCACGATTGACCACCAGTCAATATCCCTAGCAAGCTCAGTACCAGCTACACTGCCGTGGGCAGGTAAAATGCAGTAATCTCAACAATGAGTTGCACCATTTTTGCTCCGAAATAAATTTTTTACGGTATGTTTTCTTAAAGGTTAGGGTAATTGAGTGTTTGAAACAATGATCCAAGTCATTATGGAAGTTACTGCAGTTTACCTGACCACGGCAGTACACCGACTTAATACCAATCTGGGCAGATCACATAGAAGCCAGGCTTACTAATCAACACACATATGTCTTGAGTTGGGCGGCCTATCACGGCGACTACTGGTCTAATGCATTAACCGTGAAGAAGGTCAATTGCTGATATACACCTCAGTGTTTTCCTGATTGGTATATTACCAACATCCCAGGTATTGATACAATGGTACCCAAGATACACAAATCTGTGTGCAGAGTAGTTGTCTCATTCACAGAGAACATGAAAAGAACTTTCTTCAACATCCCCTACTGTGAGGATAATCTTTTACACCCATGATGCTCAGGAGTCTATTAAGAGCACAGTGACTTGTTTGTAGTCAAATGCAGCCCAAATTTTCTATCCTGGTAGGGCTAAATAATCACTTGGCTCTCTGCAATGGAGCATTTTGATTGAGCTCATTAGCCTACCCTTGATTGGCTGTTTATACTTACCTTGAACATTTTCCTCAGGAGGTTCTGGTGTGCCCGTGAGAGCACTGGGAACCCTTTTTTATTGGTTGAGAAGAGGGATGTCCGCACAAACACGCAGCGGATTGGCTCCCCCAACCACCGCTCAATTTCACAGTAGCTTGGCAGATCGGCACTCAGCTCTAGAGCTAGGCCCACTTTCTTTTCTGTATTGCAGATGGTCCTAAACTTGTTCCACCTGAGAGATAAATTAGTTTGATATTAGAAAGAAAGTATAAAATAACTCTAGTCAATTTTACTGCCTGCGGAGGTTATTTAGAAAAAAAACATATGTCCAAAATCGCGACAGTATTTTTTCAGAAATCTAAAAAAAAAAAAATCTCCAACTAATCTACTATGATTAATTTGTAAATTGATGCGAATTGTTTTTGTCTAAAAATATTTCATACTCACTAACTTTATTACTGGTTGCAATGAGTAAACCATAGAGTTTATGAGATCGTTTTTTTTTGTAGTAGTTTATATGAGAAATGTAAAAAAAAGTAAACATTGCAAATTTTTGTCCAACCCCTTTATTATATAAAAAACAACAACTTGCCATTCCCAAGTATCATTCAATGGGTTTTCAGGAACATCAAAATCATCCTTCTTACTGTCCCCGTTTTGAGCAGCATCATTGAAGAACATTCTGGCTTCATCCTCATGGGCTCGCATTGGAATGTACACCCATACATTGTAAGAGGGCTGGCAAAGACATTCAGAAGTTAATTTTTTATGAAGAGTCAAGTATATGAAAGAAAAAATAAAGTGCGGTCATAAGAGGAAAATGTATAAGATAGGATAATTTTTAATCGTGTTCAAGACGATATCAAAAGACCATATCAGACAAATAATATATCAATATCGGATATTGATATTATTTATGTCTTATACTG
The DNA here is from genome assembly GCA_019343175.1 of Oedothorax gibbosus. Classification (NCBI taxonomy): domain Eukaryota; kingdom Metazoa; phylum Arthropoda; class Arachnida; order Araneae; family Linyphiidae; genus Oedothorax; species Oedothorax gibbosus. The sequence goes on from CM033276.1 coordinate 34,857,112, forward strand.
AATTTAAGAAAATATGTTTGTCAAATATTTTGTCCTATTGATTTGTTTTTTGGGTACAGTTTGCTGGCTTCGTTGTTTTATCTATATTTTAGGGCATTGTTTTAATGATCTTATTGTCGTTTGTATTCTTAATTCTTTTGGTGTTTCCTTGTAATTCTTTGTATATGTGATCTTTATAGTTAGTCCTCTGCCTGTAAATGGACATGTTCTGTTTGGTGGTTGAAATAAATAAATAAAATAACCACTTTTGTCTATCACTAGTCAAACCTTTTCTCCCTTCCCATAGAGTTTACATGGACCCTATGCAAACACTTAATTCCCTTTCGTCATGACACTTTCTGGAGGTAAATTGGAATGGACTGACTGATCAAATTTTTTTTTTATGTTAACAATAATCTTTTAAGGTCTAAAGTTAGATTTATTGAAGTAGACCAGGTTTCGGGATGTTTGGCCTGTAATGAGCCACCAACCCCCCACTCAACATATAAGTCATGCTACCAAGTCTTGTAGTATGGCATAAACTACTTAACCTTTTGAGGGATACAGACACATAAACCCATCACCTGACTGTCAGGTTTTCCAGCAACGCCAACTCAAATTATTATTTCTATTTTACTAAATTTTAAAATTTGGAATATGCATCTAATAACCATCTGCTACAGAAATACGATTAAAATTTTTAAAGAAATTGAATTTTAATCTTGTGCAGTGGAAACAAGTTACATTTCAGCCAATTTGCTTATACTTCAGAGGATTCATTGTAATCTGAGCGTCAAAACTGGTAGCGAGAGTCGCCTAGATTGTACCCCGTTGGAGAAAAAAAAACTTTCACAGGCCATGTGTCTATTCTAGTTCTCAGTGGTTTTTTAAAAATGCTAAAGTGTTCTTTATTTGACATTGTAGTTTTCAGTAGTGTATTGGCATGCAAACTGTACAATGTTGAACTTCACACACTAAATAAAAAAATATCTTAAAGACCTAAATATTCTTAATAAACTTTTAAATATTCTTATGACGCATTGCCCACCTTAGATGTAAGTATGTTGCAATGATTAATTACCTGATGGCTGGAAGCTCCAATTGCCTTGGAGAAAACAAATCGTGCCAAGTTGGTGCAATTAGCACTCCTTGGCTCAACGAGAACAGCCGCCAAGTTAAGATGGGCAACATAGTTCAGTTCCTGTTCTAAAGCCTGTAACAAAACAAATATAATGGACTATTTAATTGTAAGGTTAACACTTCTCTATGGTAAGCTATTTTCCCCACAATACAGTCGAATGTCTTTTTCAAACTTGTTATTCTTGAAAAATCTTAACCATCAAAACTTTTGGAAAATGCTGCATTTACAAGGCAAATAACATATTTTTACAAGAAGAATACTTTTAAGTTTATCTCGAATGTATTATCATGAAAAACCCAACCCTCTTGGCTTTTAGGTGTTTTTTCTTCAGTATTTCGGATGTTTTTTCCCTTCAGGGTTTTGTGGTTTATTTAGAGAAGTTTTAATTACATTAAAAAAAAACAGAATATATCGAGTGACATAATCAGGAATGCTTTAGTTTAAATTAGAATAATTAAAAAAACTAAATGTATTGTCTAGAACCTAGTATTGTTTGTGTATGTGTAAAATTATATAACCCAGAATATTGTAACTATACAAATTTAAATTCGAATTAAATTTTTTAATAAATTTATTTGTTATATAATTAATATAAATTTAAATTTGTAAATGTATTTTAAAAATTGCATGCACAAAAATGTAAAATATATTACGAATAAAGCTAAAATATTAAAAATGCTATGAAATATATATATTTTTGTTTTTTATAAAAAGTTTTTACTTTTTTAAAATTTTTAATAAAAGCAATTTTAAGTTCAATTGCCCACTTGAGTTTTTTTTCAAGGTTTTTTGAAGTGTTCTTTTCAGTTGGGGTAAAATCATAACAACCCTGCTCTATTGTTAAAACAATTAAGGCATCATCCCGGCGTATCTTCTGAATAGATAGGGAAGGAACAAATTCCCAGGGGTGCGGAAAATGTTGGTACTCCCTGCTTTTATCCCAATTCATATGAACATTTCCCCCAAATCTTTACAATGTGTCACAGGCTTATATAAATTCTGTATTACCATAGTTATAGAAAATGTTGCATTGTAAACACAGCTCGATTCATGTTTATAAATCAAGGACTAGCCACGCAAAAAAAAAAAATGATTAGCTGGTCAATGAATTTTTCCATTCATTGTTAAAATGGAAATCAATTGTATATTTTCCTCAAAATTTCCCATGATGGCTAAAAATTCCCTTGATCTGGGATCAAATATATCTGCACCCATGCACATTCCAAGAGGAAAATTCTTCCTTCTGTTATCAGTCACCATGTCAAACAAAGGGGTAAAATTAATGTTCCCCTGAATGTGAATGGGCCCAGGAAATCAATAGGAGTTATGAAGCTGGAAGCACTGTGGCTAAGTAAATTTATTCATTTCCTTTTGCTGACTTCTAGAAACAAGGGTTGTTTTGCGAGGGTTGAAATGGTTTCAATAAAGAGAAAACTAAATGTTTTAGCGATTGGAGAAAAAGTTAAAAACTTTCTTAAATGAAAATTATTGAATGAAGAAAGGGGAAATATATAGCTGCCAAGTTTAAAATTCCAGCAAGCACATTGTTTACGACAATCTAAAATACCGAAGTCTTAAAAGTACATAGATAATTCCTTAAAAAAATATACAACTAACCGCTTCAGAGTTTCTTCGCACACTTTCAATGGGAGAGTCAAGGTTGAGCCATGAAGAAGTTTTACCAACTATCGAGGTATTCCAATCTGAATGAAAATAAAATTTAGTAAATTTTATTGAAAATACAATACAACATACATAGATTATTCCAGATTTTTAATAAACAACATAGTAAACAAGATTTACATATTTTAAAAGAGCTACGAGTCATACAATAATGTGCAAGAAAGTATTCATAGTTTGGGTCATAACTTCAAGAAAAGCCAAAGTTACAACTAGCAAACAAAAATCAGAGTGTCCAGCAGAATTGCTCGTAAAAATTCAAGCACATTTCAAGGATTTCATGGCTTACTTCCAAATTTTTCAAGGATGCTCGCATAACCAATTATACCACTACATTTTCAAATTTGTACTTGAAAAAATTATTTGCCAATTACCAAAAAATAATTTAATTTAAACAACTTATATTCTATACTTTAAATAATGCTGGCCATTAAAACTAATGGCAATTAAAAAAAAACCCTCAAAGCGTGGTGTGTTATTTGTAGGGTTAAAATTAGTCAATATTTAAAGTTACAATCTTCAATTTTAATGCAACAACTAAACATTTTATATGAGATACTTTTTAGAATGTTTAAAAAAAAGTTTATTTTAAAACTATTTCATTGATAATAATTTTTAATACTAACTTTATTTTAATATTTTACAAATCTGTTAGCTTAATGAGTTATTTCTTTAAGTTTTAACCTGAAAAGAGAGAATTGAACATTTCGATTGATAAAAAACCTTCAAAAATCGGCAAATTGAAATTTTTTGAAAATTAATGATTCACAAAAGCTTAGATTGGTAAATCCTGAATTTCAGGAAGTCTAAAAAATTGTAAATTCTTAGAAATCGTTCAATTGCGAATTCCCTAAAAGTTGTCAAATCATGAACTTCAAAAATCAACGTTTCGCAAAGCAATTAAGCACGAAAAAATCTCTAAAATCTTGAAGATCTAACATCACAAATTGCAATTAATGACTCCTTGAAAATCCATAAATTCGGAAATTATAAAACGTAAAACTAAAAATCAGTATAATAGTGAATTTTCAGAAATTGGCAAATACTGTACAGAACCATTATAATCCAGACACCCATAATCCAACACTTCAAACGTAGACAAAAAAATGAAGCCGTTCTTGTAATAACAAAGTCCCAATACTCGCGAACACTTAAACAAAGGACAATATTCTGGTTGGTCCGATTGGCTTGAACTGTAGCTACAAAAGTAACGAGACGCTCTTCCGATCAAGCAGAGAGAAAAAACTGTCAATCATTACGAGGCAATGCGGCCTCATCGGTGGATTTCGTGAAACTTACTAGGCAGTAAAATAAGTATATAAGGAAGCATTATTGGATCATACTGGCCAGTAACAGATATTCAAAACATCTTCGTGTAATCAAATCAAAATTCATCTTCAAATTTTAAGTGAATTTTTTAATATTTTTTATTAAAATTTATTATTTAAACTCGTTGTTTTGTACTGTAATTCAAAACTTTGAAGTCGACAAATCACTAATCCTTACAAATAGACAAATTACCACAAATCGGTGAATCAAAAAATCCTCAAACATCAGTAAAAACGACAAAATCGCAAATACGAAATATTTAAATCACGAAACTGAAAATGTAAATGGTGCATCTTCAAAAATCGAAGATTCTTGAAAATAAAAGAACAGGAAAAATTAGCAAATCACATAACCTTAAATCGGCGAAATTTACCGGTGAACACCAGAATTTTCAACAATTTCAAGCATAATACCCAATTTACCCGGCGCTAAAAATGTCCAGATTTTCCCGACGCCTGGATACCCTGAAAAATCCTAGTTCAGTTTTGATATAAATAAGCATTGCAACAATATTTTATTACCCTGGGTGCTCAGAACTAAATCAGAGCGAGTGAAAGCTCCACGACGATTCCGAGCTTTTCCACTTAAAAATTCCCTGCGGTGTCGGGGATGGACAATTGGCGATACTATGAAGGCATATCTAAAATGGAATGTTAATTAGATTTCATATAAATTATGTAAAAAAAACATTTGGAACAAAATCCATGTCATTCAGTTAAGTTATAAAATAAAATGGTATTTAAGAATTTAAATAAGTGGAGCTAGAATAATTTAATTGCTAAAAAATACTGCATTTTATTTAGCCCTTTCACTTATGTTTAAAAAAGAATTTTGTAAAATTTGAAGTCTAAATTTTTATCAAAAAATAAAATGAAGTGCTAATTATGTATTGGTGGCTTTACTTTTTCCAATAAGGAAGCTGCTCTGCCTTAAGCAGGTAAACTGCAGTAAATCCAATTTTTTTTGTAATTTCCGTTACATGCGTAAATTTTTCTTATATTGCAGTAAATAAAATAGCAAAACAAAAAACAGTAAAATGCAGAAATCCTTTGTTTCTCGAAACAAACAATTGTTTATTTTTTCTCCGAGTAGGAAGACTTATAAACAGAAAGTTTTTGAAACACATTTGCTTGACCGGAAAATAAAGACAACAAAAAAAGTACGCAGTATTTACCCATCTTGAGATGCATTTTTCAGAGCATCATAGATGTCATTAACACTGTGATATTGAAGACCACATGAAATATGTTCCCTTATCGGCATTTTAAAATATATATTCTAAAACAATAAACAAATATTTTTGAAATGTGATGAATTTTTTTTGAGCACGGGGAGCGAACTTTCGTTTTTGATGCCAACTTGAATGTACAAATTTCAAGGAAGAACTAAACAAATTGCAGTCCAGACAAACATTTGCTATAACTTGGTAGGCAAATTAAAACTGCCTAACCTCTTTTTACGGCCGTATTCACAAATTCACCCGTAGGTAAGGCAGTGCCGGATTTAAAGATTTGCCTTTCTGTTGGCTACGATTGATTTGCCGCCCCTGTCCCTATATTCCCCCCACTTCGGGGATAGGTAGCTGGTTAGTTTCAAAATAGGGCAGTGGCGGATTAATAAAATTTTGTCGGAGGGGGCGGTCAGCAAAACCAGAAGGGGAGGGATTTTCTTAAAACTGTTCATTTTTAGAAGCCCTCATAAATTAGCTTTGGCGCCTCATCAATTTATATTATTAATTATTCCAGCAGTATCTATTTACCCGTAATTACATTAATTACTGATTGTGGATGAATTTAAATACTAAATAAATAAATTTAATTACTAGTTAAAAATTATTAATTACTAATTAGACTAATAACCTTACATTTATTTAATTTAGAACTAAATTTCATATGTAAGCATTCTTTTTTTTTTAAATATACATAAGCTTACAAATTATTGACATTCTCACACTTCCTAGAAAAAATTGAATTTTTGTCTACTAAAGATTGATAGAACACTTTCGCCGCCGATGATTTTTGTTCTCAATGGAATGGTATATTAAAATATGCAATCTTTAGTAAACTGTTTAATTTGATCACTTCGCTTATGTTAGAAAGAGCTTTTTCATGACTTACTTTATTCTTCAATGTATTGTCTTCGGGCTCCTGATCACAACTTATTTTAGTTTCTCACTCATTTCGTTACTGTCAAAATCACGCAAAGCAGTTGAATTAAAATTGCGAGCAGTCTCTTTTACAAGTGACGCTTTTTGACAAAAATCTGCACGTGATGTGCACCTGGCCGAACACATTTTAGCACACACCAAGTTTTCTATGGTCATTCTTATTTTTTTAATGCATTCGTTGTTCTTATAATGCATTCTTCGGTCTTAAAATGTATTTATCGTTTTTAAATGTGTTCAAAGGAATTCGTTGTTTTTGGAATACATTCTTTCAACAAGTTTTGAAACAAATAAATTTCATTTGTCTGCGTTTAGTTAAATTATTATTTTTGCAGGGGGGAGGGGGGCCCTCGGATAATCCACCCGCGGATTATCGGGAGTTTACTGTATATCTTTAAAATATACTACATCCAAAACTTATTCAAGAAAAAACGCGTTAACAGAATAAATTTATTTTAAATAATAGCTCAGGTAACTAAGCTCGTTTTTCTTATTCAATTATGTATTTTACATAGAGACAAAAAGCAGTATTACAAAAGTATTAGTAGTTTTAAGTCATAAAAATAGTATTAAGATCATACACGGATAAGGGCCGTGTGGTAACTCAACTCCACAATCAGCATATGTAATCTCTATACAGTACATGATAGACATTTTTTAAAAAGTTTTATAATGAAATTGAACAATAATGTAATATTCAATAATTAAGTTTTGAAGTTTAAATGACTTATTTTATGTATTTCAAATTAGGGTGTTTTTTAATAATAACGAAATTTAACAATTTCATATGTGCAGAATTTTCATTCATCAATTTCAAAATGCCCGTTGTATAAAAAATATGTATTGTGTTCAAAATGTATACACGAATATGGTTTTGGAGATTCTGAAAAGAAATTTAAGTTTTCCACTTTAAAAAATGCGTAGTTAAAACAAATCTGACGAAAAAAATACCATAACCAAATTATTATGTGGAATTTTTTTCTTATAATTATACAAGCTAACATTTTTCGAAGTATCTAACCTCATATTCATATTTAGGACCTTCGAAAACATACACATAGACTTCTCAGAAAAAAATCCATTTTTACTAGAAGTTTTAATCGCATATTCGGATTTGCTATTTTTTGCACACAAAAAGAATGAAGGGTCATGCGGATATATCCTTACATCAAATTTCCGCTCTTATATCTTTTGCCGTTTTCCTTCCCATAGTAAAAGATTTAGAAGAGTTAACAATCTTTGTTTTAACCCTCTTTTGAATGTAAGAAAGGAATAATTGGACATGGTTATGCATGGACTAAACCATTTTTCCGTTCTTTAAAAAGTATCAATATGTTCTTTAACCCAGTTTAAGCGTCTGAAGTATATTATATTATTATTACTTTTTAAAATCACCTTTATTTCGGAGAGTCGGACAAATTATTAAGTGAAAAGGATTTCCATCAAGGGGTCAAGAATAAAATACATTGACGATATAGGGTTTTCGTTGGGACCATTTGTTGAAAGGAGAGCAAAAAACGGAGAATCGTTATATCCCGAGATTCAATAGAGGGGTTCAACATGTAAAATGACACGTTTAAATATGGAAGTTTACGGAGTAACGTTACACTTCAAAGTTGGAGTAAACTTGCACTAAACGGGAGTAAAACTAGAATGAAATTCTAAAAAATTAGTCAGATATTTCAGAATTGTTGTAATGTTGTAAAAAAAATCATGGTATCGTTACACAATTTTGTTGGCAGTGCTTAATCCAATTTTATCAGACGAATAACGCCCCCCCCTAAAAAAAATCCCTCCCCCCCCTAATCCGAAGTACTGAAGTCGGGGGAAAACTTTTTCCAAGAACATTCAAAACATCAACGCCCGCCGAGTAAATACTTCCCAATTCCCCGTGACTGTTTAAATTCTCCCTTTCGGAGGACCGAATTCCAGCAGACGATGAGGAAGAAAAGGGCACATTTCACTGACATTGGTTGGAATTTTTATTAATGGGGGGGGGGGGGGGCGGCGTCTTTTAATAACGTGACAACTTTTTGTCCACTCTCCTCTCCTGGTGATATTTCGTGATATGTAGCTCGATATATTACGCATTTAAAATATCTCGGGTCTCGGAAGGGGGGGGAAGGGGGGGGGGGGGGGGGGGGCGGCCCCCCCCCCCTCCCCCCCCCTAATCCGCCCTTGAAATAGGGTGGTATGTGCTGATTAAAATAGATACACATATTACGGCCGTATTCACAAGTTCGGGTCACCCGCAGGTTTCCCCCGTCTGGGGGATAGATCGGTAGGTTTCGTCAAATTCCTTATTCACAAGTGCGAGTTATGCCAAAAGGGAGGAGATAAGGAGACGAATCTGCTTTACGGGTTATCCCACCAATATCGGTGGGTTTTCAGAGGGATATCTCTGAGAAATGTTCAAAATCAAAACAAACATAGCTTATCAGGTTCTTCTTTCAAACTAGTGATTATAATTATTTAGTTCTAATCCATTTTAATTAATCTTTATAAGATAGTTCATTGTAGAAGTACAGCATATTAGAAAGATAAATATATTTTCAACATGAGATTTAGATTGATAATAAATTTCTACGTAGAGACTTACGTGAGATATGCGATGATAATTTTTATTGTACAATACATTTAAAAAACGTATCTTTAAATTGACTAAAACTGTTTTAAAAGTTGTGTGCTGCGGTAGTTATGCACAAAAATGTTACAAACTTAATAATAAAATACAAATAACAGAGGAATATTATAACCATACTAGTATTTGCCACTGTAAAATATAATTAGCAGGTTAATATTCTTGGTTAAAGATTTATACATATACATAATGATAATTATAAAGGCATTAGTTTTCTTATTTTCCAATATTTCTTTATATTTTTAAATTAAAGTTATTAAAACTTAGTCATCTGGCATAAAATTTATTTTCTTCGCTTCAGCCATTTTTTTTAAAAGGGGAGTCGGATGGGTGTTTGGGTCAAAAATGTCGATTTTCTGGGGTTTCTTTTACTTTTAATCTGCACATGTATAGCTTTAATTTAAGACCAAGATTATCGATTTCTGTTTAGTAGTTTTATTTTTATAAGCATTTTTTCAGAAACTATGTACATCAGTTCTTACCAATACCTTAATTTTCTTTTGCGTTTCCTGAAATATAAGGTTTTTCAACACTTAGGAAAATTTTTCTCAGGAACTATAAAATATATCAGCCTGTTTTGTTTTATTATTTCTTCCCTATTAATAGCTATTTGATAAAAACTGAGGAATTTTAAAATATCTCTGCTCAATTTTAAATATCTCTGCAATACATATTTTTAAAAAACTCACTGTGAAAGTATTTTTTTATACTGTGAAATATCTTCAGTTTAAATTAAAGAGCTATATGTAAGGAACAAACTATAAAAACAATTCAAGTTCCTGAGAAAAATGTTCCTAAAGTTAGTAAAATTAACATGGGCGAGACAGAACCATCCGACTCCCCAGAGGCGATTGCGATCTGTCTCACGATGCAAATAGAACAAGTGAGAAATATCTCTATCAGTAAACAACGTCACGTGATTCCGCTTGACCAATGATATGTCCTGTTACAAAATCTGATTGAAACCTGAGGAAGAAACCCGAAAGGTGAAACCCAGATAAATCTCGCGGTTGTGAATACGAATTTGAAATAACCCTCAAGTTGTCCCTTCCTCGCAGGATTCGTGTTCTGGGGATATCTCGCTACTTGACTCGAACTTGTGAATACGGCGGTTAGAATCATCTATGTACATCGAAAGCGAAATCAACGAATTTTTTAAAACTGTTCTAATTTTTTTCTTTCAACTTAAAAATCCGGGAGGAGGTGGTGCAATTGCCTCTACATATCTATAGCTTTAATTTAAGACCAAGATGTTTCATTTCTGTTTGGTAGTTTTCTTTTTATAAGCATTTTTCAGAAGCTCTGTATCTATACCTTAATTTTCTTTTGCGTTTCCTGAAATATAAGGTTTTTCAACAGTTCGGAACATTTTTCCTCAGGAACTATAAAAGAAAACATCATGTTTTGTTTTATTATTTCTTTCCCCATTAATAGCTCTTTGATTTAAACTGAGGAATTTTAGATATCTCTGCTAAAAAAAAGTTATATAACTTTAAATCGGATTTTTTTTTTTTTGGGGGGGGGGGGGGGGGGGTTAATACATATTTTGAAAAAATCACTGTAAAAGTATTTTTTTATACTGTGCAATATCCTCAGTTTAAATCAAAGAAGCGAACAAGCTACAAAAAAAAATCATAATGATATCTCCTATGGTTCCTGATAAAAATGTTCCTAAAGTTAGTGAAATTAACATGGGCTATATAGAACCATCCGACTCCCCTTAAAGAAAACTTTTTTAAAAAGTGACAAACCAGATGACTTAAAGCAAAGTCTTGTATGCAAATGAATAATTTTTCAAAGAAAACATTTTTATTCAAAACATTAAAAACTTAACATTTGCTTTTATTTTAAAGTGTATTTCCCTTTAATATTTTTTATATCTAGAGAATTTTAGTGAAAGTTTCATGTTATAAATTCAAACATAAATTTTGAAATCGGTAAAATAACTGACATAATGACTGAATATTGACAAAAATGTAGCAATAAAACTATTTTGTTTTAATAGACACTTCAAGAACATAATGTAATTAATTTAAATTTCTAGCCCACTTTTTTTTATTTAAAAAAAAGGCTCGGCTGAGTCGTCGGATTTTCTGGATGGGAAAATCTTGGGCACATGTCATATGATTATGTGGCATGTAAAAAAATTCTGGAATATCCATTTTTCTTGAGGTAAACTCGGCAAAATTAAATCTCGGCATACTTTAACATCCACAGAGATCTCAGATTCCTGGCAATATGAGCGTCAAAATTGGTAGTGAGAATCGCCTAGATGGTGCCACAAAAAATGGCTCTCAGTTCTGGGGAATATGCCGAGTCTACAATAACAAAGGCTTTCCCGCCAATATTGCAGCCCCATTGGAGGAAAAAAAAAAGAATAAAAATAAATAAAAAGTAGGTATACTATTACATGTGACGATGTCTGTCACTCCGTACACTGGCGATGTCCGTCTGTCCGTACTCCTTTCCAAAATCGGTTCTATCCGTCGGCGTCGGATCTTAAAAATTCTTTTTTGTTTGAAAGGTATGACCTCAGAGATCCATCTTTCATACTTTTTGATCGTTCTGTCTGTTCGTCCAGACGGACATCTGTCCACTCTCTATTGGCAAATTTCCCATTGAATTAGCATTGAAATCTAATTTCTTGTCCTTTTAATCACTGTTGCCACGTCAGAAATGGCATGATAAATTTTATTTAAAAATATTATTTGAAGCAAAATTTATTTTTGTCATAAATCAGTTACTTCAACGTCATAAAATGTAGCACAATGTGATTCTTTGATTGTTCTTTATTTGTTTACTAGAAAAGCGGCAAGGCATTATATTTTTTGCGCAACAATTTTGGTTAGTTTCTATTTACATTTCTTACTTTTAGTGTAGTTTCATGTTTTTTTTTATTACTAAAATTTCGAAAATTCTTCAAACTGCAAATGAAATAAGCGGACGATAAATAATTAAAATTTTATTTTTGAAAGAAAGTTAATGAAAATAGTTGATTTTGGCTTTCAAAAGTTTAAATTCCAGCTGGATGTTGTGTTTGTAGATTTTTTCCCAAAATGTGTATAAATCTTGTGTAGAAGCATAGAAACACTAGAGACGTAGCCGTATAGACACTCTCGTGAAGTCATAGAATAGGAACACTGCAGTAGTGTCTTCTGGTTTGGCGGACCGAAGAATATATAATAATTGAAAACATTATGCTACTAAAAATTACAAACAAACGACAGATCATTTACTTGAATGAAAATTTCAAATATAAATTAATGGAAATTTCAAAACTGTAATATTTTTTTGGGGAAATATAAAATGCTTTTATTAATGGAATGAGTTTGCAATACATAGACTAACTAAAACGAAAAATATTGGTGTCTTAATAAACAAACACTTTAACATTTTATAATTTTCTCTGAATAGTTCCACATATTTTTATTGAAAAGAAATAAACTTTTAATTTAAAATTCTTCAATGCTTTTGTTATTTTCCATTAAATAAATAACGACTGTTTAAAACGGACATTTTTCGAATTTAAAAAATATTAAAAACGTTAGTTAACAATCAGGGGGGGTAAATAATAAAACGTTAGTTAACAATCAGGGGGGGGGGGGGCAAAAAATTAATTTTATTGAAAAAATACTTTTGTTAAATAATATAATATTATATTTAAAAACATCTAGAGGAAGTGGGAGGAGGAGGTAGATTGAGGGATTTCTTGCCATACCTCTAAAAAATAAGTTCCGGCGCCACTGCTTAACTACTTTGTAGGTTACAAGATTTACCCAAAGTAATGTACTCAGGTGCCGGCTTGTCACTTGACTGTAGTTCTAAATTATGAGTCCCGTCGCCAACGCTCTTGTAGCTCTAGTGCGACCATATTTCAAACTAACCCTAACCTAAAAGTAATGCTGTGACACGGATGTCTGTTACTTAGTTTCAAACTTGACTAGTTACATCCGTCTATGCAACAACAGTAACAAGTGTAAGCTTAGTTGACAACCTCTGCTCTTGACCGCGGTTTCCAATTATGAGGCCTTTCACTACTGGTCCATGTGTAACTTAATTGCAATGTTAATTCAGCCATGTCATAAAACCACAGAATTTATTTATCAGTTTTTATGCAAAAAAATGATGTATGTTTTTACTTCAAACGTGACAAAAAACATTTAAAATATTTATTAAAAACTTGCAATTCAACTTGTTTTTTAGATTGAGGTTTAAAATACATAATTTAATTAAATTGTTCTACATAAAATCTTCCTTCATTTGGGCTAAAGCAAGTGTTCAAACCTTCCCATTAACACCGACATCTGTGAAATATTTAAAGACATGCGCTTTGAAAAAAAAGAAAACCCTACTGTTTAGGAAAAAAAACCCTGTCGTATTATACATGCGCTTGGAAAGTAATGAAGTTATCCAATGTGGACTGATTTGCAAGGATGAAATGTGAGGTAGTGAAGTGTGAGAGAGTGACGATTCCGTGGAAAATGTCTAATAATATCATTTTCAATTAAAAAAAAGATTTAGTGATGGTATGTAAATCTCCATCTAACTGCCTACAATTTGAGACTAGTAAAAAAAACTCTCACCTATCTATAATTGGTAAATGAGAGTGAGGGAGTGACGGTAGAAGCCACAATCCTGAATAACATGACAATTTTAATTCGATTGCTTAGTCATCTAATAAGTTTTTAATTAAACTTTAAACCAATGCTGAAGGAGTGATTCTATAACCCTGATGGGATATTACATATTCATAAAATTACAAAAAAAATGTTGGTAGAAGAAAAACGCCATATACCTTTTCGGAAACTACACAGACTATTTAACCATAAAAAGTTCCACCAAAAAGAATTTTTTGTTCAAAACGTCCTTTTAGCTTCCACACTACGTTTATAACGTAAAAAGTGGAAGGTGTTATAATCATTCAGTCCGTCCGTCTGTCACCACCCACTTTCCCAGAACGAACCGTAAGTCTCACTAACAAGTGGGATACGTCATTTTGAAGCAAAAAAATCAGATTAGGCTACATTCCAAATTTCATTAAAAATTTAAATTAGAAGTTTATTTAAAATTTAAATAACTAAAAATTTAATCTACATTGAAATAACATGCAAATTTCATTTTTATTCAATATTTTCACTGTTGCCATTTCGTTAAACGTACGAGAAACTTTATTTAAAATAAAAATAAAACTTTGAATATTTATTTATGTGATATAATTCAGTGGGGTTGTTTCACGGTGGATCTGGCAATAGCTCTGCGGTTTTGTTTTCATGTCTCTCAACATTGTTGCCACCAGTTTTAGGAGAAAAACACTACGAAAAAATACCATTTAATTCTAAAATTACAAAAACATACCATAAAAATACTAGCAAAGCGTTTAACGTTTCTTTTAAAGTCACTAAAAAGATTCCAAAATGCAGCTAGTATTTTTTTGTAATTTTAGAATTATTCTAAAATTACAAAAAAAAATATCGTAAAAAAATACCAGCTGCATTTTGGAATCTTTTTAGTGACTTTAAAAAACGTGAAACGCTTTGCTAGTATTTTTATGGTATGATTTTGTAATTTTAGAATTAAATGGTATTTTTTCGTAGTGTTTTTCTCCTAAAACTGGTGGCAACGCTGTTGAGAGACATGAAAACAAAACCGCAGAGCTATTGCCAGATCCTCCGTGAAACAACCCCGTTTAGATTGTTGTAATATGACAATAGAGTTCGTTTGATGGTTCATTATACATGCATGAAGAAAGATGCATAGAGAATTCTAACTTTGAATAAAAAATATGCAAAAGTTCGCTTTTATTTTTAAAGCATCAATTGTACTAATTATATATTTTTCGAACCGTAAATTAATTTAACAAACGACAAATAACTGAATTTTCAAAAGAAATGTAAATGGGAAATTGTGGCGATACAAATATATTTATTAAACAAGTAGGTTTGTAACAGAATCTGTCACTTAACTCGCTTCCACATATTTGTGTTTAACAGGAAAAAACGCGCCAAACACAACATTAATTCTATATTTAACATTTACAAGCTAAATTTGGCTAGTTTCATTTATTTTATTTCGAAAATTCAATAATTATTCTTATCGTTTGCAAAAATCAATTTATATTTTAAAGAATAAATATGTCATATTCCTCGCTTTTAAATAGAATGAAAACATTTCATATCAACATACAAGGATTCCGTAGTGAAATATATTTGACGTCATTTCAAACTGATCGATGTCGCAAAAATAAATTTATTTTAATTTATTGTCTAAAAGAATTAAAGTTTCTCGAGCGATTGTTGCGAATGGCAAATGTGATTTAATTCTAATAAAAACAGGGCCTTTAGCTATTTGTAATTCAAAGTTTTAAACGCCAAAATTAACTATTTTCATTAATCTTCTTTCTCAGATTTAATAATTAGACTTTATCGTTTGCTAAATTTGTTTAAAGTTCGAAGAATAATTATGTAATCTTTTTAATAAATATTTTTGTCGCCACAATTTCCCATTTACATTTCTTTCGAAAATTCACTTATTTATAGTTTGTTAAATTAATTTACAGTTCAAAAAATATATAATTTGTACAATTGATGCTTTAAAAATAAAAGCGAAACTTAGCATATTTTTTTTATGCCAAGTTAGAATTCTCTATGCATCTTTCTTCATACATATATATAGAACCATTAAAAGAACTCTATTGTGATAATACAACAATCCAAACCGAATTATATCACATAAATAAATATTTTTTCAAGTGTGTTTATTTTTATTTTAACAAAAGTTTCTCGTACGTTTAACGAAATGGCAACAGTGAAAATATTGAATAAAAATGGAATTTGCATGTTATTTCAATGTAGATTAAATTTTTAGTTATTTAAATTTTAAATAAGCTTCTAGTTCAAATTTTTTAATGAAATTTGGCATGTAGCCAAATCTGATTTTTTGCTTCAAAATGACGTATCCCACTTGTCTGTGGGACTTGTGGATGACAACAGTGAAAATATGAATAAAAATAGAATTTGCATGTTATTTCAATGTAGATAAAAAAAATTTAGTAATTTAAATTTTAAATAAACTTCTAATTTAAATTTTTTAATGAAATTTGGAATGTAGCCTAATCTGATTTTTTGCTTTAAAATGACGTATCCCACTTGTCTGTAGGACTTGTGGTTCTTTCTGTGAAAGTGGGTGACAGACAGACAGACGGACGGACAGACAGACAGACGGACTGAACGATTATAAAACCTTCCACTTTTTACGTTATAAACGTAGTGTGGAAGCTAAAAAGATTACATCATTATTCTTCGAAATTCAAACAAATTTAGCAAACGATAAAGTCTAATTATTAAATCTGAGAAAGAAGATTAATGAAAATAGTTAATTTTGGCGTTTAAATGTTTGAATTACAACTAGCTAAAGGGTCGACTGTTTGGCGAATTTCTTTCTGAGGTATATAAATAGTTTGTTTCCTGTTGAGCACAAATGTTGTGCGGAAGCGGTTTAAGTGACAGATTCTGTAACACACCTACTTGTTTTTATGATGTTAAAAGGTGTAGAACTAAGTAGGAACAGCTTGTAGGCTTGAGGAATTGGGTATTTAAACGTAATTTTCTGTAAGTAAATTATCGTCGAAAAAGTGTTAAAAATGTCACCGTGAAGTGAATTCTACAAAGGTCCACGTATGTGTACCTCTGGAGTGAAGAGGTTAAGAGTGTACTTAATTAAATTTCTTAACCATATGAAGAGTCAATGAGGAACCCCTTGATTGCATATGAATCTTCCCGCAATAAGATCTGCTTGGCGGAAGTTGGTGACAGAAAACAGGTTTCTCCCTTGCTTCTTCTCTCACGCTACAAACATGGGATTCATGTCTCGCGTGAATCAGGGTTGCCGCGAAATAAGAACCAAGTAAGAAACCAGTTTACTTACACAAGTTAGGCGACGACTCGCTATCGTCCCCAAAGAGGCCTGATGCAGACAGATTCCTATGCAATGAAGGGTTTTTTCCTTCCTGTACTCTTCATATTCGATACGCATCACACGTTAGAGTAGTCTAATTAACGCGAAGCAAGAAGGTTGTTTCTACAACATATTGCAAAAAATTCAAGAATCTTCCATATCGCAAGTGTTCTAAAAAGTTGCAACGGTTAACTTGTTAGTGAGAGAGTGTCATTTGCTGAATAAAAAGTATTGTTCTTGTGAAGTGTATCGTGCTTTGAAGTAAGCTGAATAAAGTAAATTGTCTTGGCGAACTTTGTTGTGCTTCGGAAGAACCCAGAAATCTCGTAACAATATTGCAAAAAATTCAAGAATCTTCCATATCGCAAGATGATCGATACAAAAAGTATTAACGTGCTATTTTGATGTTGTTTTTCTAGGGAATTGCTGACATAGGGACAGGTGTCCTAAAACTACACGCAGGAATAACAAGATTTAAATAATTTTCAGGGCTCGCTGCATCACAATTACTTCTCAAGCTGGCTATGCAATCAAAAGCAACTTAAGAAGGAAAACACTTTGTTTACGTACCATTACTATTCCTGCTGTTTTTTTTGTAAAAGTGCGACACATCGCCTTATATGGAAAACTTCGAAAAGGAATCGAAGTTGGGTCACGAATCTGAATATTTCAATGCGCAACCGAGTTGTAGTAACAGGCAGCACCAAACACGCGGAATCTGTAAAAACATCCATTAATTTAGCTGAATAATTCAAAAATCCGTAGTCGCCACGTGTTAGATGAAATTTTGTTAAATTTTTTTTTAAAATTAATGATTTCTATTAGGGTATAGGCTAGGTTAGTTTAAATGTCTTTGCACTAGAGCTATACTAGAGCGATTGGTGACGGCCGTCGTAATTTAGAATCACAGTCATTGGGACTTTGGAGCATATTCAACGTGCATTTCCTCTACACGGGGTATTATTCATCGGACATTTTCTTACTGCACGATCCGTTTATAGGTCAGCAGTTATTTTGGCGATGCCCGGACCTGAATCTGGGGCCTTCCGCATGCAAGGCGAACGCTTTAATCGACTGTGCTTTCCAGCCTCCCTATTAGGGTTTAGTGTGGGTTGAGTTGAATTAACGTTGCACAAGAGCTACTCGAGGGCTGCTGACGACGGGCGTCATAATTTAGAACCACTATCAAGTGACGAGCCGACACCTGAGTAGGCACCTTTCGCAACTTTAGGGGCGCCATCATTCACTTAGATTATTTATTTCAAACCTCAAGTTAAATTGTAGGTTTTTAATAATATTTTAAATGTGTTTTTTGAAGTAAGAATAGACTTAATTTTTTGCATAAAGCTGATAAATAAACAAAATGGTTTTATGATATGGCTGAATTTATAATGCAATTAAATTACACACGGACCATTAGTGAAAGGAATCATCATTGGAAACAGCGGTCAAGTGAAGAGGTTGTCAACTGAGCTTAGTTGGTTGGTAGACATATATATTCAGGTTTGTGTGCTTGGTCAGCGACCCGCTTATAAACCTTCGTCAAGTAAGACAGACACAACAGACAACACACACACACAAGTGGATCCATCTAATTTTTAGAGACAGAGGCCAACTAGAGGATCCCCAGAATTGGCTTGTCACCCCCAGAGGTATTGATTTGGTATGGGAACTTAGAGGACTTTCGGACCCAACAGATTTAACGAGCAACTGAGCTTATATTTGTTACTGTTTGTTTGGAGCAGAGACGGATAGTCACATTTTAAATTAAGTTAGGCATCTGTGTTACAACATTACTTTTAGGTTAAAGCCAGTTTGAATTATCGTCACATTAGAGCTACACGAGGGTCGAGGGGCGTTGGCGACGGGAGTCTTAATTTAGAACCACAGTCAAGTGACGAGCTGACACCTGAGTACATTACTTTGGGTAAATCTTTTAACCTACAAAGTAGTTAAGCAGTGGCGCCGGAACTTATTTTTAGAGGTATGGCCTTATTTTTAGAGGTAAGAAACTTATTTTTTAGAGGTAAGAAATACCTCAATCTACCTCCTCCTCCCACTTCCTCTAGATGTTTTTAAATATAATATTATATTATTTAACAAAAGTATTTTTTCAATAAAATTAATTTTTTGCCCCCCCCCCCCTGATTGTTAACTAACGTTTTTTATATAGATAAAAGAGTTTGTTTGCTTTCTGCATATTATATTTCCAATTTCCAAATAGCTGTTTACTTTCAGACATTTGAAAAATAACTAATTTCTTTAAATCACAACGTCTTTTTCTAATCGGTAACATTTAAATGTTTTTTTTTTATATAAGTACAGGGTGTTCCAAAAGTCACTGTATTCTGGCTTTGAAAAATCACTGTGCGTATTCTATTAAGAATTTTTAGAATACGCACAGTGATTTTTCAAAGCCATAATACCGTGACTTTTGGGACACCCTGTACTTATATAAAAAACATTTCAATGTTACTGATTAGAAAAAGACGTTGTGATTTAAAGAAATTAGTTATTTTTCAAATGTATGAAAGTAAACAGCTATTTGGAAATATAATATGCAGAAAGCAAACAAACTCTTTTATCTATATAGAAAACGTTAGTAAACGTAATAAAAAGTTAATATTTAAAACAAAAAAAATATGTATATAATGATACATCATTAATTATGTCTAAAAGTTGATTTCCTTTTAGTTGTTTTAGAAACAAACTCTTCAATTATATTCTCAATGTTTATATTTGACATTAGCCCATTACTGCAGATCCCCAGTAGGGGAAAGTGTATATACGTGTTATCTTTCTCGGTGTGGTGTGGGGTAGGATATGTGACAAAAATATTTTCAAGTTTAATTGTTTTTGTTGGATTTTTTTCACACGGTCACTTTTGGGTTTGATTCTGTGGAATGAAAAAAAAAACGCACAACATATAATCTGTACAAAAGTTGGTATTGCAGCTTCCATACCTGCCATACCAATTCCGGCCCCTACAAAAGCTGGTATGGCAACTGCCATACCTGCCATACCGGTTCCGGCGCCACTGTAGTTAAGTATTTTTAAAATGAGAAAAATGTCTATTTAGAACAGTTGTTACTTATTTAATGAAAAATAATAAAGAATTGAAGGATTTTAACTTAAACGTGGATTTTTTAAAAATAAATATCTGTAGAACTATTCTAAAAAAATTCTAAAATGTTACAGTTTGATGTTTTGTTATTAAGTCACCAACACTTTTTTAATTATCCCCTATGCATTGCAAATTCATTCTATTAATAAAAGTATTTTATATTTCTCAAAACATGTAATAGTTTTGCAAGTTCTATCAGTTTATAGTTGAAATCTTCATGAAAATGATCTGCCGTTTGTTTGTAATTTTTAGTAGCTTAAAGTTTTCAGTTATTATATATAGTCTTCGCTTCATACACACGCTCTTTAAACCGAAAGGAACGTGGCACTGCAGCGTTAATTTAAATCGTACGTTTTTCCGGCTGTCTATTTCTAGCCTCTATGGAGCTTTAACGCAGCTAAGTAACGCCTCGTAACTTAGAACCCTGGTCAAGTGACAAAAATTGAACTTTTTAAATTTATGTCTCCTCGAGAAAGTTTTCATGATCTTTAGAAAAAAAGTGAATTTTTTGCCTTTAAAACAAGAAGAGCCACTTAAGACATCGAAATATACATAACTCTGAAAATATCTCTTCAGTGGCAACGGACTTCAAAAAGTGCGATCAATTTCGTCTCAATTTCGGCAAAATGGCGTGCGACTGCACAGAAGCAAAAAGTTAAGTCATTTAGGGACGCATTTATAACTTTAATCTCTAAAAAATGTCAATAAAATTCTAAAAGAGCATTAAAATGAGCCAAAACCCATCTCCAAAGTTGGAAAAGAAGCAAAATAGTTATCTCCAGGTTACTCAGCATCAGTTTTTTTTAAATATAGAGTAGTCCATCCAGTATATATTATAGATCGTTGCACTCAGATCTTTGCACAAGATCTTTTTCCACGGCACGGGGTTTAATCTAGTTGGTTATTTGATTAAATTCACCAACAGAACAATCAGCTTCCGATAATGTGAGGACCCTAGCTCAGAAAACGGCAGCGGAATTATGATGCCGTTATTGGGACATATTACTAAAGTGCTAAAAAATACACCATCAATACGCCATCAAAACACTGATATACGACTGTGTATAGAATAATTAGCTAAAAAAAATCTGAAGTTTAATTTAAAAAATAAAAATTTTGTGCCAACCATAGCATTATTATCTCTCTTTTTGGGAACTTATACTTTTCCAGCACCTTTTTTTGATTTCTATAATTAAATAGAAAAAACTTTATCATGACTTTAAAGCACCATTTTATTTAATTCACAATCAAACACTAACATACGAATCGTTTCTTAATTTTTAAAATGAAAATCTAACAACCTTTAAAAGGTAGATGACCAGACGGGTGGAAATTGAATTATAGTAATATAGTTGCGAAACTGAATTATAGGTAATTGTAGTACGGCTTAGAATAGTAAAAGATATACTTATTCATTTAAAATCTAATAGATATTTATGATTTGATGATGTTCAATTCCAGTGAAAGAAATTAAGAATAAAGATTCATACATATATTAAAGTGTATTTTTGGATTTTATTGAAAAAATTCTATAATTTTATGCCACCTCCAAAATAATCCAAATTTCTTTTGGTAGATGAATTGTGCCTGCAAAATGCAGGCATTCAAATTGAATATAAAGATCTTGTGTATGACGCTATAATAAAATGCATAGTGTGAATAGTTTTTATATAGTAATATACACCAGTGTATATTTCTATATCTTCAATTGTACTAAAGCGTTGGTTGCTTAGCCCAGTCATCAGAACATCTACCTCTCATACTGAGGGTCCCGCGTTCAAAACCCGGCCACAACTTGTAGACGGATATTTGTTGGCAATTGACTAAATTACTGGGTTTCCCCGAGGACACTGGGACAGACGTGGCAGAATTGAAAAAAAACCCTCATTTTTACTGCAAGCAAATATTCTATTTTTTAAAACAAAAAAAGGGAACATTATAGGTAAGAAAGAAAAAAATATTGGACTGAGAGAATTTTAAATCGGAACCGAAACATTATTTGATGTCTAAAAGTAGATTGCTTTTTTCAAATAATGTTTATATTACATTTAATACTTCATATCTGTTCCTTATTTTGCTATGTCACGTAAGGTTGATTTTTAGATAATGTGAAAAGAAACTGGAAATTGTTTGCATAAAATTAAGTACTAAATCTATATTTAGTTTAAAAAAAATATCTGAAGTTTTATTAAAAATAAAAAATTTGAGGCCAACCACAGCATTATTAGCTATTTTTAGTAATTTACACTTATTCAACATCATTTTGGTGTCTGTAATATATAATCTCCAAAACTATATAGTGACATTTAAGCAGATGTGATGCTGACGTGACTTTTCTGGAATCTCATCATCATATGGTTAACCTGAATTTGAGAGACAAATGCGTTACAATATGACGAAACGCAGGGATATGTTTAAAAACCTGCGCATGCCAAATGAGTTCAAAATGCATAATCAATCCATTTTCTGGTATATATACCCGTCCGAGAACCTATGGAAATCATTCTGTCGAGCTATACCAAAGCAATTATGACTTGGTCTATTCGACTTAGCTTAGCTTTCCTTGTGGTGCTATGCACCCAGAGCCTCGTTGCCTTTGCCCAAAGCCCTTGGGACAATGCAGGGTTGGCAACTCAATTCATGGGCACCGTCTCGACTTCTCTGGCGAACGCCGGGATCTTCACTAGCGACCAGATTGAGGACATTAAGGCCATAGGCTCCTCCCTCATGGGCAACCTGGAAAGACTCAACAGAGGCGGCCACTCCAGTGCCAGAAAGAGGCAGATGATGGACATGGCCTATGCTTCGACCATGGCCGAAGTTGCATTGGCCGAGTGCGACAACCCTCAGGCAGCCTCTGCGGCAATCTCCAGGGCTCTGGCGCAAGCCTTCCTGCAGACGACTGGTTCGTCCAACCAAGCCTCGATTAACAGCATCATGAGCTTGATTAACATGATGTCCCAGAACGCTGGAGAGAACGTGATTTCTTCGTCTTCTGCCGCAGGAACAGCAGGCAGTGGATACGGGGCAGGATACGGATCAGGATATGGAGCAGGAGGTGCAAGTGCAGCAAGCGCCGCTGCTGCCGCCGCAGCAGCCGCAGCTGCAGCAGGCGCCGGTAGCGGAGCAGGAGGTGCAGGCTCTGGAGCTGGTGCATCTTCAGCAGCAGCAGGAGGTGCAGGTAATTAAAACCAGCTACTATAAATTTCTAAAAATAAACTACATAATAAGCTCAAAAAGTAACCCTGATAGGGATTTAATTTTGTTTATATAACCCTCTTAGGGATACAGATGTATAAACCACACAGTCTTCTCGTTGTCAAGTTTTCCAGTAACAAACATAACTTTAAGAAGTTAATAAATTTAATAATTTTATTAAATTTTAATGTTTAAAGCATGAAGGAGCCATTTGCAATCATCTACTACAGAAATATAAATGTTTGAAAATTTAAGAAATTAAATTTTCAGTTAAATTAAAATTTTAATTAAAATCTCAGCAGCAAGTGAAAACAAGTTTACACTTTAGCCAATTTGCTTGTCCTTTTAGAGGATTAAAGAGAAAAAAGTTGTGTATTCTTAAAGTTATCAAAATTCTGTTTATAAAACAAAATATTAAACTACCAAAAACTAATTAACAAAAACACGACCATTTTTGATTAAATGCTTTTTGAGACTATCTGGAAAAAATTATATTGGAACGTTTTTATAATTTGAGTCACATAAATGTATTGAAATCAACATTAAAGTCAAGTAAATTTATTTTAGAAATAACTTTTTTCTTCTAACACTGCCAGTGAAGATAATTTTACTATTTACAATTGTGCATAATTGTTCATTTAGGTGCAGGAGCTGGTGGTGCTGGAGGATACGGATACGGATCCGGATATGGAGCTGGAGGAGCTGCCGCCGCTTCTGCCGCCGCCGCAGCAGCAGCCGCAGCTGCAGCTGGAGCCGCTGGTGGTTATGGCCAAGGATCAGGTGCTGGTGCAGGTTCAGCTACCGCAGCCGGAGCAGGAGGTAAAACTAAAATATTTTACATCTTTAAAGCGATAAATTAATCATTTTTGCATAGCAAGAAAAAATTATTGAATAAATTTTCTTTACGAATTGTGCTTGTCATTTATCTGTTTACGCATAACATAAAAGTCGTCTAAATGTGCATCATTCTCCAATAGCAGGAGGTGCTGGTTACGGAGATGGAGGTGCCGCCGCTGCCGCAGCCGCAGCAGCTGCAGCATCCGCCGCAGCTGCAGCATCCGCCGCAGGAGCAGCAGACAGTGGATACGGATCAGGTTACGGATCAGGATATGGAACAGGAGGTGCAGGTGCAGCAAGTGCCGCTGCTGCCGCCGCAGCAGCCGCAGCTGCAGCAGGAGCCAGTAGTGGAGCAGGAGGTGCAGGCTCTGGAGCTGGTGCATCTTCAGCAGCAGCAGGAGGTGCAGGTAATTAAAACCAGTTACTGTAATTTTTTTAAAAATAAACTACATAAACAGAAAGAAAAGAAACCCTGATTTGGATTTAATTTCGTTTATGATCTCTTCATTAAAGAGAAACAAGTTGTTTATTCCTAATGTTATCAGAATTCCGCCTAAAAAACTTAATATCAAACTACCAAAAATGAATTAACAAAAACAGGACCATTTTTCAGCTTTCATTAAATGCTTTTTGAGACTATCTGGAAACAAGAAGTTCTAAAAGAACTAAAAAAGATTACTTTACTGTTAATTAAACTCTTACTCTACTTCTTATGGAAAATTAAATAGCTTTGAAACGGTAACTGTTACCTAGAAACACTTCTACATAAGATTTAAACACATTACAAAAAAAATCGCCAAGTGTATAGCATCAAGTTGTAGTTTAAACTTTTAATAGACATAACCTTCTATTTTCATTAACTTTCCTTTGCAAATAAAATAAGGATTATTTATCGTCGGCTATGATTTACTTGTATTTCGAAGAATAATTAAATATTTATTATTAAACAAATCCAAGAAACTATAATAAATTGCACTAAAAAATTAGAGAAATGTAAATTAAAGCTAACCTAATTTTAATGCAAAAAATATAATGCATGGCGCTTTGTAAACAAATACTGAACAATCAAACAATTCCATTGTGCTACATTTTATGACGCCAATCCAAACTGATTTCGAGCAACCATTTCATTTTTAACTAAGTAAAGGTTCTCATGCAACTGAAGACGTAGCAACAGCGTAAAATGACTTAAAAATAAATCCCAATGCTAATGCAATGGGAAATTTGTCGGCAAACAGCAGACGCTGTCCGTCCAGGTGTAGAGACAGACGGACAATAAGTATGAAAGTTTTGTCTCTGAGGTCGTACCTTTCTATTAAAAAAGAATTTTTAAGATCCGACTGATTGAACATATTTTGGAAGAGGGTACGGACAGACAGACAAACGGAGAACGTCAGCATGCCAATACCTACTTTTAGCTTCCACACTACGTTTATAACGTAAAAAGTGGAAGGTTTTATAATCGTTCAGTCCGTCTGTCTGTCTGTCCGTCCGTCTGTCTGTCACCCACTTTCACAGAAAGAACCACAAGTCCCACAGACAAGTGGGATACGTCATTTTAAAGCAAAAAATCAGATTAGGCTACATTCCAAATTTCATTAAAAAATTTAGATTAGAAATTTATTTCAAATTTAAATAACTAAATTTTTTTTATCTACATTGAAATAACATGCAAATTCTATTTTTATTCATATTTTCACTGTTGTCATCCACAAGTCCCCAATACAAGTGGGATACGTCATTTTGAAGCAAAAATCAGATTAGGCTACATGCCAAATTTCATTAAAAAATTTAAACTAGAAGCTTATTTAAAATTGAAATAACTAAAAATTTAATCTACATTGAAATAACATGCAAATTCCATTTTTATTCAATATTTTCACTGTTGCCATTTCGTTAAACGTACGAGAAACTTTTGTTAAAATAAAAATACACTTTTGAAAAAATATTTATTTATGTGATATAATTCGGTTTGGATTGTTGTATTATCACAATAGAGTTCTTTTAATGGTTCTATATATATATGTATGTAGAAAGATGCATAGAGAATTCTAACTTAACATAAAAAAAAATATGCTAAGTTTCGCTTTTATTTTTAAAGCATCAATTGTACAAATTATAAATTTTTTGAACTGTAAATTAATTTAACAAATTATAAATAAATGAATTTTCGAAAGAAATGTAAATGGGAAATTGTGGCGACAAAAATATTTATTAAAAAAGATTACATCATTATTCTTCGAACTTCAAACAAATTTAGCAAACGATAAAGTCTAATTATTAAATCTGAGAAAGAAGATTAATGAAAATAGTTAATTTTGGCGTTTAAAAGTTTGAATTACAAATAGCTAAAGGCCCTGTTTTTATTAGAATTAAATCACATTTGCCATTCGCAACAATCGCTCGAGAAACTTTAATTCTTTTAGACAATAAATTAAAATAAAATTATTTTTGCAACATCGATCAGTTTGAAATGACGTCAAATATATTTCACTACGGAATCCTTGTATGGTGATATGAAATGTTTTCATTCTATTTAAAAGCGCGGAATATGACATATTTATTCTTTAAAATATAAATTAATTTTTGCAAACGATAAGTAATAATTATTGAATTTTCGAAATAAAATAAATGAAACTAGCCAAATTTAGCTTGTAAATGTTAAATATAGAATTAATGTTGTGTTTGGCGCGTTTTTTCCTGTTAAACATAAATATGTGGAAGCGAGTTAAGTGACAGATTCTGTTACAAACCTACTTGTTTATTTTTTTTAATTCTTTCGAATTAAAAAAAAGAAAAAAAAAAGGCTAAAAATTATATTGGAACACTTTTGTAATTTGAGTCACATAAATGTTTTTCAATTAACATTAATGTCTAGTAAATGTATTTTAGAAATAACTTTTTTCTTCAAACACTGGCAATGAAGAAAATTTTACAATTTACAATTGTGCATAATTGTTCATTTAGGTGCAGGAGCTGGTGGTGCTGGAGGATACGGATACGGATCTGGATATGGAGATGGAGGAGCTGCCGCAGCTTCTGCCGCCGCCGCAGCAGCAGCCGCAGCTGCAGCTGGAGCCGCTGGTGGTTATGGACAAGGATCAGGTGCTGGTGCAGGTTCAGCTTCCGCCGCCGCCGCAGCAGGAGCAGGAGGTACAACTAAAATATTTTACATCTTTAAAGTATTTTCAAGCGATAAATTATGTTTTTTTGCATAGCAAGAAAAAACATTCAATAATTTTTTTTAAAGAATTGTGCTTGTCATTTATCTGTTTACGCATAAAATAAAAGTCGGCTGAATATTCACAATTCTTTAATAGCAGGAAGTGCTGGTTATGGAAATGGAGGTGCCGCCGCTGCCGCCGCCGCAGCAGCAGCAGCTGCAGCATCCGCCGCAGGAGCAGCAGGCAGTGGATACGGAGCAGGATACGGATCTGGATATGGAGCAGGAGGTGCAGGATCTGGAGCTGGTGCATCTTCAGCAGCAGCAGGAGGTGCAGGTAATAAAAACCAGCTACTATAAATTTTCTAGAAATAAACCACATAATCAGCTAGAAAAAGAAACCCTGATTTGGATTTAATGTCGTTTATGATCTCTTTATTAAAGAGAAACAATGTTGTTTATTCTTAATGTTATCAAAATTCTGCTTAAAAAACTAAATATCAAACTACCATAAATGAATTAACAAAAACAGGACCATTTTTCAGTTTTCATTAAATGCTTTTTGAGACTATCTGGTAAAGAGAAGATCCAAATGAAATAAAATAGCGTACTTTACTGTTACTTAAATGCTTACTGTACTTCTTATAGAAAATTAAATAGACTTGAAACGGTAACTGTCACCTAGAACCGGTTCTATACAAGATTTAAACACATTAGAAAAAATCGCCTAGTAAAGCATCAAGTTGTAATTTAAACTTTTAAAAGCCATAACCTTCTATTTACATTAACTTTCCTTTGCAAATAAAATAATTATTATTTATCGTCAGCTTGATTTACTTGCATTTCGAAGAATAATTAAATATTTATTATTAAAAAAATACCAAGAAACTATAATAAATTGCACTAAAATATAAGAGAAATGTAAATTAAAGCTAACCTAATTTTTTATGCAAAAAATATAATGAATGGCTCTTTGTAAACAAATACTGAACAATCAAACAATTCCATTGAGCTACATTTTATGGCGCCAATCCAAACTGATTTCGAGCAACTATTTCATTTTTAACTAAGTAAAGGTTCTCATGCAACTGAAGACGTGGCAACAGTGATTAAAATTACTTGAAATTAAATTCCAATGCTAACTCAATGGGAAATTCGTCGGCGAACAGTGGACACTGTCCTTGCAAACGTACAGACTGACGGATAAAAAGTTTGAAAAATTGGTCTCTGAAGTCATACCTTTCCAATAGAAAAGAATTTTGAAGATCCGACTGACAGAACAGATTTCGGAAGGGGGGTACGGACAGACAGGCAAACGGACATCGTCAGCATGTGAATACCTACTTTTTCATTTTTATTCATTCTTCCGAATTAAAAAATGAAAAGTAGGCTAAAAATTATATTGGAACATTTTTGTAATTTGCGTCACATATATGCTTTTAAATTAACATTAAAGTCTAGTAAATATATTTTAAAAATAACTTTTTTCTTCAAACACTGCCAATGAAGAAAATGTTACATTTTGCAATTGTGCATAATTGTTCATTTAGGTGCAGGAGCTGGTGGTGCTGGAGGATACGGATACGGATCCGGATATGGAGATGGAGGAGCAGCCGCAGCTTCTGCCGCCGCTGCAGCAGCAGCAGCCGCAGCTGCAGCTGGAGCCGCTGGTGGTTATGGCCAAGGATCAGGTGCTGGTGCAGGTTCAGCTACCGCAGCAGGATCAGGAGGTAAAACTTAAATATTTTACATCTTTAAAGTATTCTCAAGCGATAAATATTTTTTTTTTGCATAGCAAGAAAAAATCATTGAATAAATTTTCTTTAAGAATTGTGCTTGTCATTTATCTGTTTACGCATAAAATAAAAGTCGTCTGAATGTGCATCATTCTCTAATAGCAGGAGGTGCTGGTTATGGAGATGGAGGTGCCGCCGCTGCCGCAGCCGCAGCAGCAGCAGCTGCAGCATCCGCCGCAGGAGCAGCAGGCAGTGGATACGGAGCAGGATACGGATCAGGATATGGAGCAGGAGGTGCAGGTGCAGCAAGTGCCGCAGCTGCCGCCGCAGCAGCCGCAGCTGCAGCAGGAGCCGGTAGTGGAGCAGGAGGTGCAGGTTCTGGAGCTGGTGCATCTTCAGCAGCAGCAGGAGGTGCAGGTAATTAAAACCAGCTCTTGTAATTTAAAAAAAAAAATAAACTACATAATCAGATAGAAAAGAAACCCTGATTTGGATTTAATTTCGTTTATGATCTCTTCATTAAAGAGAAACAAGTTGTTTATTCCTAATGTTATCAGAATTCTGCCTAAAAAACTTAATATCAAACTACCAAAAATGAATTAACAAAAACAGGACCATTTTTCAGCTTTCATTAAATGCTTTTTGAGACTATCTGGAAACAAGAAGTTCTAAAAGAACTAAAAAAGATCACTTTACTGTTAATTGAAATCTTACTGTACTTCTTGTGGAAAATTAAATAGCTTTGAAACGGTAACTGTCACCTAGAAACACTTCTACATAAGATTTAAACACATTACAAAAAAAATCGCCAAGTGTATAGCATCAAGTTGTAGTTTAAACTTTTAATAGACATAACCTTCTATTTTCATTAACTTTCCTTTGCAAATAAAATAAGGATTATTTATCGTCGGCTATGATTTACTTGTATTTCGAAGAATAATTAAATATTTATTATTAAACAAATCCAAGAAACTATAATAAATTGCACTAAAAAATTAGAGAAATGTAAATTAAAGCTAACCTAATTTTAATGCAAAAAATATAATGCATGGCGCTTTGTAAACAAATACTGAACAATCAAACAATTCCATTGTGCTACATTTTATGACGCCAATCCAAACTGATTTCGAGCAACCATTTCATTTTTAACTAAGTAAAGGTTCTCATGCAACTGAAGACGTAGCAACAGCGTAAAATTACTTAAAAATAAATCCCAATGCTAATGCAATGGGAAATTTGTCGGCAAACAGCAGACGCTGTCCGTCCAGGTGTAGAGACAGACGGACAATAAGTATGAAAGTTTTGTCTCTGAGGTCGTACCTTTCTATTAAAAAAGAATTTTTAAGATCCGACTGATTGAACATATTTTGGAAGAGGGTACGGACAGACAGACAAACGGACAACGTCAGCATGCCAATACCTACTTTTTATTTTTTTTAATTCTTTCGAATTAAAAAAAGAAAAAAAGGCTAAAAATTATATTGGAACACTTTTGTAATTTGAGTCACATAAATGTTTTTCAATTAACATTAATGTCTAGTAAATGTATTTTAGAAATAACTTTTTTCTTCAAACACTGGCAATGAAGAAAATTTTACAATTTACAATTGTGCATAATTGTTCATTTAGGTGCAGGAGCTGGTGGTGCTGGAGGATACGGATACGGATCTGGATATGGAGATGGAGGAGCTGCCGCAGCTTCTGCCGCCGCCGCAGCAGCAGCCGCAGCTGCAGCTGGAGCCGCTGGTGGTTATGGACAAGGATCAGGTGCTGGTGCAGGTTCAGCTTCCGCCGCCGCCGCAGCAGGAGCAGGAGGTACAACTAAAATATTTTACATCTTTAAAGTATTTTCAAGCGATAAATTATGTTTTTTTTGCATAGCAAGAAAAAACATTCAATAATTTTTTTTAAAGAATTGTGCTTGTCATTTATCTGTTTACGCATAAAATAAAAGTCGGCTGAATATTCACAATTCTTTAATAGCAGGAAGTGCTGGTTATGGAAATGGAGGTGCCGCCGCTGCCGCCGCCGCAGCAGCAGCAGCAGCTGCAGCATCCGCCGCAGGAGCAGCAGGCAGTGGATACGGAGCAGGATACGGATCAGGATACGGATCAGGATATGGAGCAGGAGGTTCAAGTGCAGCAAGCGCCGCCGCCGCAGCAGCCGCAGCCGCAGCAGCAGGAGCCGGTAGCGGAGCAGGAGGTGCAGGCTCTGGAGCTGGTTCATCTTCAGCATCAGTATCAGGAGCAGGAGGTAAAACTAAAAAACTCTATATCTTTAAAGCATTCTGAAGCGAGAAATTAGAAACATTTGCAAAAAATAAATTTTTAAAAATAATTTTGTTTGCTTTCTGTATTTGTCATTCATATGATAGTGCATAAAATAAAATTCCTCTAAATTTGCATTATTTTCTAAAAGCTGGAGCTGGTGTTTATGGAAATAATGGTGGCTATGGTGCTGCCGCCGCCGCATCAGCTGCAGCTCAAGCCAGTGCAGCAGCCGCCAGACTGAATAGCGCCAATGCAGGCAACCGAGTGTCAACAGCCGTCAACCAGTTGGTCACCAGCGGTCCAACGAGTGTCAACTCTCTGTCCAACGTCATCGGAAATGCCGTTGCTCAGGTCAGAGCCAGCGCCCCAGGACTCAGCAACTGCGACGTCCTGGTCCAAGCTCTGCTCGAAGTGTCTTCCGCCATGGTCCACATCCTCGGAAACGCCAACCTCGGAGCGGTCAACGCAGCCACCGCAGCCAACTCGGCCCGTCTTGTCAGCCAGTCTGTGCAAAACGCCCTTGGTTAAATTTCAAAAAGGACTATGAGATAATGTCTTATATGGCATTTACGGCGTTCTGCCGTTTAATTGTATTTCCTAAAAGTCAAATAAATTCAATCTTACATATTAATTAGAGTGGTTGTCACATGATTTGTAGTGCTTTGTTTTAATATTAGAGGCAATATATGCTTAAACGTGATGTGTGCAACACCTTTTGCACAATAATTTTCTCTTTTGCAATTTAGAATACTGATATGATGGTAGAAAAATATTGTGGTTGTCTAGTAATTTTTCCACTTTATTTAGAATCTATAATATATGCTTACAATCTCTCAAATGATAGATATTCAATAATTCTTTGACAATTTAACTGGCTGTAGCGGTCCGGCAAACACGCTACCTCAAGTAACGTTCACACTAGATGCCGCTGGTTTATTAATGCCTTACTTCCAATCTTCTAAATTAAAACAAAATACAGTTTTATTCAAGCTGAAGTAACTTGTCTTTTTGTAGACATGGGTTGCTGTTCTATCTTCGGCTACCTTATATTGGTGACCCGGACGTGATCCGTCAACCATTCCTACTGATTCGTTACCAACATGTGTTCGTCCCCGGTTGCTCACTTGCTGATATTGCAATCAAAGCTGCACGCAACCTCAACCCACCGAGTCAGCTTACGTCTAGGGGAGGAGTAGTGTAGCAATCCGCCACACACGCAACTTCAAGTAACAACAACTGATTTACTTCTGCGTTAGCAATCATCAAAATTACAATAGTGTATAACCCGCAGCAACTTGTCTTCACCATGAGGTACCTTTTGATGGATACGGGTTTTTGGAAACACTACATGGCCATAGAAATCTAGCAAGTTAAATATTATGGATATTTAGTTGCCTAGAACCCATCTAGGTCACGCCTTCGCAGGAAGCCAGGTTGCATGTTATTCATCAGCATCATATTTGGCATGGCAAACTCACAGTGAGCCAAGTCCTTCTGTTGGAGATCCTTCCAGGACAGCCTACTCTTGGCCTGGGTCTTACAGTTTTTTTACTTTTAGGATTTTAAAATACGACTCCACAGAGTCAATCCATCGTAGTTTTGGTCTACCTCGTCTCCGTGTTGTGAGAGGTTTGGCAGAAAATACCTTTTTGACTGCGTTTTCTTCTTTCATGCGTATTATATGCGCAGCCCAGTTTATCCTATTTAATTTCGATCGTTTTAATGACATCGGGCTCTTTAAAAACAAGTCATAAATCTCAGAATTAGTACGCCTTCGCCAAAGCCATTCTCCCTGACGCCACCAAGAATGCTTCTCAAAACCCTTCTCTCAAATATTGCATGTTATTACAGTCGAACCCCGTTAAGGCGAACTCGAAGGAAGCACCCAAACATTTCGTATTAACCGAATTTCATGTTAACCGTAAAGATTTTTTTTTTTGCATTGAACCATGAATAATTAAAAAAAAATACTTCTAAAAATTATTCTAATTTAATAATAATACAATAATACTAATAATAATAATATAATTATAATAGTCATACATATATACAATTAGTAACTCAATTAATAATGTTCTTTTGGAGTAGTACGTACTATAGAAAAATTAGGATTTTTTTTGAGGAACAGCAATTAAGAATGAATTTTTTAATATCGTTGAAATGGTGATTTTAGCTACACCATATTTAGACGCAATTTCAGCTTTTTTTAAAAAACATTTGTCGTCAATATCATTAAAAAATATTTTGTTTCGTCTCTAAGGAAATATACAGCTGCTTCCGATTCATTTTGAATGAATATCAATAAGTTTAAATGCAAACCATTTCGAATTTCTTATGTCTTTACCTTTGACCTCTGAAGAAAAACGCCTATGCTTCTCATGACGTAATAGATCATCCTATACACTTGCTGGCGAATCATGGAAGATCTCATGATTTTATCAGAACCAGAAGTAGAAGACAATTTATTTTTAGAATGTCCGTTGCAGCGTTTTTTTTATGTTTTGTTTCATTTGTTATTCGAAATTTTGAATTAGTAAGGGAAAAAAGGTCAAATCCTGAATTTTTTGTTCGGGTTAAGCGGAATTTCGCCTAAAGCGATTTCGCGTTAAGAGTTTTTTTAAGCATTAGCTCAAAGCTTTACGTGCCGGGGGAAATGCTTTCAGTTCATCTTAAGCAAAGCAAAATTTCGTAATGAGCGAGTTCGCGTTAACGAAGTTCGATTGTACTTCCTTTAAATATAACAAGTTTCCTCTCTTCATAAACTTAAAGTTAAGGGTACTCTTTTCATTTTGCAAGTATCGTTTTTGTAGGGGTAGGGGTGGGTAAGTCGACGACAAAAAAAAAGTAAACATACCTCGCTGTTGAGGCACCGTTTGTCGGAGGCATATTTGTTATACGTCATTTTAACGGAAATAACGTTCTGAGTTGATTGGTCAACACAAAAAATTCTTAAGGGGTCGTCTCCATATTGAAAATAATACAAAATTTAAAATTTCCAATGGCAACACCCAATTTTTTTGGCATAGAAATGTTCAGAATCTTTAAAATACCCCAAATATCAATTTTCGTTGCCAGATTCCTTATAGTTGTTGAGTTATAGTTACAGAAAGTTTATGGATCATAATGTTAAATGAGATTCCAAACTTTTGATCATATCTCCATTAAAAATATACGTAGCCAGACGATATTTTTTTCTGTGTTACTTTAAAAATTTCCAAACAAAGTTAAAATACTTTAATATAATTTAAGAAATATTTATTATTTTTAAAAAAATATTAATAGTTTTTTTGATAAATATGAATATAAACCCATTAATGTTTTTGCAGAAATGGATTTAAAGTCAAAAGTTAATGAAAAGTACAAAATTTCGTAATTCTACAAGGATAACTTTTTGAGTTATGATGATAATAAACTGACTATAATAATGGTGTTTTGAAATAGGGTACCGTATCAAAATGTAGAAACGACAACAATCAAGATTGGACCAATCGTTTGGTGATAAAAAATGATTGTTAAGAAAATAGTTTTTTATTCTGCTAAGTAAATTAAATTAATAACCAATTTTCCATGCATTTGGAAAGACTTCTAAAATTTTTTGAATTTTATTACAGTTATTCGTGTATCAAGTGTTTTTTTTTTATAAGTGTTATAACGTAAAAGAGTAGGTGAAGTATCGGATATTATCTGGAAAATAAACTCGAGAATTTTTTTTTTCTACTTTACATAAAAAATTATTTTTAAAAACGATAAGAAAAGAAAATATTTTTGTAATCTATGATATTATTGTAGTTAAAGGACTAATTGGATGACGTAAGTAAAAAACGAACACTCTGTATTATTTATATATACCTATGTTCTTATTATAGTGCTTTTTCCAAACAACGTTGTTAGGTTATGCAAAGTATAAAAATAAATGCAATTGTATGCATTTGATGCAAAGTATAAAGTAAATACAATTATATTGTAAAAGTACAAGATACTTTTTTATGAATTAACGCAAGGATCAAATAAACTTTATTAACATAATATTTATATATTAAACTAAACCAAGATTATTGCTACTTTATACTGGCGGTGACGTGGTTTTCAAAGCAAAAATTATTGCCAAATTAATATTTCAGATTTTACTATTTTTTTATATTAGAATTTTATTTGTATTCAAAAATATTTTCTTGCTAGATACATTTAGATTTAGTTTTTTAGAACAAAATTCAGAGTGTAAACTATTCGATGAAGAGTCCTCAATCATTTAAGTAATTTGTTACGCATTTTTTTGGTTTTGCATATAAACTGTCTCAATTAATTTTAACTTAAAATTAAATTAGAGTACAATACAGATAAAGTTGACGAATTGAGTAAAATTGTATCAAGTACTGAAATGACTACGGATATATTATTGTTGCATCATGTAAAGTTTTTTCCCAAAAAATTGGTGTTTTAAATTCAAGGCATTTTTTTTTCATTTAATAAATGTTAATCAAATAAAACAATTTCTAATAATTGTAGAGAACTTTTTCTTCCCCATTATTTGATTGGAAAAAAGCCAAACGATATATTCTTATCGAATAAGTCCAAAACAAATCTCCTATAATATATTAAGATATTATTTTATAATTATTCATTTTGTTTGAATTCATGTATTAAAAACATAGAAAATATAAAAAAAAATGTTAAACGTTTTAAACGGAAAAAGAATTTGAAATCCTGACAGTTAGAAATGCAGTTCTAAGTATCCGTCTGTAAGTTAAGGGGGGGGGGGGGGGGTACGGACTGACGACCAAAATGCCTAAAGCATTGGTCTACGATGTGATGTTATACCTGTCAAGAAAAAAAAATATTTTCAAAATAAATAAAAATATATAATATATATAAAAATTAATTATTATATAGTAAATATAATAGTCTATCAGCTGAAGGGAAGGAAGGAGAAAGATATATTTTATTTAGCACGACCCACATATAGGATGGCTAAAACGAGAACAAAACCTGCGAAGGCATCCTCCGTGTCACCACAACACAACCCACCAAACCGGGGTAACGCTAACTTTTTAAGTTTTTCCTACTAGAAAAAAATTTGTCAACATTCAAATTAGTTTACAATTATAATATTTCAATAAATATTGAGACTTTTTAATTTTGTAACAAAATTAAATATTAAAAATCAGTAAATAAATATACGTCTTTCACCGGGGTTGGCGATCGATAGGAAGAAGGGGCGGAGACCCCTGGTATTTAAAGAAATAAAACCTCGATATAAACCACATTTATCCCTTTTGGAGCTTTATATGGCAGAAATTTTGTTACTTTGCTAAGCTTTGGCGATATATTTGGCAAGAAAATTAAGTTTTCAAACTTGGAAGTTTCAAGAAGTTTAATTTATAACTTCACAAAATGGTTGAATACAGAATGGTTTAAACTGTGATTGCCAAAATCACCAAATCTATATTAAAAAGTTTGAATTTGTAATAAGATACAAGGAACATGCTTGAAGAATGCTCATTAGAAGAATGCTCATTACAGCTCCATAAAGTAATGGATCATGGGCAACAAAACTATTTGAAAAAATTTAATCAAGAATCTGTTATAACATGCAACCCAACCCCCGACAAACGAAAATTGTGGTCATAACTTGAAACGTCATTAAAATTATCCACACAATCCTATAGTCTAAACAGTTGGCACATAACTAACAAAAAATGTTACGAGCCACAAAACTTACTGCACTCATTTGGCGCGATTTTTGGAGGTAATCTTGCCGGTTTTTCAAGCAAAGAATGAGTGACTTTGCGGATCTTAGCTACATATTTGGCGAGAAAATCTAGTTACAAGGAGCGGTAGTTTCGAGAAGTTTCCATAATTGGCCGATAAATCTATATATGAAAAACTATGAAAACACAAAGATTGCTACAAACAGTCTATCATTTATAGCTGCATAGAATAATGACTTTCGTCGCAAAAAATTATTGCGTTGGGTGCCCGCTCATATATCGGTCTTGTCAGTTTACCATGGCTAAAAATTACGAAACCCGCCTCCAAGAGCCCTGTGTAACTTTACTGATGGTAATTAGTTGTATATAACTTTTAAAGGAGGCTAGAAATAGACAGCCAGAAACGATTAAATTACTTTACCTAAATTACCTAAATATTCTCATTTTAATAACATACAATCCAAATACCAAAAGAAAAAATATGCTGTCAAAAACTACTTGAACGGTTATTATCAAAACGTAACCACAGCTCAACTCCTTATACAACTCTACAATGAGATCTTCACGCAGGGTCTGGGTGCCGAAATCCCGACCATCCAAAATCCCGAAAGCCGAAATTCCGACAAGCCAAAATCCCGAATGGGTCGAAATCCCGAATGGGTCAAAAGCCCGACAAGGTCGAAATCCTGAATGGGTCGAAATCCCGAATGGGTCAAGCCGACAAGTCGAAATCGCGAATGGTCGAATCCGAATGTCAAAGCCGACAAGGTCGAAATCCTGAATGGTCGAAATCCTGGTCAAAGCCGCAAGGTCGAAATCCAGGTCGACCGAATGGGTCAAAAGCGAAGTCGAAGCGAATGGGTCAAAAGCCGCAGTCAAATCGCGAATGGGTCGAAATCTCGAAAATAGATTTTTTGTCCATTTCTCGATTTTTTTTAAACAAAAATTTCGATTATTTATTTTAAATGAAATGTAAACTGTTTATTGTTAAAAAAAAACTAATACTATCGGCTGTCTTCCGTTTATTAAAATTGTGCCATTATAAAAAAATGTGTTTCTAATTATTTCATTGTTTTATGGAGTCTTTAATTATTTCTTTGTATAGTAATGTATGGTCTTTATTTTATTTTATATTAAATGAATAATTCGTTTCTTTTTGTTACTTGGTGGGTCAATTTAGTCTATAAAAATGAATGTTGTCAATTCTTATTTCTGCTCCAATTATTAATCTGTTGTGAGATAAAAGACAACCAGAATTAGTATTAGTTAAACTTCGCTTCGTTTAACGTTTTCGTAAGTCTTTTAGTTTGGCGCTGTTATCGCTGTACTTGGCTGGTTCAGGGGTGTGGTCGCAAATTAAACAGTAGGGGGGGGGGGGGGGCGCAGTAACAAATGGCTAAAAATTTGTGGGGGGTTTGGAGGGATAAGGGTTGTGAAATTCAACCCGCCGTTAAGTTCGGCGTCGTTATCGCTGTACTTAACTGGTTAAGGGGTGTAGTCGTACATTAACCAGTGAGGAGACGCAGTTAGAAATCGCTAAAAAATTGGGGTTTTCGGAGGGAGAAGGGAGGTGAAAGTTTTTCAAAAATTGAGTACAAACTTACATTAAAAAAAATTTATTCCTCTAAGCGAAAGGCAAAAAGGGGGATGAGAGATGATGTATGTACCGAAATTTACTTATTTTGTATTTTTGGTAATAAATACTTAAAGGGATAAAATGTAAGGTTATTGCTTTTATGAAACTAAATTTACACAAATTAATATGTTAGTTAATGTATATAATTGTAATAAAAAAAATCAAAACTGATTGTAGCCATTTTTTATGTATTGATTGCTGTAACCGTTTAATTATTAAGGGTGACCGGGGTAAGTTTTCCATGTTTTCTTCCTTTTGATTGCATATTTTTTACTTTTATTTGTTTTGAAGAAAATAAGATAGCATTGCCTTCCTCGGCGTATGGTTATCTACTGCTACTTTTGTTATGGTTGTCTACTGCTACTATCTTTGCTAGTTTTTAGTAGATACCCTTTTTTGGCAGCGAGGGGTTAAATGCAAGCACGCTGAGCTGGAAAACATGCCCAGTATACGGGGTACATTTTCCCAAAATGCTAAAAATGGATATGGCAAATTTTCCAGCTATTTTTGAAAACATTTAACAAACTTTTAAATATTGTTTTTTTTTATGCACACTTTATTGTAAACTAAAATAACCCAAAATATTATAGCCAGAATATAAGTAAAATTGTAAAAAAGAAGCCAGTTTACTATACCAAATTGTTATATAAAGGTCATTATCACCTGTATCACTTTGAAATCAAACTAATTGTGTAACTTCCCCTTTTGTGTAACTATAGTTTGGTGCTCTTAGGGGTTGTTTAAAGTATTGCTAAAGGTGGCACACAAAAAAATAACATGCACTGAAGTTGGGTGCGATTGT
Organism: Oedothorax gibbosus; assembly: GCA_019343175.1. Classification (NCBI taxonomy): domain Eukaryota; kingdom Metazoa; phylum Arthropoda; class Arachnida; order Araneae; family Linyphiidae; genus Oedothorax; species Oedothorax gibbosus. Next base: position 34,896,473 of record CM033276.1, read on the forward strand.
TTCTCTTTTTTTTCTAAGCCAGCCAATTTACTCCAAAGTTTTGTGAGCAACATGACATATTAATATTTCACAGTGCAAGTATTCACGATTTATTGAGATTATTTAAGTTCTGGGATGCTTTTGCGCAACTAAATTCATTCTTGACAGTTATTAGAGCAACGTGTATCGCTTTCTTAATGGTACGATTTCTGCCAGCTTTCTTTTTATTACTGTGTAGATAATTTTTAATCGGAAACAAAACTTTTTACATTCAAAACTTAATTTATGGTTATATATTAAAAAATAATTGCATTTTTGGAATATTATAAAGGTTGAAGCACGTTTTATACAAGGCATTGTTGGAATTCTTGCCTCGTGAAATTGTGGTAAACCTGGCCGTCGTCGCCATATTTCGACTTTAAATAGTGCATTGACTTTTAGAGATTTACGTTATTTTGAAAACAAATACATATTTAATTAGAGCGAGAAACCATCTTTTATTGTATGCAATGATAAAACTGTAAGTTAAATGAAAGGACGTTTAATTTAGGTGTGAATGTAAGCATAAAAATTACTCAATGTTGAAAAAATCATAAAAACAGCTCTAACGAAAATATAACAACACCAACTGAACGAAGATTCTTGTGAGTGAAATAGACAGTGTTGCTTCATGGGGTGAACTTACCCCATGGGAAAACTAGCCCCGGTCTCCCCAATTTAGTAAGAGATTAAAAAAATATCCAAAAAGGGTTTTTTAGAACTTTCTATTACGCTATCTCATAAGTTAAACTTTTTAATATTTCTTCATTAATTGAATAAAATTATTTGACGATATACATTCATTGCTAACAAGCAACTAAGTGGGTTTTTTGCTAATAATTAGTAGTAATAATTATTTTTCTTAACTATATGATTTAATTTTTATATTTTTTGATAGGATATTAATTAATTTTAATTAAATTTCAATTAGTGATCATTGTGATTAGACTTATATTATTCGCTTTAATCTTCAGGATTTCCCTGAAATTACACTCCAGAGTAAGATTTAAACTTAAAAAAAATATTTAAAAAAGCACAAAAAAGAAAGTATTCAAAAGCGGACAAAATTAATTATTTCATAAAATGTTATGCATAGGGGAGATGTTTGGCCATGTTTTCGATGTTTGTCGATGTTGGGGCCATGTTTTCTTCTTTTTGATTATATATTTTTTACTTTTATTTGTTTTGAAGTAAACAAGATGTCATTGTCTTTCTCACATTACTTATCTACAAATTAGTATTGCTACTTTTCCAAAAAGTAAATATACTTTTTGGTAGCATGTTGAGCTGCAAAACGTGCCCCGTATGCGGGGCAAATTTTACCAGACTGGCAAAAAGTGATGGGGCAAATTTTCCAACTATTTTTTTAAAAAAAGAATTAACTCATTTGAAAAAAACATTTTGTGATTTTTTTACGTCGATGTAAACTAAAATACCCAAAAGAGAATACCCTGAATATAGATATTTTTATTTTAAAAAAGCCAGTTTATTATACCAAACTATTTTAACCAACTTCATTAAAAGTCATTATCATCTGGATCCCTTTAAACTTACATAAAACTTCCCCTTTTGTTTAACTATACTTTGGTGCTCTTTTCTAAAAAGTTGTTGAAAAGTGTTGCTAAAAATTACAAAAAATTGATTGACTAAAGATTGGTGTGATGGCTTCCCCCTTTTTTTTTGAACAAGCCAATTGACTCAAAACTTTGGGTGCAACATAACACAATACTACTTTACAGTGTAATTATTCAAAATCTATGGGGAATATTTAAGTTTTTGGAGGCTTTTCGGTTACTTCATTCATTACTGATAGTTTATAGAGTGACATATATTGTTTCAGAAAAGTACAACATCATTTAGCTTCCTTTTTCATTACTATGCAGACAATTTTGAATCTAGAGCAAAACTTTTTTCAGTACGTCTTCATACGATAAAAATAATTTGATTTTCGGAATATTAAGTTTATTTTACAAAGGTTGGAGCACGCTTTTCTACAAGGCATTGTTGGAAATCTTGCCCCGTGAAATTTTGGAAAACATGCCCCGTCGTCATATTTTGACTTTAATAAGGCCTTGACGTGTAAAATTTTAAATTATTTTGAAAACGAATGTATAGTTACGTAGTGAGATGAGCCACCTCATAGTATATGCAATAATAAAACTAAAAGTTTAAAAAAAGTACGTTCGATTTAGGTTTGAATGTAAGCATGAAAATTCACTTAACGTTGAAAAAATCTTAAAAACAGCTATAACGAAAATATTACAAAACCAACTGAGCAAAAATTTTTGTGGGTGACATAAGACAACTTGCTTCATAAACCAAGCAGCCATTTGGCGCCTCATAACGGCCCATTTCTTGTATAAGGCCTGGTGGAAAACTTACCCCATGGGACAACTAATTCCGGTCTCCCCTATAACTAAAATTTATTGTAAAACAAACTTGAGAACTAATTATGTATAAGTATATATATTAAGTTTTAATTTCTTATCTTTTCACGAAATAAGTTTCTCTCAGTTAAAAAACAATAATAGATTTGCGAAAAAAAAACACTTGGCAAAGAAATTTCTAACTCATAAGTGTTTTTTTTTTTACTAAAAATAAAAACTAGGTATTGGAGACTGGGGAGCCTTGGCTATAGTTTCAGAATTTTCTTTTTATAAATTTTATATTTACACTAAAAATTTCATATGATAGCACATATCAAAGGAAATTTTATTGGCAACAAGTATATAATAGTGATAATATAAATAATGCATTTTTCTTTTTTAAATATATTGTTTTTTAAAACTTAGAAACTTGGCGAAGTCTCCCTTATTAAGGGAGACTTGGCCCATGGTAAGGGAGACTTGGCCCATGCAAAAATGCCTAATTTTAAGGGGCAAAATAATAAATACTTCAAATTAATTTTGTAAGCATAAAATGTAAAAAAAATTATATTATAATTCAACACTCTGGAACTTATTTAAAAATCATGTTTACCGTAATATTTAGAGTAATACATTTTTCTAGTATTGTATGAATTAAAAATTATAATATTGTCCACAGCAAATAATTTTTTATATTTATGTTAAATATATTTTGTTCAGTTTGTACACACATTAAAATGCACAAGATATAAGCCTCAGTTTGAATTTTTTTTACGGCATAAACTGTAAAAGTCAAAGTCAAAGCGCATTTTCAAAGCTACTCGTTCGTCCCCGCCTCCCCCTATAAAGAAAAATCTGATAACATCTTAATATTAATCTGGAGTATTATTATACTTGAATTAATAACTTATATAGTTTTTGCAGAAAAAGTTTGATATTTGGTCATAAATGATAAATGTGATTTAGTTGAGGTTTTCGTTTTATTCTAAACAATTACAAATAATAATCAATCTATTACCTTCATAAAGTTATAATCATACGTTATTATTAACCGTGTATTTGATAAACATTATGTATAGATTTTCATAACTAGTTCACTTAGGGAGCCTTGGTCCAGTGGCCAACCCTCCCTTACATAGAGTGGCCAACCCTCCCCACCTAGACATTTCGTAAAGAATGGCACATGGTGCTTTGAAGCCTACTTCATTGCACAAACTTTATAGCTAAAATAAAACCTTAATATAGCAGTATTTTAAAAATACCATATACTTAAACTTAATTGAATTGGATTTTTTGAAAAAATATTACAAATTATGTCTAAAATGTTTACTTTTTGGGGTGAGAAACTTTCTTTTTTTATTTTCTCCTCAATGCAAAAAAGTAGCTCAATTAAACTTAGGTGGCTATCTGCTGACAACAGTAGCTTTGACTACCATCTATTGGGAAAATGCTAAAATATTTTTAAATACTAAAATTTAAAGGTGGATCAAGTCTCCCTTATGGCCATGGCTCCCCATTCTCCAATAAGCCTCCTACCATATTCCGGAAGTTATAACAATTAACAAAAATAATTATTACTTTTAACAAATTAATACAAAGTAACATTTAATAACAAATTAACAACTATTATTAAAGGCATTTAATAATAATTTATAATATCCAAACTTTTATGTTTCCCGTTCCTAAAACAGTGGAATAGGTCAATTCCCGTACAGTCTAAAGGCGATACTACATGTGCCCTTCATTGACATGCATAGCCTTTTTATTCAACTTTTGAATAATGCAATTACAATGTTTGGTGTTTTATTTCCATTTCTTGCTGATTTAATCCTAAATAAAACGTGATTTTTACGATACAAAAGAAACAAATTAATCACACGTGTCTTATTAAATATTTGAACTCAGCGTAAAAAACACAATTAACTTACTACATTACCTATTATAAGAAAAATTATATCCATCTAGAAGACACCACATAATGAATAAGTCCGAATTATGAAACGAAAACACAAAATAAAACATAAACAATTTACTGTTAAATATATTCCTATTAATTATATATGTGATTTCCGTACCAAAATGCATTTCGATTAAAACACACCTTTTTTGAACCAATAGCATTTTATGTTTACATAGCAATAAAAGACAAGTCACCTGACGATATTCTGAAAATAATTTTCTGCCGATGCATGAAAGACTGTGCCAGCTCAAAGTGTAGCTGCAAAAAAGAAAGTATCAAATGTTCTCCAGCATGCCAAAATTACCAGGGGAACTGCCTCAATGGGGTCCCTCAAGTTGACTCCGAAGATGAAGAAGAACAGGAGGATCATCTGACCGTTTCCCTAAGGGGGTCCGACGAATAAAATAAAATATATAAAATATAATATGAAAATAGATAAAATATTAAAGTAACAGCGTGCCTACAAAATGAGTATCTGTGTTATTTAGAAGTTCAGTATAGAATAAGTATACACATAAGGGATTGTCATTCCCATAGAACTAATGCATTAGTTTTGGAATCACGCATAAGTATTGCTTTGCCATGTTAGCCCCTTTTCCCCAGGTACGGGAATTAACATAGTATCGAAATGAAACAAATTTGAAACGAAAATTTTGTCGAAATATTTATTATATATTTTTGAAGTTTTAAAATGCCAAAAATATACTGCAGATGGACCGCAGAGGACTGACAGTCCCTCTTCACTCAACACTGAAACTGCTTTAAAATTTGAAGGAAAATAGATAAAATAGTAAAGTAAGCTACATTATTGAAAAGAATTAAATTTTCTACCACTCTAGGATCTACATTTAGTTTTTTGGTGCATCATTGAAGAGTTATCCGGTCAAAAAAGTGGGAAAATGTGAAAAAATTGTTTTCTCCAAAATTACAGACATTCAAGAGCGGATATCTCAAAACCATACAAGATATCGGAATCTTTGAGGAGTGAAACTTGTAGCACATTTAATCAGCTTTCACTTTGTATATTATAATTATATCGGTAGGAAGCATAGTTTTCGATATATAAGCAAAAACCCGTAAAATGGGACTTTCAACCCCCTCCCTCCCTTCAGCTCAGGGGCTAGGGGCGGGGACTTTTGATATGTTTACCTGCTAACTAGTCCAAACAAAGTTACGAAGTCAAAAATTGTGTTCCAGACATTTCCGTCTATATCCTTTTTTGAGCCTTCGTTGCCTGGACTATAAAGTTAAAACTTCAATTTGAAGCCCGAAACCTTTGAGGCTTTATTTAGCGACTTTGAGCAGATGGCTACATATTTGGTGTGAAAATTATATTCCAACCATAGAAGCCTTGAGAAGTTTCTATCGTAGTTTCTACCGTAACCATAATTTTTTATTTAATCCCCGTTTAGCTAGTTGACACATAATTCCTAAATAATCTTATTAAAAAACAAAATATCAATGGGGTTGTTTCACGTGGTAGATGGCAACAGCTCCAACGGTTTGTTTTCATTTGTTGTCTGGAATTACTTTTGTTTTGATATTCGAAAATGAGTTTTCTAAGAATATTTTACTTCTTAAATGCGAACTTCTTGCTGTGCTATTGGTTGTTTAAAATAATTGTTAAAGAAAGCTTGTATAGAAAGAAAAGTCTCTGTTGCGGAATTGATGGTTAGATGGCGCTGGCTGTCTCCGACACTCCAAATCATGTTATTATTACATAATCAGTGTGAATAAACGTTGTTCTTGTTAGCAGACGGGTTTTTGATGATCTCCTATAAAAATTCACTGAACCACCGTTTTGGCACCTTACAACATGGTGCATTACGTCCGGGAAGAACGGAACCGGCCTTTTACTAGTGTTTTGTAAAGAAAAAAAAATATGTTTAGTACGAAAGTGTCTAAAAGTGTGGACAAGTTCTACCCAAAATGTAGGTAAGAGTATTTAGTTTGGTTTCGTGAACATTAAGTAAGTTTAGTTTGGTTTTGAAAAAATTAAGAAATATTTAGTTATGTTTCTAGATTAAAAAATTGGTTTGTTATCGTAAGCATTAGGCAAACGTGGGTGTATTTAAAAACGAAAATGGATACGCTCGAAAGATTAAAAAAGAAAAGAGCAAGTTTACGAAGTTTCACAACCAAATTAATTAATAAAGCATTGGAAAATATAAAATCGGGATCAATGATAGAAATTGATTTAGACGATTTAAGAGAATCTTACGAGTTAATAGCTGAGCGGAAAACAAACTTGAAAATACTTGATGACGAGATTCAAAGTTTAATTGAGACCGACGACGTATTAGAAGAAGATTTTAATACTAGTGAAGAGTACCAAGAGAAATGTACAAGGGCTAACTTAAAAATTAACAAGCTTTTAAACCCCCCGCTGCTGGCAAGCTCTAATAATAGTAGTTTGGGTTTGGAAAACCTTGATGAACGCCAGAGTCGTGTAGCGACTACAAAAAATCAAAATTCACACTCAATTAAACTGCCCAAACTAATTTTAGAAAAATATGGAGGTGATCCGAAACAATTTACCGAATTTTGGAATAGTTACGAAAGCACAATTGAACAAAAACGAAAGTCTTTCGAAAGTAGAAAAATTTGCATATTTAAAAAGTTTGTTAACTAATCAAGCATTTAATATTGTAGCAGGTTTCGAACTTACTAGCGATAATTATGACCGCTGCGTCAAAGCATTTAAAGAAAGGTACGGGCGCAAAGAAATAATTATACAATCGTTTATGGATAAAATACTAAGTTTAGAAGCGGTTAAAAATTCTTCGAATTTAAAAGCAATGAGAAAACTTTATGACGAACTAGAAATTAGTGTACGAAATTTGGAAGCCATGAACGTAGCAAGTGGTAGTTATGGACATTTATTGATTCCAATTTTATTAAAGTTGTTGCCACAAGATATGGTATTGGATTTTAATAGGCAAAATAAAGCAAAAGATGAAGTCAATGTTAATGAATTGATTGCATTTATTAAGTCCGAAATAGAGTGTAGAGAACAATCAAATTTTGCTTTAAACGATAAAATAAACACTGGGCTTCCACGTTTCGAACAATTTAAAAACGAAAATAGAAATAGATTTCCAAAACATGCACCCACGGCTGCTTTTAATGCTAGTGTGGAGAATCGAACATGCATCTTTTGCCATTTAAATAATCATGATAGCTTTAGTTGTCGCAAAAGTGTTAATGAAAAGATTTTTAAATTAAAAGAGGAATTGAGATGTTATATTTGTTTTAAACCTCATAAAGGTATGTCAAAAAATTGTTGGCAAAGTAAGCCATGTGGTAAATGTCATAAACCGACACACCACACTTCTATTTGCAACAGTAATAATCGGAATAGGACAGGTAGAAATTATGAGCGTGAACAAGCCCCCGCAAGGGAAAGCGCACTAGAATATAATTTCCCGAATCCCCTTGAACATCCCCCTGAGTTGCAAAATAATGAAAGTAGTCAAAATCTAAATGTATCTGCTTCTGTTGCCCAATGTCACAGTGTAATAAATCAAAATAATGTATTATTACAAACCTGCAATGTATTAGCTAAAAGTGAAACCAAAACTCAGTTAACTAGAATAATGCTTGATCAAGGGTCCCACCGTAGTTTCATTCAAAAATCGTTAATGGAGCAGTTAAAATTAAAACCGATAAGATATGAATCACTGGCAGTGTATTCCTTTGGAAATAAAAACCCTAACCTAAATAAATTTCCAGTCGTTCAATTAGAATTGGAAAATAGGAACGGGAAGGGTCAAAAATTGCAAGTCGAGTGTTTGGTTTCAGAAATCATTTGTGCTTCAAAAATTAATCCGCCATCTGGGGAATTAAGGTCTCTTTTGAACGAGATTGATTATCAAATTGCTGACGATTCCAATGGGGAAACAATACAGATTTTAATAGGCGCTGATTACTTCTGGAATGTAATTTTAAATGATAAGAGACAACTTAGCAAAAATATCTTAATAATAAATTCTTTATTCGGATGGCTAGTATCAGGCCGTGAGGACATGTGTATTTCAAACTACGTTTCTGAAAACTTGTCTGTTATAGGAAATGGACCCATTAGTTATGAATTTGATCTAAGAAAATTCTGGGATTTAGAATCACTAGGTATTAATGAAAAATGTGAAACATTTACGGACAAGGAAATTGATGTAATGACTCGCTTTGAACAAGGGTTGGAATTTAAAAAATGGTAAATATGAAACAGGTCTCCTATTTAAAGATGAAGAGTTTAAAGGCCAAGTATCAAACAATTTTGAAATCGCGAAAAAAACGGTTTTTAAGTTTAGAGTACAAGTTATCTAAAAATAAGGATATGTTTGATCAATATAAAGAGATAGTTAATGATCAATTAAAAAAGGGGATAGTGGAAGAATGTACCGATGAAAACATTAATGTTGGGTATTATATGCCGCATAAAGCTGTTATGAGGCCAAGTAGTACAACCCTTGCGTTTGGTTTATGATATATCCTCAAAGGCCGAAGGTTTCAGTTCGTTAAATGACTCACTGGAGATAGGTCCTAATTTAAACCCGAACGTATTGGATGTAATGTTAAAATTTAGGAAATATCAAGTGCGTTTTCGAGTGATTTAGAGAAAGCATTTTTAAATATTTCAATTGAACCAAGTCATAGGGATTATTTAAGATTTATTTGGTTTGGAGATAACAATAAGCCCTTTAAAATAATGAGAATGACTAGATTACCATTCGGTATGGCTACGAGTCCGTTTGTATTAGCCGCAACGATTAAACATCACATTAAAAAATATGAAAATGATAATCCCGAATGTTTCGAAATGTTAAATACGTCCATATATGTGGATGATTTATGCTACGGGCAAAATGACGTTGAAGATGCATTTCGATTATCCACTGACGCAGTCAATATATTTAAACACGCTGGTTTTAATTTGAGAAAATTAGAAACTAATTCGAACGAATTAAATTCGCATTGGATAAAAAAACGGATTTAAAGAAGCGCGAGATTTAGCAAGCGAAATAAAAATTTTGGGTATGACTTGGAAACCAATAGAAGACAATATAACTGTAAACATAGCCGACCACGTCCAAAGTTCTAAAATCACTAAAAGAACAATTTTACAAAATGTGGCAAAAATCTACGACCCTATCGGCTTCATACAACCTTTTGTAGTACGGATAAAAATTTTACTACAAAAACTTTGGCTTCTCGGTGTGAACTGGGACGATCCTCTTCCATGTGACATTCTCAATACTTGGAACAAAATAGTGTCAGAAACTTCAGAGATGATTGATTTTCCCATTCCGAGAAGGTATTTCACAGAGAAAAACTGTTCAGACATCAGTATCCACATATTTTGTGATGCAAGCTTGGCAGCATATGGCTCATGTTGCTATTTCCGATATAAAGACTCTACTAACAATTGGAAAACTACGTTTATTTTGTCTAAGAGTAGAATTGCTCCTCTTAAGAACAAAAATCTTACCCTACCGAAATTAGAATTAATGGCTGCTCTAGGGGAGCAAGATTGGGGTCTTATTTGACCAAAGTTTTCCCCGAGTTTAAAGAAACTATTCAATTTTGGTGCGACTCAAAAATCACTTTGGCTTGGATCAAAGCCCCAGCACGGAACTGGAAACCGTTTGTGTGTAATCGAGTATCTGAGATCCAGTCCATCACTTTCCCAGAGCAGTGGCGACATTGCAGCGGTAAAGACAACCCGGCCGACATGGTCACCAGAGGGGAAAGTGCAAAGAAACTTATGACAAGTTCCTTGTGGTGGAACGGGCCCAATTGGCTCGTTCAAGAGGAGTCTTCGTGGCCTGCGAACACTCCCGACTTATCCAGTGACTTCGTTGCTCCCGAAGGACGAGTGAACACAGCGAATCTACACATCTCAGTGAATTGTGAAACAAATCCCCTGCTAGACTTGAAACAGTTTAGTTCTCTGAGAAAAGTGCATCGAATCACAGCCTGGATTCTACGATTCGTAAACAACGCCAGACCCAAAGCGTCCAAACTCAGTGGACCTCTGGGTGCAACCGAAATCTCTTCTGCACAAACATACTGGATAAGAGCTACTCAACAACGACACTACAAAGAGGAGGTGGCTGCTCTTTCCAAAGGGAAAGAGTTGGATAAGTCTTCCACTGTGCGTTCTACAAACCCCTTCCTCGATAAGCAAGGCCTTTTGCGTCTGAAAGGCCGTCTACAATTTTCAAATGTGAGTGAAAACGAGAAACAACCGTGGCTGTTACCATCAAAAGACAGCTACACTGAACTCGCCGTGCGGGATGCGCACGATAAGGTGCTTCATGCTGGAGTGGATGCTACTCTAGCACAAGTGCGAGAATCATTCTGGATTGTAAAGGGCAGACAATCCATCAAAACGACCATCCGGGAGTGTTGTATCTGCAAAAGATACAGTGCGCGACCCGGGTCTGAAGAAATGGCCCCCCTGCCTCCAGATAGAATTCTAGAGGCACCGCCATTTGCGACTACTGGTCTTGATTTCGCAGGACCGCTTATCACCAAAGATAGTGAAGAGAAGCATTATATCCTATTGTTCACATGTGGTGTTACACGAGCTTTACACATTGAATTAGTTAATTCCATGAGCACTGAAAATTTTATTCTAGCATTTCGTAGATTTATTTCTAGAAGAGGTCTGTGTAACACTATATACTCTGACAACGCTAAAACATTTAAAAGAGCAGACAAAGAACTAAGTAAAATATGGAAATGTATTTCTCATCCTTCTGTAAAAAATATGTTTGCTAATTATGGCATTTTGTGGAAATACAGTGTTGAAAAGGGACCATGGTGGGGAGGCTTCTGGGAGCGGCAAGTTAGAACCATAAAAACTAGTTTGAAAAAAGTAATTGGTCGTTCCACACTATGCGTTAAGGAACTAGAAACAATTCTAATGGAAATAGAAGCCATGATAAATTCCAGACCTATCACGTACATTTATGACAGCCCCTCAGAACCCTCACCACTTACTCCCGCTCATTTCTTAATAGGTAAAAGGTTACTATCTCTTCCAGCTTCAAAAGTTTCAGCTGAAGACCTCTCTGGGTCAAGATCATCTGCCATACAGAGGTACAAACATCAGCAACAAGTGCTAAGCCAATTTTGGCGACGTTGGAGAAAAAATTATTTACTGTGTTTAAGATCTGCTAATATGTGTACTCCACTTAAAACCTCTATTAATCAGTTTAAATTAAATGATGTTGTTCTAATTCATGATGATAAGTATCCTAGAAACATCTGGAAACTAGGTAAAATAATTGAAGTTATAAAGAGTAGAGATGGTTTAATTAGATCTTGTATGCTTAAAACAGGTAAGGGCACAATTAAAAGGCCCATTCAACTACTCTATAATTTGGAGATTAACAACTAAAATATAACTTTCAGTATTAAAATGTTCTTATATAGTTAATGATTGATGTTAGTATTATTACTTAAAATTTATTTGTATTTAAAATTATAAATCTGTTGTATTTAAATAATATACATAATATTGTTTGTAAAAGTATAATAATTGTTGTGAACTCCCATAGAGTTCAGGTGGGGAGTGTTGCGGAATTGATGGTTAGATGGCGCTGGCTGTCTCCGACACTCCAAATCATGTTATTATTACATAATGAGTGTGAATAAACGTTGTTCTTGTTAGCAGACGGGTTTTTGATGATCTCCTATAAAAATTCACTGAACCACCGTTTTGGCACCTTACAACAGTCTCTTTTCGTCTATATCTCTCATTCTAAGAGTGAAACTGAAGCAACCAAGGGCATCTCTGTACGGAGAAAAATGAAAACAAAAGCTTTACATCATCTGAAACATTAACATTCCTAAATAATATTATTAAAAAGCAAAATATCACTAGGGTTGTTTCATGACGTGGATGCGGCAATAGCTCCAACGGTTTGTTTTCATTTGTTGTCTGGAATTACTTTTGTTTTGGTATTCGAAAAGGAGTTTTCTAAGAATATTTTACTTATTAAATTATTTAAATGCCAACTTCTTTCTGTGCTGTTGGTTGTTCAAAACATTTGTTAAAGAAAGCTTGTATAGAAAGAAAAGTTTCTTTTCATCTATATCGATCACTTTATGAATCCGAAGCAACCAATGACATCGCACTACGTGAAAAAATTAAAACAAGAGCGTTACACCATTTGAAACATTCCCATTTTCCTTCCAGCTTATTCCAGCACTTTCAGCTCCAATTGCGATTTGATCCCATGCGACATTAATTCACAAATAGAGGCTCGAGAAATAATTTATTTGCATTCAGTATTTCTGTTGCCACTCAAAACCTGAAACATGCTCATTATATGAAAATAACCCCTCTTTTGCACATTTGGCCTCTTTCGACTATTTTAATGAGATTGAGAACATATTTGGCGAGAAAATAGTTTTCATTTCTAAGTTTCATGAATTTCCAGCTTAATTTCTACTGTCACCAGGATTGTTTAATGTTCATATAACCCCAGTCTTGCTAGATGAGACATAATTTTTTTAAAAATATTACCACTTGCAATTTAAATCTAAACTTCGGGAAAATAGAACGTAATTGGCAAATTTTGTGGCGATAATTTGGCTCTGTTTTAGACGACAATTTGTCTTACAAAAACACCCACTAAAATCACAAAGATAGACAAACAGCTCACTATACACTATACAGCTCTATAACCCTATTACTCCCAGTTAGCAAAATTTGACTTTTTTTAGACGCCCCGATGAGTTCTTAACTGAGACTCACTTTATTACTCAGGCTCAATTTGTCGATGGCCCACCGCCAAGAGCTCTGTGCAGCTATAATGCCAATTGAATTACATCCGACATAACTGAATACTAAAAGAAAATGATCGGCAATAATTCGTCGAAAATCTTTTTTAACGCACAATCCATCTTCCAAAAAATACAAATTGTAATCCAAATCGACTTTAACCGTCATTATAGCAACAGAACCCCAGTCCAGCTCTTGTGTGCCGGGGTAGCCCAGTTGGTATAGCGCTGTTGTTTCCAATCCCCTTGTTGTCTAGCTGTAGCTAGATACTGTCCATCAGTCCTTACACTGTCAAAAAATCCAGGACTATCAATAAAAGCATGGCAGAACACTTCAACAATTGAACTGATACCGTGGATAAGCTGAATGCACTAGACGTCAAGATTGAAAACGATTTTATGACTATTCTAATTTTGTACAGCGTTCCTGCGAACTATGATAACTTTCGTATTGCAATCAAAACTAGGGTCAAACTTCCGATGCCAGATGACCTAAAAGTTAAATTTAGAAGAATTTGAAGCTAGAAATGCAAAGGATAACATTCCAACCTCTTCTGAAGAGGCATATTTTTAGAAAAATAGAAATCGCAATCAAGATGAGACGACCACAGACAAGCCAAAATGGATTCCCAACAACAAGAAACCTTTTAGGAAAAAGAGTGGCCACATCGTCAATATCGTTAGGGGGAACTAGGGACACATGACCCAATTTGTAGGTTTGTGCTTGTAACCTTTGAAAAACAATATTTATGAATGCGTAAATGAAGTCAATTATAAAGTAGTCTCTTTATAAAGTATTACACAATATTTATTAGTATTTTTCTGAAGTAGTAACTGTAATAGTAGTAAAATATAAATTGTTTAAAACTTTAGTTTTGGGTCATATATCCTAATGTATTGGGATACGTGACCCAACCGAAAAATTTGGTTGTATGACTTAAAATTATCAAAATACTTTTATCTGATAACAAAACTAACATCATATAAAGTTTATACAGATTTTTTATTTTTTTTCAGACAAAATTATTTTTTCTTATTTTTATCACATTAATTATGCTTATATTAACGAAATAATCAAATTTAAACGTAAAATCTTGTCTGAATACAAAACTGGGGATTCTTCTACTTTGAGAAAACACAGTAGTTGAAGAATCGCTTCTATTTGATCAATATCAACTTCTGATGTTATTATCCATTTCAGGCCACTTAAAACATTTTCCATAGATTCTTTTTGCAAACTGAATTGTAAGCTCATTATAATTTTTTTTATTGTTCCTTCCCAACAAACCTTCTTATATTCCGTTATGAACACAGTCATTACTTTTGGGACTACCACGATTTAAAAAAAAAAAACGTGGTCTACTTATGTGTACTTTTGTGTTGTTTACTTAGTTCAAGTTACCCTAGTTGCACTTATTTTGCTTAACACCAAAATAAAGTCATTTGTGAATAATTGCATTAGCACTATGATGCACGTAATTGGAACTAATAGCATGAACAAAACAAGTACCTAATTTGAAAAAAATCTTTCCTTTAATCCAAAAAATGTAGACCGAAAAATCTTACGGCACCAAAAATTTACTTTCGTTGCATGAAAACGTATTTCTTCGTATAGCTAGACGCTTACGCAATGATTCAGCTGGTTGTTTTCACCATGTAATCAGCTGACTGAAAGGCAAGAAGTGATGCCACTTCCAACTCATAATACTTTCCCAATACTGAGAAAAATAGGCATTGGGTCATGTATCCCTATGGGCAGTGGTGGAAGAGGGAAAAAAGTAGGGGATGCCTTCAATTAGGATGCCATGCCCCATCCCCCTTAAAAAATGTGCTAATTTTTATTGTATTTCTTTCCACTAACTTTTCTTTACACTATTTCTACTCACTTTCTCTCTACACCACTTTTCTTTCCACTACTTTTCTCTAACTTTTCTAATTGTAGGGGAGACCGGGGCTAGTTTTCCATATTTTTTTTCTTTCAAATTGTATGTTTTTTACTTTTATTTATTTTGAAGAAAACAAGTTATCATTGCCTTTCTCACATGGTTATCTATAAACTAGCATTACTAATTTTCTAAAAAGTAAATACACTTTTTGGCAGCGAGTGGTAAAATGCAAGCACGTTGAGATGGAAAACGTGCCCCGTGTACGGGGTACATTTTTCCAGACCACCAACAATGGATGGGGCAAATTTTCCAACGATTTTTTAAAAGATTTAACACACTTAAAAACATTCTGTTGTTTTTTATGTGCTTTTAATTGTAAACTAAAATAGCCCAAAAGTTTATACCCAGAATATAGGTAATATTGTTTAAAAAAAAAGCCAGTTTACTCTATACCAAATTGCTATATAAAGGTCTATCAATTGGATCACTTTTGCAATCTGCAATTTGTGTAACTTCCCCTTTTGTGCAACTATAGTTTGGTGCTCTTTTCTAGGGGTGTCTATAGTATTGCTAAAGATTGCAAAAATAAAAAAAAATGCTCTAAAGTTTGTTGCAGCACTAAAGTTTGTTGAGATTACGTCTCTTTTTTCTTAGCCAGCCAATTTACTGCAATGTTTTGGGTGCAACATGACATATTAATATTTTACAGTGCAATTATTTACGATATATTGGAAATATTAGAGTTTTTGGATGCTTTTACGCTTATAAATCTATTCTTGACAGCTATTAGAGCAACGTATGTCGCTTCAGAATGGTACGATTTGTGTTAGCTTTCTTTTTATTACTATGTAGACAATTTTTAATCGGAAGGAAAACCTTTTACATTCAGAACTTAATGTATGATTATATTACCTGGTCATACATTAAAAATAATTGCATTTTTGAAATATTATAAAGTTTGGGGTACGTATATATACAAGGCTTTGTTGGAATTCTTGACCCATGAAATTTTGGAAAACCTGCCCCGTAGCCATATTTTGACTACAATAGTGCCTTGACGATTAGAGGCGTAAGTTATTTTGAAAACAAGTACATATTTAAGTCGAGAGAGGAACCAGCTTTCATAATACGCTATGATAAAACTGTAAGTTAAATTAAAGTACGTTTAATTAAGGTTTGAATGTAACCATAAAAATCACTCAACTTTGAAAAAATCATGAAAAGAGCTCTAACTAAAATATTACAACACTAACTGAACAAAGATTCTTGTGGATGACATAAGACAAGTTGCTTCATAAACCAAGCAGCCATTTGGCGGCCCCCAACAGCTCATTTCCAATATAAGGCCTGGTGGAAAACTTACTCATGGGAAAACTAGCCCTGGTGTCCCCATACTCTACATATCAGTTTTTTACTTGAAGGTAAAAGATAAAAGATAAAAATAAAACAAAGTACTATATAATATTATTGTACAAGAAATATCGTTTTTTTAATTGCAATTTCTAATTATACTATATAAAATTTAAGTTATATACTATTGGTTTTTTTCAAATCTATTTAGAAATTACAGAATATTTGTTTCTTACATATTTGGGCATAGTAAAGAATTATATATGTAAAATTAACCTAAGACATGTAATGCCGAAAGGAAAGAAAAATCAAAAATGTAACAATCAACTCCACCAATGAGTCACTGATGGTAATGAACTTAAGAGCAATAGGACACACTACAGTTTAGTTAAGTACATATTGTTGAAAGTATAATATATGTAGGGGGAACCAGGGACATATGACCCAACTCGAAGTTTTTTGCTTGTAACTTTTAAAAAACACTATTTATGAATGTGTAAATGCAGATAATTTATACTTCATAAAGTAGTACACAATATATATTAGTATTTTTCTGTAGTATTAACTGCAATAGTAGTAAAATATAAATTATTTAAAACTTTAGTTTTGGGTCATGTATCCCAATGCATAGGGATACATGACCCACCTATTAGGGATACGTGACCCAACCCAAAAATGTGGTAGTATAACTTAAAATAATCAAAAAACTTTTACCAAATAACAAAACTAATATCATATTATAAAGTTTATATAGATTTTATAGTATTTTCAGACAAAATTATTACTTTTTATTTTTATCTCATTAATTATGCTTATATTAACGAAATAATCAAATTTAAAAGTAAATTCTGTTCGAAATACAAAACTGGGGCTTCTTTTATTTTGCAGAGAAAACACATGTGGTTGAAGAATCTCTACTATTTTATCAATATCATTTTGGGATGTATTATCCATTTTAGGACATTTAAAACATTTTCCATCGATTTTTTCTGCATATTGAATTGTAAGCTCGTTAAAAAAATTCCCTTGTACCTTCCAAACAAACCTTATACTTCGTTAAGGACCCAGTCATTTACTTTTGGGACTCCCGTGATTTTTAAAAAAATTTACTTGGTCTACTTCTGTCTACTTTTGTGTTGTTTACTTGGGTCACATATCCCTAATTGGTTTGGGTCACTTATCCCTGCACTTTTTTTTTCTGTTGCACTTTTTTTGTTTAATCCCAAAACAAAGTCCTTTGCGAATAATTACATTAGCACTATTATGCATGTAACTGTAGCTAATAGCATGAACTAAACAAATAACTAATTGAAAAAAATCTTTCTTTTAAACCAAAAAATGTACACCGAAAAACCCTACGGCTTCAAAAATTTACTTTCAGTGCATGAAAACGTATTTCTTCGCATAACTTAACAAATACGCAATGATTCAGCTCGTTTTTTTTCACCATGTGATCAACTGGCTGAAAAGAAAAAAAGTGATGCCACTTTCAACTCACAAAACTTTTCCATTGCTGAGAAAAAGGCATTGGGTCATGTATCCTTAGGGGACAAATGTCCCTAGTTCCCCCTCTTGATGCAATTCTCTTCAAACAAACTAATTTAGTTAAAAATAGTAGATTGATATTTGAAACATTTTTAATACCCATGCTTTGAATTTTTATTAACTTATTATACAATTTTAATACAATAATAAAATGATTTTTATGCAATTTTCTAAATAAACAGATGAAGCTTTAATGTATATTAATCATTGCATAGTTCAACTATCTTATAACAAAGCAAATTAGAAAATAATAAACCGTAGGTTTTTTCTTTAATTAATTAAAGTGGTGCAATTGTATTAATAAGAAAGTATCAAACAGAAATTATTATTCAGCTAACACTTTTTAAACAGTAAAAGCCCTTAAACAAAAGAAAAACAGTTATTTTTTTTATCAGCACCTATTAAAATTTTGTCTGAGTGAAACTATAATTTAAAATTAGGAGGAAAATATCATTACTTGAATAGCATTTTTTGAAAATATATACAAAAAAATATATACAAAAAAAAGAAAGAAAATATCTTTACAACAAAGAAAGTACATTGTGCTAATTAAGATAAGGTATTTAAGGTCAATTTCTTACATTCAAAAGCTTAAAATCACTTTTTATAAGTTTCAACACATTAAACATTTCAATGTTTTAAATTTCTTCTAATTAAACAGTCCTAAAATTTATTTTAGTTCCACATAATAACATTCCATTTACACTATAGCAGAATAATTCAAGAAATGTAAAAAAGTGGGAATTTCATTAAAAAAAACCCTTGCTAGTGCAGGGCTCGGCATAAAGTGGTAGAATTATTTTTTTCAACAAAATTGTTATTGATTGTATGATACAAGTATATTATCTACTCAAAAATCGGAAGTAGAAAGATATGTTAACAAAAATTATTTACCTTCCTAAAGAAGATCTCACAGAGCTTTGTATTCACTTGAAACTTCCACTTTCTTCCGAGTCATGCACTGTGCATATTCAGCACTACGTCTGCCTTGGCTTAACCATGATTTAACATATGGTAATGCATTAAACTGAGCTAACAGTGGTCCTACAGACTTAATGAAAATAAGGCTTGAAACAGTACTTACTTTTAAACTGTTCCTTATATCAGTGTGAATGTCATTCATCGAACTGAACACACGTTCACATTCTGCTGTCGAAACTACAAGAGTATTAACTTCATTCACTAAAGGATTCAACTAGAGAGGAACAGTGCTGCGGTCTTCAATATATTCCCTGAAACATCGCACACTTTATCTCTCATTTACTTTAAATCTACTGCATATTTCTTTGATTTCTTTTGCACCAAATAAAATATCAGAGTTCACATCTTGTGGCCATTTCAATGGGTCTAAAACTTCAAGTGTTTTAACAAGCTCATTGTAACTCAAACACTCGCTCAGTGTTTCCACTCCAAAAAATTTAAAAATCTCTTCCAAGGAACCAAAAAATCCCTTTTTATCCCTCAGTCGCCAACTTAGCAACATTTTGCCTTGTATTCTTCTTCTGAATTCTTTACGCCAATGGGAATATTTCTTATGATGTCACGCTCTCCATACTGATAATTCATTGGTTGTTTTGTTTTCTTTGACAAAGTGTTGAAACAAGCCCATACATTAACCATAATTCCTATGAATTGGTTGACAAAGATGTAAACAAAGGCTGCTATGACAAAAAAAAATCGCCACAAAAAGGGCTAGTAGTGGCTGTGTGGCAATGCAGTACGCACTCGTTTTGGGTTTTGTTTTCTTTTTAAAAAAACACCAGTATTCAACATTGGGCAGAATCGTAGGACCTATTGAAGGCCTAAACACTTGTTTGGAACGCAGGCAATTTGTTTAGATATGGAAATTTTGTGTTTAGTTAGTTTTTTAAATCGAAACACGCTCAGGGCAATTTTGAAAACAAGAAAGACAAAATTCTTAATTCCAATGCGCACCCTCCATAATAATAACGTTCAATACCAAAACCTACTAGCAACAAACAAACTCTACGAAATGATGAAAAAATAACATTAAAAAAATCCCATGCGCGCAACACCAGCGTCACCTACCAACACTGCATTTCGCCAGAAAATGCCATATAACCACAAAAAGTATTCATCGCCCTCTAGAATTCAGCCAAATCTTTGGTAACAGAAACACCGTTGGGATTATTAAAAGCATACATTATAAGCACTACATACTTTGCATCTTCCACTTCTTTCAGTTTTGTTCAAAACTAACCATTTTTGAATAAAGTGGCAGTTTTTTTTTAAAAATATCCCTAGTTTGACTCATTTTTCTCTTTCAAACCTGATTTATCCCTTAATATCCCTCAATCCCTTTTTCATCATTCAAGAGGCCAAAATATCCCTTAAAAGGCATAAAATCCCTTAAAGTGGAAACACTGCGACTCGCTGCCAGTTTTTAAGGAGACATGCGATGCTAATGTTGCCAATAAACGAGATCTAAGATTTTCTGCAAGACTCCTAAAGAACTGGCCTAGATTTACTTTGTTTACCTTGGATCCACTATGCAGCTGGGTGTTTTTAAAATTAAGTTTTTTTTATGGAATCTTCTGCTTTATTGAAGTAATCACCTCGTCTTCCTTCTTCTGCCATTGATTCCATTACACGTATTTGTCGAGTTATCAGCTTGTGTGCTTCAGGTAGAGTCATATCACGCCTTTGAAGATCAGTTGATAAATCAGCTAGTTCTGTTAGGGCGTCAAGAAAAATTCCTCAATTGTGCACAAAAGCAATTTCCGTAATTCTTCGTTTCAGTCCTGAAAATGTGGCTCGTTCTGTTGAAGTTCAGGATGAATCCTCTGAAGCACTGGAAAAGTGTTTGCATTGGGCATCATAATTCTTCCAGACTGCTATCACAGCTCGTAGACTTGAGGCAACCCATCGAGTACTTAATATTCTACCAATAGAAAGCATCTGCAATTCCAGTTGAGCTGAACATTCTTTAAGTTCCCTTCTGTTTTTTGGTGAACTGCTGTACAAAGTGTAGAGTTTATCAAAAACATATGAAAATGATTTATCCCCGATACTTCTTTAGCAACATCCCCTACTGCGAGTTCAAGTCGATGGTTTGAACAGTGCCAAATAACTATATCCGGATACTTTTCCAGTAATTGGGTAGCTACCCCTTCGAATTTCCCAATCATATTGGAAGCTCCATCACTTGCAAAACAAATTAAGTTTTTAGATAAAAATTCATCGTGGAATCCATGTTTATGAAGGCATGCTAACAGATCATTCACTATACCTGCAGATTTTAAACTCTGCAGCTCCAGCAAATCCAAGAAAAATGTTAGGGGGGGGGGGGGGGGGCTTTTGCAACAGAGTCATTAGGAACTATAGCTCTGATACAGACCTCCAGAACACTTTTATGGGACACTGTCGTCGATTCATCAATTAGCACTGATATCTTGGAATTATTTTAGATGAGCTTTTTTGTAAGATTTTTTTCTAATTACATCTGCAATATGGGAGGTAATATCAGCGCAAGAATGTTTACTATGAAGAACCCTACCTATTTCACTTCCATTTACAATTTGCAAGTCAACGTCGAAAGGTAAGTCAGTAAATGGCCTACTTTTTTTGCAATATTGTACACATTTCTAAATGCTCGCTGAGTTCTTTCAAAGTGTTCAGTTTCAATAGATGCATTTGCATTTTTAAAATGCTCTTGCTTAGCCGCATTTAGAATCTTTTCAGCACATTTATGAGCCTCGCTTGTTTTATGTTTAAAAATCTTCTTTCGCAGGGAATCTCGTTGCTCAGCTTCTTTTTGTCCGTGAGGTGCAATGCTACATCCACTCCACTCCAAAGACAGCTTCAATCCTTAATTCTTTTTACCCCTAAACTTTTAACATTTTTGCACGTGTTGCATCCAAGTTTCTGGTCCTTATACAAGTGAGCCATGGATATTCTTTACATTTTTGAATATACAATCATTTGCCCAACAGTTAGGATATTCAACTCGGCATTCCCTGTTTAGGTTTTCCACAGTCAACGTCCGGTGCTTCCTTTTCCACACGTGGTTTCTTTTTAGCTGGTTGCAAATCTTCCGCGATGTCCTGCGGCGTATTGGAATTGTTTCTATTTTGCTTGTTACAGCTTTTGAGCCAATTGGTTAAACTCATTGTAGTTTTTACTGCACAATCATCAACGAATATAGAGCGAATATGGAATACGACTATAGAAGTGAATTGTCGGGCAAATGAGTAGTAGTTGTAGCAGTATCATGCGACATATGCTCGCCGACTTGGCTGCTTAATCACATTGGTCTTGCTTGGATCCTATTGGCTTATAGAAATCATAAATCAAACTGAAGCTAGAAGACTTTCATGATGGCTTCAATAAATCTAATAGTTGCTTTCGCCTTTTGCGAATCGTATAACTGGAAAAATCAAATAACCACGGAAAATAAAGATGAATATAACCGATTTCTCGTCTGAGTTTAACTCTTTCGTTTTCATACCGAGAACATGTTAGAATGATATGTTCTGTAGTTTCTTCAACATTGCATGAGGTGCACATTGGCGATGGGGAAAGGCCCATACGATAGAGTTTAGCTTTGGTTGGGAGAGATTTAGTTCTAAATCTGTCGAAAGAGATATCGCCAGCTCGGTTCGAAGGAAGGAATCGATGTTCCTTTTGGGTGGATTTAATGTAGTAAAAGGAATTTGAATATTTGCAGTCTGACCATTTTTTGGCTGCCATATCACGAAACTTGGATCTAAGTCGATGGGAGATGTCTTCGATAGTGATCAACTCACTATCGAACTCACTACATTATGTGAAGGGGCGTGTTTAGCTTCTGCGTCAGCCAGATCATTTTCAAAGATGCCCACATGAGCAGGGGTCCAAATAAACATGATCTTGCCGAATTCACCACAGGAAGAGACAAGAAGATCATCGATCATAGCAATGACACTAGGAGATTTAGGCCCGATCTTGCTCAGGGCATTTAACACCGAAAAGCTGTCAGACAGGATTATATAGTTTTGTTTAGTTTTGACAAAGGTCTTAATTGCGATATAGATCGCCAGGGCCTCTCCAGTGAAAACGGAGCAGACCTGAGGAACCTGACCAGCAACCGAGACTTGCCTAGCAGTATCGATAGCTGCAATACTAGTCGTCGAACTGTTTTTTGAGGCATCAGTGGCAACGAAGGTCCATTTTCCCTCAAGAGTGTTTTTCAAAATATAAAAAGAAAGTTTGAATAACAATCTCAGGGAGATATTTGTTTTGGAAGAGGAAGCTACTTAAGTGGATTTCGATATGCTTGCTAGGGTTGATATCTAACCTATTTAAAATAATTTGGTCAGTATTAATGCCTAATTCCAAAGGAACTATGACTTATGACTTTCTTGGTGGGGGGCAAGTTCGCCAAGCACTGCGACCTCAAGTCTATTGTACTCAACCCCAGAAATCAACCATACTCATAAGGCTGCCAAGCGATGGACATCTCTTAAGTCTCTGATTAGCCGAAGCTTTTCGGAATAAGTCAGTAAGCGAACTATTTTGGTGGAGGGAGAATTGTTTGAAAAAAAAACTTTGATGCGAACCAGTGACGGCGATCTCGAATGGTTGACTCGGTGACTTCTGCATGAAGTAGAAGAATAGGGGTCCACATAAGAAGACCAGTAGCAAATCTCATAGCCCTGTTGTAAAGCACTTCTAATTTGCAGTATTGTGAAACAATGGCTCCAAGGAAAATATGACACTCGTATCAAAGGAGCTACGGATTGTAGAGTTAACGATTTGAACAAGGTGGCCATGACCGAGTCCCCCAACGCTTGGATGCATTTAAGAGAGTTCAGTTTACGAATGGCCTTTTTCCTTAGAAAGTAGAAATGACTCTTGAACGATAGATGGCTAGAAAAGGCTGCTTTCTGACGGAGAAAAGTAGCCCTCAATCGTTTTTTTTAAATTTGAATAAGTGGTTCCCGGTTTACTAAGTGCGTCCCGAACACACGACAATGCTTCAACATCAAGGACGGAAACTAGACAATGGAATTTGGTGGTCTCGCTGGTTATGTCAGCAACCTCGAAACTGGATTCTAATTGTGTATGAAACATAATTTTATTTCCTCCTTCCATAAGGGCGGGGCCCTAAATGCGACACGGGAAATTTGTGAGCCCTGAACAGACTGGGTACCAGCATCTTCCGATGAGGCCATAATACCGAATGTAAGCCATTATCGGGACGTCGATAAAATGGACTGACAAGTACTTATAAAAACAATAGGAGTGCATAAAAATTCATTGTGACTAGGATTGCCACCGCCACAGCACACAAAAAAACTTGAAACGTGGTTCAAAACATATGAACAAGACTATAAATACTTGCGCCACGTTAAAGGTAAACCAAAAAATGACTAGGTTCTAAACGCGTGTACTAGTAATAAACAATTGCGCTACTGAAACCAAAGGTCATAGGGTACGTGTGGTGTGTATCGGAAGACGAGCATACAACTCCTATATATCTAACGCAAAATTATTTACATTAACAAAACAACAACAAGAATCCATTTTTAACGAAAACTACTAAACACAATAACAAAAAACAACACAAATACAAATAAACTTATCTACAAAAAAGTTAGAAAAAAACAAGTGAAATAGCTCGGAGGACTTGTGTCGAGGCGGCGGTCCATCCGATCGACGCACTCGGGACGAAAGACGAGCAAGCAAGGAAGGCTAACTTGGGAAAAAAAATCAAAAGCTGAGAGACGAGTGAGATATGCTCGTTAGGTTTATAGTCCTGGAGCTGCGCTGACCTTGATGCGCAATCGCCACAACCCAAAAGCAGTGAAAAAAGTACCTTTTTTTTCACTCTTTTCATAAGATGCCAACATTTTAAGTATAATTTCATAATATTCATAAAATCCAGAGATTTATCGATCTGCTTTATTTAAAAATATTATACGCGTGAATTATTTTGAACTAATCATAGTTTTTTCACGTAATTATAAAAAATACTGTATACACCGCTTGAGAAAAGTAACTTTTTTAAAACACGTGTTATTATTTCACTCGATAAGTTCAATAAAATCCACTCGATTTAAAAAGTATTACTTTTCACACTGTTGCATAATAGTTATTTATGCAACAAGTGTGAAATGTAACACTTTTTAAAACTAGTGGATTTTATTTCACGAGCGAGTGAAATAATGACACGTGTTTTAAAAAGTTTACTTTTCACACGTGTTTCATACACTATTTTTTATAATTACGTGAAAAAAATCAAATCTCATTGGTTCAAAAATAATTCACGTGCTAATTTTTTTACGTAAAGTAGATCGGCATCGATAAATCTCTGGAACTACAAAAGGCAAACTTATTTTTTAATTTAAAGTCAAACATTTGAACATAATATTTATAAATAAAGCAGATCATTAAATTTCTGGATTTTGTGAATATTATGAAATAGAAATTTTACTTGAAGTGTTGGCATCTTATGAAAAGATTGAAAAAAAGTACTTTTTTTTCACTGCTTTTGGGTGAAAAAAAATAATTTTTTTATCACTGTTTCTAAAAAGTATAACTTTTCGCACGCGTCTGATATTAAAATTATAGTGTATAAATCGGATTTTTTTCACGCAATTATAAAAATAACTTTTTTTTCACTATTTTCATAGGATGCCAATATTTCAAGTAAAACTTTTATTTCATAACATTCTTTCATATTTTTGAACAAATGATATTTGATTTTTTTCACGTAATTATAAAAAATAGTGCAGGCAACACATGGGAAAAGTAAGCTTTTTAAAACACGTGTCATTTTTTCACTCGATGAGTTCAATAAAATCCACTCGTTTTAAATAGTATTACTTTTCACACTAGTTGTATAAATAACTATTTTATAATTGCGTGTAAAAATTTGACTTTTACATTATAATTTTACTATCAGACGCGTGCAAAAAGTTTTTAAACAGTGTAAAAAAATACTTTTTTAAAACTCTTTTCATAAGATGCCAACATTTCAAGTACAACTTTTATTTCATAATATTCATGTTAATAGTAACATTACAACCACTGTTATTAATGCTTATGTTTGGCACTCTAGTCCAATTGGAACCATTATTGTTGTATTTCTATCTCTTCTGGAAGCTAAAAACTAATTGTTTTTGAAAATCCGATTTGGCATTCATGTTCAAATGTGTGAATTTAAACTAAACATTAGTTTGCCTTTTGTAGTTCCAGAGATTTATCGATTTGCTTCACTTAAAAACATTCTGCACGTGAAATATTTTTGAACTAATCATATTTGATTTTTTCACTTAATTATAAAAAATAGTGTATGCAACATGTGGGAAAAGTAAACTTTTTAAAACACATGTCATTATTTCACTCGATAAGTTCAATAAAGGCCACTCGTTTTAAAAAGTATTACTTTTCACACTAGTTGCATAAATAACTTTTTTTTTTACTATTTTCATGGGATTCCAACATTTCAAGTAAAACTTTTATTTCATAACATTATTTCATATTTTTGAACAAATGATATTTGATTTTTTTCACGTAATTATAAAAAATAGTGTATGCAACACATGTGAAAAGTAAGCTTTTTAAAACACGTGTCATTATTTCAATCGATAATTTCAATAAAGTCCACTCGTTTAAAAAGTATTACTTTTCAAACTAGTTGCATAAATCACTATTTTATAATTGCGTGAAAAATTTGACTTTTACATTATAATTTTACTATCAGACGCGTGCAAAAGTAGATTTTTTAAACAGTGTAAAAAAGTACTTTTTTTTAACTCAAAGCGGTGAAAAAAAGTACTTTTTTACTCGTTTCATAAGATGCCAACATTTCAAGTACAACTTTTATTTCATAATATTCATGTTAATAGTAACATTGGAACCACTGTTATTAATGCTTATGTTTGGCACTCTGGTTCCATTGGAACCATTGTTGTTGTATTTCTATCTCTTCTGGAAGCTAAAAACTAATTGTTTTTGAAAATCCGAATCGGCATTCATGTTCAAATGTGTGAATTTAAACTAAACATTAGTTTGCCTTTTGTAGTTCCAGAGATTTATCGATTTGCTTCACTTAAAAACATTCTGCACGTGAAATATTTTTGAACTAATCATATTTGATTTTTTCACTTAATTATAAAAAATAGTGTATGCAACATGTGGGAAAAGTAAACTTTTTAAAACACATGTCATTATTTCACTCGATAAGTTCAATAAAGGCCACTCGTTTTAAAAAGTATTACTTTTCACACTAGTTGCATATATAACTTTTTTTTTACTATTTTCATAGGATTCCGACATTTCAAGTAAAACTTTTATTTCATAACATTATTTCATATTTTTGAACAAATGATATTTGATTTTTTTCACGTAATTATAAAAAATAGTGTATGCAACACATGTGAAAAGTAAACTTTTTAAAACACGTGTCATTATTTCAATCGATAATTTCAATAAAGTCCACTCGTTTTAAAAAGAATTACTTTTCAAAATAGTTGCATAAATCACTATTTTATAATTGCGTGAAAAATTTGACTTTTACATTATAATTTTACTATCAGACGCGTGCAAAAAGTAAGACTTTTTTAAACAGTGTAAAAAAGTACTTTTTTTTTAAACTCAAAAGCGGTGAAAAAAAGTACTTTTTTTTTACTCGTTTCATAAGATGCCAACATTTCAAGTACAACTTTTATTTCATAATATTCATGTTAATAGTAACATTGGAACCACTGTTATTAAAATGCTTATGTTTGGCACTCTGATTCCATTGGAACCATTGTTGTTGTATTTCTATCTCTTCTGGAAGCTAAAAACTAATTGTTTTTGAAAATCCGAATCGGAATTCATGTTTAAATGTGTGAATTTAAACTAAAAATTAGTTTGCATTTTGTAGTTCCAGAGATTCATCGATTTGCTTCACTTAAAAACATTATGCACGTGAATTATTTTTGAACTAATCATATTGGATTTTTTTTCACTTAATTATAAAAAATAGTGTATGCAACATGCGTGAAAAGGTAAACTTTTTAAAACACGTGTCATTATTTCACTCGATAAGTTCAATAAAATCCACTCGTTTTAAAAAGTGTTACTTTTCCCACTAGTTGCATAAATAACTATACCGTAACTGAAAGTGTGAAATCTAATCTTTTTATTACAATTAAAAATCGAAACAAAACTTTGAGGATCGATATAACAAATTGTCTAGAAAGTAAAATAAAAAGAAAATCGAATTGAAATTTGTAGGCTTTATTAAAATCCATTATAGAAAGATACAAAATATTTACAAAACCCGAAAAATATAAAGCAATATTTTCCTTACCTACTTTATATATCAATAAGTTCCAATTACAACTTTAGAAAAGAAACCTTATAGATATTGTTAAATAATGAAAAATATAAGGTATTTTACTTTTAAAATATACGGTAAATTTACGTAAGTTTTCACTATTCGTACGGTACGCCTCCAAAAAAGACAAAAAAGTAAATAAAGTACTGTAGGATATTTATAGACTACTTGACTGTAATTGCGAACGACATATTCGAAAAAAAATTTGATTTTTTTAAAATTCGACATTGTCCAGAATTGGGGAACTACCTCCCAGTGCTACATTCGATGTTATAATAAAGTACTTCTGATAACTTCAATTTTACATTTAAGGAAAGAATTGTAAATTGCCTTCTTTCTAGAACAGAAGCTCATAGTTAATCACCAAACATACATAAACACGTTCTAAAACAGAGCGAGCTCTCTATGCAACGATCTTTCTCTTTATGATGGCGTTTGAAGTGAAGTGTTTTTAACGGGCAAAATTTATACAATGAATTATGAAATGATAAAAAAAAGAACAGCATCTGTCGTAATAAAAACATTGCCGATCAGAACAGCAAACATAGAAGTCGAAATAGAAACAACACTCCGTTGGTTGGAAACGATTGTAACGTAATAATTTAATACAAATTAATCTAAATAAAACTTAATCCCAATACACTTTTTTTCTGATAAAATTACCTAATATTATCAAATAATGTTAATATCTATGTGTATGTATAACCTTAAACGAAACGTTTTAAGCATATTTTCTGGATGGATGAGTAAGTATTTTATAGAACTCTTTACATCCACAGAAGGTTCCTCTTCCTAGCATGGTCCAATTTTATCACCTTTCGTTGGTACGGAGTATAGAAGGGTAATAAACAAGTTGGTTTGTTACAGAATCTGTCACTTAAACCGCTTCCACACAACATTTGTGCTCAACAGGAAACACTATTTATACACCACAGAAAGAAATTCGCCAAACAGCGCCATTAGCTAGTTGTAATTCCAAAATTAACTAATTTCTTGAATCTTCTTTTGCAGATTTAATAATTGATCTTTATCGTTTTCTAATTTTTTTGAAGTTCGAAGAATAATGATATATTTTTTAATAAATATCTTTTAGTAGCCACCAGTTTACTGTTCGAAAAATAAATTAATAAAATTGATGCGTTAAAAATAAAAGCGAAACTTTGCATATTCTTTATGCAAAGTTAGAATTCTTTATGCATCTTTTTTCATACATACGTAATGAACCATCAAAAGAACTCTATTGTGATATTACAACAATCCAAACTGAATTATATCACATGATTAAATATTTTTTCAAAAGTTTTTATTTTTATTTTAAATAAAGTTTCTCGTACGTTTAACGAAATGGCAATAGTGAAAATATTGAATAAATAAATTTGGCTAGTTACATTTAAATTTGATTTCGAAAATTCAATAATTATTACTTATCGTTTGCAAAAATTAATCTATATTTTAAAGAATAAATATGGAATATTCCTCGCTTTTAAATAGAATTAAAACATTTCATATCAACGTACAAAGAATCTCGTAGTGAAATATACTTGACGTCATTTCAAACTGATCGATGTCGCAAAAATAAATTTATTTTAATTTACTGTCTAAAAGAATTAAAGTTTCTCGAGCGATTGTTGCGATGGCAATGGTGATTTAATTCTAATAAAAATGGCTTCCTATGCTTTTTCAATGAGCATTAAATTTTGCAGTTTTTTTTAAATAATTGAAGTACTTCGAATTCGAATTCTTTTCTGAAATTTTCAATGTATTCTAATTTCGATACGCTGAATTTTTTTTGACGTATCACACTTGTCCGTAGCATTTGTAGTTTGGGCCATGAAAGTGGGTGACGAACGGACATACAGACATACATTCGGACTGAACGATTATAATACCTTCCACTTTTTACGTTATAAACGTAGTGTGGAAACTAAAAGAGACATGGCTGATGGACGAATGCATAATACGCTGAAAATTCTGCCCACCACTTTGCTTGAGTATCAGTTATAAAAATGATTATTAAATTATAATGATAATTAAAACAAACGAAAACCAATATATGTGAAACAAATTCTAAAACAGATTATATTTAAAACTCGCAAATGAATACCCGTACTTAGCCATGGA
Organism: Oedothorax gibbosus; assembly: GCA_019343175.1. Classification (NCBI taxonomy): domain Eukaryota; kingdom Metazoa; phylum Arthropoda; class Arachnida; order Araneae; family Linyphiidae; genus Oedothorax; species Oedothorax gibbosus. The sequence continues at coordinate 34,926,842 of CM033276.1, forward strand.
CTAAAAATATAATCAACCTGCATACAAGTATGTGTACCATTTTGTGTGACATAATAACCCCTTAGTTATTGTTTCCGCCCATTCCGTCATTTAAATTAACTTAATACTCCAAAATAAGTTTTTCCTTCGATAATTTTATTTCATGGAAATCACGCTGTAAAATTCACACTCTCAAAAAAACAACACACATTGTACTAACAACTTGACTCTATCCCTTAATTTCCCTCATAAACCCTTGTGAAACCGTATTTGTAAAATGTTGCTCTAAATCGAAATCTCAATTATGTGACAAAACCTACAAATTTAGAAAGAAAAGATCTCGCCATAAAAGTTCCATAATATAGCTCCATATGACTTTCGAACAACAAACTAGTATAAAAATCCTAAAAATTCATTTTGCGCTTTTGTCGACTTTGGCTAGCTTCAACAATCTAAACAATTAAAAGCAACCGTAAAGAAAAAATAAAAGTAAAAAACTCAATTATTATACAAAAGAAAAGATTTCTTACGTAAATAATAGACCGCTACAAATAGCCCGATTTACGCATCGACTCACAATAAAAAATTAGCATATAATTCTTTAAATACACATTTCTCTCAATTTTTGTGCTTTTAGTGATCATTTGGCATGCCTGGCTACATATTTGGTGAAAAAATTAAGGTCGCTACAAACAACATACAATACACTTCTAGAGTGTAATGATTTTCGAACAATCAAGCAGCATGTAATACGTAAAAAAGCATATTTGCCTATTTTTCGCGTTTTTAGTGATAACTTGTCGAACTTGCCCATATGATTGGCGAGAAAATGATGTAACAAGCGGTACATTCTCGAACTTTCTATGTTGTACTATGAGCTTTGCTTTACTATGAGTACTATGAGTGGTGGCTTCTTATACAGCTCTAGCTTAGATGGTAGCTCGAACAACCAACCAGCAAAAAATCATGAAAAAACATTTAGCTTATTTGGTGAAATTTCATTAATTTGGCGTATTTAAAATTTATTTATTAGTTTTGGAGTAATATTAGCCACAAACAGCTTCTTATACAGCTCTAGCTTGATGTCCTTACAAAGCAACATAGAAAATTGAAAACTGTTTGTCCGTCACCCACTTTCACAGAACGAACCACAAGTCTCACAAACAAGCGGAAACGTAAGTAGAATACGCACTTAAGGTCGCAGTGCTTGGCGAACTTGCCCCCCCACCAAGAAAGTCATAAGTCAAGTAGAATACGTAGTATTAAAGAAAAATTAGGCAAGACTATGTACCAAATTTCAGTAAAAAATCTAAATTAAAAGTATATTTAACATATAAATAATGATTAATATACACGTAAATAACACGACAATTATATTTTTATTTAACATTTCTACTGTTGCTACTTTGTCAAACGCACGGGAAACTTAAGTTGAAATAAAAATATAACGTAAGGGAATATTTATGTATGTGATGTAAATCAAAATCAGTTTGCAACGACGTTATAGTATATATCACAATTCTTGAAATTGAGTTCTTTTGATGACTCATTATATTTATATTAAGAGGGGCAGTGAGAGAGTTTTAACTTTTTGCCTAAGTGATCTCGTAATTTTTAATTTACATTTCAGCGTTTATTAATACTTAGCAAATAAATACCAGTTCGTTGCATTATTACATACACTATTTAACTTATGTATATAAAACATTCTAGTACTTATGTACCAACAAATAAATACCCGTTATTCGCGCGGGCTAAAAATATCAAATTGATAAATGTACCATTTAAACGTAACGATCGATGCGTACCATTTGATCTGCTACATGGAGATAAGCTTATGCTATTGTTTCCATCCATTAAAAAGTGTTACATCCCGCTACCTATATTAAGTTTTAATTCCAAAATGGATTGAGTTAGAACTTCTAAAAGACCACATTTTGCTCATTGATGGCAGATCACAATATCAAACCCTCTCATAATGCCACGTAATTTAATAGGTTTATGTAGTAAAAATAACTTTCTCGAATTTAACCGTCTCGAATTTGTTTATTCATAATTTGGAGAGAAAAGAACATTATGGGACAGATCCATCAAACACTAACTTACGAATCGTCTACCACTAATTACAAATCTTATTAATTTTATTAAAAAAATTCGATATTTCGATTATTTTTATTCCGCCCCTAAAAAATCTAAATATCTTTTGGTCTATGAACTGTGCCTACGAGTTGCAGACATTCAAATTGAATATAAAGATCTTGTGTATGATGCTATAATGAAACATATAGTGTGAATAGCGTAAATTTTCATATAGTAATATACACCAGTGTATATTTCTCTACAGAAATTTGAATTTTCTATTTTGAAATTTGTCTTCCATTTAAAAATATTTCACAGAGAATTTGCTCTTTTTCCTAACTGGAGTAGATGAGACATGAAATCTTCAGTTGCCTAAGCGTAACCAATGTAATTTTTCCACGCCCTCACGCACTTTCTAAAGAATTGCCGACAAAATAATTTAGACATCCGTATCTTGATTACTTGGAAACAAGAATTATTGCAATGGTGGAAGCAATTGAAAAATAAACAAAAGTTTTGCTTCAACCTCATAACTAATTTTTTCACAGTCAAAAACGGACACTATTGGTAAAAAAGAATGAACTATTGGCATGAGAGAGATTTTTATATTTGTCCAAACACATTCGTTAGTTATGTTTTGGGACAGATGTAAAGCATGTGTATATTATATTTAATTTTTCCTAACTACACTTTATTTTTATTAAGTTAATTTAAAGTTAAGAACTCTTTTTAGATAATGTTCAAAGCAAATAGAAATTGTTTGCATAAAATAAATTACTAAGTTTTTATTTAAAAAATAAAAATTTAAGACAAACCATATCATTATTGGTTTTCTTTTGGTAACTTATATTTTTCCAACACCTTTTTAGTTTCTATAAATCTCTAAAGCTATATCGTGACATGTAAGCAGATGTTATGCTGAAGCGACATTTCTAGAATCTCATCACCATATGGTTAACCTGAATTGGAGAGACAAATGCGTTACAATATGACGAAATTCAGGGATTTGTTTAAAAACCTGTGCATGCCAAATGAGTCCATAATGAATAATCAATTCATCTTCTGGTATATATACTTGTCCGAGAATCTCTGGAAATCATTCTGTCGAGCTATACCAAAGCAATTATGACTTGGTCTATTCGACTTAGCTTAGTTTTCCTTGTGGTGCTATGCACCCAGAGCCTCGTTGCCTTTGCCCAAAGCCCTTGGGACAATGCAGGGTTGGCAACTCAATTCATGGGCACCGTCTCGACTTCTCTGGCGAACGCCGGGATCTTCACTAGCGACCAGATTGAGGACATTAAGGCCATAGGCTCCTCCCTCATGGGCAACCTGGAAAGACTCAACAGAGGCGGCCACTCCAGTGCCAGAAAGAGGCAGATGATGGACATGGCCTATGCTTCGACCATGGCCGAAGTTGCATTGGCCGAGTGCGACAACCCTCAGGCAGCCTCTGCGGCAATCTCCAGGGCTCTGGCGCAAGCCTTCCTGCAGACGACTGGTTCGTCCAACCAAGCCTCGATTAACAGCATCATGAGCTTGATTAACATGATGTCCCAGAACGCTGGAGAGAACGTGATTTCTTCTGGACGCGTGATCAGCGGACCCTCTCGAGGACCCTCTTTCAGCATTCAGACCTACCAGCAGCCCGCCCGAGCAAGTGGTGGAGACGGAGGTGCCGCAGCCGCTGCAGCCGCTGCCACAGCAGCAGCTGCCGCAGCTGGAGCCGCCTCAGGACGAGGATCAGGTGCAGGTTCAAGTACAGCTTCCACGGCATCAGCATCAGCAGGAGGTAAAAAAATATATCGCTTATCAACAAGAGCTACGATCATGTTGTTAAAAAATATATTATATTGTTAAAAAAAATTAATAATATATATTGTAAATATATTGTATATTGTAATATATATTGTATATTGTAATATATATTGTATATTGTAATATATATTGTATATTGTAATATATATTGTATATTGTAATATATATTGTATAGTAAAATATTATATTGTAAAAAATAAATAATATTGTTAAATTTTTTTAAAAGCATTATTAAGCGGGATATTAGCCATATTTTAAAAGGATAAATAGAAAGAAATAAAATGTATTTATTTATGTTTGTTATTTGTATGATAATACATAAAATAAAAGTCTTCTAAATGTGCATCATTCCCTAATAGCAGGAGGTGCTGGCTATGGAAATGGAGGTGCCGCCGCTGCCGCAGCCGCAGCAGCAGCTGCAGCAACCGCCGCAGGAGCAGCAGGCAGTGGATACGGAGCAGGATACGGATCAGGTTACGGATCAGGATATGGAGCAGGAGGTGCAGGTGCAGCAAGTGCCGCTGCTGCCGCCGCAGCAGCCGCAGCTGCAGCAGGAGCCGGTAGTGGAGCAGGAGGTGCAGGCTCTGGAGCTGGTGCATCTTCAGCAGCAGCAGGAGGTGCAGGTAATTAAAACCAGCTACTGTAAATAATTTTAAAATAAACTACATAATCAGATAGAAAAGAAACCCTGATTTGGATTTAATTTCGTTTATGATATCTTCATTAAAGAGAAACAACTTGTTTAATCTTAATGTTATCAGAATTCTGGTTAAAAAACTTAATATCAAACTACCAAAAATGAATTAACAAAAACAGGACCATTTTTCAGCTTTCATTAAATGCTTTTTGAGACAATCTGGAAACAAGAAGTTTTTAAAGAACTAAAAAAGATTACTTTACTGTTAACTAAACTCTTACTGTACTTCTTATAAAAAATTAAATAGCTTTGAAACGGTAACTGTCACCTAGAAACACTTCTACGTAAGATTTAAACACATTACAAAAATCGCCAAGTACAGCATCAAGTTGTAATTGAAACTTTTAAAAGCCATAACCTTTTATTTTCATTAATTTTCCTTTGCAAATAAAATAATTATTATTTATCGTCGGCTTGATTTACTTAAATTTCGAAGAATAATTAAATATTTATTATTAAAGAAAACCAAGAAATTATAATAAATTTCACTAAAATTTAGAGAAATGTAAATTAAAGCTAACCTAATTTTTATGCAAGAAATATAATGCATGGCGCTTTGTAAACAAATACTGAACACTCAAACAATTCCAATGTGCTACATTTTATGACACCAATCCAAACTGGTTTCGAGCACCTATTTCATTTTTAAATAAGTAAAGGTTCTCATGCAACTGAATACGTGGCAACAGCGATTAAAATGACTTAAAATTAAATTCCAATGCTAATTCAATGGGAAATTCGTCGGCAAACGGTAGACTCTGTCCGTCCAGGTGTAGAGACAGACGGACTATAAGAATGAAAGTTTTGTCTCTGAGGTCGTACCTTTCTAACAAAAAGGAATTTTTAAGATCCGACTGATTGAACAGATTTTGGAAGGGGGTACGGACAGACAGACAGACAAACGGCAACATCTCGTCAGTATGTCAACACATACTTTTTCATTTCTTTTAATTTTTTGAATTAAAAAAAGCAAAGGAGGCTAAAAATAATATTGGAATTTTTTTACAATTTGTGTCACATAAATGTTTTAAATTAACATTAAAGTACAGTAAATTTAATTTAGAAATAACTTTTTTCTTCAAACACTGCCAATGAAGAAAATTTTACAATTGTGCATAATTGTTCATTTAGGTGCAGGAGCTGGTGGCGCTGGAGGATACGGATACGGATCCGGATATGGAGATGGAGGAGCTGCCGCAGCTTCTGCCGCCGCCGCAGCAGCAGCCGCAGCTGCAGCTGGAGCCGCTGGTGGTTATGGCCAAGGATCAGGTGCTGGTGCAGGTTCAGCTTCAGCAGCAGGATCAGGATCAGGAGGTAAAACTAAAGTATTTTACATCTTCAAAGCGATAAATTAATCATTTTTGCATAGCAAGAAAAAATTATTGAAATTTTTTTCTCTACGAATTGTGCTTGTCATTTATCTGTTTACGCATAAAATAAAAGTCTTCTAAATGTGCATCATTCTCTAATAGCAGGAGGTGCTGGTTATGGAAATGGAGGTGCCGCCGCTGCCGCAGCCGCAGCAGCAGCTGCAGCATCCGCCGCAGGAGCAGCAGGCAGTGGATACGGAGCAGGATACGGATCAGGTTACGGATCAGGATATGGAGCAGGAGGTGCAGGTGCAGCAAGTGCCGCTGCTGCCGCCGCAGCAGCCGCGGCTGCAGCAGGAGCCGGTAGTGGAGCAGGAGGTGCAGGCTCTGGAGCTGGTGCATCTTCAGCAGCAGCAGGAGGTGCAGGTAATTAAAATCAGCAACTGTAATTTTTTTTAAAATAAACTTTATAATCAGATCAAAAAGAAACACTGATATGGATTTAATTTTGTTTAAGTAACCCTCTGAGGGATACAGACGTATAAACGCGTCTTCTCGCTGTCAAGTTTTCCAGCAACACATATAATTTAACAAAATTCATAAATGTAATAATTTTAATTAAATTTTAATGTTTAAAGCATGGAGGAGCCATTTGCTACAGAAATCTACTACAGAAATATAATTGTTTAAAAATTTAAGAAATGAAATTTTCAGTTAAATTTAAAGTTTAATTAAATTCTCATGAAGTGAAAACACGTTTATACTTTAACAAATTTCTTGGGCCATTTTAGAGGGTTAAAGTGAAACAAGTTGTTTATTCTTAATGTTTTCAAAATTCTGTTTATAAAACTAAATATCAAACTTCAAAAAACAAATGAACAAAATCAAAACCGTTTTTGAATAAATGCTTTTTGAGACTATCTGGAAAAAATTATATTGGAACATTTTTATAATTTGAGTCACATATTGAAATCAACATTAAAGTCAAGTAAATTTATTTTAGTAATAACTTTTTTCTTCAAACACTGGCAATGAAGAAAATTTTACGATTTACAATTGTGCATAATTGTTTATTTAGGTGCAGGAGCTGGTGGTGCTGGAGGATACGGATACGGATCCGGATATGGAGATGGAGGAGCTGCCGCAGCTTCTGCCGCCGCCGCAGCAGCAGCCGCAGCTGCAGCTGGAGCCGCTGGTGGTTATGGCCAAGGATCAGGTGCTGGTGCAGGTTCAGCTTCAGCAGCAGGATCAGGATCAGGAGGTAAAACTAAAGTATTTTACATCTTCAAAGCGATAAATTAATCATTTTTGCATAGCAAGAAAAAATTATTGAAATTTTTTTCTCTACGAATTGTGCTTGTCATTTATCTGTTTACGCATAAAATAAAAGTCTTCTAAATGTGCATCATTCTCTAATAGCAGGAGGTGCTGGTTATGGAAATGGAGGTGCCGCCGCTGCCGCAGCCGCAGCAGCAGCTGCAGCATCCGCCGCAGGAGCAGCAGGCAGTGGATACGGAGCAGGGATCAGTTACGGATCAGGATATGGAGCAGGAGGTGCAGGTGCAGCAAGTGCCGCTGCTGCCGCCGCAGCAGCCGCGGCTGCAGCAGGAGCCGGTAGTGGAGCAGGAGGTGCAGGCTCTGGAGCTGGTGCATCTTCAGCAGCAGCAGGAGGTGCAGGTAATTAAAATCAGCAACTGTAATTTTTTTTAAAATAAACTTTATAATCAGATCAAAAAGAAACACTGATATGGATTTAATTTTGTTTAAGTAACCCTCTGAGGGATACAGACGTATAAAGCGTCTTCTCGCTGTCAAGTTTTTCCAGCAACACATATAATTTAACAAAATTCATAAATGTAATAATTTTAATTAAATTTTAATGTTTAAAGCATGGAGGAGCCATTTGCTACAGAAATCTACTACAGAAATATAATTGTTTAAAAATTTAAGAAATGAAATTTTCAGTTAAATTTAAAGTTTAATTAAATTCTCATGAAGTGAAAACACGTTTATACTTTAACAAATTTCTTGGACCATTTTAGAGGGGTTAAAGTGAAACAAGTTTGTTTATTCTTAATGTTTTCAAAATTCTGTTTATAAAACTAAATATCAAACTTCAAAAAACAAATGAACAAAATCAAAACCGTTTTTGAATAAATGCTTTTTTGAGACTATCTGGAAAAAATTATATGGAACATTTTTATAATTTGAGTCACATATTGAAATCAACATTAAAGTCAAGTAAATTTATTTTAGTAATAACTTTTTTTCTTCAAACACTGGCAATGAGAAGAAAATTTTTACGATTTACAATTGTGCATAATTGTTTATTTAGGTGCAGGAGCTGGTGGTGCTGGAGGATACGGATACGGATCCGGATATGGAGATGGAGGAGCTGCCGCAGCTTCTGCGCCGCCGCCGCCGCAGCAGCCGCAGCTGCAGCTGGAGCCGCTGGTGGTTATGGCCAAGGATCAGGTGCTGGTGCAGGTTCAGCTTCAGCAGCAGGATCAGGATCAGGAGGTAAAACTAAAGTATTTTACATCTTCAAAGCGATAAATTAATCATTTTTGCATAGCAAGAAAAAATTATTGAAATTTTTTTCTCTACGAATTGTGCTTGTCATTTATCTGTTTACGCATAAAATAAAAGTCTTCTAAATGTGCATCATTCTCTAATAGCAGGAGGTGCTGGTTATGGAAATGGAGGTGCCGCCGCTGCCGCAGCCGCAGCAGCAGCTGCAGCATCCGCCGCAGGAGCAGCAGGCAGTGGATACGGAGCAGGATACGGATCAGGTTACGGATCAGGATATGGAGCAGAGGTGCAGGTGCAGCAAGTGCCGCTGCTGCCGCCGCAGCAGCCGCGGCTGCAGCAGGAGCCGGTAGTGGAGCAGGAGGTGCAGGCTCTGGAGCTGGTGCATCTTCAGCAGCAGCAGGAGGTGCAGGTAATTAAAATCAGCAACTGTAATTTTTTTTAAAATAAACTTTATAATCAGATCAAAAAGAAACACTGATATGGATTTAATTTTGTTTAAGTAACCCTCTGAGGGATACAGACGTATAAACGCGTCTTCTCGCTGTCAAGTTTTCCAGCAACACATATAATTTAACAAAATTCATAAATTTAATAATTTTAATTAAATTTTAATGTTTAAAGCATGGAGGAGCCATTTGCTACAGAAATCTACTACAGAAATATAATTGTTTAAAAATTTAAGAAATGAAATTTTCAGTTAAATTTAAAGTTTAATTAAATTCTCATGAAGTGAAAACACGTATATACTTTAACAAATTTCTTGGACCATTTTAGAGGGTTAAAGTGAAACAAGTTGTTTATTCTTAATGTTTTCAAAATTCTGTTTATAAAACTAAATATCAAACTTCAAAAAACAAATGAACAAAATCAAAACCGTTTTTGAATAAATGCTTTTTGAGACTATCTGGAAAAAATTATATTGGAACATTTTTATAATTTGAGTCACATATTGAAATCAACATTAAAGTCAAGTAAATTTATTTTAGTAATAACTTTTTTCTTCAAACACTGGCAATGAAGAAAATTTTACGATTTACAATTGTGCATAATTGTTTATTTAGGTGCAGGAGCTGGTGGTGCTGGAGGATACGGATACGGATCCGGATATGGAGATGGAGGAGCTGCCGCAGCTTCTGCCGCCGCCGCAGCAGCAGCCGCAGCTGCAGCTGGAGCCGCTGGTGGTTATGGCCAAGGATCAGGTGCTGGTGCAGGTTCAGCTTCAGCAGCAGGATCAGGATCAGGAGGTAAAACTAAAGTATTTTACATCTTCAAAGCGATAAATTAATCATTTTTGCATAGCAAGAAAAAATTATTGAAATTTTTTTCTCTACGAATTGTGCTTGTCATTTATCTGTTTACGCATAAAATAAAAGTCTTCTAAATGTGCATCATTCTCTAATAGCAGGAGGTGCTGGTTATGGAAATGGAGGTGCCGCCGCTGCCGCAGCCGCAGCAGCAGCTGCAGCATCCGCCGCAGGAGCAGCAGGCAGTGGATACGGAGCAGGATACGGATCAGGTTACGGATCAGGATATGGAGCAGGAGGTGCAGGTGCAGCAAGTGCCGCTGCTGCCGCCGCAGCAGCCGCGGCTGCAGCAGGAGCCGGTAGTGGAGCAGGAGGTGCAGGCTCTGGAGCTGGTGCATCTTCAGCAGCAGCAGGAGGTGCAGGTAATTAAAATCAGCAACTGTAATTTTTTTTTAAAATAAACTTTATAATCAGATCAAAAAGAAACACTGATATGGATTTAATTTTGTTTAAGTAACCCTCTGAGGGATACAGACGTTATAAACGCGTCTTCTCGCTGTCAAGTTTTCCAGCAACACATATAATTTAACAAAATTCATAAATTTAATAATTTTAATTAAATTTTAATGTTTAAAGCATGGAGGAGCCATTTGCTACAGAAATCTACTACAGAAATATAATTGTTTAAAAATTTAAGAAATGAAATTTTCAGTTAAATTTAAAGTTTAATTAAATTCTCATGAAGTGAAAACACGTATATACTTTAACAAATTTCTTGGACCATTTTAGAGGGTTAAAGTGAAACAAGTTGTTTATTCTTAATGTTTTCAAAATTCTGTTTATAAAACTAAATATCAAACTTCAAAAAACAAATGAACAAAATCAAAACCGTTTTTGAATAAATGCTTTTTGAGACTATCTGGAAAAAATTATATTGGAACATTTTTATGATTTGAGTCACATATTGAAATCAACATTAAAGTCAAGTAAATTTATTTTAGTAATAACTTTTTTCTTCAAACACTGGCAATGAAGAAAATTTTACGATTTACAATTGTGCATAATTGTTTATTTAGGTGCAGGAGCTGGTGGTGCTGGAGGATACGGATACGGATCCGGATATGGAGATGGAGGAGCTGCCGCAGCTTCTGCCGCCGCCGCAGCAGCAGCCGCAGCTGCAGCTGGAGCCGCTGGTGGTTATGGCCAAGGATCAGGTGCTGGTGCAGGTTCAGCTTCAGCAGCAGCAGCAGGAGGTAAAACTAAAATAGTTTACATCTTTGAAGTATTCTCAAGCGATAAAATAATCATTTTTGCATACCACGAAAAAATCATTGAATAAATTTTCTTTAAGAATTGTGCTTGTCATTTATCTGTTTACGCATAAAATAAAAGTCGCCTGAATTACATCATTTTTTAATAGCAGGAAGTTCTGGTTATGGAGATGGAGGTGCCGCCGCTGCCGCAGCCGCAGCAGCAGCAGCTGCAGCATCCGCCGCAGGAGCAGCAGGCAGTGGATACGGAGCAGGATACGGATCAGGATATGGAGCAGGAGGTGCAGGGGCAGCAAGTGCCGCTGCTGCCGCCGCAGCAGCCGCAGCTGCAGCAGGAGCCGGTAGTGGAGCAGGAGGTGCAGGCTCTGGAGCTGGTGCATCTTCAGCAGCAGCAGGAGGTGCAGGTAATTTAAACCATCTACTGTAAATATTTAAAAAATAAACTACATAATCAGATAGAAAAGAAACCCTGATTTGGATTTAATTTCGTTTATGATATCTTCATTAAAGAGAAACAAGTTGTTTAATCCTAATGTTATCAGAATTCTGCTTAAAAAACTTAATATCAAACTACCAAAAATGAATTAACAAAAACAGGACAATTTTTCAGCTTTCATTAAATGCTTTTTGAGACTATCTGGAAACAAGAAGTTTTTAAAGAACTAAAAAAGATTACTTTACTGTTAACTAAACTCTTACTGTACTTCTTATAAAAAATTAAATAGCTTTGAAACGGTAACTGTCACCTAGAAACACTTCTACGTAAGATTTAAACACATTACAAAAATCGCCAAGTACAGCATCAAGTTGTAATTGAAACTTTTAAAAGCCATAACCTTTTATTTTCATTAATTTTCCTTTGCAAATAAAATAATTATTATTTATCGTCGGCTTGATTTACTTAAATTTCGAAGAATAATTAGATATTTATTATTAAAGAAAACCAAGAAATTATAATAAATTTCACTAAAATTTAGAGAAATGTAAATTAAAGCTAACCTAATTTTTATGCAAAAAATATAATGCATGGCGCTTTGTAAAAAATACTGAACACTCAAACAATTCCAATGTGCTACAATTAATGACGCCAATCCAAACTGGTTTCGAGCACCTATTTCATTTTTAAATAAGTAAAGGTTCTCATGCAACTGAATACGTGGCAACAGCGATTAAAATGACTTAAAATTAAATTCCAATGCTAATTCAATGGGAAATTCGTCGGCAAACGGTAGACGCTGTCCGTCCAGGTGTAGAGACAGACGGACTATAAGAATGAAAGTTTTGTCTCTGAGGTCGTACCTTTCTAACAAAAAGGAATTTTTAAGATCCGACTGATTGAACAGATTTTGGAAGGGGGTACGGACAGACAGACAGACAGACAAACGGCAACATCTCGTCAGTATGTCAATACACACTTTTTCATTTCTTTTAATTTTTTGAATTAAAAAAAGCAAAGGAGGCTAAAAATAATATTGGAATTTTTTTTACAATTTGTGTCACATAAATGTTTTAAATTAACATTAAAGTACAGTAAATTTAATTTAGAAATAACTTTTTTCTTCAAACACTGCCAATGAAGAAAATTTTACAATTGTGTATAATTGTTCATTTAGGTGCAGGAGCTGGTGGTGCTGGAGGATACGGATACGGATCCGGATATGGAGATGGAGGAGCTGCCGCAGCTTCTGCCGCCGCCGCAGCAGCAGCCGCAGCTGCAGCTGGAGCCGCTGGTGGTTATGGCCAAGGATCAGGTGCTGGTGCAGGTTCAGCTTCAGCAGCAGGATCAGGATCAGGAGGTAAAACTAAAGTATTTTACATCTTCAAAGCGATAAATTAATCATTCTGGCATAGCAAGAAAAAATTATTGAAATTTTTTTCTCTACGAATTGTGCTTGTCATTTATCTGTTTACGCATAAAATAAAAGTCTTCTAAATGTGCATCATTCTCTAATAGCAGGAGGTGCTGGTTATGGAAATGGAGGTGCCGCCGCTGCCGCAGCCGCAGCAGCAGCTGCAGCATCCGCCGCAGGAGCAGCAGGCAGTGGATACGGAGCAGGATACGGATCAGGTTACGGATCAGGATATGGAGCAGGAGGTGCAGGTGCAGCAAGTGCCGCTGCTGCCGCCGCAGCAGCCGCGGCTGCAGCAGGAGCCGGTAGTGGAGCAGGAGGTGCAGGCTCTGGAGCTGGTGCATCTTCAGCAGCAGCAGGAGGTGCAGGTAATTAAAATCAGCAACTGTAATTTTTTTTAAAATAAACTTTATAATCAGATCAAAAAGAAACACTGATATAGATTTAATTTTGTTTAAGTAACCCTCTGAGGGATACAGACGTATAAACGCGTCTTCTCGCTGTCAAGTTTTCCAGCAACACATATAATTTAACAAAATTCATAAATTTAATAATTTTAATTAAATTTTAATGTTTAAAGCATGGAGGAGCCATTTGCTACAGAAATCTACTACAGAAATATAATTGTTTAAAAATTTAAGAAATGAAATTTTCAGTTAAATTTAAAGTTTAATTAAATTCTCATGTAGTGAAAACACGTTTATACTTTAACAAATTTCTTGGACCATTTTAGAGGGTTAAAGTGAAACAAGTTGTTTATTCTTAATGTTTTCAAAATTCTGTTTATAAAACTAAATATCAAACTTCAAAAAACAAATAAACAAAATCAAAACCGTTTTTGAATAAATGCTTTTTGAGACTATCTGTAAAAAATTATATTGGAACATTTTTATAATTTGAGTCACATATTGAAATCAACATTAAAGTCAAGTAAATTTATTTTAGTAATAACTTTTTTCTTCAAACACTGGCAATGAAGAAAATTTTACGATTTACAATTGTGCATAATTGTTTATTTAGGTGCAGGAGCTGGTGGTGCTGGAGGATACGGATACGGATCCGGATATGGAGATGGAGGAGCTGCCGCAGCTTCTGCCGCCGCCGCAGCAGCAGCCGCAGCTGCAGCTGGAGCCGCTGGTGGTTATGGCCAAGGATCAGGTGCTGGTGCAGGTTCAGCTTCCGCAGCCGCAGCAGGAGGTAAAACTAAAATAGTTTACATCTTTGAAGTATTCTCAAGCGATAAAATAATCATTTTTGCATACCACGAAAAAATCATTGAATAAATATTCTTTAAGAATTGTGCTTGTCATTTATCTGTTTACGCATAAAATAAAAGTCGCCTGAATGTGCATCATTTTCTAATAGCAGGAAGTGCTGGTTATGGAGATGGAGGTGCCGCCGCTGCCGCAGCCGCAGCAGCAGCAGCTGCAGCATCCGCCGCAGGAGCAGCAGGCAGTGGATACGGAGCAGGATACGGATCAGGATATGGAGCAGGAGGTGCAGGTGCAGCAAGTGCCGCTGCTGCCGCCGCAGCAGCCGCAGCTGCAGCAGGAGCCGGTAGTGGAGCAGGAGGTGCAGGCTCTGGAGCTGGTGCATCTTCAGCAGCAGCAGGAGGTGCAGGTAATTAAAACCAGCTACTGTAAATATTTAAAAAATAAACTACATAATCAGATAGAAAAGAAACCCTGATTTGGATTTAATTTCGTTTATGATATCTTCATTAAAGAGAAACAAGTTGTTTAATCGTAATGTTATCAGAATTCTGCTTAAAAAACTTAATATCAAACTACCAAAAATGAATTAACAAAAACAGGACAATTTTTCAGCTTTCATTAAATGCTTTTTGAGACTATCTGGAAACAAGAAGTTTTTAAAGAACTAAAAAAGATTACTTTACTGTTAACTAAACTCTTACTGTACTTCTTATAAAAAATTAAATAGCTTTGAAACGGTAACTGTCACCTAGAAACACTTCTACGTAAGATTTAAACACATTACAAAAATCGCCAAGTACAGCATCAAGTTGTAATTGAAACTTTTAAAAGCCATAACCTTTTATTTTCATTAATTTTCCTTTGCAAATAAAATAATTATTATTTATCGTCGGCTTGATTTACTTAAATTTCGAAGAATAATTAGATATTTATTATTAAACAAAACCAAGAAATTATAATAAATTTCACTAAAATTTAGAGAAATGTAAATTAAAGCTAACCTAATTTTTATGCAAAAAATATAATGCATGGCGCTTTGTAAAAAATACTGAACACTCAAACAATTCCAATGTGCTACAATTAATGAAGCCAATCCAAACTGGTTTCGAGCACCTATTTCATTTTTAAATAAGTAAAGGTTCTCATGCAACTGAATACGTGGCAACAGCGATTAAAATGACTTAAAATTAAATTCCAATGCTAATTCAATGGGAAATTCGTCGGCAAACGGTAGACGCTGTCCGTCCAGGTGTAGAGACAGACGGACTATAAGAATGAAAGTTTTGTCTCTGAGGTCGTACCTTTCTAACAAAAAGGAATTTTTAAGATCCGACTGATTGAACAGATTTTGGAAGGGGGTACGGACAGACAGACAGACAAACGGCAACATCTCGTCAGTATGTCAATACACACTTTTTCATTTCTTTTAATTTTTTGAATTAAAAAAAGCAAAGGAGGCTAAAAATAATATTGGAATTTTTTTTACAATTTGTGTCACATAAATGTTTTAAATTAACATTAAAGTACAGTAAATTTAATTTAGAAATAACTTTTTTCTTCAAACACTGCCAATGAAGAAAATTTTACAATTGTGCATAATTGTTCATTTAGGTGCAGGAGCTGGTGGTGCTGGAGGATACGGATACGGATCCGGATATGGAGATGGAGGAGCTGCCGCAGCTTCTGCCGCCGCCGCAGCAGCAGCCGCAGCTGCAGCTGGAGCCGCTGGTGGTTATGGCCAAGGATCAGGTGCTGGTGCAGGTTCAGCTTCAGCAGCAGGATCAGGATCAGGAGGTAAAACTAAAATATTTTACATCTTCAAAGCGATAAATTAATCATTTTTGCATAGCAAGAAAAAATTATTGAAATTTTTTTCTCTACGAATTGTGCTTGTCATTTATCTGTTTACGCATAAAATAAAAGTCTTCTAAATGTGCATCATTCTCTAATAGCAGGAGGTGCTGGTTATGGAAATGGAGTTGCCGCCGCTGCCGCAGCCGCAGCAGCAGCTGCAGCATCCGCCGCAGGAGCAGCAGGCAGTGGATACGGAGCAGGATACGGATCAGGTTACGGATCAGGATATGGAGCAGGAGGTGCAGGTGCAGCAAGTGCCGCTGCTGCCGCCGCAGCAGCCGCCGCTGCAGCAGGAGCCGGTAGTGGAGCAGGAGGTGCAGGCTCTGGAGCTGGTGCATCTTCAGCAGCAGCAGGAGGTGCAGGTAATTAAAATCAGCAACTGTAATTTTTTTTAAAATAAACTATATAATCAGATCAAAAAGAAACACTGATATGGATTTAATTTTGTTTAAGTAACCCTCTGAGGGATACAGATGTATAAACACGTCTTCTCGCTGTCAAGTTTTCCAGCAACACATATAATTTAACAAAATTCATAAATTTAATAATTTTAATTAAATTTTAATGTTTAAAGCATGGAGGAGCCATTTGCTACAGAAATCTACTACAGAAATATAATTGTTTAAAAATTTAAGAAATGAAATTTTCAGTTAAATTTAAAGTTTAATTAAATTCTCATGAAGTGAAAACACGTTTATACTTTAACAAATTTCTTGGACCATTTTAGAGGGTTAAAGTGAAACAAGTTGTTTATTCTTAATGTTTTCAAAATTCTGTTTATAAAACTAAATATCAAACTTCAAAAAACAAATAAACAAAATCAAAACCGTTTTTGAATAAATGCTTTTTGAGACTATCTGGAAAAAATTATATTGGAAAATTTTTATAATTTGAGTCACATATTGAAATCAACATTAAAGTCAAGTAAATTTATTTTAGTAATAACTTTTTTCTTCAAACACTGGCAATGAAGAAAATTTTACGATTTACAATTGTGCATAATTGTTTATTTAGGTGCAGGAGCTGGTGGTGCTGGAGGATACGGATACGGATCCGGATATGGAGATGGAGGAGCTGCCGCAGCTTCTGCCGCCGCCGCAGCAGCAGCCGCAGCTGCAGCTGGAGCCGCTGGTGGTTATGGCCAAGGATCAGGTGCTGGTGCAGGTTCAGCTTCCGCAGCCGCAGCAGGAGGTAAAACTAAAATAGTTTACATCTTTGAAGTATTCTCAAGCGATAAAATAATCATTTTTGCATACCACGAAAAAATCATTGAATAAATTTTCTTTAAGAATTGTGCTTGTCATTTATCTGTTTACGCATAAAATAAAAGTCGCCTGAATGTGCATCATTTTCTAATAGCAGGAAGTGCTGGTTATGGAGATGGAGGTGCCGCCGCTGCCGCAGCCGCAGCAGCAGCAGCTGCAGCATCCGCCGCAGGAGCAGCAGGCAGTGGATACGGAGCAGGATACGGATCAGGATATGGAGCAGGAGGTGCAGGTGCAGCAAGTGCCGCTGCTGCCGCCGCAGCAGCCGCAGCTGCAGCAGGAGCCGGTAGTGGAGCAGGTGTTGCAGGCTCTGGAGCTGGTGCATCTTCAGCAGCAGCAGCAGGAGCAGGAGGTAAAACTAAAAAATTCTATATCTTTAAAGCATTCTGAAGCGAGAAATTAAAAATACTTGCAAAGGATAAATTTTTTAAAAATTATTTTATTTACTTTTTGTATTTGTCATTCATATGTGATAGTGCATAAAATAAAATTCATCTTAATTTTCATTATATTCTAAAAGCTGGATCTGGTGGTTATGGAGCTGGAGGTGCTGCCGCAGCTGCCGCCGCATCAGCCGCAGCTCAAGCCAGTGCAGCAGCCGCCAGACTGAATAGCGCCAACGCAGGCAACCGAGTGTCAACAGCCGTCAACCAGTTGGTCACCAGCGGTCCAACGAGCGTCAACTCTCTGTCCAACGTCATCGGAAATGCCGTTGCTCAGGTCAGAGCCAGCGCCCCAGGACTCAGCGACTGCGACGTCCTGGTCCAAGCTCTGCTCGAAGTGTCTTCCGCCATGGTCCACATCCTCGGAAACGCCAACCTCGGAGCGGTCAACGCAGCCACCGCAGCCAACTCGGCCCGTCTTGTCAGCCAGTCTGTGCAAAACGCCCTTGGTTGAATTTCAAAAAGGACTATGAGATAATGTCTTATATGGCATTTACGGCGTTCTGCCGTTTAATTGTATTTCCTAAAAGTCTAATAAATTCAATCTTGCATATTAATTAAAATTGTTGTCCCATGATTTGTAGTGCTTTGTTTTAATATTAGAGGCAACATATGCCTTAACGTGATGTTGCAATACTTTTTATAATACTTTTCTCTTTTGCAACTTAGAATACTGATAAGATGGTAGACAAATATTGTGGTTGTCTAGTGATTTTTCTACTTTCCTTTAAAATCTATGATTTATGCTTACAATCTCTTGAATTATAGATAAATATTAAAATAGTTCGTTTACAATTTATCTGGATGTAGGGTCAGCCACATACGGAACCTCAACTATTATTCACACTAGGTGGTTGTGGTTTAATACTGCCTTTCTTCCAGTCACATCTAGATTAGAACAAAATACAGTAGTATATAAGCTGAAACAACTTGTATTCATTATAAGGTGGATAAGGGTTGTAGTAATATCTTCGGCAACACTGCTTGGGCGGCCACCCATTCAAACGGATTGCGTATCTACCTGAGCTCGACCCCTGTCGCTCACTTGCTGATAATGCACTCAACGCTGCACACATCCGCAACTCACTCCGTACTAACCTACGCACAGTTTCCGTCTAGGAGAGGAGTAGAGTGTAGATGTCCGCCATACACGCAACTTCAAGAAACATCAACTGATTTATCACGGCGTGACTTATCATGAAAATTACATCAAATTACAAAAGCGTATAAGCCGAAGCAACTTGTCTTCATCCCCATAAGGTACCTTTTGGTGGATACGGGTTGTTGTAATGCCTTCGGCAACACTACATGGCCAAATAAATCTTTCAGGTAAACTATTATGGTCGTTTCGTGTTTTGCAGTTATTAACTACTAGCAAATTTATACCCGTTCTTCGCACGGAATAAAAAAATATCAAATAGATTCCAAATATGTGTACCATATAACCTGTTATAGGATCATAAACTTATTATTGTTTCCGCTCGTTATAAATTATAAAATCCCGTTTCATTGCCTTAAAATTCCAAAATGAAAAATACGCTATAAAACTCTCAAATTGTCTCAAACTTGTCTCTGATGCGGTAAATCGTTTGACGGGACGAAGCAGACAAATTAAATTCATATTCTGATATCCTACGCACTGTCTCCGCATTTTCATTCTTCCAGTAGGCATTAAGGACCCACCTCGGTGTTCCTCGTTCAGATTTCCAGCCTTGGTTTACACTTTTGTTTACTTTTCCATTATTTCCTTTTGATTCTTTTTTAAAAAATTATGCAGTATAGGGGTTATACCTGAATGAAGTATATTTTTTTGTAAGAATTCCTAGCATACTAAACTTTGCTTAACAAGTTTGCATAATAACTTTTGCGGGTCTTTGAAACAATAATGTTGGAACTGTTACTACTCACGACGTGAAACATGCCTAGATGAATTTATAAACATCGATAGATACCTACCCAATAATAAAGTGTTTTATAACTGATATCATTTTAATTAAAGTAATAATCTTATATATAAATTAAAGTCACATTTTTTGGTTGTGACGGCATCACGCTTGAACGGCTGGACCGATTTCACTAATTCTTTTTTCGTTGTGTTTGTTATTGTCCGGAGAAGGTTCTTAATAAATGAGTTATTCGAAATTCGAACCCGGACGGGTGTAGGAGTGCAAAACGTAAGCTGATTTCTCCATAGGAATAGCATTGTAAGATTAGAATTTATACTTTTTTTATTTCAATTTAAAAAAACTTCAGCACGTTCAACGCGAACGAAAATTAAGTATACACGTCAGAGCACGCGAGTTTAATTTGTAGGATTTTTATTTGGATATCATTATTTTATTTATTGAATTGAAATCTTTTGATTTTTTTTTGTTTTCGAATTTAATTTAATTGATGTTTATAAATGGTAAGAAGTGAAGATATTGCTACAATGTATCATGGCAGTAAAGGCGATTACTATTCTAGATCTGATGAATACTTCTAATAAATGTTAATTCCCTCTACGTATAGCGTAAAAACTTTATGTTTATGAAACTGTCAATTTGGTACAGCCATGATATGGACAATTGAATGTTGGCATTGGCGGCTTTTGGCGAAGTTAAAAATTTAGCGTAGGGTAGCTATTCCAATCCAGTTGTATGGGCTAGGGTTAGTTTAAATTATCGTCGCACTAGAGCTATATATAAGAGGGATATTGGCCACGGGCGTCTTTATTTAGAACAACATTCATATGACGAGCCAACACCTGATTAGGCACCCAATGCAACTTTTACATCTTACGCAGCGTCGGGACTTATATTTAACGTGCACTCCCACCACATGGGGTATTATTCTTTGGACATTTTTGGCTGCATTTGCCAAGGATCGATGGATTTTTCGATCAACCTTCAATTAGAATTCAATATTCATAGTAAAGACAAGACTACGTCTGTCGGGTCAGCTAGTACAATATAAAGATATATATGTGTCTACTTTTAACAATAATTTAATTTTTTACTTAAGACAATATAAATAGTAGTGCATGATTAGGTTAATATAACAGCAAAGAATAAGTTAGTTTGTTATGTCATAATTCAAGTTTTATTTATATTTTTTCCCCACATAAATACAACATTTTGAAGTAAATAAACTATTACTGATTAGTTATAATTTATTTCTATTTAGCACAAATAATATTCTCTAATATAATTAATTATACCAGTCACTGCATATCTCATACCCTCTTCGCTTCAGGGGTACACATACGTATACCTTTGTAGAACTCACTTCACAATTCAGTTTTTTCGCAGGTAAATTTTGAATTAAAACAAAAGTTATTTAGAATGGACTATTAACCTTTTGTTTATTCATAACACACAAAAGAATGGACTATTAACCTTTTGTTTATTCATAACACACAAAAGAATGGACTATTAACCTTTTGTTTATTCATAACACACAAAAGAATGGACTATTAACCTTTTCTTTATTCATAACACACAAAAGAATGGACTATTAACCTTTTGTTTATTCATAACACACAAAAAAAAGAGTATTTTTATCTATCAAAACTTCAAATTCCACTAAATTGACGGACCCTCAGCAAAAGTTAAACGCAAACTATTACAAAATTACTTGCAAAACATACTTCTAAATAGGTAATTGTTTAAAAAGTATGTTTATATTAAGATTATATGTGTAGTATTTTTTTTTTTTTTGGAAGTGAAGAAGGTACAGCTATGGAAAAAAAAGTACCCACCAGTGATTATTTCGGTCGTTATTCATCCTATAGAATCGAACCTTTTTGACTTTGTGAATAAATAACATTATGAGTAAATTGCATACACAAAATTTGCATAAGGTGCCGTCTTCATATAAAAAATGTTACTAACTTTTAAGTTTCCAATGGCAACACCCAATTTTAATAACTTAGAAATGTTTAAGCACCTCAAAAACTCTTAAATCTTTGTTTTTGTTATTTATGGATGAATATTTGACGAGTTATTTAATCGAATCACTTGATGATCAGTCTGTTGTTTTTAGAGAAAAAAAACTGTCAGCTGGTGTGCAAGAAAATGACCGTAAAAATTACAGGGATAATCTCTTTACTTGATATGAATAATTTGTAATTTGAACGCAAAATCTGTTTTTAACACACAAATTATAAGAAAAGACTTCTCGAAAGAAAGTCAAAAGAAACTTCTTCCCCCAGTCACCAACGGGGATACCAACCCCAATACTAACGAGGAATCATACCGGAATCGAACCATGGACC
This sequence comes from Oedothorax gibbosus, assembly GCA_019343175.1. Classification (NCBI taxonomy): domain Eukaryota; kingdom Metazoa; phylum Arthropoda; class Arachnida; order Araneae; family Linyphiidae; genus Oedothorax; species Oedothorax gibbosus. Next base: position 34,948,653 of record CM033276.1, read on the forward strand.
TTTTGATCACCATTTCAACCTTCTCCCAACTTCAGGCGATTAAAAACAGAAAAAACTGATTTTACTTAAAACTGTTTATTTTTACAAAAAAAATCTGTTTTTACTTAAAGCTGTTTATTTTTATAAAAAAAACTGTTTTTTTTACTTAAAACTGTTTATTTTTACAGAAAAACTGTTTTTACTTAAAACTAATTATTTTTATAAAAAAACAGTTTTTTTTACTTAAAACTGTTTATTTTTACAGAAAAAAAAAGGTTTTCACTTTCTTTCTTTTCCTATCCCCAAAGTCCAGCGGAGCTAGACAAGGTCCATGAGTCCAAAAACCTCAAGGAAGTCCAGGACCATCAGCGGACTTCCCAGTAGATCTTGATGGCTGAGCCCCAGGCACTCCAAGATGTGAGATGGTGAAGCCTGCTGTGAAGATGGTTTTCACTTAAAACTGTTTATTTTTACAGAAAAAAACTGTTTTTTTTCTTACAACTGTTTATTTTTACAGAAAAATACTGTTTAAAGAAACTAACAGAATTTTTAAAATTCACATATTTTTTTACACCTACTTTACACCTTCAGTGTATTCCATCGCTGGATTGACATCCATAATTAAAAGTAGTAGCATAATGCAATTACATTAAAAAAGTGCGACAATCGTAAATATATATATATAAAATATTTGTTTTTAGGACTGATGCATCAGATAGTGAGATCTGAAAAATCATAAGCTAAAAATTTCTAATTCCTGAGAGTATGAGCGTTTATCAAGAACAATCCATAAATCTTTTTATAAGTACGATCCCACTACCAAGGTAATTCCTATATCATTCCAGCATTGAAAGTACTACAAAACTTTGGTGCTGCAGCTATTTTTTGGACAAAATATTGAGTACATTGAAACGAACTAACTTCTTAATTTTTATTTTGAGAAGGAAAAAACATGTTTGGGGTAAATTTTAGTCTTTTATCAAAGATCCATTGTCTTCATTTTTATGATATTTTACAGTTTTTCTAAAAATAATATTCAAAATACACATTTTTTTTAAATAACGGGATTAAGTTCAACTAACAAATAAGATACTTCATACCTATCAAGGTCATATTTGAAACAGTTCAATAATTTACAATGGAAAAAAAACCTTTAAGAAGTTTACTTATCAAAAGCAATACAAAGCAAATACAATACCTTTTTGGATAATATAAGAGTAATGCTTTTTTATATAGTTTTTTTTAAACTTTTGATTAATAGTTTCAAAAATTTTGCAACAATTACTCAAATAAACAAACTTTCTCAGTTGTTTTATCATTTTCTGTAGTTCATGAACGCCTTTCGTTTCCTTTTCTTCCTTCCTATTGCAACTTGCATCTAAAAATACAAAATATAGAGGAGAGGAGGGTATTATGGAATACCATTTATATTTTTTTAAGAATAACTCTTTTGGTTTTAAATAAAACTCCACACAATCATTTTCAGTACTTACTAATATTTAATGGTAATGAAGTGCTAAAGGTGAAACAAAACCGTATTTATCTTTTTGTTAGAAAAAATTTACTTTAAAAAAAGTTACAAGTGGATGGTAATATAGAATAGTTGCTTACAATCATTGAAAAACTAATTATACTTCACAGGACACTTTTAATTATACTTCACATGACTTACTTTGAAAAAAAGTTTTACATCGTACGCAGCGTCGGGACTTTTAACGTGCACTCCCACCACATGGGGTATTATTCTTTGGACATTTTTGGCTGCATTTGCCAAGGATCGATGGATTTTTCGATCAACCTTCAATTAGAATTCAATATTCATAGTAAAGGCAAGACTACCTCTGTCGGGTCAGTTAGTACAATATAAAGATATATATGTGTGTACTTTTAACAATAATTTAATTTTTGACTTTAGGCAATATAAATAGTAGTGCATGATTAGGTTAATATAGCAGCAAAGAATAAGTTAGTTTGTTATGTCATAATTCAAGTTTTATTTATATTTTTTCCCCACATAAATACAACATTTTGAAGTAAATAAACTATTACTGATTAGTTATAATTTATTTCTATTTAGCACAAATAATATTCTCCAATATAATTAATTATACAAGTCACTGCATATCTCATACCCTCTTCGCTTCAGGGGTACACATACGTATACCTTTGTAGAACTCACTTCACAATTCAGTTTTTTCGCAGGTAAATTTTGAATTAAAACAAAAGTTATTTAGAATGGACTTTTAACCTTTTGTTTATTCATAACACACAAAAGAATGGACTATTTACCTTTTGTTTATTCATAACACACAAAAGAATGGACTATTAACCTTTTGTTTATTCATAACACACAAAAGAATGGACTATTAGCCTCTTGTTTATTCATAACACACAAAAGAATGGACAATTAACCTTTTGTTTATTCATAACACACAAAAAAATGCGTATTTTTATCTATCAAAACTTCAAATTCCACTAAATTGACGGACCCTCAGCAAAAGTTAAACGCAAACTATTACAAAATTACTTGCAAACATACTTCTAAATAGGTAATTGTTTAAAAAAGTATGTTTATATGAAGATTATATGCGTAGTATTTTTTTTTTTGGAAGTGAAGAAGGTACAGCTGTGGAAAAAAAAAGTACCCACCAGTGATTATTTCGGTCGTTATTCATCCTATAGAATCGAACCTTTTTGACTTTGTGAATAAATAACATTATGAGTAAATTGCATACACAAAATTTGCATAAGGTGCCGTCTTCATATAAAAAATGTTACTAACTTTTAAGTTTCCAATGGCAACACCCAATTTTAATAACTTAGAAATGTTTAAGCACCTCAAAAACTCTTAAATCTTTGTTTTTGTTATTTATGGATGAATATTTGACGAGTTATTTAATCGAATCACTTGATGATCAGTCTGTTGTTTTTAGAGAAAAAAACTGTCAGCTGGTGTGCAAGAAAATGACCGTAAAAATTACAGGGATAATCTCTTTACTTGATATGAATAATTTGTAATTTGAACGCGAAATCTGTTTTTAACACACAAATTATAAGAAAAGACTTCTCGAAAGAAAGTCAAAAGAAACTTCTTCCCCCAGTCACCAACGGGGATACCAACCCCAATACTAACGAGGAATCATACCGGAATCGAACCATGGACTTTTTGATCACCATTTCAACCCTCTCCCAACTTCAGGCGATTAAAAACAGAAAAAACTGAATTTGTTTTATTTTGCGTTTTTCATCAAAAATATTATTTAAAAATTTTAGTTAGTGTCTATAAACCATTTCTTATGGAAATAAATTAAAGAAAAAAAAAAGGATATTAACTACACAGAAAAAGTAAAAAAAAGTATACAAAAATCTTTTTTTTAAATTATTTTTGAGTCATTATGCTGATAAATTGGGATGAAAAATGCCATGTTAATACCTAATTTAATGAAATATACCTAAATTATTTAATTTTTTTTAATTTGGTGCAAAGCTAACATTGTGAACTCTTGTGAACTAAAATCTAAAGATAACTTGAAAGGACAGAAACATCGATTCTTGACACACAATACTCAAAATTTTCGAAAAAAATGCATATTTTTAAAATTGTTACTTTGAAAAAAACAGCTATAAATAATAAATTTACTATTAGAACTATTAGATCCTAGAGATTTAATAAACATGCTGAAAAAGAATTGTATTTACCTTTTCAACTTTTAAACTTGTCGAGAAATCACGTTATCTCACTCCGTAAAATAATTATAACTCTGTATAAATTTCTTTTAAAAATAAAAGTAGATTGTAGTTTGAAACGAAAAAGTCTAACTGTGGTTTTTGATGTGTTATTTTTCTAGTCCTCAAAAAATCTTAAATTTTTTTTACAACATTTACAAAGAAATAACAATATTCGTCAATTAATGATCCTTTTTGCACTGTTAGAAATAATAGTTCAAGGTTGAACCTAAATACGGTTCAAATTTGCTGCAACCATGATTTGGTAAACTGTTGAACCATAAAACGGTATTTTCAAATTGCGCAACTATGATGAGAGGTTGAACCATAATGCGGGGTTTTCCAACGCGTAACTATAGTGAAAGGCTGAACCATAAATATGATGTATTTCCAACGCGAAACTATAGTGAAAGGTTGAACCTAATATGGTATTTCTTTAAGCGAAACTATGGTGAAAAGTTAAACCATAAAAAGGTTCTTCCAATGCGTAACAATAGTGAAAGGTTGAACCATCCTTGTTCCCTGTGCATTCATGAATTAATAATGTATTAAATAATATTTGTATCAGGATGTAACTCACACAGTAAATTTTTAATGATGCATGTAAATTCAATATAAACTTCATAAATATTTATTTTAATCTCTAAACAAAGTAAAGAAAATAGTTATATTTTTTAATATTTGTGCTTTAAATCGAATCAGTGCTTTAAATTTATGATAGGCATTTTTTTTGTTAAATAAAATAAAAGAACTTATGATAAAAATAGTATTTTGTATCACTATTTCTGATATTTTGGATTTAAAAAATATTTTAAATACTATTCTAAACAGCATTACATACCTATTATTAAAAACTATTTTCTATATTGTTTTAAAACAAGAGAACTTAGCTAAAGGATTTTTCAGTGGGGTTATTTTAAAACATTTTTAATATAACTGAAGTATTTTCTTTACTTTGTTTAAAGGTTATATTGAATTAACATGCAACACAGAAAATTTACTGAGTGACATCCCGATACAAATATTATTTCATACTTTATTAAATCATGAAATGTCACAATTTAAAAATAAACTTTTAAAATATTTCATTAAATAACTATTTTCTATTTAATGCATTTTTAAAATTTAATTAGGTTTTCATACAATTTCTCTAAAAATTAATAAGTATGATGTAAGTATAGTAGATCATAGAAAATAATAAAGACAAATAACAAAACATTTTATTTATTAAAATTGAATTATAAAAACAAATCTTCACACAAAATCTTCAATCACAATAAGATATAAGTACATCAATTAAAAGAAGGAACCTGAAAAATAATAATAAGCATAATTATTTTGCATAAAATCAGACTAAATATTGATTAACAAGTAGTGCTCGATCGATGGCGCTTTTTGGCCGATGCCGATTGTTCAAAAATTAAATCGGCCGATGGGCCGATTATTTTCTCTTTCCATTGGCCGATGGCAATAGAAAAAAAAACCTAATACAAAATTCGATTTTCTTGATGTGAAACCAACTAAAATATACGATTTAACCGCGACACTCTGCAATATTTTACCAAAATTTAGGATTTGTGCTGAGAGTTAGGCAGACGAAAGTAGCTAACCATGAGTTCATAACTTCGCAGACCGGCCATCATCTTTCGTACTTCAAGCTAACAAAACACCTAATACCCAAAAGCTTGATTGACCGATATATTTCCTGAACAAAAAAAAGGTATCCTAATACGCAATTATGACGCGAACAAGAATACGAGGCGCCGAAATTTGGTTGACCGATCCTCCCTGAACTATAAATATAACGGACACTGCTTCGATTTTTTCCGCAACAACAAAGGCAACCATACAGTACTTGTGTAATATACTACACTACTTACATAATAAATTGCAGAGATTATTTCATTGTTAGTTATATTATATTAAAAAAATATATATTGGATTGCTGGAAGATAACACTAAAAGTAACTCAAATCTATAACAACATGATAAATGAATAAATACTAGAATTAATGTGGAATTGCCTATTTTCGATTCGAAAACAACGCCCTCCAGCATCTGCTTTTAGGTATTTACCAATCTGTAAATATTATTAAAAGACACAATAATAGTTGTAATAAAAAAGAGCGCTGCAATTATCTAAACAAGTCTGTTCGGCAAACGTGTGTTGTGTACACGAGAAGTAAAATTCTACAACTTTCATGCGTTTTAGCTACCACACTGCGTTTATAACGTAAACAAGTAGGTTTGTAACAAAATCTGTCACTTAACTCGCTTCCACATATTTGTGTTTAACCAACCATTTGCGCCAAACACAACATTAATTCTATATTTAACATTTACAAGCTAAATTTGGCTAGTTTCATTTATTTTATTTCGAAAATTCAATAATTATTACTTATCGTTTGCAAAAATTAATTTATATTTTAAAGAATAAATATGTCTTATTCCTCGCCTTTAAATAGAATGAAAACATTTCATATCAACATACAAGGATTCCGTAGTGAAATATATTTGACGTCATTTCAAATTGATCGATGTCGCAAAAATAAATTTATTTTAATTTATTGTCTAAAAGAATTAAAGTTTCTCGAGCGATTGTTGCGAATGGCAAATGTGATTTAATTCTAATAAAAACAGGGCCTTTAGCTATTTGTAATTCAAAGTTTTAAACGCCAAAATTAACTATTTTCATTAATCTTCTTTCTCAGATTTATTAATTAGATTTTATCGTTTGCTAAATTTGTTTGAAGTTCGAAGAATAATGATGTAATCTTTTTTAATAAATATTTTTGTCGCCACAATTTCCCATTTACATTTCTTTCGAAAATTCACTTATATATAGTTTGTTAAATTAATTTACAGTTCAAAAAATATATAATTTGTACAATTGATGCTTTAAAAATAAAAACGAAACTTAGCATATTTTTTTATGCCAAGTTAGAATTCTCTATGCATCTTTCTTCATACATATATATAGAACCATTAAAAGAACTCTATTGTGATAATACAACAATCCAAACCGAATTATATCACCTAAATAAATATTTTTTCCAAAGAGTTCTATAGTAGGGTAGAGGAACGACTCGTACTGAGCTGCCATCGGCAGCCATGGCTCACTACGGAGCCCGAATAGAGTGGCAAAAGTGCTAGTTAATTTATAATTTTGATACTGAGAAAGGAAGTACACCCAGGGCAAAGGCGGGAATCGAACCCGCACCCATTACAGCGCGCGCACTGCTAGCGTTATGGCCTGCGATCCAAACCACTCGGCCATCGGGCCCCACATGCCACCCTATATTGTCTCCGTGTTGGTCCACGGTGCGGTTGGTAGGTTCAGTCTCTACCCTACTATAGAACTCTTTGATTTTTTCAAAAGTGTATTTTTATTTTAACAAAAGTTTCTCGTACGTTTAACGAAATGGCAACAGTGAAAATATTGAATAAAAATGGAATTTGCATGTTATTTCAATGTAGATTAAATTTTTAGTTTCCAATCGGCACTTACTTCTTGCCCAAAAGTTTTACTACAAGCAGTTTGCGTGTCCGAAATCGGATCTCCCGCCCCTCTTTTTGGACCGGACCAGGTTTAACCGCCTCCAGCGTCCGATTACCCTTGGGAAATACCTCGGAGGTCTCTCTTCCCAGTTAGGCATCAACACTAATTACATCATTTCCAAAGAATTCCCATGTCCGAATAACTCTAAATTCCGTATCCACTCGCATAGCTATCCTTTCCAGTCCAGAGACCTCTCTGACTGTGTTATCAATAGGTTTTTCTTGGATTACAAAAACCATCTTAGTGAGTCCACTATTCTTATTTCTACTGATGCCTCTAGTATTAGCAGTTCATGTAAAATTGCGGCGATCAACTTTGCTGACAACAGTACGGTCTCGGGAAGCATTTCTAATCTCAATAGCGTTTTCACTGGCGAAATCCTGGCTCTTATCCTAGCAATTATTTCTTTTGTTAAGTCAGATGCTTCATACATTATTTTCTCTGACAGTCTATCGGTGGTCTCGGCCCTTCAAGCGATTAACTCTAAATCCAATAGTGCAGTAATTACTCTCCATAACCTCATCCTCTCCAAGGCTAACCTGTTCAGAAGCCTCGATTTAGTCTGGACCCCTGGTCATAAAGGTATTATGGAGAATGAAAAAGCTGACAGGGCAGCTCGATCAGCTTCGGACAGAATTATTCTCGAGTTAGTTTCATTGGAAGACATTTATAGGTCCCTTAGAGATCGCGCTTCTAAGGAAGGTCGTAGTCTTTGGGAAAACTGCAAATACTCTTGCTCTTTTAGTCACCTTCAGTCGGTTAAAGCAAAGCATCTGCTCCTTCCTCCCAATAGGAAGTTCGATGTGTTGTTATCTCGCTTCCGAACTAGATCTTTTCCTACCAACTCTAGATTACATCTGATTGACCCTAACATCCCTCCTGATTGCCCCGTGTGTAAAGTCCCTGATACGATAGATCACCTGGTCCTCTCATGTGAGCGTTTGAACGCTCCTAGGAATATCTTCAGGAAGAAAATGGGTACTCTTCCACTCTCTTTCAGTTGGATTTTTGACCTGTCTGAGAATGCCTCGGCCAAGACCTTTGCTACAATTAGATTCATTAGTGAAATTCTAAAAGTTATCCAGCCATAGTGGCGTTTCAAGTTTTTATTGCTTTCTTCATATAGTTCTCTGCCTCCCGGATGAATGAGATGAAGCAGCCTTAGGGCGAGCACGTATCTCAACCCAACTCAATCAATCAATCAATCAAATTTTTAGTTATTTAAATTTTAAATAAGCTTCTAGTTTAAATTTTTTAATGAAATTTGGCATGTAGCCTAATCTGATTTTTTGCTTCAAAATGACGTATCCCACTTGTCTGTGGGACTTGTGGATGACAACAGTGAAAATATGAATAAAAATAGAATTTGCATGTTATTTCAATGTAGATAAAAAAATTTAGTTATTTAAATTTTAAATAAACTTCTAATTTCAATTTTTTAATGAAATTTGGAATGTAGCCTAATATGATTTTTTGCTTTAAAATGACGTATCCCACTTGTCTGTGGGACTTGTGGTTCTTTCTGTGAAAGTGGGTGACAGACGGACAGACGGACTGAACGATTATAAAACCTTCCACTTTTTACGTTATAAACGTAGTGTGGAAGCTAAAAGTGGAACGTATTATTATCGTTCAGTCCGTCCGTCTGTTTGTTCGCCTGTCACCCACTTTCACTGGACGAACCACAAGTCGCACAAACAAGTGTGATACGTCAGTTTGAAGCAAAAAATCAGGTTAGGCTATATCCCAAATTTCATTAAAAAATTTAAGTTAGAAGTATATTTAATATTTAAAAAATTAAAAATTTAATCCACATTAAAATAACATGCAAATTCCATTTTTATTCCATATTTTCACTGTTGCCATTTCGTCAAACGTACGAGAAACTTTATTTAAAATAAAAATAAAACTCTTGAACGAATATTTATTTATCTGATATAATTTAGTTTGGATTGTTGTAATATCACAATAAAGTTCTTTTGATGGTTCATTATATATGCCTTATAATGTCAATAAAAAGGTGTTGGTAAAAATAATAAGCTATTTTACTTTCTTTTTGATTTCAAATTCTCAAACAGTACCTACTAATGGCGCCGGCCGACGTTTGAGTAAACAGTTAAATTATCGGTTGCAGTTAGCAAAGGTTTAACCAAATTTTCGTGCTATCGGAGTAAAAGTCGAACTAATTTTTCGTGAAAGCAGGTCTATTTCCAAAATGTGATATCTGGAAATAGACCTGCTTTGGTTATGGTTCAACCTATGTTGAACCATTTTATGGTGTATCTACCAGAAGTTCTTGATTTCCACCAAAATTTGGTTCAACGTCGAACTGAAATTTTTAACAGTGTAACAGGAGACTTAATCCTTCGAATGTATAAAGTTGCCCATTAGAAATTGAACTTATTCTTGCCTTATATGGTAAGTTTGGAAACGGAAAGACATATGAATGAAATGGTTCCTATCTGTAAAAATAGTCATAAAGTAGCCTCTTTCAAATCTTAAAAATACATTTATAAACGTTTAAAAATCTGTAGAGTTCTACCCTTATCACAGCTCCTATATAGGTAATTTTTGGACCCTTTTCAGTCTCCACAGTACTGAAGTCTACATAAATTTTGGGATAAATACTAACTTATATTTATAATGTGGTATGTAATGTAGTACAAATATGCTGTTTTTTATAAGTATCTACTCTGCTTACCTTGCAAAAGAAAGTAAATTTACATTTTAAATAGTAAATAAATTTGTAAGTTAAGTTAGTTTAAATTGATCAAGTAATGTCGATATTATCTTAATAATAAACCTAAAAATTCTAATAAGCATCAGAAGTAAATAAAAAATAAAATCTATTGGATACATGTTCCCCAGGATCATGTATCTCTATTCCACAGGGATCATGGTCTCCAATTTATGTATTTTTGAAAATCATAACTTTAATATTAAAAATATATAATTTTTTTTCCGGATTTAATATTTCTCAGAAAAAAAATTATTTTGAACTAAAAATGGTAAACTTATTACTTACCCATATATAGTAGCGAAGTACAAAGAAATTCTGGAAAAGTTTTAACTCATTAATACTTGAATCTTTTATATTCGCGAATTCTTCTTTTTTAGTCGATTTTTTTAGAAATATGGAATGGATACTTTTTTGCAGCTGGGTATAACTTAAAATGCTTTTTTCGGAGTAATTATTACAAGAATCATATATATTGAGGTTTATTCAGTCAAATTAGATAGTGAGTCAGTCGAATTTGATAAGAACTAACAGATTTCTTTAAAAACCAGAAGTTCTAAAAGAACTAAAATAGCCTACTTTCCTGTTACTTAAATACTTACTGAAATTCTTATCGGGAAACAACTAGGTTCGTAACAGTAAGTGTCATCTACAACCGTTTCTACATTAAATTTATACACATTAGAATAAATTTCACTAAACACAGCATCCAGCTATAATTTAAACTTCTTAAAGCCAAAATCAACTTTTTTCATTAATTTTCTATCGAGCAAATTAAATTACGAAAATTATAGATGAAAATCCTCCATTTATAACATCTACTTTAGAGATATTGAACCAAAATAAAATAATAAATAAATAAATTTTAATGATATGCTTAGTGATAGTAGATAAATTAAAGGTTTAATAAAACACGAGCTTCCTATGCAAGTAAAAAATATTCCAAAATAGATAGATATCACGAAATACAAAACTAATTATTTATAAAACACATATAAGGCGAATTGTAACTTATGCAGCAGAAACGGGGACATTAAACGCCAAAGATTCAGAATTCATTATAAAATGTGAATGAAAAATTTTAAGAAAATATATGGAGGAAAACAAGAAAATCAGTTATGGATCAGAAGAACGAACAGAGAACTGAACCAACTAATAAAAAAACAAGGATATTATAAGATTCATTAAATCGCAATGACTCCGCTGGCTTGGACATATACAGCGTAGAGACAAAAATAATATCTCCAAAATAATTAAAAAGAGCAAATTATTTAATGCTACTAAGAAGAGGGAGACCAAGAAATACTTGGATTAACAATATAGAAAAAGACAGCCCAAATTAAGATTGAAAACCAGAAAGGTTTGGCTTTGAAGCGAAACAGGCCTGGAGACTGAGGCCGTGGAGACGTGAGGAGCACACAGGAGCTGAGGATGAAACAAGTTTGCATTAATGCTTAGAAGAAGGGAAAAAATCATATGTGTGATTTTACAGAAAGCTATTCCAGTGAAATAAATTTTGCTGGATTTTTAATTGCGGGGATGCAATATCACTTTTCCCTTGTCACTTTGCGGATAGATTATCGCTGGATTTTTAATTTTTTCCAGGGCAAACTTATCGAAAACCACTGTTCCCATTTTCAATAGTTGGACGTTAGTTATGCTAAGCCCTTTAACAATTAACATTGACAGATTTTCAGCTTTAACATTGTCATTTATAAATAGATTGATTGTATTAGTGGCCTAAGAACACTTAACCAACTAACATTGACCGTTTATAGCTTAACCATTGTCATTTATAAATAGATTGATTGTATTAGTGGCATAAGAACACTTAAATAACTAACATTAATCGTTTACCGCTTAACTATTGTCATTTATAAATAGATTGATTGTATTAGTGGCATAAGAACACTTAAATAACTAACATTAATCGTTTACCGCTTAACTATTGTCATTTATAAATAGATTGATTGTATTAGTGGCCTAGGAACACTTAACCAATTAACACTGACCGTTTTCAGCTTAACCATTGTCATTTATAAATAGATTAATTGTATTAGTGGCATAAGAACACTTAACCAACTAATATTGACCGTTTACAGCTTAACCATTGTCATTTATAAATAGATTGATTTATTACAACTGTGGCTTTAGTACATTTAACCCCTTAACATTGATTATTTACCCCTTAACCATTGTCATTTACAAGTAGATTGATTGATTGTATTAATGGCCTAGTACATACAATTCTCCGACTTACGATATTACTGATTTATTAAAATAGTGGTCTAAGTACATTATACCACTTAACATTGAACATTTACCGCTTGTCCATTTGATATTAACAAATGGATGCAAGACCCGAATGCCAAATAGGTCATTGAAGCCAAGGACACCGTACCAGTTTACAAGAGGCTACACACAAAGTTTGGTCAAAGACAATGTATTTTTAGACTTGCTGATATTTAATAATTGATAAAGTTTCAAAATAATGTCGCCATCTATCAATAATTATCGGTCATTTTGAAATTGTCTTATACTGAATTTAAGTGTGTCTGTAAATTTTACTGATTGTGTCTTATACTGAATTTAAGAAAAGATGTTTGTCAAATATTTTGTCCTATTGATTTTTTTCTTGGGTACAGTTTGCTGGCTTCGTTGTTTTACCTATATATTAGGGCTTTGTTTTAATGATCATATTGTCGTTTGTATTTTTAATTCTTTTGGTGTTTCCTTGTAATTTTTTGTATATGTGATCTTTATAGTTAGTCCTCTGCTTGTAAATGGACCTGTTCTGTTTGGTGGTTGAAATAAATAAATAAATTGAAAAAAGTGATAATTAAATCATCAAATGCTAATTTTTCTTCAATTAAAAAAAGGTTCGGCTATTATAATTGTCATGTCTGATGAAAAAATGCAAAGCAATGCTAAAGAGGTTCTTAGGATTTTAAAAGACGACTCTCAATTATCACTCAATAAATCAATGCATTTAAAGGTAACGTAACAGTCTGACAGACAAATCAATGTCCAAAAACCTTTTTCTGAATTAGCACCCTCCAAAAACACGTAGAAAAAACAAAATCATCATTTCGTATTTTTGACCAAATCGCAATATTTTAATAACCGTATATTTTTTAGGCAATTGAAAGTAATAATCGGTTTTGTGAAATTATATTCAATGCTATATTTCAAGATATACAAAAAAAAGGCTTTAATTACTATAATGACTTTTTCCATGAATATATCGATTCTAACATTGTAAGTGACTAAAGTTCTCTAATATATCTTAAAGTAGTTTCATTTCTTTTTTAAAGTTTTAATTAAAATATGCCATACTATATTAAGTTCTATTCAACAAAAAACAGCAGGCCAAAAATATATATTTTCCTTCTTTATAATTAATATGTGTTAGTAAATATAGTTTTACCGAAAGCTATTTTGCGACACTGTTTGTAACTGTATTTTCAATTATTCAAGTTACACTCATGCTTGCAATAAAAAGTAGCAAATTCCTCCCATCGAAAATAAAACTTTATTGAAGACTGATATATAGAGGTTCATTCGATAGAATTATACCAATACAAGTGGGCGATTGTAAAATAAAACAGCTATATTTTGGTTCCTCACGATAGAAAAAAAGCTAAAAGTCGCTTACTAAGAATTCATACCAATTCTTATACTTGGAAATTTGTTCCGTTAAATAATAAATTAAAAATAACAATATAATCTATTGAAATATAAATATTCAAAGAAAATACCGAAAGATTAAGCTAAAAATCCACTATTTAAATTTTTCAATTAGTTTTAAAAATCTTATTCATTAGCAATAGTTGCGACCTCAATTAACTTATTATAATATTCATTTTATTTGTTTGCAGCACCTCATACGAATATATAATACTGGAAATTTTGATAGCGTTTAAGCATTTAAATATATATAATTTTTTTAATTAAAATACTTTTAACAAAAAAATCCGACAGTTGGAATATATCAAATCCAAATTAAATAAATATTTCTAACAAAACATCCTGCACCTGATGTTCTATATCATTCCAAAGATAATTCGTGTAGAATTTATTCATGATTCATAACCAGGTGTGACAGATGACGCCTGAGTTTTCATCGACCGATCAACAAGTATGTTTGTTTTCCATGGCATAGGCGAGCGAATGCGGTTATTTTATGCAAAAATGCAAGACACTTGTTTAGAAACCTGCACAGATCTCACGAAACACGAATATCTAATCATCTCCTTCGGGGTATAAAGTCTCCTGCCATGGTCCTGACAAATCACTCGATCGAGGTACACCAAACCAACCATGAGTTTGTCGATCCGATTTGCCTTAACTGTTCTAGCAGTGCTTTGCAGTCAGAGCCTTGGGGCTCAGGCTCAAAGCCCCTGGGACAATCCAAAGACGGCTGATATCTTCATGAACAACTTCTTGAGCGCAGTCACGAACATCGGTAATGGAATCTTTACCAGTGAGCAGCTTTCCGACATGAGCGACATCGGTTTCTCCATCATGAACACCCTGGAAAGACTCAACAGAGGCGGACACTCCAGTGCCAGAAAGATGCAGATGATGGACATGGCGTTTGCTTCGACCATGGCCGAAGTTGCATTGGCCGAGGCCGACAACCCACAGGCATGCATCGGGGCCCTCTCGAGCGCCCTGTCGCAAGCCTTCCTGCAGACAACCGGTTCCTATAACCAGCAGTCTATCGATGGGATCATGTCCATGGTGATGAAATTCGCCCAACAGGCAAATCAAATTCCATCTGGACCCGTGGCTGGTCCTTCCTACAGACCTGGTCCACAAGCCACTCAACAGCAAATCCAAAAGCAATCCAATATGCCAGGACAATCAACTGTCACCATCTCTTCATATGGAACTGGACCTAGGCAACAAATATCTCAACAACAACAACAACAACTTTCACAACAACAACAAGGATCCAGTCAGCAATCCTTCACCGTCACAAGTTACGGAAGTCAAGGAGCAGCAACAGGTAAACATTTTCTGTTCCGTATATTACTTTAACCAAACTCAAGTTGTTATGAGGAAGATTTAATGGAAAAAACCTAAGTAATTTTAAAAACAAATTTTAAAAAAACCCCACAAAACAGAAAAATTTAATTCGTTTATTTTAACCAATTTTTGTACAAAATAGACAAAAATACGCAATCACCATTAAGTATTCAAAATTACGAGACCAAAATATAAATTTCACTTGAATTAATTTCAATTTTGTTTGTATAGAAAAAAATAGTGCTTTGCATTCCTTTGCATGCCATCAAAAAGCTAGCAGAAATTAAAATTAAATGAGGATATATTATTTCGAAGATCTTAACAATCCTTGCCTCCTCCAATCCTTGATCTTAACAATCCTTGATCTTCCAATCCTTGATCTCCAATCCTTGATCTTAACAATCCTTGCCTCCTGCGGCACCAGCAGCAGCTGCAGACTTTATTTTAAACGTTAGTTAAGTTCTTAATTCAAACGTTAAACGTTAATAAACGTTGATGTTAATAAACATCGTTAAGAAACGTTGCATTTTTTTAAATGCAATCATTAGGTTGGCAGAAATATAAATCAAGTTAGGACAATTATGTTAGAAGATATTAAAAAACGTTAATCAAATCTTGGTTGATAGAAGAAATAAATATTTCCGTCCCCTATTAAAGGCTTTGAAAAACATTCGAATACTTTTAACGAGGTTATTTTGCTAATTCAAAAATTTTGCAAACGTGGCAATTAATCCAGAAGTGAGGACATATTTCGTAGTATCGCATAAGCAATTCACTATAAATTTTCACGGTTTTCGTGCGTAGTAAAGCATTTCAAATTTCTTCAATTCTCTAATTTAAAAAGTGAATTCATATCTTATAAGTTAGATATAAACTGCCAAACTCCACGGACGTGACGCTGGGACACACCACATACATAACATATCACGCTATGTGGACTAAAAAAACTATAATGAAATAGGAAATCTTGTATATATCTTTCTGTCCTATACTTTTAAGTTATTTTGCTTTTAAAATTACATATTACTTTCAAAACTGGCAGGGACAAGAATGAATCGTTTTCAGAGTATCCACAGAGATATGTATCGAAAACAAGTATTTCTACAAGTATTTAACTAACATTTATGCCAAAACAGAAGTCCATGCACTTGAAATCGCGTCCACTTTATTTAAACAAGAAGGAAAGAAAGATATGTCTCGAATGCCATACCTTTCAAACAATGAAAAATTAAATCGGATGTTAAGCATGGAAATTGAAACATATGTCAGAAAGGTAGACACCCGGTTATGTGTTGCATTTTTTTAAATGCTATCATTGGGTTATCAGAAATATAAATCAAGTTAGAAGAATTATGTTCGAACAGATTAACAAACTTTTGTCAACTCTTGGTTGATTGGTGACATAAATGTTTCCGCTCTCTTTTTAAAGGATGAAATAATCATTCGAATATTTTTTATCGAGGTTATTTTGCTAATTCGAAATTTTATAATTTTGCAATTAATCCAAAAGTGAGGACATATTTGTAGTATAGTATCCTTTAAGCAATTTACTATAAATTTTCACGGTTTTCGTGCATATTAAATTCTTTCAAATTTCCTTTTGAAAAACTAATTAGGTACTACTAGAATTCCCCATCCTTAAAATGCGTATATGAGGCCATATCTTATACCACAAATAAAGATATATTTTTATTTTACAATCCCGTGTTATTCTTAATTAAGGTGCCGGAGCTGGTGGCGCAGGAGGACGAGGATATGGAGATGGTGGTGCCGCAGCTTCAGCTGCCGCCGCAGCAGCAGCAGCCGCTGCTGCAGCTGGTGCCGCAGGAGGTAAGCAAACGATTCCTTTGGATAACATTTGTGCATACAATCTAGTAATGAAATGAAAAAATGTATCAATGGTATTTTAATATCATTTCTTTCGTTAAATATTCGCCTGAACACAAATTATTTGTTCAATGGATTTGGACTACTTTCATAATGAAGACAATTAAATACACGTTAGTAATATAATAGTTTCCAATTGTTCATAATTTGTTACTTATGTGCAGGAGCTGGAGGTTATGGCGGACAAGGTTATGGAGCAGGACAAGGATCCGGTTCTGGAGCAGCAGGTGCAGGTGCAGGCGCTGGAGGTTACGGAGGTAATGGAGGTGCCGCCGCTGCCGCAGCCGCAGCAGCAGCTGCAGCAGCCGCAGGAGCTTCAGGCAGTGGATACGGAGCAGGATATGGAGCTGGAGGTGCAGGTTCTGGTGCTGGCGCAGCTTCTGCAGCAGCAGCAGGCTCAGGTACTTAACCAACCTTTCTTACATTAATTTCTACAAGTATTTAACTAACATTTATGCCAAAACAGAAGTCCATGCACTTGAAATCGTGTCCACTTTATTTAAACAAGAAGGAAAGAAAGATATGTCTCGAATGCCATACCTTTCAAACAATGAAAAATTAAATCGGATGTTAAGCATGGAAATTGAAACATATGTCAGAAAGGTAGACACCCGGTTATGTGTTGCATTTTTTTAAATGCTATCATTGGGTTATCAGAAATATAAATCAAGTTAGGAGAATTATGTTCGAATAACAAACTTTTGTCAACTCTTGGTTGATTGGTGACATAAATGTTTCCGCTCTCTTTTTAAAGGATGAAATAATCATTCGAATATTTTTTATCGAGGTTATTTTGCTAATTCGAAATTTTATAATTTTGCAATTAATCCAAAAGTGAGGACATATTTGTAGTATAGTATCCTTTAAGCAATTTACTATAAATTTTCACGGTTTTCGTGCATATTAAATTCTTTCAAATTTCCTTTTGAAAAACTAATTAGGTACTACTAGAATTCCCCATCCTTAAAATGCGTATATGAGGCCATATCTTATACCACAAATAAAGATTTTTTTTATTTTACAATCCCGTGTTATTCTTAATTAAGGTGCCGGAGCTGGTGGCGCAGGAGGACGAGGATATGGAGATGGTGGTGCCGCAGCTTCAGCTGCCGCCGCCGCAGCAGCAGCCGCTGCTGCAGCTGTGCCGAGGAGGTAAGCAAACGATTCCTTTGGATAACATTTTGATACATTGTAACAATCTGATAATGAAATGAAAAATGTATCAATGGTATTTTAATATCATTTCTTTCGTTAAATATTCGCCTGACACAAATTATTTGTTCAATGGATTTGGACTACTTTCATAATGAAGACAATTAAACACACGTTAGTAATATAATAGTTTCCAATTGTTCATAATTTGTTACTTATGTGCAGGAGCTGGAGGTTATGGCGGACAAG
The DNA here is from genome assembly GCA_019343175.1 of Oedothorax gibbosus. Taxonomy (NCBI): domain Eukaryota; kingdom Metazoa; phylum Arthropoda; class Arachnida; order Araneae; family Linyphiidae; genus Oedothorax; species Oedothorax gibbosus. The sequence goes on from CM033276.1 coordinate 34,966,973, forward strand.
GTTATGGAGCAGGACAAGGATCCGGTTCTGGAGCAGCAGGGCAGGTGCAGGCGCTGGGGTTACGGAGGTAATGGAGGTGCCGCCGCTGCCGCAGCCGCAGCAGCAGCTGCAGCAGCCGCAGGAGCTTCAGGCAGTGGATACGGAGCAGGATATGGAGCTGGAGGTGCAGGTTCTGGTGCTGGCGCAGCTTCTGCAGCAGCAGCAGGCTCAGGTACTTAACAACCTTTCTTACATTAATTTCTACAAGTATTTAACTAACATTTATGCCAAAACAGAAGTCCATGCACTTGAAATCGTGTCCACTTTATTTAAACAAGAAGGAAAGAAAGATATGTCTCGAATGCCATACCTTTCAAACAATGAAAAATTAAATCGGATGTTAAGCATGGAAATTGAAACATATGTCAGAAAGGTAGACACCCGGTTATGTGTTGCATTTTTTTAAATGCTATCATTGGGTTATCAGAAATATAAATCAAGTTAGGAGAATTATGTTCGAAGAGATTAACAAACTTTTGTCAACTCTTGGTTGATTGGTGACATAAATGTTTCCGCTCTCTTTTTAAAGGATGAAATAATCATTCGAATATTTTTTATCGAGGTTATTTTGCTAATTCGAAATTTTATAATTTTGCAATTAATCCAAAAGTGAGGACATATTTGTAGTATAGTATCCTTTAAGCAATTTACTATAAATTTTCACGGTTTTCGTGCATATTAAATTCTTTCAAATTTCCTTTTGAAAAACTAATTAGGTACTACTAGAATTCCCCATCCTTAAAATGCGTATATGAGGCCATATCTTATACCACAAATAAAGATATATTTTTATTTTACAATCCCGTGTTATTCTTAATTAAGGTGCCGGAGCTGGTGGCGCAGGAGGACGAGGATATGGAGATGGTGGTGCCGCAGCTTCAGCTGCCGCCGCCGCAGCAGCAGCCGCTGCTGCAGCTGGTGCCGCAGGAGGTAAGCAAACGATTCCTTTGGATAACATTTGTGCATACAATCTAGTAATGAAATGAAAAAATGTATCAATGGTATTTTAATATCATTTCTTTCGTTAAATATTCGCCTGAACACAAATTATTTGTTCAATGGATTTGGACTACTTTCATAATGAAGACAATTAAATACACGTTAGTAATATAATAGTTTCCAATTGTTCATAATTTGTTACTTATGTGCAGGAGCTGGAGGTTATGGCGGACAAGGTTATGGAGCAGGACAAGGATCCGGTTCTGGAGCAGCAGCAGGTGCAGGCGCTGGAGGTTACGGAGGTAATGGAGGTGCCGCCGCTGCCGCAGCCGCAGCAGCAGCTGCAGCAGCCGCAGGAGCTTCAGGCAGTGGATACGGAGCAGGATATGGAGCTGGAGGTGCAGGTTCTGGTGCTGGCGCAGCTTCTGCAGCAGCAGCAGGTTTAGGGACTTAACCCAACCTTTTTTACATTAAAATTTTTACAAGTTTTAATAACATTTATGCCAAAACAAAGTCCAGCCTTGAAAAGTGTCCACTTATTTAAACAAGAAGGAAAGAAAGATTGTCTCGAATGCCTACCTTTCAAACAATGAAAAAATTTAAAACGGATGTTAAGCATGGAAATTGAAACATATGTCAGAAAGGTGACACCCGGTTAGTGTTGCATTTTTTTAAAAAGCTTCATGGGTTATCAGAAATAAAACAAGTTAGGAGAATTAGTTCGAAGAGATTAACAAACTTTTTGTCAACTCTTGGTTGTTGGGGACAAAATGTTTCCGTCTTTTT